>CM070793.1:6656888-7256888 GCA_036346955.1 Dipus sagitta | reverse complement strand
ATACAATACAGATTTTGCAACTTAATGGAATGAATTAAACCAGGGATAAAATTTTCTACCTTTTCACATGTTTATCAACCTAGCCCCAAACCATCTTGAAGCAATATCCTTTCTAATAAAAATACAATGACTGCATGTAAACTCAAGAGCTTTACACACACATCTGCATTGAACTAATTTTTTCTTCAGCAGATCCTAACTTAAAATTTTCAAGTTCCATAATTTATGAAGCTACCAGAGGGCAATTTTCAAACTAACTTATTAAACATGACTATCAATGCATCTGTGATGTAAACGGTAAATACAGAAGCTTATTAGGACAAGGAACCGTTTACACTGAAATTTTACATAGAAAATTATACATTCCCAAGAAAAGTTAAAATCTTACCCAACTTTCTAATTGGAAAAAAAAAAAACTACACCAATTGAAGTTAAGATTATATGTCTATAAAGTACATCCTGTTTTGCCGTAGAGGAAATTCAGGCAGCATATTCAAATTTATAATAAAATAAAATATTAAGAGGGGGAAAAAAAGAGTCCACCAAACGTAATGAACGCTAGCTCTATCCAAGGTGAACTCTCCCCCACACCCATACAGGTTGGAGGTTTCAGTTGGCAAGGATCCTCAACTCCAGTTTAAGATGTCACCTTGCCTCCCTAGACACACCCATCTTGGCAGAGAGCAGCACAAAATAAGTATGGCAAATTATCGACCTCATTTTAACTTTTTTTTTTTTAAACAAGAAAAATCAGGAACCGCAGTCGCAGGTGACCAAAAAAAAAAAAAAAAAAAAGCCAACATTTCTTGGTCCCCCAATGGGCTCTTCTAGCACGCCAGTATTTTTGACAGTCATTTCTTGTTTAAAAGAGCTTGGCTTGCAACCTCTACACGGAAATACGGAGTCTGTATTCAAGGAACGCCGTGTATGCGTGTGTAGGTCACCCCAGTAACCAATAGCAGAGACGCCGGCCCTCTCTGCAAAGGCATCCATGCAATGGTCACAATAATTGATTTTCCCTTTCACCCCCCTGATTGCACAAAATAACTTTTTTTTCCTCTCTCTCTCTCTCTCTCCTTCCCTTCCCTAAATAAAACCGGTTTGGACATCCAGCCTGGGGGGGGGGGAGGTGAAAGAAGACCAGATGGAGTAAGAGAGGGCTGTAAAGAGGGTGGGTGGGTGGGTGGGTGGGAAGCTGGAGGGCCCCTCCCCCGCCCAGCCCCGCAGCGCGCGCGCAGACACCGCCGCAGTCCTGCAGGTGCCAGCGCAGCAGCTGGGGCGCGAGCCGAGCCGAGCCGAGCTCAGCCGAGCCGAGCCGAGCCGAGCGGGGCGGCGGCTCCCGAACCCGCGCGCCCCGCCCCCCAGCGACCGCTCCCAGCGCCCGCGCGGGCCCGGCACACACAGCGCGCGCGTCCCCCAGGACCCCGGCTCTCCACCCGGGCGGGCCGGCGTGCGGGCGGGCGGGCGGGCGGGCGAGCGTGCGATGCGGGTTAACGCTCGTCCCGATGGGAGGGTTGGGGGGGGGGGTTGGAAATAGAGGGGTGAAGGTCCCCTCCCGCACGCCCTTAACCACCAACACCCACCAACCCCCGTGCCAGCAGCGCGTGGCGGCCGAGCGGACAAAGACGCTTCCTGGCGTTAACCGTCCGTGGAGGGTTTGCATCCCGCCCTCCCGGCATGACCTTTGCAGACTCCCGCCTCTCCCCATCCTCCTCCTCCTGTTGCACAAGCCAATCCCCGCAGGAGCACCCCCGGGGCTCAGGGGAGCAGCACGGAACCCTTCCCTTCCCTCCCCCTCAATAACCCAGAGCAAGGAACACCCCCCCCCACCACCATCGGGAATGGACGGGGTGCGGGGGGAGCACCTGCGACACAGCCGTCGCGGGGTTGCGCCACCATCTCTCCGGTGGACACCAAGTGCCCTTCTTGGCGGGGGCCCGCGCCCCTGCAGCATCTCTTCCCCCTGCTGCTGCTGCTGCTGCATGGTCATCACCATCACCCCCATCATCATCATCATCACCATCACTCCCCACCACCCCGGGGACCCCCACCCCCCACCCCCACCCCAGGCGCACTCACCATGCTGCAAGGACTACCGCTTTCCGCCGAGCTGCGCACGCACGACCGCTCGCCTCGCCGGCTCCACTCGGACTACTTGTCTCCGCGTCCGCCCCCGGCCGCTTCATAAACACCTCCCTCCTCCGCCGGATCCCTCCGCCGCGCGGCCAGATAACGGAACGGCGCGAACGAGTCCCGGCCGCCCTCCCCTCCCCTCCCCCACTCCCCCCCTCCTCCTCCTCCTCCTTATCCCGGACACCGCAGTCAATCTGCTCCACGAGACAAATGGAAAACGGATGACGTCAGTGGCCGGAGAGCGGTTAAATTAAAAAGAGAAAGAAAAAAAAAAAAAGCCAGCAACAACAAAACAAACGACCCCCGATGGACTCGAAAAGCCCTTTGGCGGGCGCTATTTCGCGGCGCGGAGGGACACTGAGGCGCAGGGACGCACGCGCGCACGCGCGCGCGCGCGCGCTCCCGCGGCGGTCGTTGAGGCGCCTTCTGATTGGTTGGTTTGTACCTGCAATGCGTCACTCTCGCTCTCGCTGCGGCCGCCGCCGCCGTTGCTGCCCTCCTCCTCCTCCTCCTCCCCCCCCCCCCCCCCCCGCCCCCAGCAACTGCGCCCGGAGGCTCCGAGCTCGCCTCTGCATGGGGAGCCTTCCTCCTCCACCCATCCTTCGCTGCTGCACTCGCTTTTTCCTCTCCATCACCCTAACCCCTCCAAAAAAAAAAAAAAAAGAAAAATAAAAGAAACCCCAGGATCACCCCACTCCCCAATAAACGTGCATTCCCGCACGACACGCTCAATCTGCAAGGGGGCTCCAGCAGGAATGGACCAGAAATAGATAGATAGGTAAATAAATAAGTAAATAAATAAATAAATGTCACTCTAGATCTGCAGTGTATCTGAGATTGCTTCCCCCCCCCCCCACCAAGTAGCCCCTGGAGATTGGAAGCCCAAAGTATATCGCCCAGCAAACGAGGCTGCCGGTGAAAAGAGGAACCAGGGTTTCGTGAGCAAAGATGCACTTCTCTGGTTACGTGTTGATGGTAACAGAAATCCTCTCCCGGGGACCGTGTCAAGGTCTTAACTTCCCAGTCAACAGCACAGCCGTGGGTGCCTTTGGAAACCTACCTAGTCAAGAACGGGTTTTGTTTTTTTTTTAACAAGCCGAGGTGAAATCTCACCTAGGGAAAAGAAGGATCCCTTTTTCCTGCCCAACAGCTTTTATTTGCTCCCATGCAAATAGCTATCTGCACCCACTTTGGTAGGCTTCTGTTGAACTTAACCTCCTTTAGCCACATTAGACATTTTATCACTATATATATATATATATATATATATATATATATATATATATATATATATACAAACTAGGCCAGAGATGGAGTCCAGTCATGCAAACCAGACATTAAGTGCTCTTCTAATTAGCATTGGCAAAAACTGTGACCCTTTCAGATGAATGATCATTCAGTGAAAAATCAGGCTGCTATGTTTCTGTTGTCCTTGCTAATGTGGTGATGTAATGATGGTAGAGGAAAGGGAGATTTAATTAGCCTTTATCCTACAAGTGAAGTAAATATCATAAAGTCAGGATGTTAACCTAAAAGTGGCCACCTGGGCTTCAGAATCTCAGGCTGCTAGTCCACCACTCTGCATTCTGGTTGCAGCCAACTATTTTTTTTAATTATTTATGTATTTATTTGAGAGCGAGCGAGGGAGCGAGTGAGAGAGAGAGAGAGAGAGAGAGAGAGAGAGGGATTGAGAGGAGCAGGGAGAGAGAGAGAGAATGGGCATGCTAGGGCCTCCAGCCCTGCAAACAAACTCCAGACACATGCACCACCTTGTGCATCTAGCTTGCGTGAGTCCTCTGGCTTTTCAGGCAAGCACCTTAACCACTAAACTATCTCTCCAGCCCAGCTTCCAACTCTTTCCAAGATATTCCTCAGAACTTCATCCCTGATTCCTCCTTATATCCTCAGATGGAAGACCCGACAATAGTCTTTTCTTTCAGCTGAGTCATCAAAAATACTCTCTCTTGGGCTAGAGAGATGGCTTAGCAGTTAAGCGCTTGCCTGTGAAGCCTAAGGACCCCGGTTCGAGGCTTGATTCCCAGGACCCACGTTAGCCAGATGCACAAGGGGGTGCACACATCTGGAGTTCGTTTGTAGTGGCTGGAGGCCCTGGCGCGCCCATTCTCTCTCTCTCTCTCTCTCTCTATCTGCCTCTTTCTCTCTCTGTCACTTTCAAATAAATAAATAAAAATAAACAAAAAAATTTTAAAAATACTCTCTCTTTACACAGCACCCCATGAGCGTGCAATGACTTTTACATGTGGAATTTATCATGATGGGGACTTGAATGATAAAATGAATAATCACCTCCTCTAAGAACATACATTTTTAAAAGCATTGATGCATAGCACATAATAGGCATCAACATAAGTCACAGGAGTATGCTCAGACAGGTATATGTTGTACTCTGAACCTTTTTAGCAAGTATTTAGAGATGCAAAATATGATATTTAAAATTTTTTATGCGGGCATGGTGACACATGCTTTTCATCCCAGCACTCGGAAGCAGAGGTAGGAAGATTGCTATGAGTTCGAGGCCACTCTGAGACTACATAGTGAATTCCAGGTCAGCCTGGGCTAGAGTAAAACCCTACCTCGAAACCCCACCCCCCCCAAAAAAAAGTCATTTACTATTTTGGATGTTTTGTTTTGAAACAGAGTCTCATGTAGCCCAGGATACCTCACTGTGTAGCTGAGGATGACCTACCTCTGCCTCCTGAGTGCTAGGATTACTGGCAAGCATCACCACGCCCAGTTTTTTAAAGATGCATTTTTTAAACAGAATCTTCCAGATTCCTTGGGTTGAATTTTGGTAAGGCCTCTTAAGAGCCTTCCCTGTTGACCTCTCCAGAAGAGAAAGAAAAGAAGAGAAAAGTCAAGAACTACGTTTAAAGCCATTGCGGTTTATGCGTGTTTGAGACTGTTCCAAGTCAATTTATTTATAGAGCGTTTGTCTTCCACAACACGGCAGGGCTGCCTGCCTAACTTTGGCAGTTACCAGCTGAGACGCAAAGTCGCTGATGACCACCGTGTCAGAAAGTACTTTTCTAACTTGCCCCCACCTTGGTGAAACCTAATAGTTCTCCACCTTTGCCCGTCTGGGGGGGGGGGGCATAGAATAAGAATGCACTTCCTCTCTGGGCTTCCTCATTTGCAGAACTGAGATAATACAAGTCTTATCTTTTTGACAACTTCCTTTCCACAGCTTCCCTCCTCTAGCCAGCTCTACTAGTGAACAAGGGTAGGGGGATGATCTTGACTATAGAGCTATGGGTTTCTTAACAGGTTAAAAAAAAAAAAAAAAAAGCCCTAGGGCTGGAGAGATGGCTTAGTGGTTAAGGTACTTGCCTTCAAAGCCGAAGGATCCAGGTTCGATTCCCCAGGGCCCACATAAGCCAGCTACACAAGGGGGGGGGTGCATGCGTCTGGAGTTTGTTTGCAGTGGCTGGGGGCCCTGGTGCACCCATTCTCTCTCTCTCAATCTCTCTCTCAAATAAATAAAGAAAAATAAAATATTTTTAAAAATAAGCCCTAAATATCCTAAAGCATGGTCATAGATAATGAATCAACTCCTGTCTTCCGTGCATCTGTTATTTACCAACCTTGACACAATTGAGAAAATAGAACTGAAATTGTTTTCTTCTTCTGTAGTTCAGATAGGGAACCATGGTCGAAAAAAAATTAAGCTATTCTTTCTTCAGGATTATGGGGCAAAACAGAGCTGGAGCAAGGTGTCAGCTTTCCATCACTTGTGACAAAATACCCAAGAAAAACAAAAGGAGGAAAGATTTATTTTGGTTCATGGTTTCTGAGGTCTCAGTTGACAGTCAGTAGGCTTGTTTCTGGTCTTTTGTGAGACAGAAGATTATGGCAGGGTGCGTGGGGTGGAATAAAACTGCTCACTTCACAGCAGTTAGGAGACAAAGACAGCTGGCTTTTTGCTTTTTTAAAAAAAAATTATTTATTTGAGAGCCACAGACAGAGAGAGAAAGAGGCTGAGAGAGACAGAGAATGGGTGCACCAGGGCCTCCAGCCACTGCAAACGAACTCCAGATGCACGTGCCACTTTGTGCAGCTGACTTACATGGGTCCTGGGGAACAGAGCCTCGAACCGGGGTCCTTAGACTTCACAAGCAAGTGCTTAAAGGCTAAGCCATCTCTCCAGCCCCCGACAGCTGGCTTTTATAATCAAGCTTCTCACCCGAAATCATGAGTCAATCACTTCACAGAGGTCCCGATTCTGAACACTGTTGCGCTGGGTACCAAGCCTTCAACACACGAGCTTTTGGCAGACATTTAGGATCGATATCAACGCAGTGAGGAATCCAGCCCGGTCATGTTTTGCTCAATGCATTCTTAGCTCTGTGAGGGCTGAAGACCATCGGAAACGATCTAAACCCTCCAAGTATCCTGAAGAGATGTATGCTCCTACACACATAGGAACAGTTAAGGGCCTTCGGTTTTGATGCTGACATACTGGTATCAGAAAAAACTAAACCAAAATAAAAAAAATCCAAGATTAGTTTAGGGTGACCGTCCACCTCAGTACGTAAATTGCCTACGATTGAAAGGTTTCTTGGGATACTGGACTTTCAGGTGCTAAAAATAAACAATTCCAGGAAAACTGAGGTTCTTGGTCATCTGAGAAACCATGACCATTCCTTCAATACCAGCAGCCTGCGGGGCGTGGTGGCGCACGCCTTTATTCCCAGCATTCGGGAGGCAGAGGTAGGAGGATCGCCGTGAGTTCGAGGCCACCCTGAGACTCCATAGCAAATTCCAGGTCAGCCTGGGCTATAGTGAGACCCTACCTCGAAAAAAAAAAGAAAAAAAAAAAAACCAGTAACCTGTTATGTGCTATAAATGTGTTGTGATAAAAGTGAACATGGAGGGCTGGAGAGATGGCTTAGCAGTTTATTAATGCCTGGCATTAGTTTTTTTTTTTAATTTATTTTATTTATCTATTTGAGAGAGAGGGAGGGAGCAAACTAGGCAGGGGGAGAGACAGAATGGGCGCGCCAGGGCCTCCAGCCACTGCAAAGGAACTCCAGACTTGTGCGCCCCCTTGTGCATCTGGCTAACGTGGGTCCTGGGGAATCAAACCTGGCTCCTTTGGCTTTGCAGGCAAACGCTTTAACCGCTAAGCCATCCCTCCAGCCCTCAATTGTTTTTAACAGCTTCTCAGAAGGATTTACAAAGCATAAGTTGTCTTATAAATGTTAGAAATCTTTTTTTTTTTTTTTTTTTTTAGTCAGAGACAGTAGCCAGCAGGACCCTTCTAATTTTATTACATAATGATTTAAGTCAATTTGAAAAATGTTAATTATATGCTTATTCAAGTAGTGTTTTCAAGCTGGGCATGGTGGCACACACCTTTATTCCCAGCACTCGGGAGGCAGAGGTAGGAGCATCCCTATGAGTTCGAGGCCACCCTGAGAATACAGAGTGAATTCTAGGTGACCCTGGGCTAGAGTGAGACCCTACCTCAAAAAAACGAAAAACAAACAAAAAAAAAATCAAATAGTGTTTTCATCTTCCTTGGGTTTTCTTATGTGATTGTACAATATTGTTTACATAACTTTAAAAAAATATTTTATTTATTTGAGAGAGAGAGAGGGAGATAATGGGTGCTCTAGGACCTCTAGCCACTGCAAATGAACTCCAGACACATGTGCCTCTTTGTGCATCTGGCTTATGTGGGTCCTGGGGAATCAAACCTGCATTCTTAGGCTTCGCAGGCAGACACCTTAACCACTAAGCTGTCTTTCCAGCTCTGTTTACATAATTTTAATAGTTTTTTCTCATCTCCGTGTATTAACAGTTTTGGCTATATTAGCCATAAATTAAGAATTAAAGCAATAAATCACCAGTTAATTAAACTGAAACATGCTTCCACTCTCTCAACGGTTTTACAGACGAGATGTGTTTGTTATTTTTGATATGTTGTCGGCAGCATGGAAGACCACATGGTGGAATGAATTTTAGCAAAAGTACCCCAAATTTTATTTTTTATTTTTTTTTTGTATTGGTTTGGTTTTCAAAACTCTTAGCCGGGCATGGTGGCGCACACCTTTAATCCCAGCACTCAGTAGGCAGAGGTAGGAGGATCACCGTGAGTTCGAGGCCATCCTGAAACTACATAGTGAATTCCAGGTCAGCGTGGGCTTGAGTGAGACTCTACCTAGAAAAATAAAACAAAAACCTCTTTTGGGAGCTGGAGAGATGGCTTAGCGGTTAACGCACTTACCTGCAAAGCCAAAGGATCCTTTAAACCCAGTAATTGGGAGGTAGAGATAGGAGGATCGCTTTGAATTTGAGGCCACCCCAGGACCCACGTAAGCCAGATGCACAGTGGCATATGCACCTGGAGTTCCTTTGCAATGGCAAGAGGTCTTAGAGCACTTACTCTCTTTTTTCCTCTTTCTCTGTCTCTCTCTAAAATAAACAAATAAATATTTTTAAATTTTAATTAATTTTTTATATATATTTGAGAAAGTTAGAGAAGGAAAGAGGCAGACCGAGAGAGAGAGAGAGAATGGGCACGCCAGGGCCTCCAGCCACTGCTAATGAACTCCAGATGCATGTGCCACCTTGTGCATCTGGCTTATGTGGGTCCTGGGGGAATCAAACCACGGGCCTTTGGCTTTGTAGGCAAACACCTTAACTGCTAAGCCATCTCTCCAGACCTTTTTTTTTTAATTTTTGAAAAAAATTTCTTATTTTTTTCTGTTTGTAGGGCTTCTATCCACTGCAAACAAACTCCAGTTGCACACACCACCTTGTGCATTCTGCTTGATGTGGGTACTGGGGAATTGAACCTGGGTCCTTTGGCTTTGCAGGCAAGCTCCTTAGCCGCTAAGCCATCTCTCCAGCTCCAGATTTTTTTTTTAAACTGAGCCACATGAAAGAGAGTTGTAGGTGTGATGCTTAAGCCCTAAGCTTCAGCTTATTTCTCAAAAGAATAGAGATATCCCGCGACTGAGTCACATGGTTGTTGTCATACTGAGGAGATTGCTTAGTGGATAAAGTGCCTACCAATAAAACATGTAGAGTTCAAACCCTAAGAAGAGAATGGAAGAGAAGAGAAGAGGAGAGGAGATGAGGGTGGGGAGGTGCTGCAATCAGGTTCACATTGCTGGCAGAAATCACCCGACCAAGAGCAGCTTGTGAGAAAAAAGGTTTATTTTGGTTTACAGACTCAAAGGGAAGCTCCATGATTGCAGGAGAAAACACTGGCATGAGCAGAGGGTGGACATCACCCCCTGGCCCACATCAGGTGGACAACAGCAACAGGAGAGTGCGCCAAACACTCACAAGGGGGAGCTGGCTATAACACCCATAAGCCCACCCCCAACAATACACTGCCTCCAGGAGGCGCTAATTCCCAAATGTCCATCAGCTAGGAACCTAGCATTCAGAACACCTAAGTTTATGGGGGACACCTGAATCAAACCACCACAGGAGGGGAAAGGAAAGGAAGAGGGAGAGATCCTATGCATCTTTTTTCTTTTTCTTCCCTCAAATTGCAAATTACGTTCGAGGCCACGCTGAGACTCCATAGTGAATTCCAGGTCAGCCTGGACTGGAGTGAGACCCTCCCTACCTCGAGAAACCAAAATAAATAAATAAATAAAAATAAAATTTAAAAAAAATTGCAAAATTACTTGAGTGGGAAGAGACTTAGATATAATTTAGTGCAAGTCCATAAGGAAGAAACTGAGGCCCTACAGTTGCGGTGATTTGCTCAAGGTCCACATCTACCTGCAGGAAGGCTAGAGGCTAGAATCCCTGGCTCCGATCTTGTCCCTCCTGTATTGTGCCAACGGGGTGCTCATCTCCACCCTGTTTAACATTCTGTCAGGTTTCGAACCCCACCATAGTAACGCCAGTAGCCTCCACCTCGTCTTTGTATGCGTTTTATATTTTATTTATTTGAGAGAAAGAAGTAGAGAGAGAACGGGCATGCCAAGGCCTCTAGCTACTACAAACAAACTCCAGATGCATGTGCCACTTTGGGGCATCTGGCTTTATGTGGGTACTGGGGAATCGAACTCAGGTCCTTAGGCTTTACAGGCAAGCACCTTAACCATTGAGCTATCTCTCCAGCCCTTTGTATGTGTTTTTAATATTTAATTTAATTAATTTATTTATTGGTTTATTGAGGTAGGGTCTTGCTATAGCCCAGGCTGACCTGGAATTCACTATGTAGTCTCAGGGTGGCCTCGAACTCTTGGTGCTCCCCCTACCTCTGCCTCCTGAGTGCTGGGATCAAAGGCGTGCGCCACCATGCCCTGCTTATCTATTTTTTAGAGAGAGAGAGAAAGAAGAAGATAGAGAGAGAGAGAGAATGGGTGTGCCAGGGATTCTAGCCACTGCAAACAAACTCTAGATGTATGTGCCACCTTGTGTATCTGGCCTACGTGGGTACTGGGGAATCGAACCTGGGTCCTTAGGCTTTGCAGACATGCACTTCAACCGTTAAGGCATCTCTCCAGCCTCCCTTGTACGTGGTTTTCTTTGTTTGTTTTGCTTTTTGGTTTTTGAGGTAGGGTCTCACTCTGGCCCAGGCTGACCTGGAATTCACTATGGAGCCTCAGGGTGGCCTCGAACTCACGTCGATCCTCCTACCTCTGCCTCCTGAGTGCTGGGATTAAAGGTGTGCGCCACCATGCCCGGCTGCTGTATGTGTTTTAAATGTGAGTGTGAGTGTGAGTGTGTGTGTGTGTGCAGGTAGAGACACATGTGCATGTGCATGCGGAGGCCAGAGGACAGCCTTGGGTCTCATCTTCAGTAAATTTATCCATCTCCTTTGACACAGGGTCTCTCATTGACTTGGAGCTTACTAATTAGACCAGACGAGCTGGCCAGTGAGCCCTAGAGACCCCCTATTTCCACTTCCCCAGTGCTGGGATTATAGACATTCTCCAACCCTGTTCTCTCCTCCCAAGCATTAAGAATATATATATTTATTGCCGGGCGTGGTGGCACACACCTTTAATCCCAGCACTCGGGAGTCAGAGGTAGGAGGATCGCCATGAGTTCAAGGCCACCCTGAGACTCCATAGTGAATTCCAGGTCAGCCTGGGCTAGAGCGAGACCCTACCTCGAAAAACCAAAATAAATAAAATAATTTAAACTTTTTACTTATATAGGAAAGACACAAGCTGGGCGTGGTGGCACACGCCTTTAATCCCAGCACTCAGGAGTCAGAGGCAGGAGGATTGCCGTGAGTTCAAGGCCACCCTGAGACTCCATAGTGAATTCAAGGTCAGCCTACCTTGAAAAACCAAAAAAAAAAAAAAAAAGACACAGAAAAAGGCAGACAGAGTGAGTTGGGCATGCCAGGGGCCCCTGCCACTGAAAACCAACTCCAGATGCATGCTTTACATGGGTACTGGGGAATTGAACCTAAGCCATCAGGCTTTGCAAGCAAGCATCTTTAACCGCTGAGCCATCTCTCCAGCCCCTTACCCCCAGTATTTTTCTGTGGGGTCAGCTCAGGCCCTCATGCTTACAAGGCAAGCACCTTACCCAATGAACTGTCCCCTCTGCTCTTGTGTGATTGTTTATCACTTCTTTTTACGCCAGTAGTCACCAACACTTGCAAACACTGAATCTATTGTGTCTAAGTTCTATGCTAAATATTTCAGATCTAGCCTCTTATTTAGTCCTCATGGAAAACTTACAGGATCAGTGTATAACCATCCAAGTTCACAGTTGGAGGAGCTAAGGTTTTGAGAATTTATATTATTCGCTCAGTTACACAACAGATCTCCAACTCCTCCCTGTCTGGCTTACAGACTTAACCATTACGTCTTTCTCCCTGGGAGTACTTGTATTCAAATCCAATCACCCATTCATTGTATCAGCTAGCAACCAGCGTAGTACAATGTAAAAGGAGAAAAAAGTAAGAGAAATGGAAATTCCTATTCTAACTGAAAATGCACAAGTCTGTAAACAAGAAACAACTAGGGCTGGAGAGATAGCTTAGTGGTTAAGGCGCTTGCCTGCAAAGCCAAAGGGCCCAGGTTTGATTCCCCAGGACCCACGTAAGGGGACGCATGCATCTGGAGTTCGTTTGCAGAGACTAGAGGCCCTGGCGTGCCCATTCTCTCTCTCTCTCTCTCTCTCTACCTGCCTATTTCTATCTCTCTCTCTCATAAATAAATAAATAAATAAAATTGTTTTAAAAAGAAATGACTAGATTACAATCCAAGGTAAACATGTGTGACGTAAGTATTCCAAGTTTAGTAGCTCTGTTTTATGTCCATAGGCTAGAAACTTTCTGAAGGCAAGGTTTAAATTCATGATTTCTAGAATACAAAGGGATCTAGATAGAACATGGCCAGAAATAATCTCTGGTCAGTAAGAACATAGAACTTGGGTTGGAGAAAAGAGGTTTACTGCTGAGAGTCAAACAAAAGTCCTACAGTTCACACAGAATTTGCAGATTCCATGAAAATTGTGTCAGCAGTGAAGAAAATTGAGTGCCCACAATACACTAGGAACAGCGATGGGCACCAGGGAAGAATAAGAGAAGGAAGACAACCAGAACATCCCACCAGGGAAAGGAAAAACCAGGATCCATTAAAGATAAATATCCGAGCTGGGCATGGTGGCTTCCTCTTATAACCCCAGCACTTGGGAGGTGGGGACAAGATCAGGAGCTCGAGGCCAGCCTTGGCAAGAGCATAGAGTGTAAAGCCAGCTAGGGCTACAAGACCCTGTCCCAAAAATTAAAAAAGAAAAAGGAGAGGGCTGACTGGAGTGATGGCTTAGTGGTTAAGGCGCTTGCCTGGGAAACCTAAGGATCCTGGTTCAATTCCCCAGTACCCATGTAAAGCCAGATGCACAAGGTGGCACATGCATCCAGAGTTCATTTGCAGTGGCTGAAGGCCTTGACATGGCCATTCTCTCTCTAGTTTGTCTCTTTTTTTTTTCTCTGTCTCTCAAATTAAATAAATAAATAAATAAACAAAAATTTTTTAAAAATTTAAGTATAAGTCCCATTTCCAATGACGTGGCAATAGGTGGCTTTCTGGAAAGAGAAATTACTTGGGACCTGGAGAATCGAACCTGGGTCCTTAGGCTTTGCAGGCCAGCACTTTTAACTGCTAAGCCATCTCTCCAGCCCTCTATCTCTACTTCTATCTCTATCATCTATCTATACACATCTATCTATCTATCTATCTATCTATTTATGTCTATATATATATATATATATAGAGAGAGAGAGAGAGAGAAGTTGGGCATGGTGGTGCACGCCGTTAATCCCAGAACTGGGGAGGCAGAGGTAGGAGGATTGCCATGAGTTTGAGGCCACCCTGAGACTCCATAGTGAATTCCAGGTCAGCCTGAATCAGAGTGAGACCCTACCTTGAAAAACCAAAAAAAAAAAAAAAAAAAAAAAAAAAAAAAAAAAAATTCCTAAACAAGCCAGGACTACATAGGGAGGCCTTGTCACAAAAATAAATAAATAAACAAGCAAATAGTTTTTGAGTAAGCACATTACTGTCAACAGCAGCACGGACTCGTTCCTGCCACTGACTTGAGGGGTTGACTCCCCTCCACGAGAGCTTTGCATCTTTCATCCTGAAGTCATGATTGCAGCAAAATAATAGCAATGACATGAAGTTTCCAGGGAGGCCTAAGATTCAGACAATTAGCTTTTCTATTCCTTTAGACAATAGTTTGTTTTGTTTTTTGTTTGTTTTGCTTTTTTTTTATTTCTTTATTTGAGAGCTGCAGGCAGAGAGAGAAAGAGGCAGAGAGAGAGAGAGAGAGAGAGAGAGAGAATAGGCGCGCCAGGGCCTCCAGCCACTGCAAACGAACTCCAGATGCATGCGCCCCCTTGTGCATCTGGCTAACGTGGGTCCTGGGGAATCGAACCTCGAACCGGGGTCCTTAGGCTTCACAGGCAAGCGCTTAACTGCTAAGCCACCTCTCCAGCCCTGTTTTGCTTTTTTGATATAGGGTCTTGCTCTAGCCCATGCTGACCTGGAATTCACTATGTAGTCTCAGGGTGGCCTCGAACTCGCAGCGATCCTCCTACCTCTGCCTCCCCAGTGCTGGGTAGACAATAGTTTTAATATATTAAAATATTCCAAGCGACCTTGAGGGAATTAAGACGAATGGCCTCCCGACATCCTCTGCAGTATTCTGACAACCCCCCCCCCAACACCCCACCTAGAATCTCATGCTCTTTGCCTCTGTGCAGGGCCTCGCTCCAGTGGGCACCGGCTGGGGAGAGCTTAGCATCCTTGGGTGAGAGAAGCGAAAGGGAGGAGGGTTATGCAGCATGACAGGCTTCTGGGGGTGAGGGTGGCGATTTCAGAGGTTTCCCCTGCCTTCCAGGGCAATCTACCGGTCGTTCCGTGGGATGCAGTGATCTACTACCCCAACGGTCTTTGTTACCATGCGACAAAAAGCCGAGGTCAGTTACGATTTGATTTCCGGCGGTGACCCGCAGCACCTCTCTTGCCTTTCGCTGCAGACTGCTTTGAAGAGCAGACACTTGAGCGTTTCTAAAGGGAACCAGAATTATCATTCAAATGATAAGCTGCCACGCAGACAGACATTCTCTGATGACTCACTGAGGCGCCAGGTCTCGAGAGGTTCTGCATCTGGGTCTCGGTGTTTATGAAAGAGAGTCGAAGACCAATAGATGAGAGAGCAAATCTAACTCGCGTATCATAGATGCCAAGCACAAGAGAATCAGCTTCCAGTATTAATATATGGGCTACGCAACCCCCACTGGGCAAAAGCATGTTTTATTCAAGCAAGCCGTCTATAGAAAGCCATTTACGACTCGTTTTGGAAATTGGATTCATAATCTTTAATAAAGCCTGCTTAGATCCGTGATGAAGGAGTTTCAAATAAATAGAGCTGAAAGCAATGATAAATTAGCCTCCCAGCCTTTGTATGTTTATTACACTGTAATCACTCAAACCCACTGAAGTTGAATTTGTTTTATTTACCAGGTTCCTAAACCCAATCCAATGAGTGCTTGGTTCTTACACGAAACCGATTCATATTGTCAAGCGACAACAAGAGAAATTAATATCATGCTGGCTCTTATTATCCAAAGGGGATTTCACTAAACGTGAGAATACAGGCCGCTGCCATCCGAAGTCTTATCATTATTATTTAGCTGCGTATTCTAAAAACTCTGATACTCTTAAAACGGCAATAAAATAAAAAGCTGGCCCCGAGGAACATGTCATACTCAACATGTTAAAAGGCTGCCTAGGGCCTCGGTGAGAAAATAGAGCTGCGCTCGAATTTTATGGAAAAATCATGGTGACAAAACCCTTTCTCTTTACCAATCACAGCTCATCACCATCATGGAGCCAATGACTGGAAATTAGTAGGGGGCGGGGTGTGGGGTCTTGTTTTGTTCTCTGCTTGGGTGCTCATGTTAACAGTCACTTCACCAGCTACAAGATCAGGCAGAGAGAGACCCTGCTCAGCAAAATGCCCAGGACAACTGGTCTACCCCTCAGTCTCTGGGGTGGCAGCTTTCCCAGGGAAACCTTCCTTACTGGGAGCTGAATACACGCGATCTTCCTAGATGAAGGTGCTACGTCCACCTGGAGTTGAGGTCTTTTTCTCCATTATGATTTTTTTTTTTTTTTTTTGAGGTAGGGTTTTGCCCTAGTCCAGGCTGACCTGGATTTCACTATGTACTCTCAGGGTGGCCTCGAACTCATGGCAATCCTCTTACCTCTGCCTCCAAAGTGCTGGGATTAAAGGCGTGTGCCACCATGCCCGCTCTCCATTAGAAATCTTATTTTTATTTATTTATTTGAAAGTGATAGAGAGAGAAAGAGGCAGAGAGACAGAGACAGAGAGAGAGAGAGAGAGAATGGGTGGGCCAGGGCCTCCAGCCACTGCAAAGGAACTCCAGACGCATGCACCCCCTTGTGCATCTGGCTTATACGTGGGTCCTGGGGAATCGAGCCTCAAACCGGGGTCCTTAGGCTTCCCAGGCAAGCGCTCAACCGCTAAGCCATCTCTCCAGCCCTCCATTTAGAATTCTTAATCATTTTGAAGGAGACCCGAGTCCACATGGGACAGATTTGAGACAGGCTTTATACAAGCACCAGGCATTTCCCCTTCGTTCCAATCTGCCTCATTTGGTTTTTCTTTTTTTTTTTTTCTTCTGATTTTATTTATTAGAGAGAGAGTGAGAATGGGTGTGCCAGGACCTCTAGCCACTGCAATCGAACTCCAGATGTATGCACCACCATGTGCATCTGGCTTAGGTGGGACCTGGAGAATCGAACCCGCTTCACAGGAGAGTAAGTGCCTTAACCGCTAAGCCATCTCTCCAGCCCTGTCTGCCTTATTTTTTTTTTTCAATTGAGCAGACTGAAGGGAAGGGGGTGTGTGTGTGTGGTGGGGGGGGGGGGGTTGGGGAGAGGCAGGGGGGGAGCAGGGAAGCATGATGATTCCTCTGGGGGGGGGAATGTGGGAGGAAAGGTAAACAGAGCGCCCCGAACTGCCAAGGCCCAAGAAAGGAGCATTCTCTCCTTCCCAGTCACGGGGCAAATATTTACCTACCCAGCTGGGACTCTGCGCATGGTGCTGTGAGCAGCCCAGAGATAGAGGATGGCTTTCCAGGCCCTGGAAGCGAGGTCCACAGCAGGAGTCCTGTTTTCATCTAGTTCAATTGTGGATGGCGGGAATAAAAAAAAAAAAAAAAAAACAAAGGCAAACGGATTTCAGAAGCAGGTTGACCTGGTTTGAATTCTTTGGCAACAACACACAATGGCTGCTAGTGCGTGAGTCATTTAGCCTCCCTGAGATTTGTCGGCGTGCACCCCCCCCCCCAGTCCCCACCATCGGCACAGTGCAGGACCATAGTGTTTATCTTGGAGTGTGACTGGGAGCATCACAGCCTGGACCCCCCCCATAAGGGCCAGGACCATTTTTTGGCATCTTCCCAACACTGTCACTCTCCTTTCTCCAGCTTGTTTCCATGTCCCAGAGAACGTGGAGAGCAGGCACCCAAGCTGGCTGGGTTCCACGTTTTCCCGGGGTCCCCCCCACCACCACCACCCTCACTCCTGCCTGGGGATGGGGACAGAGGGGATGCGAGCGAGCCTCTCTTCCCTTCCGCATCTCTTCCTCTGGCTCTCACTCCTCTTGTGGTCTTCTCAGCCTGCGGTCAGACTGACAGCCAAAAATAAAAATAAATAAATAAATAAAAATAAAAAAGCACAGAATCTCCCGCCCATTCAGGAGTCCTAAGGACAGAAGATCAGAGCTCTGAGACCCCAGCAAAGGGCCCTGAAGTCCCTCGGGACACAGGGCTGGGGGTGAAGAGAGGCCACAAAAAGAGTGAGACCCGACTCCACTCTCCAGTGTGTCCCTAACATCCCCCCCCCCGCCCCCCCGCAGCATGAAAATCACTGCAGTGTCCTGGAATTCATAGCATATGTCTGGATGATGACTCTGGGACTATAAACAACCTTGACTGGGCATCACTGTGGCCTGGGACTATGTGAGATCAGGTACAGAGGTGGGCCAGGGTGGTCCTCAGAATTGGGGACACAAGCTGTATCCTCTTAGCCCTAACTTTTGGTGTTGTTGTTTTGAAGTAGGGTCTCACTCTAGCTCAGGCTGACCTGGAATTCACTATGTAGTCTCAGGGTGGCCTTGAACTCACAGCGATCCTCCTGCCTCTACAACCCCGAGTGCTGGGATTAAAGGCATGCGTCACCACCCCGGGTTATAGCCCTAACTTTCAAATGCAGAAACTGAGGCTAAGAGAGGCTAAGTCACTCCCTCCAGTCATAGCGAGAAAGCATTTGGGCTGGGATTCAAAGGCCCTAGGCTGTCTGATTCCAGGGCCCGCCCACCCCCGCCCCCCTCCCCCAGGCTTCATTAGGCCGCCTCCCTCCCTGGCAGGTGCCAGGGAGCAAGCTGACTCATGGCTTTTGGATTCATTCAGTTCTCTTTTCTGCCTTAACATCACTTCAGTGTAATGAACAAATATTGCCTTGTGCATTTCTCCCTTCCAAACATCCACACGAGTTGAGGCCGGTTGCCTGCAAGCCCAAAGAGTCGTTGAACATTGTCAGGTGACAGATTGAAAGTCTGGCTTGTGGTTAAGTTATAAAAGCATCATGGGCTGGAGAGATGGCTTAGTGGTTAAGGCACTTGCCTGCAAAGCCAAAGGACCTCTGTTCGATTCCCCAGGGCCCCACGTAAGCCAGATGCACAAGGTGGCACATGCATCTGGAGTTTGTTTGCAGAGGCTGGAAGCTCTGGCATGCCCATTCTTCCCTCCCCCCCCCCCACTTTGCTTCTTTCTCTCTCTCTCAAATAAATAAAAATAAAATATTTTTAGAAAACCACAAATCATCTAAGTCGTCTAGTGCTCAAGGAAGGAACTTCTGGGGAGTCTATCAAGCCCTGAATCAATCGCATATATGTGTATCTTCCGAGGGCCTGGGTACAGAACACCACCAGATTTTCAAAGAGGCTTTAGGCCCCAAAGAGTTAAGAACCTGTGTGTGAAGCCTGAGCATGGTGGTGCACGCCTTTAATCCCAACACTCGGGAGGCAGAGGTAGGAAGATCGCCATGAGCTCAAGGCCACCCGTATGTGAGCCAAGAACCGTATGTGAGCCAAGCACACCTTTAATCCCAGTACACAGAAGGCAGAGGTAGGAGGATCTCTGAGAGTTCAAGGCCACCCTGAGACCACATAGTGAGTTCCAGGTCAGCCTGAGCAAGAGTGAGACCCTACGGGTGCAATAGTGGCACGTCTATCATGGTAGAAACCAACTGCCTTCTAATTGGACTGGAGGCCTGCTCCATGGGAGGGAATACATCCCTGACACTGAAAACTTAAAACAGGGGTAGTCATGAGCCCTAGGTGTGTAACGTCTGCTGCTGTCTGGATAAATGTATATGCTATGCTTATCAAACTGTCCAGTAAGCACTTCTCTTAATGGTCATACCCTTATATTAATGCTACTCTCACTTTTGGTAGACAATCTTCTCTTTTCAGATGGCAGTGACCTTGGGATGATTCAGAAGGCATCATGGTGCTGGAAAGAAGTGACAGGATTGCTCAGTACTGCAATATCTCTATCACACCTTCCAAGGCTCAGAGTCCATTGCAGAAGAGGTGACGGAAAGAATGTAAGAGCCAAAGGAAGGGTAGGACTCCTTGCAATGTGCTCCCTCCAGACACAAAATGGCCTGGATATCCATGATCTCACAGCGCCTGACACTACCTACACAAGACCATCATAATAGGAGGTAAAGATGATGACATCAAAATAAAAGAGAGACTGATTGAGATGGGGAGGGGAGATGATGGAGAATGGAGTTTCAAAAGGGGAAAGTGGGGGGAGGGAGGGTATTACCATGGGATATTTTTTATAATCATGGAAGATGTGAATACAAATTGAGAGAGAGAAAAAAGAGTGAGACCCTACCTCGAAAAACCAAACAAACAAAGAAGAACTGTGTGTGTTCTGACCAAACCCAGACCTCTGCTCCCAGCCTCGCTCCCGCAGCTGCTATCCTATGAGGCAGCACAGTCTGTAATAGAGAAAACACAGAGCGAAATGCCAGGAGCCGAATCTGAGCTCTGAATGTTCTGGCAAACATTTTAAAGACTCATGAATTATTAAAATGGCTAATTAAGTCAACCCTCACCAGAGAATATTTGCTCTCCCCACCCCCTTTCATTTGCCGCGCTTACTGTGAAACCTGACTTCATCCCCTCCCTTGCTTAAGTGCAAGGTCAGCTCCCTTGGTTTTCTCTGTGCCAGGTCCGAGGAGCACTTGGAGTGGCTGGCTGGGTTAGACGATGCAGCCTGCAGTCCTGATGTACGTATCCTAGAGGCTCTGACCCATTTTCTCGTCTTTGCCTGCCACCGTTCGGGCAGTTGAGTTCCACGTAGCCTATTGCCACTCTCCTCACTGGCCTATGTCAGCCGTGCATGTCCCCACATCTCCCCCACTCCCCAGAACCACGCTGCCACCTGGGAGGGTAGGAAGGAGGGACCCGAGATAGTTCACGATCGCTAGTCAGACAGCCTGCGTCATAAGGTCACACTGGCCTCTAATCTGCTGTGTGGCAAGACCACCAGTGCTACATTCTTTTTTTTTTTTATTGTTGTTGTTGTTTTGAGGTAGGGTCTCACTTTAGTCCAGGCTGACCTGGAACTCACTATGTAGTCTCAGGGTGGCCTCGAACTCACAGCGATCCACCTACCCCTGCCTCCCAAGCGCTGGGATTAAAGGTGTGCGCCACCACGCCTGGCCAGTGCTACATTTTGAAGCACATTTATGAGGATCCTTGGCCTAATTCCCACACTCCATACCTCAATGTTCCTTTTTTTTTTTTTTTCCTGTATTTGAGGCAGGGTCTCACTCTAGCCCCGGCTGACCTGGCAATTCACTATGTAGTCTCAGGCTGGGCTCAAACTCACAGCGATCCCCCTACCTCCACTTCCCAAGTGCTAGGATCAAAGGCATGTGCCACCACGCTCAGCTAATTCCACTTTTTTTTAGAGGGGGGAGAAATCTTCTCTTTGTTTTGTCTAGTTCAATCTCATCTTTTTCCAACTAGATCATAAACTCCTTGAGAACAACTTAGTTTTCCTTCTTTCTTATTTTATTATTATTATTTTTGTTTTGTTTTGTTTTGTTTTTTGAGGTAGGGTTTCACTCTAGCCCAGGCTGACCTGGAATTCACTATGGAGTCAGGGTGGCCTTGAACTCATAGTGATCCTTCTACCTCTGCCTCCCAAGTGCTGGGATTAAAAAGGTGTGCACCACCATGCCCAGCTTCCTTCTTTTTAAAAAAAGATTTATTTTTATTTATTTATTTCTTAAAGATATATAGAGAGAAATAGAGAGAGAAATGGGCATGCCAGGGACTCTAGCCATTGCAAATGAACTCCAGACACGTGCCACCTTGTGCATCTGGCTTACATGGGACCTGGAGAATCGAACCTGGGTCCTTAGGCTTTGCAGGCTAAGCCATCTCTGCCAGTCCGGTTTTCCTTTTTTTTTTTTTAATGTACTTATCAATAGGCTTGCCCCAAGCTATATGTCATATAAAACCTGTATTAACAAATAGACTTGGGCATTGGGAAGATGGTACTTGCTTACAAAGCCTACGGGTTCAATTCCCAAACAACCACATAAGTCAGACACAAAAAGTGGTACAGATCTCTTCCATTCTCTCTCTCTCTCTCTCACACACACACACACAGAGAGATGTATTTAAGAAGTAATCTTGGAGGCTGTTGTTACCTGCATAACACCTCTATAATACTGGACCCATCAGCAGAGCAGGAAAAAAGAAAGATCAAAACAGAAGAAAAGAATGCCAGGCTTGGTGGCGCACGCCTTTAATCCCAGCACTCAGGAGGCAGAGGTAAGAGGATCACCGTGAGTTCGAAGCCACCCTGAGACTATCGAGTGAATTTCAGGTCAGCCTGAGCTAGAGTGAGACCCCACTTTGAAAAACCAAAAAAGATCAAAATTCTAGCTAGTAAGCTAGAAAAGTGATGTAAAGGTAAAAGAAAGGGGGAGGAGGGACTTAATAGGATGGTATTGTATATATGTAAGTAGAAGAACAGATTAATGGGGGTGAAAAGGCCTAAGTGAGGTCAGGGGAAGAGATTGAGTAAAGGAAAAGTGGAAGGAGGGCTAATCAAAATCTAAGAGGATAGCCAGGCATGGTGGTGCATGCCTTTAATCCCAGCACTCAGAAGGTATAGGTAGGAGGATCACCATGAGTTCAAGGCCACCCTGAGACTACATATTGAATTCCAGGTCAGCCTGGACTAGAGTGAAACCCTACTTCGAAAAACCAAAAAGTAAAATAAAATATTTTAAAAATCTAAGAGGATATAAATAAGTCATACAGAAACCTACTTTTTTAGACAATGGAACATTCAGGAGACATAGATTGTTACGAGAAAATTTTCAGTGCCAGGGATGGTACTGCCTCAACAACAACAAAATAGTTTTGAGTTCTTGTCCTCTGACCTCCACTCATAACACCTGTGGCACATGCTTCCGCACGCTCACACGTGCACTGCACACACACATAAAAGAAAGATAACAAAACTTAGTTAAAAAACAAACAAAATTCATAAGCAGGGACTTATCACCTATCCCCATGCAAGTCCTTGAAGTTCACCACTTAGTCAAGAGGCTCCATCGCAAAGTGAAGAAGTAAGGCCCAAGTCTGGAATGAGGACTCAGTTCCCTCCTCCTCCTGCCCCAACCCATGGTCCCCCGTAGGTGTGTTCCAAGGGACCCCAACTCTCTCCCTGGATAGTCACAGGGCCAAGTGTTCAGGGGGCACTGATGGCCAGAGCAGGGGATTGCTGCCATGGGGTGCAAATTCAACCCCAACCCTGCCCATGTCTGTGCCCCAAGTCACACACAGTCACAGTGGAGCACAGGTGCCTTCTCTGCTGTTCTGCCCCAGCTGACACCCCAAGTGGGTGGCGGCCACGACCACAAGATAAGCTAAAGGGAAGAGGAAAGCCCGTGGGGTTCAGGACACCCCAGGACAGAAAGCAAGATAGCCAGGAGGAGTTGGTCCTGCAGAGACGAGAAGTTATAGGAAGAAAAGATTATGGGGGGGGGGGAAGGGCTGGAGAGATGGCTTAGCGGTTACGGCGTATGCCGTGAGTCCTAAGGACTCAGGTTCGATTCCCCAGGTCCCACGTAAGCCAGATGCACATGGTGGCGCATGCATCTGGAGTTTGCTTGCAGTGGCTAGAGGCCCTGGTGTGCCCATTCTCTCCCTCTCTCTGTCTTTAATAAATAAATAAATAAAAACAAAATCTTAAAAAATATCCTTCTCTGCCTTTGAAAAACAAAAAAAAGAGAGGCTGGAGAGATGGTTTAGTGGTTAAGGCAGTTGCCTGAAAAGCCAAAGGACCCAGGTTCGACTCTCTAGGACCCACATAAGCCAGATGCACAAGGGGGCACACGCATCTGGAGTTCATTTGCAGAGGCTGAAAGCCCTGGCGTGTGCATTCTCTCTCTCTCTCTCTCTCTCTCTACCTGCCTATTTCTGTATATATCTCTCTCTCAAATACATAAATAAAAATTAAATTTAAAAAAAAGTTGAGTTGATGATGGAAGATCTGCATTTACTTTCATCCCTGCCTGTCTGTTCCCTGAAGTCCTTGCCATAACTCTAACCTGTGAAAATTCAGAGGAACAGAGTGATTCACTTAGGGAATCGGAGAGTGATCCGAATGGTTATGGGCGACCATCCCTGTTGCAGTCAGGTTCGCATTGCTGGCCGAAAACACCCAACCAAGAGCAGCTTGTGGGAGAAAAGGGTTTGTTTTGGTTTACAGATCCCACAGGAAGCTCCATGATGGCAGGGGAAAATGATGGCATGAGCAGAGGGTGGACATCACCTCCTGGCCAACATAAGGTAGACAAAACGGCAACAGGGGAATGTGCCAAACACTGGCAAGGGGAAGCTGGCTACAATACCCATAAGCCCACCCCCAACAATACACCGCCTCCAGGAGGCGTTAATTCCCAAATCGCCATTAGCTGGGGACCCAGCATTCAGAACACCTAAGTTTATGGGGGTCACCTGGATCAAACCACCACAGCCCCTTACCACATCCACTGTTTTGCATATTCACAGGGTTCATGACATGGCAACATATCTGCCATGAATCAGCAAAATGAGCCAGTAAGTCATTTATTACATAATCAGACACAGTATCAGTGGGAAAAAAAAATCTAGATTTTTGGTTATTGATATAATATAATATGTTATATAATATATAATTCAGGACTGGAGAGATGGCTTAGTGGATAAGGTTACTTGCCTGCAAAGCCAGAGGACCCAGGTTTGATTCCCCAGGACCCATGTAAGCCAGATGTGCAAGGTGTTGCGTGCATGTGGAGTTCTTTGCAGGGCTAGAGGCCCTGGTGAGCCCATTCTTTTTTTTTTTTTTTTTTTTGGTTTTTTGAGGTAGGGTCTCACTCTGGCCCAGGCTGACCTGGAATTCACTATGTAGTCTCAGGGTGGCCTCGAACTCACGGTGATCCTTCTATCTCTGCCTCCCAAGTGCTGGGATTAAAGGGGTGCGCCACCACGCCCGGCATGGTATGCCCATTCTCTATCTGCTTCTTTCTGTTTCTTTCTCTCTCAAATAATAAAATAAAAGAATTTATATATATATTATTTATAATTCAGATGCAGCCTGACTCCTCTGTTCTGAGGTCATTTCTCTTCTTGTTTTCCACAAAACTCGAGAACCTTTAATATTTGTCAGAACAGCAGTGCTTAAAACAAATTTTACTCAGCTCAAATTTTACTCTCGTTATAGGCCTCGCCGAGAAGATAGGATTACGCAGCCTCACGCTTTGGTTTGAAACCCGGTGTTAACCACTAGAAGCCATGTGCTATTTTCCCTCTCCCTCGCATCTTTAATTCATGACTGTAACGGAATATTTCTCCTAAAAAAGATTTTTAAAAGGTTGATTGATCCGACAGGCGCTGGTCTGGATCCCATCCCACGACGGAGAATGCTATTTGGTTTTTGTGTTAAGACAAAAGCAAAACAGTCTTGGTTCCTCCTTAACTGAAGGCTTGATGGAGCGAAGGCAACCTTTCTAAGCTGACGTTCTGGAGTGGGGCCAGGAAGAGCCTGTGACCCGTTTGTCCTGATGACAAACGTTCTCTTTCGAACATCCACATCCAGCTGCTGTTAATATCCGTGAGCTGCTAATTAGTTGGGGAGTTTGGTAGCTCACAGGAGTGAGTTGTGCCAACGGAGCCGAATAAGTCTGAGGTCGAAAATGTGTACCTGGGGAGGCTGGGAGGCTTTTGCACATTGGCATAGTGAGTCCCGGCAGCCAGGGGCTCCCGGCTCGTTAGCCAGAACTCATCTGCAAGCATTTCCAACAGTACAGCAGCTGTCTCTCTCGGTGTTTACTACGCAGTGCTCATTCGATATCCGTGCGTTGAATGGATTTGCCCCGAGGACTTTCATATCAGAGGTCATGCCATCCTAGGGGGACCCCGAAGAAGTAGCTGGGTGACCTTCTTTCTTCACTACCTTAGAAGATCACTGCTAGCCTAGCATCCTTTGTCCTGTCTCTGGATGGTTTCTCTAAACTGAGATGAAAAATTAAATTATAAGCCCGAATCTCCATTAAGCCAATGTTTATTTGCCTTCTCCTGTCATGGAAAACAAATAAATCTTGCTTTGTGGGGGCCTGTGCCTCCTCCTTCAGTCCTTAGCTAACAAAATCAAGGCTATTCCTGAAATTACATTAAGTAATTTGAGTCTCCTCTTTCTTCGACTTTGGAAGTCTCACTGGTCTTTTTGAAAGAAGCAGAAATTAGCTGGGTGTGGTGGCGCACGCCTTTAATCCCAGCACTCAGGAGGCAGAAGTAGGAGGATTGCCAAGAGTTCAAGGCCACCCTGAGACTCCATAGTGAATTCCAGGTTAGCCTGGGCTAGAGTAAGACACTTTCTCAAAAAAAAAAAAAAAACTAAACAAAAAAAAGCAGAAGTTATGTCCTTTCTCCCCCCTCATAGGTTACAAATATCATCATTCATAAAGCAAAAGTGTAAAGGAGGAGTAAGATAGAAATGACAGAAAAACTGGGAGTCACTTTTTGTTTATTATTGTATGGTTCTAGGTCTCTTAGAGCCTTGCTTTGTCTTCTTTATTTCTTTTTCTTTTTCTTTTTCTATTTATTTATTTATTTTATTATTTGTTATTATTATTGTTTGTTTTTGTTTTTTCGAGGTAGGGTCTTACTCTGGCCCAGGCTGACCTGAGATATACTATGTAGTCTCAGGCTGGCCTCGAACTCACGACAATCCTCCTACCTCTGCCCTCCCGAATGCTGAGGTTAAAAGGCATGCGCCACCAGGCCCGGCTCTTATTTATTTATTTTCGAGGTAAGGTCTCACTCTAGCTCAGGCTGACCTGGAATTCAGTATGTAGTCTCAGGGTGGCCTCGAACTCACATTGATCCTCCTACCTCTGCCTCCCGAGTGCTGGGATTAAAGGTGTGCGCCACCACGCCTGGCTTCTTTTTTATTTTTAGAAGTTCTATTCTTTTTAATTAATTAATTAATTAATTAATTTATTTATTTATTTATTTATGTGCACGTGCACACACACACAAACAGGAAAGCCACAGCAGGCATGTGAAGGTCAGACGACAGCTTCAAGTGTCTGCGCTCCACCTGTTTTGAAACAGGTTTTCCTGCAAACGAACTAGCAGACAGAATGCCAGATTTAGCTGGTCCATGAGCTTTGGATTCTCTTGGCTCTGTCTTGCGTCGTTGTAGGGAGGTTGGGAGCAGGCTTTACATGGGTGTTGCTGACCAGCAGGCTTTTCAAGCAAATGCCTTCAACTGCTGAGACATTTCCACAGCCCTGGAGCCTTATTTCTTTTTTTATTGACACCTTCCATAATTGTAGCCAATATCCCATGGTAATTCCCTCCCTCCCCCCCCACCACTTTCCCCTTTGAAACTCCACTCTCCATCATATCCCCTCCCCCTCTCAATCAGTCTCTCTTTTATTTTGATGTCATCATCTTTTCCTCCTCTTCTGATGGTCTTGTGTAGGTAGTGTCAGGCACTGTGAGGTCATGGATATCCAGGCCATTTTGTGTCTGGAGGGAGCACGTTGTAAGGCTTCCTTTGGCTCTTACATTCTTTCTGCCACCTCTTCCGCATTAGACCCTGAGCCTTGGAAGGTGTGATAGAGATACTGCAGTGCTGAGCACTCCTTGGTCACTTCTTCTCGGCGCCATGGTGCCCTCTGAGTCATCCCAAGGTCACTGCCATCTGAAAAGAGAAGCTCAACTGATTTCTTTCTCAACCACTGGGTTCATTTTCTGAAATTGCTCTTTTTCTTCACAAGCCCCTCAGTCTTGTCAGGCAGCTCCAGCACTTTCTCTGGCTCTGTGGCTCTTTCTCTAGGCTCTGTGAAGTAGGAAGTGTTTCAGAAGAGGCGTGGACCGGACAATGCTAGGTCAACGTGTGGCTGAACAGGCCTATCTGTCTGACCTCCCTGGAGGCCACAGTGGCTTTCCTTCTGTCATCTCCTCTCATCCAGAACTCTACCCAGGAGCCAAGGAACAAAATGCCATTGGCCAATCAATCCCTCAACAACGATCTTTCAAGTGACAAGTGCATAAAAAATGACTCATATTTGCAGTGTTCATAATCCTCCAGCTTTTCAAAATCAGAGAAAGAAAGCCATGTTACCGTTCTTTCTTTCTTTTTTATTTTATTTTTTTTTATTTGCAAGCAGAGAGATAGAGAGAAGAGAGACAGATAAGAAAGAGAATGGGCATGCCAGGGCCTGTAGCCACTGCAAACTCACGTGCCCCTTGTGCATCTGGCTTACGTGGGTCCTGGGCAATCGAACCGGGGTTCTTTGGCTTCGCAGGCAAACGCCTTAACCGCTAAGCCATCTCTCCAGCCCTGTTATTTCATTTTCGTTTTGAAACAGGGTCTCACTAGGTAGAGCTAGCTAGCCTCGAACTCACTGTGTAGACCAAGCGGTTCTACAACTTGTGGGTCATCTATCTATCTATCTATCTATCTATCTATCTATCTATCTACCTATCTGTCTATCTATCTATCCATCCATCCATCCTCTTTCCTCTGCCCCTCAAGCAGTGCGGGGATTTCAGTCATGTGCCACCACACTGGGCTGTTTCTGGGATTTAAAGACAACAGTTGCATGAAAAGAGATCATCTCAGAGAGCTATATAAGGAAGGACTCCAGCTTCGCAGCGGTCATAACAGGTTTGTTCCTGGCACTCCCGTTCTTTAGCTGTGCAAGCTTTTGGTGCCTTAAACCTCAGTGTCATCAGAGCTGAAATCAAGATAATAAATAGTACCTACCCTGTGGGGTGGGCAAGGAGTGACTGAAATGAATTATGGAAAGGGCTTGGCATAGCGTCTGCCACCCAGTAAATGCTCAGGAGGTTCAGTCGTTGTGAATATTGATGTGGCATTAATGAGACGCGAGAGAAGTGACCCTTGCATGCCTACTGGATTTCCCTGGAATTTCTACCTGAGCAAAAGTAAAATGAGAAAATGCTCTTGTGTCTGTCATTGCATGCAAAGACACATTTCTTTGAAACATCTCCAAGTGTGTGTGTGTGTGTGTGTTTAAATAATTTTGTTAAGTTTTTGTTTATTTCTTTATTTGAGAGTGACAGACGAGAGAGAAAGAGGCAGATAGATAGATAGAGAGAGAGAGAAAATGGGTGCACCAGGGCCTCCAGCCACTGCAAACAAACTCCAGACCCGTGCGCCCCCTTGTGCATCTGGCTAACGTGGGTCCTGGGGAATCGAGTCTCGAACCGGGGTCCTTAGGCTTCACAGGCAAGCGCTTAACAACCACTAAGCCATCTCTCCAGCCCCCCCCCCTCTTTTTTTTTTTTGAGGTAGAGTCTCACCTGTGCAATCTGGCTTACGTGGGACCTGGAGAAATGAACCTGGGTCCTTAGGCTTCACAGGCAAGTGCCTTAACAGCTAAGCCATCTCTCCAGGCCAGAATTAAATTCTTAAATTGAAACAGAGAGAGAGAGAGAGAAGAGAGAATAAGAATGGCTTGGAGCCCTTAGTTGATGAAGTGGGTGAGGGTGGAATGGTATCCTTGGTTGGCACTGGCGCTCTGGCTATAGCTGGTGGGAGAGGGAAGTGCCTAGCAAGCGGGCAGGGGGAAAGGAGGCCTGTCGGAGGCACCATATGGCCTAGGAACAGCTCAAGACTCAGTAATGCTTGTTGGACTGAAAGTATCTATTCTTCTGTTTCTCCCCTCTCCTTCTCCCTTCCCTGGAAATGAGATGGCGTTATAAACGCAGAGGACCAAGGCAGACGACAGACAGTGACTCATCCTGAGTGAGGACTAAAGCAGGTCCCCAGTTTTTACTTCAGATCCTTTGCAGATATGAAACGCCTTTAGGGCAAGGGGCCCCAGGAGTATGGAGACAGACAACCTTAAAGGCCCAGAGGAATGTGTGTGTTCAAGTTCCTATCAGTTCTGGATCCTGATGACAGCCCACGCGCTAACGACCAGAGCCAACCCAGGATCCCCAGTAGGGCTTGTTTATATCACTGATTCAGCAGCAGATCCAATCTGGCCCTCAATCAGGCAGAGATGGATAAACACAGAAGTGCGGAATTGCTTTATCACGCCAGTCAGGATCCAAACCTGGGCGACATGTCTCAGTCTGAGGTTCAGCCCAAGCAACCCTTGGAACAAGCTTGCCAGATTGGCCCGCTACATCCAGAAGATGGAGGTGACCTATATAAAGAGAGGGGAACTTTGCCCATGAAGAAAGGAGTACCAGCCGGACGTGGTGGCGCACGCCTTTAATCCCAGCACTCAGGAGGCAGAGGTAGGAGGATCGCCGTGAGTTCAAGGCCACCCTGAGACTACATAGTGAATTCCAGGCCAGAATGAGACCCTACCTCGAAGAACCAAAAAAAAAAAAAAAAAAAAAGAAAAGAAAGAAAGAAAGAAAGGAAAGGAGTACTATTAGTAGGTAAACTAGCTGGCCTGTCAGGCCCAGTGAGTGGCCATTTGAATTGGGAGGGAGGAAGGGTATGAAGTATTGAGACAGAGACAAGGGGAAGGGGAGAGAGAGAGAGAGAGAGAGAGAGAGAGAGAGAACAGAAGAAACTGACTTGTTGGAGGGGAGAAACAGGAAGCTTGCAAATCACAGTAGCTTCCATGGCTTTCCTGCCCTTAGAGAAGAGGTTCTAATTAAATAACCATGAACAAGTCAATTACAACAGGAAGAAAGGAAGGATTTAGGATTAGCCTCCTGCTGTTTCCTACAGCGATTTATTAGGGAAACGCTGCAGGGGTGAGCCTAGATGGGAATTCACCCCCCAAAATGATTAGAACCAGAATAACCAGAATTTGTTTAAAAAAGAGCCTTTAAGGCAACGATTCCCAAGTTCACTACAGGGCTGGAGAGATGGCTCAGTGGTACGCTTGCCTGCAAAAGCCAAAGGACCTTGGTTCGATTTCCCAGAGCCCACGTAAGCCAGATGTACAAGGGGGCACCTGGAGTTTGTTTACAGGGCTGGAGGCCCCGGCACGCCCATTCTCTCCCTCTCTCCCTGCCTATTTCTATATCTATTTCTCATAAATAAAAATAAAATATTTTTTTAAAAATTGCGAAGGCCAGGCCACAAGCAGGCCAATTACATCACTGTCACTCGTGGTGCTTCACAGGCATGAGAGCTTTTCAGAGCCTCCTTCCGCATTCATTGCACCGTGCAGACAAGTTTGGAAACGTCAATAGGCAACGTGCATGGCTGACGTGGGCTTTGCTAAAGGAAAATTAGTCGCTTACAAATGGCAAGAAGCTAGATGTGGTCGTCCGCCTAGGAGGCTAAATCAGAAGGATGGTGAGTTTGAGACCAGCTATATTAAGAAGAAGAAGAAGGAGAAGGAAGAGGAGGAGGAGGAGGAAGGAAGGTGAAGGAGGAAGAGGAGAAGGAGAAGCAGAAGCCGGGCGTGGTGGCGCACGCCTTTAACCCCAGCCCTTGGGAGGCAGAGGTAGGAGGACTGCTATGAGTTCGAGGCCACCCTGAAACTACATAGTGAATTCCAGGTCAGCCTGAACTAGAGTGAGACCCTGCCTTGGAAAACCAAAAACAAAGAAGAAAGAAAATAAAAGAAAGGAACAAAAGGAAGGCAAAGAGAAATAACAGAAAACAGGGGCTGGGGAGATGACTCAGAAATTAAGGCACTTGTTCACAAAACCTGATGATGGCCTGAGTTTAGTTGCCCAGTACCCAGTGCATAAAGGCAGATGCACAAAGTGGCTCATGTATCTGGAGTTTGTTTGCAGTAGCAAGAGGCCTGGCATGCCAGTTCTCTCTCTTTCTTTCTCCCTCTCCTTCTCCTTCTCCTTCCCTTGTACTCCTTGCAAATAAATAAATAAAAATACAAGAAAAAAAAAAGAGAAAAGAAATAGCAGAAAACAGAACATGACATATGCCTCTTTTTGTTCTTATTTCTAATTTTAAAAGGTGTTTATCTGTGTTCAGAAAAAAAAAAAAATGGATGAAGAGACAGAGCCACATTAAAACCAAGCCAAACAAAAGCAACAAGAGTTAAATTCTAATAATTATGAAGGACTTTGAACTTGGTGTCCGGGACTGGGATATACATCAAGGGAGTTCATTTCTATTATGGATACAGCAATTTATAGTTTTTACTTCATTGAGTGGTCACATCCATGACCTAATTTTAACTTGCATCTCTGTGCAGTAGGCAGAGAAAGTATTATTTTTCTCTTTCTACTTCCACAGATGGGGAAACGGATAAAAAAGAGTCTCATGATCCGCTCAGCGTTGCCAGAGCAAAGCTAGCAGCAGGAAGAGGAGCAGAATTTGGTTTTTCGGAAATCCCAGTTGTCTGTCCTTCCTCCACCCTGTGTAGCCTTGAAGAGCCCTGGAGGAGAGGGAGAAGTCACAGTTATAACTGAAACAAGAAAACATGACACTTACTAGCTGAACAAAAGGGTTCTGCTATTGGGATTAAAAAAAAAAATCTAGAACAGATGCCAAGAGGTGGAGGTACCCTCACACCCTTGAGGAGGTGGCATCCTTGAAGAGGCCACAGAAATATTGGATGATGTTGACACTGAATTTGCCTCCGAATTCCATCAGGCGGTGAGCTGAGTCAAGATCACTGAGGTCACACAAAATAATTTCTAGATTTTTTTTCAATTTTTTTTTATTAACAACCTCCATGATTATAAAAAAATACCCCATGGTAACACCCTCCCTCCCCCACTTTCCCCTTTGAAACTCCATTCTCCATCACATCCCCTCCCCTTTTCAATCAGTCTCTCCTTTATTTTGATGTCATGATCTTTTCCTCCTCTTATGATGGTCTTGTGTAGGTAGTGTCAGGCACTGTGAGGTCATGGATATCCAGGCCATTTTATGTCTGGAGGGAGGACGTTGTAAGGAGTCCTACCCTTCCTTTGGCTCTTACATTCTTTCTGCCACCTCTTCTGCAATGGACCCTGAGCCTTGGAGGGTGTGATTGAGATGTTACTCAGTACTCCAGTCACTTCTTTCCAGCACTATGGTACCTTCTGAGTCATCCCAAGGTCACTGCCATCTGAAAAGAGAAGGTTCTCTATCAAAAGTGAGAGTAGCATTAATATATGAGTATGAACATTAACAGAAGTGCTTACTGGGCGGTTTGATAAGCCAGTAAGTTTGATAAGTTAGTATCTACATTTAGCCAGACAGCAGCAGACCTTACACCCGTAGGGCTCATGACTACCCGTGTTTTAAGTTTTCAGTATCAGGGATGTATTCCCTGTCATGAAGTGGGCCTCCAGTCCAATTAGAGGGCAGTTGGTTTCCACCATGACAGACGTGCCACTATTGCACCCGTTGGTTCATTTGGCCTGGCTGGCCAAATATAAGGCTTGCAGTGTCCACTGTTGAGTATCTTCACTGGTGATTTCTCTCTCTCCCATTGAACTGCATGCAGCATGGCAATTTTTTTTGATTTTTTAAAAAGCGCAAGTAACCTTTCAGTGCTTGTGCCTCGCTTGCAGTTTGAGGCTCCCCCGTAAGCAGGTTACACGAGGTGAGAAGTGAGCTGCTGTCACCTGGAGCTCTACTATTTGCAAGAGATAGATATCATTAGGAGGACCAGGGGGAAATGGTCAGGGGCACCAGCGTTGGCAGTGCAAGCATGAGTTCTTGAGTTCGGATCCCCAGGCCCCATGTGAAAGCTGGAAGCTGTGGCAGGCGTCTTTATCCTGGCATGCCACCCGGCAAAATGGGAGGCAGACAGTACCATGTGCTAGAAGCTGTCATACCGAGGCATGCTGACAACGTGCTAAAATGCAGACGGACTTTGAAGCCATGTTAAGCAAAAGAAGCCAGGCCCCAGAATTTATGTGATATAAGACTATTTTACGAGCCGGGCGTGGTGGCGCACGCCTTTAATCCCAGCACTCGGGGGGCAGAGGTAGGAGGATCGCCGTGAGTTCGAGGCCACCCTGAGACTCCATAGTGAACTCCAGGTCAGCCTGGGCTAGAGTGAGACCCTACCTAGGAAGAAACAACAACAACAAAAAGAAAACTATCTTACTACAGCTGTTTGACTAAATATATAATGCCCTCCAACTGTCCTCTAAACATGTATGTATGAATGCAATGTATGTATGTATGTATGTATGTATGTATATGTATGTATGTATATATGTATGTATGTATGTATGTATGTATATGTGTGTGTGTGTATATATATATATATCCTAGAATTCACTATGTAATCAGGGTGGCCTCAAATTCATGATGGATCCTCTGTCTCCCAAGTGCTGGGATGAAAGGCGTGAGCCACCACACCCAGATTATGCCCGAGAAGCTTCTCTTTTCAGAGAAGCGGTGGTGACCACTTTCAGAACTCATCAAAGTGCCGAGAAGAACGGACAGTGGTGTGCTCAGCACTGAGACATCTCTATCATACCGTCCAGGATCAGGGTCCACAGGGGGAAAAGGGGGTGGTAAAAATGTTAAGAGCTAAAGGAAGGGGAGGACTGCTGACAATACTGTCTTCCAGACACAAAGTGACCTTGATATTTATGATCTCACAGTGACTGGCACTATCTATACAAGACCTGAATAATAGGAGGGAAAAAATGAAGACATCAACATAGAAGACAGCAGGCGTGGAGGCACATTGTCTTTACTCCCAGCACTCAGGAGGCAGAGGTAGGAGGATTGCTGTGAGTTCGAGGCCAGCCGGGGACTACAGAGAGAGTTCTAGGACAGCCTGGGCTAGAGTGAGACCCTACCTCAAAAAACAAAAAACAAAAAAAAAAAAGGGGGGGGAGGGATTCAGTGCAGAGGAATTTGGGAGGAGATTATGATATATTGTATATATTTATGGATGTTGTTAACAAAACGTTAAAAGAAAACTCTATTTTATGAACTATCCAGAATGGGCAAATCTAAAGAAATAGAAAGCAAATTAGTAATTGCCAGAGGATAAGAGGTCAGAGGGATGGAGAATGACTGCCTAGCCAGGCAAGAGGTACCTATTGGTGCAATAGTGGCATGACTGTTATGGCGATAACCAACTGCTCTCTAATTATACTTGAGACCCGCTCCACAGGAAGGAATTAATGCCTGGTACTAAAAACCTAATTAAAAGCCTACAGCTGGAGAGGCATAGGCCCTAGGAGGGAAACTACTATTATTTGGCTAAAGGATATGTTGTACCCATCAAATTGCCCTCTAAATATTTATGTTTATGCTCATCAATTAGCGTTTTCTCAGCTTTGCTTAGAGAAACTTTTTTTCTTCAGAGACTTCTTTTTGCAGACAGTAGTGACTGCTTTAGAGACTCAAAAGCTGTCAACGTGCTAAGACTAAATGACTGTTGAATTGCTCAAAGCTAAATGATATATTTTAATATTTTATTTTATTTATTTGTTGTTTGAGAGGGAGAGAGAGAGAGAGAGAGAGAGAGAGGTAGAGAATGGGTGGGCCAGGGCTTCCAGCCACTGCAAACGAACTCCAGATGCATGTGCCACCTTGTGCATCTGGCTTACATGGGTCCTGGGGAATTGAACCTGAGTCCTTTGGCTTCGCAAGCAAGTGCCTTAACTGCTAAGCCACATCTTCAGCCCTGAATGATACATTTTATGTCATTCCCTCCAAGGCTCAGAAAACATTGCAGAAGTGGGGAACGGAAAGAATTTAAAAACCGGAGGATGGGGAGGAGTGCTGTGTAATGATGTTTTCCAGACATGACGTGGCTGTCTCATTCATGACCTCCCAGTGACCGTCAATAACTGCATAAGAACTTCACAGTCATGCCAGGCATGGTGGCACACGCCTTTAATACCAGCACTTTGGAGGCAGAGGTAGGAGGACCGCTACAAGTTCAAGGCCTCCCTGAGACTATGTAGTGAATTCCAGGTCAGCCTGGGCTAGAGTGAAACCCTACCTTGAAAAACCAAAACAAAAATAAAATAACTGCACAATCAAAAGCTGGAGCCAGCAAACATTCTGTCATGGATGAAAGAGGAGGGCATGAACCACCCCCCATGCCTCCCTACAGGATTATTGGTAGTTAATAGTTGCTGGGTAATAGGGAGACTGTGTTTTTGTTTTTTTTTTTCCAGTGGGGTAGCCACTAGTAAGTCCTATGAGCTCTGGTAATGACCTCCCTCACAGCCATGCTCATGCAAACAACCCTAAATAAACTCAGCAGATCAAACACACACACACACACACACACACACACGTGTGCACACACAAAAAACATCACAGTAGAAGAACTAGTTGGGAACCACTAGGTTCTGTGGGAGAGGGAGGAGGACAAGAGAAGGTAACAGGAGGTCATTATGATCAACATACATTACATACATGTATGAAAGTCATCAAGAAATAAAATAATAAGATAAGGAGATATTGGAGACTGGAAATCTACTCCAGAGGCAAGAGGACCACATGTCCAAGGACAGCTGTGGCAAATTAATAAGTCAATAAATCAATAGATGAATGTCTGAAGCTAGAGAGCAGTGACGGTTGCACAGTATTTGGAAGGTAGCAAATATTATTGGACTACATATTTTAAACTGGATAAATGTTTAATGTGTATTTCAACCACAGTTCAAAAAAAAAAAATCCAGCACAGGAGCCGGGCGTGGTGGCGCACGCCTTTAATACCAGCACCCGGGAGGCAGAGGTAGGAGGACTGCCATGAGATCGAGGCCACCCTGAGATTCACATAGTGAATTCCTGGTCAGCCTAAGCCAGAGTGAAACCACACCTTGAAAACAACAAAACAAAATTCTCCAAGAAGTCTAGCTGGGGATTTAGGGATAATGATACATTATTAGCCCATTCAATCATTCAGCCAACATGAATTGCTCATTTCTCTCTCTCTCTCTCTTTTTGTCTTTTTGAGGCAGGGTCTCACTGTAGCCCAGGCTGACCTGGAATTTACTATGTAGTGTCAGGGCAGCCTCGAACTCATGGTGATCCTCCTACCTCTGCCTCCCGAGTGCTGGGATTAAAGGAGTGTGCCACCACGACTGGACTTCTTTCGGGGGCGGGGTCTTTTTTTGGCTTGTTATTATCATTACTGCTATTATTACTTGAGAGAGAGAGAGAGAGAGAGAATGGGTGTGCCAGGGCCTCCAGCCATGGCAAATGAACTCCAGACACATGTGCCACCTTGCACCTCTGGCTTATGTGGGTCCTGGGGAATTGAACCTGGGTCCTTAGGCTACGAAGGCAGGCACCTTAACTACTAAGCCATCTCTTTAGCCCAATAATTTTTTTTAAAGGACATTCTGTTTATTTATTTATTCATTTGAGAGTGACAGACAGAGAGAGAGAGAGGAAGATAGAGAGAGAGAGAATGGGCATGCCAGGGCCTCCAGCTACTGCAAACGAACTCCAGATGCATGCACCATCTTGTATCTGGCTTACATGGGTCCTGGGGAATTGAGCCTCAAACGAGGGTCCTTAGGCTTTACAGGCAAGTGCTTAACCATTAAGGCATCTCTCCAGTCCAAGAGGTTTTTATTTTTTATTTTTTTATTTTTATTGTCTTTGGTTTTTCAAGGTAGGGTCTCATGCTGGCCCAGGCTGACCTGGAATTCACTATGGAGTCTCAGGGTGGCCTCGAACTCACAGCAATCCTCCTACCTCTGCCTCCCTAGTGCTGGGATTAAATGCATGTGCCACCATGCCTGGCCCAAGAGGTTTTTTTTTAATATTTTATTTTTATTTATTTATTTGAGAGAGAGAAAGAGAGAAATAGGCGTAGATAGATATAGAGAAGGAGATGGAGAGAATGGGCATACCAGGGCCTCCAGCCACTGTAAACGAACTCCAGATGCATGCGCCCCTTGTACATCTGGCTTACGTGGGTTGTGGGGAGTCAAACCAGGATCCTTAGGCTTTGCAAGCAAGCACTTTAACTGCTAAGCCATCTCTCCAGCCCCAAAAGAGTTTTTTGTTTGTTTGTTTGTTTGTTTGTTTTTAACAGACAGATCTCTCCTAACCTGGGCTTGACCTGCAGAGAGAGAGAGAGAGGAAAAAACCTTATGCCTCAGCTTCTGGAGTACAGGCATTAGAGATGTGCACCACCAAGATCTGCAGACTAGGTGGTTTCCCTACGATGTGGTAAATGCCAGGACCCAGGCCTGCTCAGGGTGTTTGATTATGAAAGGCTCACCTGGCAGATGAGGCCACCCCTGAACTGAGCCCTAAATGATGCAAAATTCTCACGGTGCAATGGTTAGAAAGGAGAAAGGGCTCTGCAGACAAAAGAGAGAGAGACACAAGCCACAGACACAAAAGAGAAAGAGGTTGGCCAGGCAGAGTGACACACTGGTGTGGCTCAGGGTTGTTATTGGGAAAGGGGCAATCCAAGACCAGAAAAGAGGTCAGTAGTGTCAAAGTCTTCAGGCAGATCAAGGACAACAGGCTGGAAGTAGCGGCCGTGGGCTGAGCAATGAGAGGCAGGTCTTAGATGCTGCACATCATCCTCTTCTGGTCTCAACAAACAGCTCTGAAGAGACGGGACACCTGTGACCAGGAGAAAGAAGGGATGGCAGCCGGGCGTGGTGGCGCATGCCTTTAATCCCAGCACTCGGGAGGCAGAGGCAGAGGCAGAGGCAGGTAGGATCACCATGAGTTCGAGGCCACCCTGAGACTACAGAGTGAATTCCAAGTCAGCCTGTTCTAGGGTGAGATGCCTACCTCGAAAAACCAAAATTAAAATAAAGTAAAATAAAGGATGGGTTGGAGAGATGGAGGGAAGGAGTGAGTGAATGAGAGAGCCCCTCAAGGGGGTGAGGGGGGGGATTCTCAGACCAGTGATGGGGGGGGGGCAAAGATGATGAAAGGGAGGAAGAAACTTTTCTTGGTGGGGCTGGGGGTGGGGGACTCAGGTGCCTAAAGACGAGGGAATTCCCACCTGATGGCCTCCGTATTCTCCCAAGAAGTTCAAGGCTTGAGGAATATTCAAAAGATCCATTTTGGGGGTGCTGGAGAAATGGCTTAGCAGTTAAGGCGTTCGCCTGCGAAGCCGAAGGACCCAGGTTCAATTCCCCAGGACCCACATAAGCCAGATGCACAAGAGGCACGTGCATCTGGAGTTCGTTGGCAGTGGCTGGAGGCCCTGGTGTGTTTCTTTCTCTCTCTCTCCCTGCAAATAAATAAATAAATAATTTTTTTTTTTTAAAAAGATCCATTTTGGGAAAGGGTAGCATTGCAGCCAGGGATGCTAGAGACAGGTTCCCCAGGCTGCTCAGCGGGCGCTGGCAGACCCTGACTTTTTGTGGTAGTGCCCATGTGCGTGGGCTGTAATTTTCTCCAGCTGAGCCAAGCAGCCCCGGGGATCCCAGAGTCGGGGTGCAGGGCTGAGGCGCCACCCAAAGGAGCATGGCTGGGGCAGAGTGGAAGGGCAGGGTGTAGGGAAAGGAGGGTTTGAGGACTCCGTGGGATGGAGGCTGAGCAGGGAAGGAAATGAAGCGTGCGCGGAGGAGGGAGCTGGTTCGCAGCGGCAGCGCACGGCAGGGGAAGGAGACCGGGATTCGAGGGGGTGGAGAACAGAGAGCACGTTGGGAGTGCGTGGGCTGCGAGGCGGGAGGCTCGATCCGAGTGGGCTGGGGAATAACTGCAGGCGATATGTAATCCGGCTTGAAACCTAAGTGGGCATGAGTGCCGAGGAGGGCAGGGGAGGGAGAGGAAGGGGCCCTAGGGGATGAGGACAGAAATGAGTGGGGGACTGAAGATAAATCCAGGACAGTTTCACAGCCCCAACGTGGAGCGCTCGCGGAGACAGCGTGACATCTGGGATTCTGATGCCCAGATGAGCATGGGGTGGATCAGACCCGCGACTATGGCTCTTGATCAAGGTGGGAAGGGCACGGTGGAGAGGATGGCACCTTTGATTCCCTGCTCAGCCTCGTGCCTCACTCTCCCTTCGCTCCCCACTTGAAGCTTGTCTCGCACACCCACCTCCACGCTGGTCTCGGCATTTCAGAGAGCCCCATAATCATTGCATATCTCTGCAGGCTAAGGCCATGGAGAAATCTGGGGGCTTTGGTGGCCGGGAGGGCAGAGGGGTAACGTAGGTGATCATCCTTGGGGAGAAGGTTGTGGTCATTTGCTCTGATTCACCCACTCACTACTTCAGACCCCTTAAGCCACTGGCCTCAAGTTACCCAGAAAAACAGAAGTGGACGCCCCCACCCCCCTCCCCAGGCCAGAGGCACATGGAAGCTGGCTGAATTTTTTTTTTTTTTTTACCCTTTCTTACCTCCTGGTAAGCCAAAACTTGAACCTATTCTTCCTTTTTTGCCCAAGCTCCAGGCTGCAATTGAGTTAGACATGATTGGGGTCTGCTTGTCTAACATCCATCGGCCTTCTTTTTATTTTATTTTTATTTTATTATTTATTTATTTATTTGAGAGAGAGAGAATGGGTGTGTCAGGGCCTCGAGCCTTAACCACTAAGCCATCTCTCCAGCCCCCTCCCCACTTTGGGCTTCTTTTTTTGTTTTGTTTTGTTTTTTCGAGGTAGGGTCTCACTCTAGCCCAGGCTGAGCTGGAATCCACTATGTAGTCTCAAGGTGGCCTTGAACTCACAGCCTCTGTCTCCCAAGTGCTAAGATGAAAGGCATGTGCCACCACGCCCAGCCCTTTGGCCTTCTTTTTTTTTATTTTTTATTTTTTATTTTTATTTATTTATTTGAGAGCGACAGACAGAGAGAGAAAGAGGCAGAGAGAGAGAGAGAGAGACAGAATGGACGCGCCAGGGCCACCAGCCACTGCAAACGAACTCCAGATGTGTGTGCCCCCTTGTGCATCTGGCTAACGAGCCTTGAACCGGGGTCCTTAGGCTTCACAGGCAAGTGCTAAACCATCTCTCTCCAGCTCCCCTTTGGCCTTCTTTAATCCCAGAATCCACTTGGCTCTAGTGAACCCTGCTCCCCTCCCCTCCCCCGCCCCACCCTCGCAAATCTGGTGGCCCTGCACACTGATGACAGTCCGCTCGCTGCTCCTTCATTGACACCCAACTCTTGAGGTGATACTGTGGATCTGTTTCTCCCAGGAATGGGGATTTTTACCTGAAGGGCAGCTTGTGACATCAAGGTCCCAGGCACAACCTTTCAGAACTCTCTTCTAAAGCGTTTCCTTCTTGTCTGTGAGCCACCACATGTCCTTTAGAAAAATCACCATTTGTAACCTTGTGGGAACTAGATGCCAAAAAAAAAAAAAAAAAAGGTGGGGGGCCCAGGTGTGTGGTGGCGCACGCCTTTAATAATCCCAGAGGTAGGAGGATTGCTGTGAGTTCAAGGCTACCCTGAGACTTCATAATGAATTCCAGGTCAGCCTGGGCTACAGTGAGACCCTACCTCGAAAAACAAAAACCAGGGCCTGGAGAGATGGCTTTCCTGTGAAGCCTAAGGACCCAGGTTCGAGGCTCGATTCCCCAGGACCCACGTTAGCCAGATGCACAAGGGGCCGCACGCGTCTGGAGTTCGTTTGCAGTGGCTGGAGGCCCTGGCACGCCCATTCTCTGTGTCTCTATCTGCCTCTTCCTCTCTCTGTCTGTCACTCTCAAATAAATAAATAAAAACAAAAAAAATTAAAAAAAAAAAGAAAAACAAAAACCAAAAAGACAAAAAAAAAAAAAAAAAAAAAAACCCAAAACAAACAACAACAGAAAAAACACAACACCGTATACCAAATCGGGATCTGGAATCACCCCTGACAGTAGATCTTACCAGCTCACACAGCATTACCCATCACCCCACCGCCACTGTCTTGGTCCAAGCCACCAACCATCATTTTAGGGGCCACCCAATTACAGCAGTCTCCTCTCTGCAGATCCTGCTTCCAACCGGGTCCCTGAGGTGTAGTCCCCACCCAGCACCAAGGACCTCCTGTTACCATGGAGACCAGATCATGTCACTCATTTCACAGCCTTCCTCATCCGGAGTAAAAACCAAACCCCTAACTAGGACCTTGGCAGCCCCATCATTCTCCGACCTCTTCTGGGGCTCTCCCCGCCTGCGCCCCCTCCCCCGCGCTCAATTGCTGTCCAACAACACCGCAGACATGCTCACACGTGGGCTGGGCTGCTGCTGCCCCAAAAGTAGAGATTCCGTCTGCTTCGTCCCCTGCTGTATCCCGGCAGAGGGCATGGCCCAAAAGAGGTGCTCAGCCCGGCGTGGTGGCGCACGCCTTTAATCCCAGCACTGGGGAGGCAGAGGTAGGAGGATCGCCGTGAGTTCGAGGCCACCCTGAGACTACAGAGTGAATTCCAGGTCAGCCTGGGCTAGAGCGAGACCCTACCTCGAAAAACCAGGGGGGGGGGGGATCTTCAAAGTTACCAGGTGTGGTGGCACACGCCTTTAATCCCAGCACTCAGGAGGCAGAGGTAGGAGGATCGCCGTGAGTTCGAGGCCACCCTGAGACTACAGAGTGAATTCCAGGTCAGCCTGAATCTGAGTGAGACCCTACCTCGAAACCCCCCCCCCAAAAAAAATAGGTGCTCAATTACAATTTGGCGAATGAATGAATGAACAAACGAACAATCAAATATGAAGAGGGCAGCCATTCCTTACTCATCTGTGTTACCCTAACCTGAGTCCCTCTGACGATCTGCACACTGTTGACTGGAAGCTCTCAACACTGCAGAGGTCCGCCTAGTGTTTTTTTTTTTCCCCTTGTAACCATGAGAACCAGATTCATTTTTTTTTTTTAACTACTTGTTTCTAGAAGTGAAACTCAAAGGCTAATGAAATATATACAAAAACAGGGCTAAGGATGTGGCTTTGTAGTAGAGCATTTGCCTACCATCTCTGGGCTCAATCAGAGAAAACAATAACAACAAAAATGCCTAAACAAAGCCCGGCGCGGTGGCGCACGCCTTTAATCCCAGCACTCGGGAGGCAGAGGTAGGAGGATCTCCGTGAGTTCGAAGCCACCCTGAGACTTCATAGTGAATCCCGGGTCAGCCTGGGTTAGAGCGAGACCCTACCTTGAACAACAACAACAATAACAAAAAAAAAAAAAAAAAAAAAAAAAAAGCCTAAACAGGCTGGGTATGGTGATGAACACTTTTAAAGAGTCTGAGGCAGGAGGATCCCAGTGAGTTCTAGGCCAACCTGGAGCTACAAAGTGAGTATTCCAGAACAGTCTGGAGTGAGACCATACCTCAAAAAGAAAAAAAAAAACATATATACACATATATATATATATATATATATATATATGTATGCTTACTTATACCATATAATATAATAATAAATAATATAATTATAACATAATTATATTATTTTCCCAATGTGGTGTAAGCCCAAAGGTTGTAGCTTTTGTGGGGGTGGGGGGGAGAGAGAGACTAGCAGGGGAGTTTGCTTTTTTTGTTTGTTTGTTTTGTTTTGTTTTGAGGTGAGAGATGCATGACATAAACTCCCCAGAACCCTTTCTTGGAAATGTTTCCCTTTGCCTCAATACTGCCTGGCCTAAGAGATGTCCATAGCTTTCTAATAATTGCCCTTTAAGGTGTTTGCTTCCTCAAACAAGCACGTTACGAGTTACGAAAACAGAAAAACCAGGATATTTTTATAAGAAGCTTGGCTTAGTGTGAGGCCTGTCTACAGGACAGGATGTTCCATGTGTAAAGTTATTTGAAGGTGTCTCAGGATCCTTGCTTCTGTGGCCAGCGCTGTCAGCCTTCGGGGGTTTCCCATCCAGTGGCCCCCACCGTAGAAGGATCAGAGCAGAAGTGGCCAGAGACCTCTGAGAGGCTTTACCGCACTAAGCAGCCCTCTGCCCAGGGATTCCCTGGCCTCGGGTGTTTCCTCAAGATGGATGTCCTCCCCTTATCCCCGCTCTACTGGATGTAACAACCACAAAGACAAACTGGGCTGGAGAGATGGCTTAGCGGTTTAGGTTAAGGGTCCCAATCCCTCCTAAGCCAGATGCACAAAGGTGAGGCAAGCGCAAGGTCGCACATGCCCACTAGGTGGCGCAAGCATCTGGAGTCCAATTTCAGTCGCCGAGGCCCTGGCACACCAATTCTCTCTCTCTCTCTCTAAAAAAAGTTTTAAAAAATTATTAATTAAACAGCAGCTGTTCCTTTAAAGGTAATAATCACCACACCAACCCTCTGAGAATATTATCTCACTTTATAGATCAAGAAACAGTTTAGTGATTCCTTAAACTCTCTCAGGTAACAAAAGCAGAGCTAGGATTTAGATCTAGCCTATGTCCAACTCCAAACATGGGGGGCTCTTCCCATGACACCACTTGATTTTCAGACCACAAAACCTCAGCTTAATATGCCTCCTGGTGGGTCTAGCCTGAGACTCAAGCACGTGGGGAAACTTGTCTTAAGATGCTTTATTCTGGGCTGGAGAGAGGGTTCAGTAGTTAAAGGCACTTGCTTGCAAAGCCTGATGGCCTGGGTTTGATTCCGCAATACCCATGTAAAGCCAGATGCACAAAGTGACTCATGCATATGGAGTTTGTTTGCAGTGGCAGGAGGCCCTGGCATACCCATATTCACTCCCATCCCCCCCCCCCTCGTTTCTCACTCTCTGTTTCTCTGTTTCTCTCTCTCAAATAAATTAAAAAATATTTTTAAAAAAATAGTTTATTTTTATAGCTGAGGGTAGTGGTACACACCTGTAATCCCAGCAGTTGGGCTGAGAAAAAAAAAAGAAATATATGCTTTATTTATTTGATTTGATTTGATTTTACTTTTTTATTATTTGACTTTTTGAGATAGGGTCTTGCTCCAGCCCAGGCTGACGTGGAATTCGCTATATAGTCTCGGATCAGGGTAGCCTCAAACTCACAGTGATCCTCCTGCCTCTGTCTCCTGAGTGCCACCATTAAAGGTGTGCGCCCACCATGCCCAACTTATGCTTTACTTTTACTAAGAACTTCTGGGCTGGAGAAATGGCTTAGCAGTTGAGGCGCTGTTCTGCGAAACCTAAGGACCCAGGTTCGATTGCCTAGGACCCACATAAGCCAGATGCACAAGGTGGCACATGCTTCTGGAGTTTGTTCGCAGTGGCTGGAGGCCCTGGCGTGCCCATTCTCTCTCTCTCTCTCAAATAAATAAATAAACTTAAAATAAAAAAAAGAATTTCTTTAACATGAGTGACCTTTCCATCAAATGTCTCTCCCTCATTACCTCCCAGTGCAATGGAGGTTATTTTTCCCAGCTGGTACTTAACAACATCTTATTGTCAGAGAAGTGACAGCCTGTGAAGACAAGAATGTCCCTAGAGTCCGCAAATGTCAGAGGCAAGCTGAAACATAAGCCTCTTTGATTGACTTCTGCTCCCAAGGGTGAGCCTGTGAAAGAAATGATGCCCGGCCTGTTTCCTTCTAGAACAAGATATACAGACACGTGTCAGGTTATAATGATACCCATCCTTGCCCACTCCTTTTTTTTTTCTTTTTTCTTTTCTTTTCCTTTCCCTTTTCTTTTTTTTTTTTTCCTCTCAATTTTTATTAACATTTTCCATGATTATAAAAAATAACCCATGGTAATACCCTCCCTCCCCCCCTTTCCCCTTTGAAATTCCATTCTCCATCATATCCCCTCCCCCCTCAATCAGTCTCTCTTTTATTTAGATGTCATCATCTTTTCCTCCTCCTATGATGGTCTTGTGTAGGAAGTGTCAGGCACTGTGAGGCCATGGATATCCAGGCCATGTTATGTCTGGAGGGAGCACGTTGTAAGGAGTCCTACCCTTCCTTTGGCTCTTATATTCTTTCCGCCACCTCTTCCGCATTAGACCCTGAGCCTTGGAAGGTGTGATCGAGATGTTACTCAGTACTCCAGTCACTTCTTTCCAGCACTATGATACCTTCTGAGTCATCCCTAGGTCACTGCCATCTGAAAAGAGAAGATTCTCTACCCATAATGAGAGTAGCATTAATATAAGGGTATGAACATTAAGAGAAGTGCTTACTGGGCAGTTTGATAAGCATAGCATATACATTTATCCAGACATTAGCAGATGTTACACCCCTAGGGCTCATGACTACCCCTGTTTTAAGTTTTCAGTATCAGGGATGTATTCCCTCCCATGGAGCAGGCCTCCAGTCCAATTGGAGGGCAGTTGGTTTCGACCATGATAGATGTGCCACTATTGCACCAGTTGGCTCATCTGGCCTGTCCCTTTTCTTTTTTTTCTTCTTCTTCTTTTTTCTTCGAGGTAGGGTCTCACTCTAGCCCAGGCTGACCTGGAATTCACTATGTAGTCTCAGGCTGGCCTCGAACTCACAGCGATCCTCCTACCTCTGCCTCCCAAGCGCTGGGATTAAAGGCGTGCGCCACCACGCCCTTCTTGTATCTCCTCGGTCCTCACGTCCAAACATTCCTTCCATATGACACAGCCTGCAAGAGGCCCCTTCAGGCTGCACACATTTCCAAGAGAGTGTGTATAAGGCTTCCTGCTGGGCTGGTGAGAGTTTTGGTTAGGATGACCCCATGTCTTTCTACCCCCTAAACTAGACTTGTTGGCTCACAAAGACAAGAGCTTACTTATGGTTAGTGGCTGAAAACAAAAACAAAACAAAAAACCCGGACCCCAGTGCCCAAGCGAGACGACAGGTTCATTCTAAGTGTGGCCTTAGCAGGCTCTTGGCAGTCGAGAAATATTGTGCTAGAACACACCCTGTCTCAAGCGTGGCCCTGAACATGCACTGACTGTAGGGGTTCTTTCTTCCATGTGGACAAAGCAATGAAGCACCCCGCCCCCCGCGATGGACAAGTGTGGTGGACATTGCTCAGGCTGAATGCGAAATAAAAGTCTCCCAGAAGCGAAATAAAAGTCTCCCGGAAGAGGCTCCCTTCTGCATGCTGCTGTGAGGTCGCCAGTCTCTTCATCTCCTCTGATGGGTACACAAGGATGGATCTCAATACACTGGAGCGAGCCTCAGGAGCTGCCTGGCCCCTGCCAGGGAGGAGAGAAGTCTAAGCGTCCAGAGATGCTGTTCTTGCCCCGCGGGGCTCTCATGCCATCAGAATGCAGGCAGCAAGCGGGGCTCAGGTGCTGGGCACGGAGCCCAGACGGAGCAGGCTGGGGCATGGCTGAATGCTGTCTAGGGGATAGACAGGGGATTTGGTAAAATCAGAACTACAAGCCAGAGCCGGGCGTGGTGGCGCACGCCTTTAATCCCAGCACTCGGGAGGCAGAGGTAGGAGGATCGCCGTGAGTTCGAGGCCACCCTGAGACTCCATAGTGAATTCCAGGTTGGCCTGGGCCAGAATGAGACCCTACGTCAAAAAAACAAGAAAAAAAGAAAGAAGGAAATACAAACCAGACGCTGGAGAGACAGCTTAGCGGTTAGAGTGCTTGCCTGCAAAGCCTAAGGACCCAGGTTCGATTCTCCAGGTCCCACATAAGCCAGTTGCACATGGTGGTGGTACATGCATCTTGGAGTTCATTTGCAGTGGCTAGAGGCCCTGGTGCACCCATTCTCTCTCTCTCTTTCTCTGTCTCTAATAAATAAATAAAAATCTTAAAAAAAAAAAAGAAAAGAAAAGAAGCTGGGTGTGGTGGCGCATGCCTTTAATCCCAGCACTCGGGAGGCAGAGGAAGGAGGAGCACCATGAGTTTGAGGCCACCCTGAGACTACGTAGTGAATTCCAGGTCAGCCTGGGCAAGAGGGAGACCGTACCTCAAAAAACAAAAAGGAAAGAATCCAAGCCAGGCGTAGTGATGTTTGTCTGTCCTCCCAGCACTCTAAAGGTAGGGCGATTGCAAGTTCAAGGCCAGCCTGGACCACATGTGAGTTCCAGGAAAAATTCTTTCAAAGAATTAAACATGCACAAACTATAACAATGCGACTATACCTAATGCCACTGAACCACACACTTAAAATGGTTAAAAAACTAAAGTTTCCAAGCCAGGTGCATGACTTTATCCCAGCAGAGGTAGGAGGATCGCTGTCAGGTTGAGACCAGCCTGGGTCTACTCACTACAGAGTGAGTTCCAGGTCAGCCTGGGCTAGAGTGAGACCCTACCATAAAAAAATAAAAAATAAAAATAAAAATAAAAAAAGTGGGCTGGTGAGATGGCTTAGTGGTTAAGACACTTGCCTGCGAAGCCTAAGGAGCCAGGTTTGATTTCCCAGGACCCACATAAGCCAGATGCACAAGGTGGCACATGCGTCTGGAGTTTGTTTGCAGTGGCTAGAGGCCCTGGTGCGCCCATTCTCTCTCTTTCTGTCTCTCAAATAAATAAATAAAAATAAAATATTTTTAAAAGTAAACTTTTTTATTTTATAAATATTTTACCACAGTTTTTTTTTTTTTTTTTAAAGAGAGACTATCTTCTATTCAGGTTTGATTCCCCAGGACCCACATAAGCCAGATGCACAAGGTGGCACATGCATCTGGAGTTTGTTTGCAGTGGCCGGATTCTCTTTTCTTCTCCCTCTCTCTCTCCCTCCCTCTCTCACAAATAAATAAATAATAATTTTTTTTTTTTCGGTTTTTCAAGGTAGGGTCTCACTCTAGCCCAGGCTGACCTGGAATTCACTCTGTAGTCTCAGGGTGGCCTCGAACTCACGGTGATCCTCCTACCTCTGCCTCCCGAGTGCTGGGATTAAAGGCGTGTGCCACCACGCCCAGCTTAATAAAATGTTTTTAAAAAACAAGAGCAAAAGACTATGGGTAGAAAATGGAGGCAGTGGCAGGCAATGTGGGGATGCTTTCTGGAGTTCCTCAATTTCTAGCCCACCTGGCTTTGTGTTATGGCTCATATTGGAAGACGGACACCTCTCTGTCCCTCCTGCTCAGGAAGTGTCCATCTGGCTGATCAGAGGGACGGACTTCCATCTTAGCTCAACTTTGATCTTTGGTGTCACTTTTGTATCAACACCTCTGGGGCTTGTTTCCGGCCTAGGTGACCAGAGCAGACACTCACACTCTGCCTCAGAACAGCGACAGGGCAGCAGAAATGCTGGTGACCCACTGCTCACGGAGTAAAAGAATCTACCCGGGACAACGCAAGCCTTGGGTAGAACTCTTGGACTGGTGGGGTGATGGCTGGCGAGAATCTGACCTAGCTCTCTCCAGGATCCAGTGTGGGGCCAAGTGTAGCAGTCAGGTTCACATTGCTGCCAGAAACCACCTGACCAAGAGCAGCTTGTAGGGAAAAAAAAAGGGCCTATTTGGCTTACAGACTCGAGGGCAAGCTCCATGATGGCAGGGGAAAACGACGACAGAGTGGCCATCACCTCCTAACCAACATCAGATGGACAATAGCCACAGAACAGTGTGCCAAACACTGGTAAGGGGCAGCTGGCTGTAACACTTATAAGCCCGCCCCCAAAAATATATCGCCTCCACGAGGCTCCAATTCCCAAATTGCCACCAGCTGAGGACCTAGCATTCAGAACACCTAAGTTTATGGGGGATCCCTGGATCAAAGCACCGCACCAAGTAAGCCCAAACAGAAAGAATGTGGAATTGCAGTGGGCTCGAAGCTTGGATGCACGCAAATCCATTCTCTGGGGGAGGTTCCCACAGAGGGAAGATAGTGATTACATTGATAAGCAGAAGCCAGCCATGGTGGCGCACGCCTTTAATCCCAGAACTCAGGAGGCAGGGGTAGAAGGATCTTCATGAGTTCGAGGCCACCCTGAGATGACATAGTGACTTCTAGGTGAGCCTGGGCTAGAGTGACACCCTACCTTGAAAAACAAACAAACAAAAAATTGATAAGCAGGTGAGTCAGGTTAATGTCCCTGAAAGGGCATGAGCCATCACTGGGGGGTTCTAGGCTTGGAAGGACGGAAGTCAAGTACACAGGCTCTTTAGCAATTCAGGGTATCACACTGAGCTCTACAGCTCTGCTGTTTATACATCATTTTCCCAGCCCCATCCTTCTCTTTCCTGCTTCTGGATAGGATAGGTTCTCCAGGTAGAAGGTGGTCTGGGGCTGGAGAGATGGCTTAGCGGTTACGGCACTTGCCTGTGAAGCCTAAGGACCCAGGTTCGATTCGCCAGGTCCCACGTAAGCCAGATGTATATGGTGGCGCATGTGTCTGGAGTTCGTTTGCAGTGGCTAGAGGCCCTGGTGCACCCATTCTCTCTCTCTCTCTCTGTCTCTAATAAATAAATAAATGAAAATAATTTTTTTAAAGAAGGTGGTATGTTTGTAAGAACAGGAGAATAAAAGGAGTTGGGATATTTCAAACTGTGTCCTTCTCTCTTTGGACTCTGGTCCTGGTAGGGACTGTGTCCCTCTGGGACTTCAGAGCCACTCCTGGGCTTCCGGTTCTTTCTTCCCCTTGGCCTCTGCTTGCCCTTTAGGTCCCTCAGCCTCAGTTTGTTTCCTTCGCCCTGCCCAGCCTCCCCCGGTGAGGTCTCTTCCCGTGAACCCTATTCAGCAACTTCTGCTCCCTCTCAGAACCTGCCTCAGGCCTGCTGTGTATTTCCTAGAAACAGTCAACCTTCTAGTTCTGCTGGGCTTTTTTTTTTTTTTTTTTTTAGATTTATTTTTAAAATTTTATTTATTTATTTATTTTATTTTTGGCTTTTTGAGGTAGGGTCTTGCTCTAGCCCAGGCTGACCAAGAATTCACTATGTAGTCTCAGGGTGGCCTCGAACTCCCAGTGATCCTCCTACCTCTGCCTCCCGAGTGCTGGGATTAAAGGCGTGTGCCACCGTACCCGGCTATTTTTATTTATGAGAGAGAGAGAGAGAGAGAGAGAGAGAGAGAGAGAATGGGCGCACCGGGGCCTCCAGCCACTGTAAAGGAACTCCAGATGCATGTGCCATCTTGTGCATCTGGCTTATGTGGGACCAGGAGAATCAAAGGCAAACTCCTTAACCGCTAAGCCAACTCTCCAGCCCACAGTTCTACTTTAAAAAAAAATGTATTTATTTACTTGCCAGCAGAGAGATAGTTAAAGAGAGAGGTGGGCCAGGGCCTCCAGTCTCTGCAAATGAACACCAGATGTGCGCACCACCCTGTGCATCTGGCTTCATGTGGGCACTGGGGAATGGAACTCAGGTGGTTAGGATCTGAAGACAAATGCCTTAATGGCTGAGCCATCTCTCCAAGAATCTAGTTCTGCTATTTTTTTTTTTTAATCTCCAGGGAACACTCGGGATATAACCCACACAGTTAGCTACTCCTGTTGTCCCAGGACGGAAAGGGCCGGAAAAGCGACACAAGGATTCTGTGAGTCTCCTAAAAAAAAAAAAAAAAAAAAAAAAAAAAAAAAAAAACTCTCCTTCCTCCATGCTGAGCCCTTCCTCCACTTAGGTCAACACTGTTCCCTCAGGCTGACAATAAGTGGGAGCCTGTCCCTCCTGCCCTCACGCAGGCCCGGGAAGGCAGACGGGCATTCTGCCAGCCTGGCACTTGGACCATCCTGGCAAAGGTCAGCCTGCCCACAATAAGGTAGTGTCCACAGACAGGAAAGGTAAATTCAAACTGAAAATACAGACAGAGCGTGTCACTCTCCACAGCCTCCGGGCGACCTTGCAGAGCACCGTGTATGGGGCCATCAATCCTTTAAATGACTCTAGGTTTGAACCCGCAAATGACCATACTGGTAATAAGGGCTTCAGGAGGCCGGGGTGGTGAGGAGACCGCCAGGCCTGGAGAGACGGCCATAAGGCAAGACTCTAGGCTCAGATAAGGCAGCATGCGTCACTACGGGTGCTAATGACCAATTCTGTGTCTTCTGCGTTATTGTGAAGTAGATGATTTCTTGTTGGGGGTAGGTGTGGGGAGGAAGGGCTTTATAGCATGATGATCAAAACAAAGCACAGGAGTCCTGAGTTTGAATTCTGTCTCTGTGTGCTCCTTTGATCTTGGCAAATAAGCAACTGAGTCTCTATGGCTCAGCTTTGTCCCTTGTAAAATGGCTGGGTGTGGTGCAGCCTGCCTGAAATAACAGCACTCGGGAGGCTGAGGAAAGAGGATCCTGTGAATTCCAGGCTAGCCTGAGCTACACAGTGAGACATTGTTCCAAAAGTGACAACAGTTTTGAAAAGCCTAATCTGGGGCTGGAGGGATGGCTTAGCAGTTAAGGCATGAGCCTGCAAAGCCAAAGGACCCAGGTTCAAGTCCCCAGGACCCACGTAAGCCAGATGCACATGGTGGCACATGTGTCTGGAGTTCGTTTGCAGTGGCTGGAGGCCCTAGTGTGCCCATTCTCTCTCTCTCTCAAATAAAAATATTTTTAAACAGTCTAATAGCATTTTGTGATTAATATATATATATATATATATATATATATGCACATATATGATATATATCATAGGTCCTGACACATAAGTGCTCAAAAAAAGTCATTATCAAAAGTATTATCACTTCACTGACAGAGGAGTGCTCAGTACTGCAATATCTCTATCACACCTTCCAAGGCTCAGGGTCTGTTGTGGAAGAGGTGACGGGAAGAATGTAAGAGCCAAAGGAAGGGTACGACTCCTTACAACGTGATCCCCCCCAGACACAAAATGACCTGGATATCCATGACCTCGCAGTGCCTGACACTACCTACACAAGACCATCATAAGAGGAGGAAAAGACGATGACATCAAAATAAAAGAGAGACTGATTGAGAGGGGGAGGGGATATGATGGAGAATGGAGTTTCAAAGGGGGAAGTGGGGGGAGGGAGGGCATTACCATGCGATATTGTTTACAATCATGGAAGTTGTTAATAAAAAAAAATTGAAAAGAAAAAATAAAAAGAGAGACTGATTGAGAGGGAGAGGGGATATGATGGAGAGCAGAGTTTCAAAGGGGAAAGTGGAGGGAGGGAGGGCATTACCATGGGATATTGTCTACAATTATGGAAGTTGTCGATTTAAAAAAAAAAAAGAAGTATTATCACTTCCCCCATCTCTCCCCCATCTAGCCACTCTTCTTCCAGCTTCAGAAAGGAAAAGTCCTTGAAGTACTGACAGATAGTAAGTAGTTCAACATCCGCTTCTGGGAGGGCAGCAAACAGTCACCCAAATTGCAGACCCATTGCAGCTCTCGAGGTTGCTGGAGAGAAAGCGGAAGTCTCCCCGTCACCGAGTGAACTGCCGCTGAAGTCAGCCCACAGAACCTCAGGCGGCACCCAGTCTTCTTTGGCCTGGCACTGGCAAAGCTGGCATAGCGTGTCTGTTTAGAAGTTAGTGGTTGCTTCCTCTTGAGAGGGCAAACTAGTCTTCAACCTCGATAGCAGCTCATGACTGCCTTGACCAATGGGGACCAAGGGCTGGAGGGATGGCTTAGCGGTGAAGGCGCTTGCCTGCGAAGCCTAAGGACCCAGGTTCGATTCTCCAGGTCCCATGTAAAGCCAGGTGCATAAAGGTGGTGCATGCGTCTGGAGTTTGTTTGCAGTGGCTAGAGGCCCTGGCATGCCTTTTTTTTTTTTTTTTGTCTGTCTGTTCCTCTCTGTCTCAAAAAAAAATAAAAATATAAACCAATCAATCAATATGACTTCCAAGGCTAGATCGTACAAATGCTGTACACCTCTGCCTTGTTTTCTTGAATTGCTCACTTTTGGGAACCAGCTCCCATGCTATGAAGAAGCATGGTTACATTGGATATGCTTTGATATGCCTCCGAGATGGCTCCAGCTCTAGCCCCATCCACTATCTGAGTGACATCCCATGAGGGACCCTGAACAAGAAGCACCTAGCTGGGTCCAGTCATCCACTACTGGGAGAAGTGACTGTCTGGAGGATGTTTTTATTTTTATTTAGTTTTGGTTTTTCGAGGTAGGGAGTTGCACTAGCCCAGACTGGCCTGGAATTCACTAGTTAGTATCAGGTTGGCTCAGACTCAAAGGTGATCCCTTCTGCCTCTGCCTCCTGAGTGCTGGGATTAAAGGTGTTGCACTAAACCCGACTGTGATTTATTTGTTTTAAAAATTTACTTGGGGGAGGGGGTAGAGTGATGGCTTAGCTTTTAAGGCGCTTGCCTGTGAAGCCAAAGGACCCAGGTTCGATTCCCCAGGACCCACATAAGCCATATGCACAAGATGGCACATGCGTCTGGAATTCATTTGCAGTGGCTAGATGGACTGATGCACCCATTCTTTCTCTCTCTCGCTCTCTTTCTTTCTCATCCTCTCTCCCTCATAAATAAATAAATAAAAATTTTTTTTTTGGTTTTTGGTTTTTTGAGGTAGGGTCTCACTTTGATCCAGGCTGACCTGGAATTCACTATGTAGTCTCAGGGCAGCCTTGAACTCACAGCGATCTTCCTACCTCTGCCTCCCGAGTGCTGGGATTAAATCATGAACATGCTGCAAATTGGTCTTATGCCCATCAGGTTATCTATCCCCTTTTGTCCTCTTTCCCTATCCCAATTTCACCGAGGGCCCTCCTGTGGGGTACCTGTAATCACTGGGGTGTCATGGTCATGTCTGTGGGATCACGAATGTGTCTGTCGGTCTCTGTTGGGAGGGCAGTGCCTCATGGTACACCTTACCCTATCACTCTTACATCCTTCCTGTCTCAGGCCACGTCACAGAAGAGGGAAGGGTGTGATAGGAGTCCCCTTTAGTGTTGAGCTCCCGGCAGCCTCTGGTTTTCTGCTTTGGTGAGTTTTGAGTCTCCTCAGTGACCACCACCATCTCCATGAGGAGGTTCTCAGGCCAGTGGTGAGAGTAGCACTCATATTTAGTCTGCCACATTCTCTGCAATGTTCCCCGGGCCCTGGCGGATGTGATAGAGACGACGCATCCCTCGCTAGGAGCTCTGCTTTCTCGTCTTCTCATTCTGATGGGTCTTGGGTCTTCCTGGTCACCATCTGGGAACTGAGCAGCATAGTCCACTTGCTCCAGGTGGGTACACTGACTGGTTGTTTTGAACCACGGTTTTTTTTTGGGGGGGGGGTTTCAAGGTAGGCTCGCTTTAGCCCAGGTTAACCTGGAATTCACTTGTCAGGGTGGCCTCGAACTCACGGCGATCCTCCTACCTTTGCCTCCCGAGTGCCGGGATTAAAGGCGTGTGCCACCACGCCCAGCCTCCTCATTATTTATTATTGTATAACAGATCCTATCAAAATTTAGAGGCTTAGCCGGGCATGGTGGTGCACACCTTTAATCCCAGCACTTGGGAGGCAGAGGTAGGAGGATCACCGAGAGTTCGAGGCCATCCTGAGACTACATAGCAAATTCCAGGTCAGCCTGAGCTACAGTGAGACCCTACCTCGAAAAACCAAATAATAAATAAATAAATAAGTAAATAACCAGGATACATGGTTATTCCCATGATTATTATTTTTTTATACTTCAAAGTTTCTATATTTTTTTTTCAAATTTTTATTAACAACTTCCATGATTATAAAAAATATCCCATGATAATACTCTCCCTCCCCTCACTTTCCCCTTTGAAACTCCATTCTCCATCATATCCTTTCCCCATCTCAATCAGTCTCGCTTTCATTTTGATGTCATCCCATGATTATTTGATTGCCTTTGTCCCCTATCAAAGTGAAAGCAAGGGCCAGAGATGTAGCTTAACTGGTGGTGTGCTGGCCTACCACACATTAGGCCCTGAATTTGAGCCCCAGCATAGCTCTTGGGAGGTAGAGGTGGAATTTTTGTTTGTTTGTGTTTAAAATATTTATTTTTATTTATTTATTTACTAGAGACACACACACACAGAGAGAGAGAATGGGCACACCAGGGCCTTCCAGCTACTGCAAATGAGCTCCAGTTGCACACGCCACCTTGCACATCTTGGGGGATTGAACCTTGGACCCTATTAGGCTTCACAGGTAAGCGCCTTAACCGCTAAGCCATCTCTCCAGCCACTGTTTGTTTTGAGGTAGGGTCTCCCTCTGGCCCAGGGTGACCTGGAACTCACTCTGTAGTGAAGTTTAAGGTTAATCTAGGCTATATGGTGTGATTGAGGTCAGCCTGGGCTACATAAGCTCTTATCTCCAAACACTAAAAGAAGTGAAAGTTCAAAGATATTCAGGAATAAGTTTCTCATATACATAACATCTCCTAGGTGTAACAGTGATTAGTTGCTGCTAAGAATTTGTTAAGTCGCTGGGCAGTGGTGGCACATACCTTTAACCCCAGCACTCAGGAGGCTGAAGTGGTAGGGTCACTGAGTTTGAAGCCAGTCTGAGCTACAGAGTGAGTTCCAGGTCAGCCTGGGCTAGAGTGAGACCCTGTCTCCAAGCAACAGCAGCAGCAACAACAGAAATTTGTTAACTGACCAAAAACAACAGCATCGACACAAAAACAGACACGTAGCCGGGCGTGGTGGCGCATGCCTTTAAGCCCAGCACTGGGGAGGCAGAGGTAGGAGGATCGCCGTGAGTTCGAGGCTTCCCTGAAACTTCCCTGAAACGTCAGCCTGAGTTAGAGTGAGATTCCACCTCAAAAGAAAAAAAGACATGTAGACCAATGGAATAGAATAGAGCTCGGGAATAGACCTACACACTACAGTCACCTAATTTTCAACAAAGGTGTCAACACACATTGCAAAAAAAAGCATCTCCAACAAAATGGGGCTCAGAAAGCTATATTCACCTGCAGAAGACTAAAACTCTCACACTGCATGACAATCAATTCGAAATGGATTAAATACCTTGATGTAAGACCTGAAAACTTCACATCGCTGGAGGGAAACATAGGTGAAACACTTCAAGAATAGGAACAGACAAGGACTTTCTGAAAAAGACCCTAATAACACAGGAAATAATCCCAAGAACTGACAAATAGGAATCACAAAATTTAAAGGCTTCTGTGCAGCAAAGGGAATAATCACAGAATGGAGCCGGGTGTGGTGGCACACGCCTTTAATCCCAGCTCTCGGGAGGCAGAGGTAGGAGGATCGAGGCCACCCTGAGACTACATAGTGAGTTCCAGGACAGCCTGGGCTACAGTGAGATTCTACCCTGGGGGAGAAAAAAAAATCACAGAATGGGTGAAAATCTTTGCCAACTATATGTCAGACAAGTGTTAATTACTAGGGATACATCAAGAACTGCAAGTATTAAGGCCCCCCAAAAGCCAAGTCATTTAATCAATAAATGGGCTAATGAAACGAGCAGACAGTTTTCAAATGAAAAAATACAAATGGCCAATAAATCTTTTAAAAGTGTTCAACATCATTATCCACTGGGTAAATTAAAACTGCCTTGAGATTCCATCTAGCTCCAGTTGGAATATCATCAAAGGGGCTAGAGAAGACAGCAGTTAAGGCATGAGCCTGCAAAGCCAAAGGACCCAGGTTCAAGTCCCCAGGACCCACGTAAGCCAGATGCACATGGTGGCACATGTGTCTGGAGTTCGTTTGCAGTGGCTGGAGGCCCTAGTGTGCCCATTCTCTCTCTCTCTCAAATAAAAATATTTTTAAACAGTCTAATAGCATTTTGTGATTAATATAAAATATAATATATATATGCACATATATGATATATATCATAGGTCCTGACACATAAGTGCTCAAAAAAAGTCATTATCAAAAGTATTATCACTTCACTGACAGAGGAGTGCTCAGTACTGCAATATCTCTATCACACCTTCCAAAGCTCAGGGTCTGTTGTGGAAGAGGTGACGGGAAGAATGTAAGAGCCAAAGGAAGGGTACGACTCCTTACAACGTGATCCCCCCCAGACACAAAATGACCTGGATATCCATGACCTCGCAGTGCCTGACACTACCTACACAAGACCATCATAAGAGGAGGAAAAGACGATGACATCAAAATAAAGAGAGACTGATTGAGAGGGGGAGGGGATATGATGGAGAATGGAGTTTCAAAGGGGGAAGTGGGGGGAGGGAGGGCATTACCATGCGATATTGTTTACAATCATGGAAGTTGTTAATAAAAAAAATTGAAAAGAAAAAATAAAAAGAGAGACTGATTGAGAGGGAGAGGGGATATGATGGAGAGCAGAGTTTCAAAGGGGAAAGTGGAGGGAGGGAGGGCATTACCATGGGATATTGTCTACAATTATGGAAGTTGTCGATTTAAAAAAAAAAAAGAAGTATTATCACTTCCCCCATCTCTCCCTCATCTAGCCACTCTTCTTCCAACTTCAGAAAGGAAAAGTCCTTGAAGTACTGACAGATAGTAAGTAGTTCAACATCCGCTTCTGGGAGGGCAGCAAACAGTCACCCAAATTGCAGACCCATTGCAGCTCTCGAGGTTGCTGGAGAGAAAGCTGAAGTCTCCCCGTCACCGAGTGAACTGCCGCTGAAGTCAGCCCACAGAACCTCAGGCGGCACCCAGTCTTCTTTGGCCTGGCACTGGCAAAGCTGGCATAGCGTGTCTGTTTAGAAGTTAGTGGTTGCTTCCTCTTGAGAGGGCAAACTAGTCTTCAACCTCGATAGCAGCTCATGACTGCCTTGACCAATGGGGACCAAGGGCTGGAGGGATGGCTTAGCGGTGAAGGCGCTTGCCTGCGAAGCCTAAGGACCCAGGTTCGATTCTCCAGGTCCCACGTAAAGCCAGGTGCATAAAGGTGGTGCATGCGTCTGGAGTTTGTTTGCAGTGGCTAGAGGCCCTGGCATGCCTTTTTTTTTTTTGTCTGTCTGTTCCTCTCTGTCTCAAAAAAAATAAAAATATAAACCAATCAATCAATATGACTTCCAAGGCTAGATCGTACAAATGCTGTACACCTCTGCCTTGTTTTCTTGAATTGCTCACTTTTGGGAACCAGCTCCCATGCTATGAAGAAGCATGGTCACATTGGATATGCTTTGATATGCCTCCGAGATGGCTCCAGCTCTAGCCCCATCCACTATCTGAGTGACATCCCATGAGGGACCCTGAACAAGAAGCACCTAGCTGGGTCCAGTCATCCACTACTGGGAGAAGTGACTATCTGGAGGTTTTTAATTTTTATTGAGTTTTGGTTTTTCGAGGTAGGGAGTTGCACTAGCCCAGACTGGCCTGGAATTCACTAGTTAGTATCAGGTTGGCTCAGACTCAAAGGTGATCCCTTCTGCCTCTGCCTCCTGAGTGCTGGGATTAAAGGTGCTGCACTAAACCCGACTGTGATTTATTTGTTTTAAAAATTTACTTGGGGGAGGGGGTAGAGTGATGGCTTAGCTTTTAAGGCGCTTGCCTGTGAAGCCAAAGGACCCAGGTTCGATTCCCCAGGACCCACATAAGCCATATGCACAAGATGGCACATGCGTCTGGAATTCATTTGCAGTGGCTAGATGGACTGATGCACCCATTCTTTCTCTCTCTCGCTCTCTTTCTTTCTCATCCTCTCTCCCTCATAAATAAATAAATAAAAATTTTTTTTTTGGTTTTTGGTTTTTTGAGGTAGGGTCTCACTTTGATCCAGGCTGACCTGGAATTCACTATGTAGTCTCAGGGCAGCCTTGAACTCACAGCGATCTTCCTACCTCTGCCTCCCGAGTGCTGGGATTAAATCATGAACATGCTGCAAATTGGTCTTATGCCCATCAGGTTATCTATCCCCTTTTGTCCTCTTTCCCTATCCCAATTTCACCGAGGGCCCTCCTGTGGGGTACCTGTAATCACTGGGGTGTCATGGTCATGTCTGTGGGATCACGAATGTGTCTGTCGGTCTCTGTTGGGAGGGCAGTGCCTCATGGTACACCTTACCCTATCACTCTTACATCCTTCCTGTCTCAGGCCACGTCACAGAAGAGGGAAGGGTGTGATAGGAGTCCCCTTTAGTGTTGAGCTCCCGGCAGCCTCTGGTTTTCTGCTTTGGTGAGTTTTGAGTCTCCTCAGTGACCACCACCATCTCCATGAGGAGGTTCTCAGGCCAGTGGTGAGAGTAGCACTCATATTTAGTCTGCCACGTTCTCTGCAATGTTCCCCGGGCCCTGGTGGATGTGATAGAGACGACGCATCCCTCGCTAGGAGCTTTGCTTTCTTGTCTTCTCATTCTGATGGGTCTTGGGTCTTCCTGGTCACCATCTGGGAACTGAGCAGCATAGTCCACTTGCTCCAGGTGGGTATACTGACTGGTTGTTTTGAGCCACAGGTTTGTTTTTTTTTTGGGGGGGGGGTTTCAAGGTAGGCTCGCTCTAGCCCAGGTTAACCTGGAATTCACTTGTCAGGGTGGCCTCGAACTCACGGCGATCCTCCTACCTTTGCCTCCCGAGTGCCGGGATTAAAGGTGTGTGCCACCATGCCCAGCCTCCTCATTATTTATTATTGTATAACAGATCCTATCAAAATTTAGAGGCTTAGCCGGGCATGGTGGCGTACACCTTTAATCCCAGCACTTGGGAGGCAGAGGTAGGAGGATCACCGAGAGTTCGAGGCCATCCTGAGACTACATAGCAAATTCCAGGTCAGCCTGAGCTACAGTGAGACCCTACCTCGAAAAACCAAATAATAAATAAATAAATAAGTAAATAACCAGGATACATGGTTATTCCCATGATTATTATTTTTTTATACTTCAAAGTTTCTATATTTTTTTTCAAATTTTTATTAACAACTTCCATGATTATAAAAAATATCCCATGATAATACTCTCCCTCCCCTCACTTTCCCCTTTGAAACTCCATTCTCCATCATATCCTTTCCCCATCTCAATCAGTCTCGCTTTCATTTTGATGTCATCCCATGATTATTTGATTGCCTTTGTCCCCTATCAAAGTGAAAGCAAGGGGCCAGAGATGTAGCTTAACTGGTGGTGTGCTGGCCTACCACACATTAGGCCCTGAATTTGAGCCCCAGCATAGCTCTTGGGAGGTAGAGGTGGAATTTTTGTTTGTTTGTGTTTAAAATATTTATTTTTATTTATTTATTTACTAGAGACACACACACACAGAGAGAGAGAATGGGCACACCAGGGCCTTCCAGCTACTGCAAATGAACTCCAGATGCACGCGTCACCTTGTGTATCTTGGGGGATTGAACCTTGGTCCTTAGGCTTCACAGGCAAGCGCCTTAACCGCTAAGCCATCTCTCCAGCCACTGTTTGTTTGTTTTGAGGTAGGGTCTCCCTCTGGCTCAGGGTGACCTGGAACTCACTCTGTAGTGAAGTTTAAGGTTAATCTAGGCTATATGGTGTGATTGAGGTCAGCCTGGGCTACATAAGCTCTTATCTCCAAACACTAAAAGAAGTGAAAGTTCAAAGATATTCAGGAATAAGTTTCTCATATACATAACATCTCCTAGGTGTAACAGTGATTAAGTTGCTGCTAAGAATTTGTTAAGTCGCTGGGCATGGTGGCACATACCTTTAACCCCAGCACTCAGGAGGCTGAAGTGGTAGGGTCACTGAGTTTGAAGCCAGTCTGAGCTACAGAGTGAGTTCCAGGTCAGCCTGGGCTAGAGTGAGACCCTGTCTCCAAGCAACAGCAGCAGCAGCAGCAACAACAGAAATTTGTTAACTGACCAAAAACAACAGCATTGACACAAAAACAGACACGTAGCCGGGCGTGGTGGCGCATGCCTTTAAGCCCAGCACTGGGGAGGCAGAGGTAGGAGGATCGCCGTGAGTTCGAGGCTTCCCTGAAACTTCCCTGAAACGTCAGCCTGAGTTAGAGTGAGATTCCACCTCAAAAGAAAAAAAGACATGTAGACCAATGGAATAGAATAGAGCTCGGGAATAGACCTACACACTACAGTCACCTAATTTTCAACAAAGGTGTCAACACACATTGCAAAAAAAAGCACCTCCAACAAAATGGGGCTCAGAAAGCTATATTCACCTGCAGAAGACTAAAACTCTCACACTGCATGACAATCAATTCGAAATGGATTAAATACCTTGATGTAAGACCTGAAAACTTCACATTGCTGGAGGGAAACATAGGTGAAACAATTCAAGAATAGGAACAGACAAGGACTTTCTGAAAAAGACTCTAATAACACAGGAAATAATCCCAAGAACTGACAAATAGGAATCACAAAATTTAAAGGCTTCTGTGCAGCAAAGGGAATAATCACAGAATGGAGCCGGGTGTGGTGGCACACGCCTTTAATCCCAGCTCTCGGGAGGCAGAGGTAGGAGGATCGAGGCCACCCTGAGACTACATAGTGAGTTCCAGGACAGCCTGGGCTACAGTGAGATTCTACCCTGGGGGAGAAAAAAAATCACAGAATGGGTGAAAATCTTTGCCAACTATATGTCAGACAAGTGGTTAATTACTAGGATACATCAAGAACTGCAAGTATTAAGGCCCCCCAAAAGCCAAGTCATTTAATCAATAAATGGGCTAATGAAACGAGCAGACAGTTCTCAAATGAAAAAATACAAATGGCCAATAAATCCTTTTAAAAGTGTTCAACATCATTATCCACTGGGTAAATTAAAACTGCCTTGAGATTCCATCTAGCTCCAGTTGGAATATCATCAAAGGGGCTAGAGAAGACAGCAGTTAAGGCATTTGCCTGCAAAGCCAAAGGACCCCTGTTCAATTCGCCAGGACCCACCGTAAGCCAGATTCACAAGGTGGGGCGCGTATGTGTCTGGAGTATGTTTGCAGTGGCTGGAGGCCCCGCACACACCCATTCTCTCTCACTCTCCCAAATAAATAAATAAATGCAATATATATATTTGATTCCCCAGGACCCACGTTAGCTAGATGCAGAAGGGGCTCATGCGTCTGGAATTCATTTGCAGTGGCTGGAGGCCCTGGTGCACCCATTCTCTCTCTCTCCCCCTCTTTCTCTATCAAATAAATAAATAAAATATTTTTTAAAAAGAAAGAAAAAGGTCTCCAGGGCTGGAGAGATGGCTTAGCAGTTAAGGCATTTGCCGGCAAAGCCCAAGGATCCAAGTTGGATTCCCCAGGACCCACATAAGCCAGATGCACAAGGGGCACATGCATCTGGAGTTTGTCTGAAGGCCCTGGCACGCCCATTCTCTCTTTCTCTTGCTGCCTCTTTCTCTCTATTTCAAATAAATAAATTAAAATTTAAAATTAAAACAAAAAAAAGGCTTGCAGGACATGGTAGTGCACGACTTTAATCCTAGCACTCAGGAGGCAGAGGTAGAAGGATTGCCATGAGTTCGAGGCCACCTTGAGACCCCATAGTGAATTCCAGGTCAGCCTGGGCTAGAGCAAGACCCCACTTCAAAAGACCAAAAAAAAAAAGTCTCCCTTTAAGGAAGAACACTCAGGGGGAGGGGTATACCCACGTGGAAAGCCAACAGGAAAGAGCCCAAAACAAAACAGGAAGGGGCCTAGGAAAAAGAAGTCCTTCCCTTTCCCAGAAGACCTCCCTCACATAGGGAGGCAGAGAGAGAGCTAAGTAAAAGTAAGGGGGCCAGAAAGTCTGAGGAGCCAAGTGCTTACAATAAAGAGCAGTCAGGGCCGGAGAGATGGCTTAGTGGTTAAGCGTTTGCCTGCGAAGCCTAAGGACCCACGTTCGACTCTCCAGATCCCACGTAAGCCGGACGCACAAAAGGTGAGGCAAGCGCAAGCAAGCGTCTGGCTCATATGGATATTGGGGAATTGAGCCCCAGTCCTTAGACTTCACAGGCCACCTCTCCGGCCCCCAAGTGGTTTTAAGAGCCAGGAGGGAGTTCCTCACTACTCTCCCTTTGTCATAAGCAGACATGCCCCCAGGGAGGTCCTCCTCCTTTGGACTGGATCCTGGATTGGAGAGGTCGTGTGATCATGAGTAATAAGTCATCTTTTCTGCTTGAGATTGTCGCTCATAAGCACAACTTTATGCACCCTGACTGATAAGAATGACTTGCCGCAGAATCTGAAACCATCAGTTATTCATTGAGCCGGCGCTGAACAAAAAAAACCTCACGGAGGACTCGGACTGTGACTATATATATATATATTTTTTTCTTTTTTTCTTTTTTGGTTTTACGAGGTAGGGTCTCTCACTCTAGCTCAGGGTGCCTATTAAGGGTGACCCAAATGGCTGTCAGCCAACCTCCCTGTGCCCTGGAATTCACTCTGTAGTCTCAGACTGGCCCCAAACTCACAGTGATCCTGCTACCTCTGCCTCCTGAGTGCTGGGATTAAAGGTGTGCACCCCCATGCCCCGGCTTGACTTTGATAATTTTTAAAAGATAGCAGTGCTTTCAAGGACTATCCTCTGTATTGAGTTTAATGGCTCACCACGACACGTTGCTATACATTAATCCAGACCTATGAGGAAATAGTTTTCCATTTCACAAATAAAGACACTAAAGTCCAAGGAGGTCAAAGGCTCACCTTCGTTCCAACAGCTCAAACCCCAACCCCGGCTCACATGCCCGTGTGACATAGCGCCTGCTCTCATGGTTAAGACCTGAGGCGCAAGCACTCCAGTCCCAACCAGACAGCTTAGGCTGAGGCAACAGCTGGCTTAGCGCTTGGATAATTTCATCTGCCTATTCTACAGTGGCCCTAGAGCTTGGCAAACAACTATGGGGGGGTCACAGGCTTCCTCTGAAGACCTTTCTCCTCCACTTACTTTTGTTTATTTTTATTTATTTATTTGAGAGCGATAGACACACAGAGAGAAAGAGGCAGAGAGAGAGAGAGACAGAGAGAGAGAGAGAGAGAGAGAGAGAGAGAAAGAATGGGCGCGCCCCGGCCTCCAGCCACTGCAAACGAACTCCAGATGCATGCGCGCCACCTTGTGCATCTGGCTTATGTGGGTCCTGGGGAATCGAGCCTCGAACCAGGGTCCTTAGGCTTCACAGGCAAGCACTTAACCGCTAAGCCACCTCTCCGGCCCCCTGCCTCTTTTTCTTTAGCGAAAGGAAATTTACCCAAGGGGCTAGTGGACCGAGAGTTAGGAGACGTGGGGTTCAAGGCCTAGACTCTCCTCTGATTAATTGAGTGATCACCTCGAACAAGTTACCTCTCTGGGGCCTTGCTTTCCTGCACAATGGCAGTTAGTGTGGCAAGCAGGGAGGACAGGACAACCTCTCACACTCCTGCCAACTGCAGTGCCTATTAAGGGTGACCCAAATGGCTGTCAGCCAACCTCCCCGTGCCCGTGAACTTTGCAAGCCGCAGCGCGTCTTTCTGAAGGTCTCTCTATAGAACGCGGGGAAATAGATTTCTACTTCCGTGCCTGTGCAGCTGGGCTCGGCCTTAGTCAGAGCCTCCATCTTCATGGAGATCCTGGGAGCATCCTGTTTCCCACAGCCACTGTGCGATCCTTCACGTGGGCCCACGTTAAAGTAGGGAATGTTACAGGGAAGATCACCGTGTTCCCAGGCACAGGGTATCAAGGTCAGGCAAACGTGCATCCTTCCATATAAATAATAATCAGGCCGGGCGTGGTGGCGCACGCCTTTAATCCCAGCACTCGGGAGGCAGAGGTAGGAGGATCGCCGTGAGTTCGAGGCCACCCTGAGACTCCATAGTGAATTCCAGGTCAGCCTAAGCTAGAGTGAGACCCTACCTCGGAAAACAAAACAAAACAAAACAAAAAAAAAAAAAAAAAAGGTAGCTGGACTTGCACATCCATGTTCATTGCTGCTCTAGTCACAAGAGCCAGGAAATAAAATCAACTCAGATGCTCATCAACTGAGGATTGGATGAAGAGAATGTGTTACATAATACAATGGAGTTTTACTTAGCTGTGGTGGGGGGGGGGGAGTGAAGTTATGAAATTTATAGGAACGTGGATGGAATTGGGGAAAAAATGTACTACATGAGGTAACTAAAGCCCAGGGAGACAAAAATCACATGCCCTTTCTCATGTGTGGATCCTGACTTTGAATGCTTGTACATATGAAATATGGTGAGTGAGTGTAGGCTATGATTTGAGATAAGAGACTGTCAACAAGGAGCAAGAGGCGATGAGAATGGAGGAAAGGACAAAAAGAAACGTGAAATATTAAGAGGACAGGAGACTATGTTGGGGGGAGGGCACAAGAGATAAGAGGGATGAGAGAAAGATGGGAGAAGGGAATATTGTTTGAAAACCCCATAATAAAATCTAAATTCTCTGCATGCAAATAAATTAAAATAAAATAAAATAAAGAACCAACCTTGGGCCATATAGAAATGGAGACAGAGATACTGGCCAGCCTTCAGAAGGAGTCCTTTATTTTTTTTTTCAAATTTTTATTAACAACTTCCATGATTATAAAAAATATCCCATGGTAATACCCTCCCTCTCCCCCACTTTCCCCTTTGAAACTCCACTCTCCATCATATCCCCTCCCCATCTCAATCAGTCTCTCTTTTATTTTGATGTCATGATCTTTTCCTCCTATTATGATGGTCTTGTGTAGGTAGTGTCAGGCACTGTGAGGTCATGGATATCCAGGCCATTTTGTATCTGGAGGAGCACATTGCAAGGAGTCCTACCCTTCCTTTGGCTCTTACATTTTTTCCACCACCTCTTCCACAATAGACTGAGAGCCTTGGAAGGTGTGATAGAGATATTGCAGTAATGAGCACTGCGGTCACTTCTTTCCAGCACCATGATACCTTCTGAGTCGTCCCAAGGTCACTGCCATCTGAAAAGAGAAGATTCTCTACCAAAAGTGAGAGTAGCATTACTATAAGGGTATGAACATTAAGAGAAGTGCTTACTGGGCAGTTTGATAAGCATAGTATATACATTTAGGCAGACAGCAGCAGAAGTTACACCCCTAGGGCTCATGACTACCCCTGTTTTAAGTTTTAAGTATCAGGGATGTATTCCCTCCCATGGAGCGGGCCTCCAGTCCAATTCTGAAAGAGTTCTTGACTCTTGGAGAGTCAAGCTTTTTTTTTTTTTTTTTTAAAGACTTTACTTTTATTTATTTATTTATTAGAGACAGAAAGAGGGAGAGAGAGAAAGTGTGACAATGGGTGTGCCAGGGCCTCCAGCCACTGCAAACAAACTCCAGGCGCCTGCGCCACCTTGTGCATCTGGCTTATGTGGTATCTGGAGAATCGAACCAGGGTCCTTAGGCTTCGCAGGCAAGTGCCTTAACCAGTAAGCCATCCCTCCAGCCTGAGTGTCAAGCTTTTCAAATAAGCATACAATTAGAACAGCCTGCAAGTCTATATAGTATGGAGGCTTTATCAGCCAGTAAGACCAAATTACCCCTGTGTTTATTTATTTATTTTTATTTTTTGTTTTTTTGAGGTTGGGTCTCACTCTAGCCCAGACTGACCTGGAATTCACTATGTAGTCTCAGGGTGGCCTCGAACTCACAGGGATCCTCCTACCTCTGCCTCCCGAACTCCAGACACATGCACCACCTTGTGCATCTGGCTTACGTGGGTCCTGGGGAATTGAACCTGGGTCCTTTGGCTTTGTAGGCAAGTGCCTTAACCGCTAAGCCATCTCTCCAGCATCCCCCCCGCCGACCAGTGTTTATTTTTAAAAAGTCAATGACCTATGAATAAACAGCTCTTGACATTGAAAATTGCCACTTTTAAGTACCCAGCTCTCTCCCAATTACAACAGGCTCCAGAGCTCTTCCAAATTGTCACGTAGGATGATTCCGACAGCAAACAATGCTGTCAAAGTAAGTAATCTGCTCTATAATTATTTTAGTGGCTGCAACTGGCAGCCGGCAGGATCACTTATGAAAAGGGATGCAGTCGCTCTTCATTAAAAATGCATGAATATACAGTCTCTTGATTGTGGAAATTACCAGCAGACTGTCTAATGTAACAGGACTTAGCCACAGAAAAGAATTAATTAGGGTGAAATTGATTAAGGAGAAGAGGGTAAAAAAAAAAATCTACGTGTGATGATTCAGGCTCCTACTGAACCCTAGCATTAATTCTCACATTCTTTTCAAATTAAGAGCGTCATCTAAATGCTGTGCATTAATATCCCACCACACCTCACCCTCTCTTAAACATGGATGCCCAATGAAAGCTAAAGATCCTGTTCTTGTAGAGTCAAAAAAGCTTTTTTATTTATTTTTTTAAGGATTTCAGGAAGGTTGGAGTTCTTATGATTTTTTTGTTTTTGTTTTTGAAAGATGAGCAGCAAAATCACCAGTGACAACTTTTGTTAGATTTCTCTAGAGCTGAGGGAAGCACGTGTCACAAATAATTTTGCAGCCACCTCCTGCCCCTTGAGGTGGTGATGCGCTTCAGACTTCAGGACAGGTGAGGAGACCTCGGAAGGGTCTCCAAGTCTATTCCTCGCCGGGAGACAGCGCTGTACCAAACCAGAGACCCGTACGTTAATTATCTAGCATCTCCTGAAAGGCCTCTGGAGACAGTGTCCACCACTCCCTTGAACTGGATTGGATAAGATGGAGACTTCCAAGCAGGGGGTTAATATACTCCTTAGGGCAAGTTCCTCCTCCCCCCTTCCTCCCCACCCCTCACTCTGCTGAAACATCCAGAAGCTTCCTGCACTGGTCATTTTTCTCCCTTTCTGCTTTGCCTCTGTTGGGAAGCAACTCTAGCTTCCTGGCTCTGTCTTGCTGGGGATTCACAGGTCACGCTGGTCTTCCCTTGCTGCCCTGCCAACTGCTGTCTTGGCAGCTCTTCTGTCTGCAGCCTTTTTTCTGGGTTGAGACAGAGACTCAAGGCTGAGAAGCATTTGGAGGGCTCGGAACCTCCTCTGCCCAGGATGCTCAGTGGGCTCTGGTACACTACCTTGGTAGCCATGGTTCCATTTCATCTGGGCAAAGTGCTAAGGGGATAGGCAGAAGGGAACTTTTTTTTTTTTTTTTTTTTTTTGCAAGCTAGGGTCTCGCTCTGGCCCAGGCTGACCTGGAATTAACTATGTATTATCAGGGTGGCCTCAAACTCACGGCAATCCTCCTACCTCTGCCACCCGAGTGCTGGGATTAAAGGCATGTGCCACCACGCTTGGCTGGGAACATTTTTGTTTGTTTGTTTGTTTATTTTTATTAATTTATTTGAGAGTGACAGAGAGAAAGAGGCAGAGAGAGAGAGAGAGAATGGGCGAACCAGGGCTTCAAGCCACTGTAAACGAACTCCAGATGCGTGCGGCTCCTTGTGCATCTGGCTAACGTGGGTCCTGAGGAATCGAGCCTCGAACCGGGGTCCTTAGGCTTCACTGGCAAGCAGTTAACGGCTAAGCCATTTCTCTAGCCCCGCGAACATTTTTTTTTAAATTTTTTTGAACCTGTCGTGGTGGCGCACGCCTTTAATCCCAGCACTTGGGAGGCAGACGTAGGAGGATCACTGTGAGTTCTAGGCCACCCTGAGACTACGTAGTGAATTTCCAGGTCAGCTTGAGCTAGAGTGAGACTCTACCTCAAAAATAAATAAATAAATAACTTATTTATTTGTTTGAGAGAGGCAGATAGAGAGAAATGGGCACACCAGGGCCTTCAGCCACTGCAAACAAACTCCAGACGCATGCGCCACCTTGTGCATCTGGCTTACGTGGGTCCTGGGGAATCGAACCTGGGTCCTTTGGCTTCACAGGCAAGCACCTTAACAGCTAACTCATCTCTCCAGCCAGGAACCTTTTTGTTTGTTTGTTTTTATTCTTCTAGGTAGAGTTCCACTCTAGCTCAGGTTGACCTGGAATTCACTATGGAGTCTCAGGGTGGCCTCGAACTCACGGCGATCCTCCTACCTCTGCCTCCCAAGTGGAGTATGCCACCACGCCCGGCTTGGCGAAGGGAACCTCTGTGTCGCCTGAATGTGACCATGGTTTCTCTTGCTGAGCTGCCAACAACAGCCTTTGGGCAGAGCAGGGTCATGACAGCAGGAAGGAGCCTAACTGTGCCTTGGGGTTCTGCCAGGAAATGCCCATCGGAGAGGTTCTGCCAGGCAGACAGAAGCATGTCAGAGGATCAGCATACAGCGGGGGCTACATAAATGATCCCCAAATGGAACCCTATCAATCAAGAGGTCGCCCATCTCCACAGAGCCAGACTTGCCAGTGTCAGCTGCTTCGAGCACAGCTTGGCAAGTGAGCCCGGAGGATGCTGGGTAGGTAGGCCACCGTGGAGTGCAGGACTCATTACTCAGAGCCCGGGACGACATCCAGACCTCTCCTTAAGTTGCATTCTGTCTTGTACAGCCAGCCACACTGTCCTGTCCGGCTCCACTGCCCACAGCAACCCCATGGTCGCAGTAGGGGACTTTGAGTGACAGAGGAATATGGAGAGGTGGCAGGTAAGCTCTTCTCTCAGGAAGCTCCTTCAGCTTTATGTAAATTTCCCATGCAAATTGTTCCATGGGCTGGGGGGGGGGGCGGGATGGGGGGGCAAGGACTCTGAAGCAAGCAGCCTGCAAATGCAAATAGTTTTTGCTCAGGCTCAGCTGACATGTGCGCAAAGCCCGCTTCTATCTTCTTTCTCCACCTCCTGTTCTTCATTCGATTCGCTCATCTCCTTTCTCTAGCCAAAGGTCCAGCCAGTTGGTTCTGAGGACCAGCCCAGGACTCGAGCCTCTTCCTCAGTACCCGGAACTAAAAGCTCCCAGGAAGAAACCACGCCCACGCAGAACATCCTTTAAGGCCGGTTGACTCGCAAGAAGTTCAGTGATTGCGGGGAGTTGGAATGTTACACACCTTTAATCCCAGCACTTGGGAGGCAGAGAGGTAGGAGGATCGCCGTGAGTTTGAGGCCACCCTGAGACTCCACAGTGAATTCCAGGTCAGCCTGAGCTAGAGTGAGACCCTGCCTCGAAAAACCAAAAAAAAACAAAAAACAACAAAAAAAATTATTTTAGGCTAGCCAAGCCGCTGGGGTAGCCATTCATTGTTCACCTCTGTGTGTGACCTAACGCCCAGTGATGATTAGATAAATCCTTTGGCTTCTAACAACCCCAAAGCTAAGAATGTCATCAGATAGCATCTGAGGGCCATAGCAGAGATTTCTCCACTTTATGGTGACCCACCTACCTGCTGTAACACCAATGTATTTGAAAAGTGGGTTTTTTTTTTCCTTGGTTTTTTGAGGTAGGGTCTCACTCTAGCCCAGGCTGACCTGGAACTCGCTATGTAGTCTCAGGGTGGCCTCGAACTCACAGCAATCCTCCTACCTCTGCCTCCCGAGTGCTGGGATTAAAGGTGTGCACAACCATGCTCGGCTTTGAAAAGTGTTTTGATTATGACCCCTTTTGTTGTTGTTGTTATTGTTCTATTACTATAAAAACTTGAGGAAATTGCTAACCATGTTGGAACATGATATATGGGTTAACCTAAATCTGTGTTCCCCCCGGGCCATGGTCACTCACATTTGGTTTCACAACTAACTATCTCTAATTCCCCTTGATGTAAAAGCTATGTTGTTTTTGTTTGTTTTTTTTATTTTGTTTTGTTTTTGCATGAACAGTGCTGAGAAGGTGCAAAACAAGGTGTGATTCCTGCCATCAAAACTTGTACAGTGGGGCGTGGTGGCGCACGCCTTTAATCCCAGCACTCGGGAGGCAGAGGTAGGAGGATCATCGTGAGTTCAAGGCCACCCTGAGACTCCATAGTGAATTCCAGGTCAGCCTGGGCTAGAGTGAGACCCTACCTTGAAAAACCAAAAGGAAAAAAAAAAAAAAAGAAAAAGTAAGTTTATAGGACCCAGCTCTAGGGGAAAGTGGGCATTCGTTGGTGGCACAGGACCATTAGAAACAAACATCCTAGGTGATTGGAGTGGCACGCATGCGTTTGCGGAAAGGTCCCTTTTTCTTTTCTGCCCTCTCTGACCTTGCTGGATAGCGGGTGTGGCCTGTGGGTAGAGCTAAAGCTTGGTTTGTTTGTACCATGGAAACCCCAGGGCCTCCGAGGTTCCCCCGGCAGTGCTGTTGAGCTGTGTCTCCTAGGAACCTGATGTCCAAGGCAGGGAGTTATTTTGGCTGCTCTGTTGCTGAAGGGAAAACAGGCCTGATGAAACCCTGCATGGGCGTGCTCACTGTGTCTCAATATATACGTATGCTTTTATTTTATTTATTTCTTTATTTCTTTATTTATTTTTGGTTTTTCGAGGTAGGGTCTCTCACTAGCTCAGGCTGACCTGGAATTCACTATGGAGTCTCAGGGTGGCCTCGAACTCACAGTGATCCTCCTACCTCTGGCTCCCGAGTGTTGGGATTAAAGGTGTGCGTCACCACGCCTGGCTAATATGTAATATCATCCAGACTTATAAGGTGAAGTTAGGTTTATCTCTCTTTTTTTTTTTCTTTTCAAGGCAGTGTCTCACTCTGGCTCAGGCTGACCTGGAATTCACTATGGAGTCTCAGGGTAACCTCGAACTCAAGGTGATCCTCCTACCTCTGCCTCCCCAGCGCTGGGATTAAAGGCGTGCGCCACCACGCCCTGCTTTAGAGTTATCTCTTTAGTTTTCTGTTGACTAAAATAGTCTCCTTGCTATTGTTTCATGTTCATTTTTTTGTAATGTTGGCATTTTTGACAAGTCCAACCAGGTCTTGTGTTATGTGGTTCAGAATGAACATCCTGCCGGGCGTGGTGGCGCACGCCTTTAACCCCAGCACTCGGGAGGCAGAGGTAGGTGGATCGCCATGAGTTCGAGGCCACCCTGAGACTACATAGTGAATTCCAGGTCAGCCTAGGCTAGAGTGAGACCCTACCTCAGAAAACCAAAAAAAAAAAAAAAAAAAAAAGAATGAACATCCTGGGGCGGGCCCCCACCCTGAAAAAGAATAAATATATGTAGGGGCTGTAGAGATTGCTCAGTGGTTAAAGGCAGGTGCTTGTAAAGCCTCATGGCCTTAGTTCAATTCCCCAGTACCCATGTAACGCCAGATGCACAAAATGGTGGCACATGCGTCTGGACTTCGTGTGTAGTGGCAAGTCGTATGTTCATTCATTCTCTATCCTCTCTCTCAAATAAACGTTTTATTGACAACTTCCACAACTGTAGACAATAACCCATGGTAATTCCCCCCCCACACACACACTTTCCCCTTTGCAACTCCACTCTCCCTCATATCCCTGCCTCCTCTCAATCAATCTCTTTCTCTTTTTTGATGTCATCATCTTTTCCTCCTATTATGATGGTCTTGTGTAGGTAGTGTCAGGCACCACAAGGTCGTTTTATGTCTGGAGGAGCGCGTTGTAAGGAGTCCTACCCTTCCTTTGGCTCATACATTTTTTCTGCCACCTCTTACGCAATGTGCCCTGAGCCTTGGAAGATGTGATAGAGATATTGCAGTGCTGAGCACTCCTCTGTCACTTCTTCTCAGCACCATGGTGCCTTCTGAGTCATCCCAAGGTCACTGCCATCTGAAAAGAGAAGGTTTTCTAACCAAAAGTGAGAGTAGCATTAATATATTGGTATGAACGTTAAGAGAACTGCTTACTGGGCAGTTTGGTGAGCATAGTATATGCATTTAGCCAGATACCAGCAGATATTACACCCCTAGGGCTCATGACTACCCCTGTTGTAGGTTTTCAGTATCAGGGATGAATTCCCTCCCATGGAGTGAGCCTCCAGTCCAATTAGAGAGTGGTTGGTTTTCCCCATAACAGACATGCCACTATTGCACCTGTAGGCTTATTTGGCTTGGCTGGCAAACTTTAAGGCTTGCAGTGTCCACTGTTGGGTATCTCCACTGGTGATTTCTCTCTCTCCCATTGAACTGCATGCAGCATAGCTTTTTCCAGCTTTCTGTCAGCTGGTCTACATGGAGGAGGTTTTCAGCTCAGTTCCAGCAGTATTTCTCAGTGGCCTTGCAGCCCAAGTGTGTGGAGTCTTCAGCAATAAGGTTTTACCATCTATTCCTGGTGGGAAACCAAGAGCCTTGGCAATGGCCTGTAATGTTTGGGGGGCATCAGGGACCTCCCTGGCCAACAACTCACTGGAAGGTATCCCATCCCTGTACTGAAGATTTTCTAGTAACAATCTATGGCTTCTGGGTGTTCTATTGTCCAAAAATATAGGTTTCCATATGACTTATTTATATCCTCTTAGATTTTGATTAGCCCTCCCTCCACCTTTCCTTTACTCAATCTCTTACCCTGACCTCACTTAGGCCTTTTCAACCCCATTAATCTATTCTTCTACTTACATATATACAATACCGTCCTATTAAGACCCCTCTCCCTCCCTTCTATTCCCTTTCTAGCTTACTGGCCTCTGCTACTGAATTTTAGTCCTACTCACCTAGAAATCCGATCATTTGTAGCTAGAATCCACAGATGGGAAAGAACATGTGACGTTTGGCTTTCTGGGCCTGGGTTGCCTCACTAAGCATGATCTTTTCCAGTTCCATCCATTTTCCTGCAAATTTCATAATTTCATTTTTCTTTACCATTGAGTAGAACTCCATTGTATAAATGTGCCACATCTTCATTATCTACTCATCAGTTGAGGGACAACTAGGCTGGTTCCATTTCCCAGCTATTATGAATAGAGCAGCAATAAACATGATTGAGCAAGTATCTCTAAGGTAGTGAAATGAGTCCTTAGGATATATGCCTAGGAGTGCTATAGCTGGGTCATATGGTAGATCTATTTTTAGCTGTCTCGGGAACACTGATTTCCACAATGGCTGCACCAGATTGCATTCCCACCTACAGTGTAGAATGTTTTCTCTTTTTCTACATTCTCACCAGCATTTATTGTCATTTGTTTTCATGATGGTAGCCAATCTGACAGGAGTGAGATGGAATCTCAACGCAGTTTTAATTTGCATTTCCCTGATGGCTAGGGATATAGAACTTTATTTATTTTTTGTTGTTGTTGTTTATTTGTGTGAGAGTGACAGACAGAGAGAGAAAGAGAGAATGGGCACACCAGGGCCTCCAGCTACTACAAAAGAACTCCAAACACGTGCACCCCCTTTGCATCTGGCTATTGTGAGTCCTGGGGAATCGAGCCTCAAACCAGGGTCCTTAGGCTTCACAGACAAGTCCTTAACCACTAAGCCACCTCTCCAGCCCCCAGAACTTTTTAACTTTTTTTAAAGATGATTATATGCCATCTGTGTTTCTTCTTTTGAGAGCTCTCTATTTAGTTCCCTAGCCCATTTTTAAATTAGGTTGTTTGATTTATTATTTAGTTTTTTGAGTTCTTTGTATATTTTGGATATTAATCCTCTGTCAGATGTATAGCTGGCAAAGTCAAATAAACAAACTTTTTTTTTTTTTTTTGAGGTAGGGTCTCACTCTAGCCCAGGCTGACCTGGAATTCACTATGGAGTCTCAGAGTGGCCTCGAACTCACGCGATCCTCCTACCTCTGCCTCCCGAGTGCTGGGATTAAAGGCGTGCGCCACCACGCCCGGCTTAAATAAACAAACTTTTAAAATGAATTTTAAAAAGAATAAATCTGCTTAGCCAAGAATTTACCATGAAAATGATTAGCAGTGGGCCCAGAGGCACACTGTGGTTTTTTTGTACCATTGCCGATGTTGAATTGGCTCTCTAGACTAAAGTGCACTCTATGCTGTTTCGAAACACATAGTGACATTGATCTCAGCACCATGTAATCCTAATTAATGTGCCTGGATTATAAAGTCCTTGAGGGCAAGAATGGCGTCTTTCACGCTGCACGTTTCAGTTGCAGGACACTGAGAGGCGAAGCTGGCACCGAACTGGAAGACTCCTCCCCGCTGGCTAGCTGTCATAGGGCTGGACCCTGCTCTATGGGCTGCTGGGGAAAGAAAAGCCAGCAACAGTCACAACCGACTGCGGAGCCTGCGAGTCACACAGCTGAGAAACCAGGCAGGTTGCGTCCACTGTCGCAATAGTGGCATGGCCGTTAGGAGGGTCACCAACCGCTCCGTGATTGGACTTGGAAGAGGCCTGTCCCATGGGGAGGGAACTCATGTCTGTTACTGAAAACCTAGTCAAAAGCCTAAGGCTGGGAAAGTCATGCACCCCAAAGGGGAAGCGGCTAAATGGATATATTGTACCTGTCAGACTGCCCTCTAAATGGTCACGTCTATGCCCGTAGATTAGCGCCCCTCTCGCCTTTGATCGGACGGTGTTGAGTACTGCGGAAACTCAAAGCTTGTCGAAGGGCTGAGAAGGGCCGTTGCATGCCGAGAATCTCTGCTTAGAGCTCAGCACTAAATTAGACACTGGGATCAGCCCCTCCAAGACTCAGGGGGACATCGCGGCAGAGGGTGAGGAAAGAACGTGAGAGTCAGAGGATACAGGGGAGTGCTTCAGAACACTGTCTTCCAGAGACAAGGTGGCCATTGCATTCATGGCTTCACAGCTGCTGCTGTGACCTGCCACACCTGCCAATGCTGGGCTCATCAACATCTGGTCACGGAAGATGGAGGAGGAGGGAAAAGATACCAAGATAGAAGAGGGGCTACTTGGAAATGAGCAGGAGTTCCTCAGTAGAAAGGGAAAGGCAGGGGCTGGAGAGATGGCTTAGCGGTTAAGGCGCTTGCCTGTGAAGCCTAAGGACCCCGGTTCGAGGCTCGATTGCCCAGGACCCACGTAAGCCAGATGCACAAGGGGGCGCACGCGTCTGGAGTTCATTTGCAGTGGCTAGAATCCCTGGCGTGCCCATTCTCTGTCTCTCTCTCATTCTCTCTCTCTCTCTCTCATTCTCTCTCTCATAAATAAAATAAAAATAAATCTTAAAAATAATAGTAATGCCGGGCGTGGTGGCGCACACCTTTAATCCCAGCACTTGGGAGGCAGAGGTAGAGGATCACCGTGAGTTCGAGGCCACCCTGAGACTCCATAGTGAATTACAGGTCAGCCTGGACCAGAGTGAGACCCTACCTTGAAAAAATTTTTTTTAAAGATAATAATAATAATAATAGAAAGGGAAAGGAAGGGCAAAAGAAGGAAGGAGGAGGGATTATGATCAAAACACATTATTTACATATGTGAAATGTCAATACAAGAGTTACAAGGAAAAAAAAAAAAAAAGAATGGTGTGTTCTCCTTTGAAAAATAACGTGAATACAGTTTCCAGGACTCTTTCCTACAGAGCACTTCACTGGCTCATCAAACTTCTGAGGGAGGCGGTTTTATTCCCATTTTGTAGGAATGCAGAATCTCGTGGTGTTTAGGAACTCTGCCATTGGCTTCCTAATCTCTCCTTTAATGAATGGGTTTGAAAGCAAGTTACTTAACTTCTCAACTAAGCCTGTGTTTGCATAAGAGAGAGAGAGAGAATGGGCACACCAGGGCTTCTAGCCACTGTAGATGAACTCCAGATGCATGGGCCACCTTGTGCCTCTGGCTTACGTGGGTCCTGGGGAATGGGACCTGGGTCCTTAGGCTTCTCAGGTACGTGCCTTAACTACTAAGCCATCTCTCCAGCCCTGCTTTTCATTTTGAGACAGGGTCGTCTCTGCCTTATAACCCAGGCTGGTAGTGCCAACACAAAACATAGGTCTCACCTCAAAGAGGATAAGAGATGATTTATTTTGAGCCCACCTACCTAATAGTTCCATCAATGTATTTGGAAAGAGAATACCCTCTTTTGTTCCGTGACCATGAAAGTTCCCGTAACTAGGGGAGATGGCTCAGTGATTAAGGCACTTGCCTGAAGGTTCATGAACTCGTGACTTAGGGCAACCTGGATCCGTGCTCCTGGTCCAGGTAGGTGGGTTTTTAGCAAAGTGAGGAGAACTCTACCATAGGTTTTAGACGTGTCTTAGCTTTGGGGTTGGCGGAAGCTAGGGGGTCTGTTAATACCTTCCAGAGTTTTGACCCGACAGTTGAGAGAACTTGGCGGTAACCCAGTAAAAAGGGATTGAAGACAGTCTGTGACAAAAAGAAATGGTTTTGGGTCTGTGGGACTACACCTCTCTACAGTCATGGGGTTCTAATCCATCAACCTTAGGGAATCTCAACCTTTTTTTTTGTGGATCCTTTTGTGGAACTGGAGAGCTCCTGCCTTCGCCTCCCGAGTATTGGGATTACAGTGTCACCAATGCTTCCCCATGGGTAGTCGATGGAACTTTCCATTCCTACTTTCCACCAAGGGCTCCGGGCCCCCACCCAGCTGACACAGGAGAACCTACAGCGACAGGCAGCCATTGTTTCACATTAAAGGTCTTTATCCCATGGTCACAAGGATGCGTTCCACAATGAGGTCGTTCCTCCTGGATTCAAGAGCGAAGAGAATAACATTGCTGACAGAAGAGGCTAGGGGACAGATAGTGCTATTAAAGGCTCAGAGGTAGGACAGTGCAAAAAAGACCTGACCTGGGGATTGAGGGATGGTTTATTGGGAGAAAAGAGGAAGGAACCCTCCCCCCCCCCCCCGCCCACTTCCAGAGACAGGGCTGGCTGGGGAGCTGTGGAGAGCCACTGAATATTTCATTGATGGAAAATTGGATCTGGTGGTGGTGGTGCTCAGGATGCGGGCTCTGATTTCATGGGCAGTGTGCCCACGGAAGGTAGGGCTGAAAAAAAAAAAAAAAGGCTTCCTTTCCCCTCTCCTCCCACCTGGTAGCCTGGCCACAGGGGCATGCAGGTACTGACCTTTTCCCACTGAGGTCAGTCGGTGCCTGTGGTGTGGGTCTGGAAACATGAACGGAACCTCTACAGTAGCCAGACCCACACCCCATTGTGCCGCAGGCCTCAAACACCTCCATTCTACTTACTCGGCAGGCACATTTTTAAAAAAAAAGTATTTATTTTTTTCAATTTAATTATTTATTTGAGAGAACGGGAGAGAAATAGGGAGGTAGAGAGAGAGAGAGAGAGAAAGAATGGGCACGCCAGGGCCTCCAGCCACTGAAAATGAACTCCAGATGCATGCGGCCCCCTTGTGCATCTCGCTTATGTGGGTCCTGGGGAATCGAAACTGGGTCTTTAGGCTTTGCAGGCAAGTGCCTTAACCACTAAGCCATCTCTCCAGCCCTATATATTTTTAAGCAGAGAGAGATAGAAGAGGCAGACAGAAAGAGAGAGAGAGAGAATGGGTGCGCCAGGGCCTCCAGCAGCTACAAGCGAACTCCAGATGCGTGTGCCACCTTGGGCATCTGGCTTATGTGGGTACTGGGGAATCGAGCTTCAAACTGGGATCCTTAGGCTTCACAGGCAAGCACTTAACCACTAAGCCATCTCTCCAGCCCCTGCTATCATTCTTTTTTTTCTTAATTTTTTTATTTTTATTTATTTATGTATTTGAAAGTGACAGAGAGAGAGAGAAAGAGGCAGAGAGAGAGAGAGAGAGAGAAGAATGGGCGTGCCAGGGCCTCCAGCCACTGCAAACGAACTCCAGATGCGTGCGCCCTCTTGTGCATCTGGCTAATGTGGGTCCTGGGGAATCGAGCCTCGAACCGGGGTCCTTAGGCTTCACAGGCAAGCGCTTAACCACTAAGCCATCTCTCCAGCCCCCCCTGCTATCATTCTTAATTGCACAGACAAAGGCATTCACGTAGTCAGGAAGACATGAGTATGTGTGTGAAAGAAGTCCTGGAGAGCATTGAGCAATTTGAAGGGGCTGGACCTTTGAAAAGCCCACAGGGGGGTTAGTAGGAAATGAACCTGGGATGGGGGGAGGGGGGAGGCGTGTGGACTTGGGCCTCGAATGCTAGGCTTAACAGATGCAGGTTTTATCCAGTTGTGATGGGAAAGTTTCCGAAGGGTTTAAAAAGAGTGGTACCTGGGCTGGAGAGATGGCTTCGCCGTCACGGTGCTTGCCCGTGAAGCCAAAGGACCCAGGTTTGATTCTCCACGACCCGTGTAAGCCAGATGCACCAGGTGGCACATGTGTCTGGAGTTTGTTTGCAGTGGCTGGAGGCCCTGGCGTGCCCATTCTCTCTCTTTCTCTTCTTTTCTTCTATCTGTGTCTTTCTCTCTTTGTCTCATAAACAAATTAAATAAATAAATATTTTTTTAAAACAGGGTGGTACCTAACAGCCTTCCACCTTACTGGCCTCTCTGGTCTGGGCTGCGTCTCCCACTTTTCTTTTTTTCTGATAGGGTCTCTCTCTAGCCCAGGCTATCCTGGAATTCACTCTGTAGTGAATTCGAGGCTGGCCTCGAACTCACAGTGATCCTACCTCGGCCTCCTGAGTGCTGAGATTAAAGTCGGGCGCCACCACTCCCAGTCGTTCCTCTCCTACTTCTAACCGTTCCCCATCATCTTAACAAATAAGGATGGCACATCTCTACTGGGAGCCAGGCATCACTGTGGGCTCTGGGGACATAACAAGGAATGGGACAGAGCCTCCGAGAGTAGTGGAGGAAGCTGACAGTAACATAGTAACCGGATACGGAAATGGTAGAGAGCCTTGCCGGTGGGAATAGGAGCCATGACAGAGTTGAAATAGGACTAGGCCAGCCGGGCGTGGTGGCGCACGCCTTTAATCCCAGCACTCGGGGGGGCAGAGGTGGTAGGATCGCCGTGAGTTCAAAGCCACCACCCCGAGACTACATAGTGAATTCCAGGTCTTCCTGGGCCAGGGCGAGACCCTGCCTAGAAAAACAACAGGAAAAAAGAATAGGACTAGGCTATAGCTTAGCTGTAGAGTGTTTGTAAGTGAATCACAGGAACGGTTCGAGAGCAATGGAGGCATGGGAGGCTGTGTGTGTGTGGGAACAATCGAGGGGTGTGGGGTGTCCCGTGAAGAGATGACATTTTGACTGAAGACGGGAGGGATGAGGGCAGGTAGGAGAAGATAGGAGGAAGGGCTTTGAAACTGGGTGAGTAGGTTCAGGAAAGATCTTGAAGCTCTCAGGAACAGAGAGGGCTGGGGACGTGTGGGGGAGGACACACAGAGAGAACAGGCTCACACGGAGTCTCGTTCTCCAGCGCTCCCCCCTCTTAGCCTCTAACTGGAGATCCACCCGCTGGGGTTCGCCTGCCTCTGTCCCCCTGACTCCCCATAAGCTTCTGACACATGACCCGTGCCCACTCTCTCTTTGGCCTTATAGGAATTAGGAAACTGAACATACTCTGGCTGCCCTGACCGACAGTCCCAGAGTTATCCTGGAGGCGAAGGCCGGATGACGGTAGTCACGCTTCAGGAAGCAAGAGAACGGATGGCACCACCGAGGTGGCATTGAACCTTATGCAATGGGTCCTTCTCAGACTTCCTGGAGTACATGAGTCCAGGGAGGACAGTGGCCTGAGACTCGATGGGCTGTGAAAGCACAGGGAAACTGAGGAGGAATAGACCACAGCATGTTTCCTGGGTTTGGGAGAAACTCTGAAGGAAGGAACTTGGTCTTTGGCTATTTCAGCAGAGACCTTGTGATACAGAAAGGTATCGAGCCTTCCATCCATCCATCTAGAAAGAACTGCTGATGGCCCTGGGAAGGCAGGGTGGGCTTCTTATGGACTGGAGCTCCCGGACAGCATGAATGTCAGTCTCTCTGTGCTAACTTGATCCTTTATCATCAAACATGAAAGCAGCCTCCAAGATTTATCAAACAGATGCAGGCTTCACGTCATCAAGAAGTCTGGTCGCCGTGGGGGAGGACCGAGGCCCGCTGGAGGAAGTCTGATGGAGTGGAAAGAGTAGGATTTAGGAACGAGACCTTAAGCATGTGTATGTGTGTTTTCATGGTTATTTCTCTAAAGTTTTTTTCTTTAAAATATTTTTATTTTCATTTATTTATTTGAGAGAGAGAGAGAAGCCGGGCGTGGTGGCGCACGCCTTTAATCCCAGCACTGGGGAGGCAGAGGTAGGAGGATTGCCATGAGTTCAAGGCCACCCTGAGACTCCATAGTGAATTACAGGTCAACCTGGGCTAGAGTGAGACCCTACCTCAAAAAACCAAAAAAAAAAAAAAAAAAAAAAAAAAAAAAAAAAAAGAGAGAGAGAGAGAAAGAGGTGCAGAGAGAGAGAGAGAGAGAATTGGTGCTCCAGGGCATCCAGCCGCTGCAAACAAACTCCAGATGCATCCGCCACCTTGTGCATCTGGTTTATGTGGGGTCCTGGGGAATTGAACCCGGGTTCTTTGGCTTTGCGGGCAAGCGCCTTAACCGCTAAGCCATCTCTCCAGTCTTGAAGTCTTGTTTCTTCTCTAGCTGGTTGGAGCACAGAAGCCTTGGGCCAGGGAGTTGGAAGATAATCAATTTCTCCCATTTCAAACCCTTTCCTGAAGGTGCGTGCTCAGAGAACCAAGCTTCCTATAACCTACGTCCGTGGTCCCAGCGCTGCTTCTCCGGACGACCACCAAGGACTCCCCCTTCGCCCAGCACCCTTGCTGATTCTGACAGGGACTGAGCCAGTGAGGGGCTACAGGGTGGAAAAACCGGAAGGAACAGCCCCTGCGGAAGAGGAGGGCAGGCTGAGAACCCGCTGAACAGAGGGTGAATGTCTGGAGAACATTTGCAGAGATGGGTTCCTTGCCCTCGTAAGCCATTGTAGATTTCTCTTCCTCTCAGCAGCCAAAAAGGTCCTTGTTCCTCTAAACCAATGCTGCTGTTTCAAGATTTCCCTCTTCAGGTAATTCCTCCATGGGCAGGGGTAAGACAGACGACCTTCCACATCCCAGGCCTGATGAGTCCTGAGAGAAACAAAAAGCCCTCCTGTAGAGCCACCCCATCATACCTCAAAAGGGCCCCAGCTGAAACTAAGAAAAATTGGAGAAACAAGCAAGGGGGCTGTTTTCCTGATGAACCGGATACCAGCACAAGGGGGAAGGAGATCAGCACAGAGAAAAATCAACTCCTACCAAATCAGAGAGCCAGAGACCCAGAGGCCCCCAAAACCTCATCACTGAAGCAGATCAAAAATGAACCCAGCATGGCTCAGGGAAATTTTGCGGAAGAGGGGGCGGAAAGAATGTCAGAGCCACATGTTGGGTCATGATATGCAGAGACATTTAGCTCACCCATAACTGTGGGCTAACTCCACAATGCATGACCCATATACCTCAACAAGGAGGGGCCAAGGGGAGGGGGTAGGTCACGGATGAGCCTAATAACGGTACCAAACTGACTGTATTTGCTGAATACAAAACTGACTAATAAAGAAAAGAAAGAAAAAAAAAAAAAGCCCTCCTGAGTCCTCTCTTGTCCAACTCAAAGTTGTGGTTGTGTTGTTGAGTTTTGCTTGAGATAAGGTGTGTCCACTACGCGCTCAGGCTGGCCTCAAAATCACAACCATCCTGCCTCAGCCTTCTGACTGCTGGGATCACAGGCATGCACTACCACACTTGGCTTTAGTTCAGAGTCATCAATCAAAAAGTCTGGGGCTGAAAAGATGGCTTCGTATGCTTGCCTGCCTGTGAAGCCTGAGGACCCGTGTTCGACTCTCACGTAAACCAGACGCACAAAGGTGAGGCAGGCGGAAGGTCACACATGGCCACTAGGTGGCGCCAGCATCTGGCGTTCGATTGCAGTGGCTGAGGCCCTGGTGCACCAATTCTCTCTCTCTCTCTCTCTCTCTCTTTCTCTCTCTCTTGCCCAAACATAAAAAAAAAAAAAAGGCCAGTCTGTTGGGCTTGCCATGAAGAAAAAGAAAACAAAATACCCTGGCATGGTGGCACACAACTTTAATCCCAGCACTTGGGAGGTAGGGGTAAAAGGATTGCCATGAGTTTGAGACCACCCTGAGACTACATAGTGAATTCCAGGTCAGCCTAGGCTAGAGGGACTCCCTATCTTGAAAAAACAAAAACAAAAAAGAAAGGAAGGAAAAGCGAGGGAGCAAAGAGGGCTGATCTGTGGACTGGAAAAATCCAAGAAGTGACTTTCTAAACATCAGGACTGTTGCTAAGGTCTTCGGCCCTTGGCAGCACCCTTGAAGCAGAAGGAAAGGGGGCAGATGATTGAGGCTCAGCTTACCAGGATCCTTGGGAACTCCAGCAGAGGCTAGGCTAGAATTGGAGTAAGAACCCAGTCACGTGACTTTCCCTATTTAGAGGGGCCAGGTGACAATGGGACCTTGAAGAGCTACTGTGTAGCTGCATTGGGACCCCCAGGGCAAAAATCACAACAGGGAGCTGGAGAGGTGGCTTAGCAGTTAAGGCGTTTGCCTGCAAAGCCAAAGGACCCGGGTTCAACTCCCCAGGACCCATGTAAGCCATAAGGGGGTACACATGTCTGGAGTTTGTTTTCAGTGGCTGGATGCCCTGGTGCGTCCATTCTCTCTCTCTATCTCTATCTCTCCCTCCCTTGCCCTCTCTGCCTCTTTCTCTCTCTCAAATAAATAAAAATATTTTTTAAAAAGTCAAGGGGGCTGGAGAGATGGCTTAGTGGTTAAGGCACTTGCCTGCAAAGCCAAAGGACCTCAGTTCAATTCCCCCAGAACCCACGTAAGCCAGATGCATAAGGTGGCACATGCATCTGGAGTTCGTTTGTAGTGGCTGGAGGCCGTTCTCTCTCTCTCTCTCTCTCAAATAAGTAAATGCAAATCAAATATTTTTTTAAAAAAATTCAAGGAAGAGAGAATCATGTTGGGCTGGTGATCAGGCAAGGTCCTCAGAAAGATGCTAGATACAAGTTATGGGGACAGCTTGCAAACCTGGAGACTAAATCGGTCACCACCCACTCACTTGGAGGCCTCCCATCCATGACCAATCCCCCTTTGGGCTCCTACCAAAGGGCGACCTTCTGAGAGGTGACCAGAAGGGAGAGTGCCTCTCTGGTGTCACAGAACAGCAGGGCTCCTTACCCAGAGCCCAAAGAATAATGTGAACGTTGAGGCCACGTGTGGGAAAGAGTGGCAGCCAAACCTCTCGGGTTTTTCGAAGGTTCCATCCCAGGCTGCGTCCTGAGAAATTCAGAGCTCTTGCCCACCCCCCTCTCCCTGCACCTCCCCCGCACCCACTGCGGAATCTTCTCTTCTCCTGCTCCAGTCTCTGCCTCCTCCTCTGCCAACTCCCTTCTCAGCAGGAGCATACCAGGACATGAAAATGTGACTACTGCAGCCTCCAGGCCACGGGGGCTCCTCCGAATGAGTAATTAACACAGATCTGATCACAGAGCCCTCGCTGCGCCTCTGAGCCCACTCCTCTGCTTCCTGGCATAACCCAAGACACGATGCCATTGTGACGAGTGACCGCCACCCACACGGTGCCCTGGGTCACTTGGGAAGCTGGTGCCTGGGGCCTGCTGAAAGGGTCACTTTCCCAGGGGTCAGCTGGGCACCCTTTCCTGAGGGTGAGCGGCTGTTTCTTTTGTCGGATTCTCAAAGGAAATCGAGAGGGTGGTCAGCTCAGAATAGGAGGTGAACCATGACGTTGGAATGCTTCTCCTCGCCTTTCTCCGCTCCCCCCAATGTGTGGGGTTTTACGCAGTCCTCATGTAAGAGGGAAGCCTGAGTCCGCAGACATCTGGGCTGAATGTTCTGATTATGCAGTTCCTTGGAGTGCCACCAAGAGAGGACCGAAGCAGAAGACATGATGTCACCTTCGGGAAGGAGATTCTCCAGCTGTCTGGAGTGGATAGAGGACAAATGAGGAAGGATCACCGGCCTCAAGCCCCAAGGAGAGGCTAGAACACCCTTTCTGGGATCCAGTCCAGGCTCTGCCTTAGAAATGTGGCTCCAACTGGGGTGCCGTTCACAATGCAAGCTGCCAGTTCCTTGCAGCCCCCCCACCACCCCCCGCGAGGGAAACGCATAACCCCAAGCAGCCCAGATGGCATCTGAGCATCCTGTGTCTTTTGCCCATAAAGATCAAGAGCCCAAGGGTCTCGAGCCACTGCAGAGCCAGACCTAAGACAGCTAACTCAAGAGCCATCCAGCCCAGACTTCTGCCCAGATCCCCCTACCCATGGAGGAGGACGAAAGAATAGGGACCTCCACCCGCCCACCAGCCCAAGTCCCTTTAGCCCTTGGCATGGTAATTAATGGCCAGGAAGCGATACGTCAACCCCAGCGGGCTAATATGGCAGGAGCTCCCTCCTGACAGCAGAGCTAATGAGAAATTTTTCTAATGCGATTTATCACTTTAAAAAAGCCGTTATGTTGGTGGGGATGAGCGCTTCTTCGCAGGAGCAGCCAGTGTGATTGTCAATGCAGAGAGCAGCTCTGGGAAGGGGGGGGGGAGCGGGCAGGATGATGTCTTTACTAAATCATAAATCAATGGTGCAATGCAGCAGGCGAAGGCGGGAGACCAGGGGAGGGGCAGGGTTGGGCTCCGGCAGCCCCCCCCCCCTCAACCCCTCCAGAAAGCCAGGTGAGGCAGCCACATCCATTAGGAATCAGCAACTGGGCCCCCGAGCTCCAACCCCTGCTGACTTTCAGCTGAGAGAGCCCAGAATTTCAGTTCCTGCCGCAGTGTTAAAAATAAGCTGCAGCCCTGTCTGGAAGGATGGCAACCAGAGGGTAGCAACACACCAGACCCCACTTGGGCTCTTTTCTCTCCCCGACCCCTGCAATGAAGCCATGCCAGGACAGGGGCTACCAGCCCCAGAGCCAGAAGCGGGGTGACGATGGGCAAGACAAAAGTTGTTTCTGCAAGGGGATCACTGGGGGGGGGGGGCTGCTGTCGTGAGCTTTTGTTTCAAACGCTTGCTGAAAATCTTTTTCCCCAAAGCAAATTCATGGAGAAGCAAGTAAAGCGACTGTGTGTGTCCTGCCCCCCCCCCCCTACCACGCCCCGAGGGAACCGGAGCCCCGGACTGCTAGGAAGGCTATGGAGGAACATCATATCCACATGGCTGGATTTCCCACTGTTTTTTCAATTATCTGTGGGAGGGGAATAAAGGGAGGGTTAGCCACCAATATCCAGAGAGAGATTACACCCAGTTCCCACCAAGTCAGAAGTCTTTCTGTTTGTTTGCTTGTGTTTTCAAGGTAGGCTCGCTCTCTCTCTCTCTCTCTCTAGCCCAGGCTGACCTGGAATTCACTCTGTAGTCTCAGGGTGGCCTTGAACTCACAGAGATCCTCCTACCTCTGCCTCCCAAGTGCTGGGATTAAGGGCATGCACCACCACACCCGGCTTTTATTTATTTATTTATTTTTGAGAGCGAGAGAGAAAGAGGGAGAGAGAGAGAGAGAGAGAGAGAGAATGGGCATGCCAGGGCCTTCAGCCACTGCAAACAAATTCCAGCCACATGCGCCCCCTTGTGCACTTGCTTCACTTTGCGTCTGGCTCATATGGGACCTGGAGCTTTGAACATGAGTCCTTAGGCTTCACAGGCAAGTGCCTTAATCGCTAAGCCACCTCTACAGCCCCTCAAATAAATACAGCTCACATCATCAGTCTTCTAAAGGAATTTTTAAACTGTATTTATTTGAGGGGCTGGAGAGATGGCCCAGTGGTTAAGGCGCTTGCCTGAAAAGCCTAACCACCCAGGTTGATTCCCCAGCACCCACGTAAAAGCCAGATGCACAAAGTGGTGCATGCACCTGGAGTTCTTACAGCCTTGATTTCCTTCCCTGTGACAAGAAGGTTGCTTTCCCTGGTATGAGGAGGGCATCTTTCATATGCAGTGGGTGTTATCGCTTCCTTTCAGGAGGAAAAAAAAAGGGGTTTATCAGAGCACTCTTTTGTACCTGCTAATTTTCAACTGTCTTTAACTCAAATCACCCTAATGCCAAATGGCACATATTGATATATATTTGTTTTGTTTTGTTTTTGTTTTTTGAGGCAGGGTCTCACTCTCGCTCAGGCTGACCTGGAATTCATTATGTAGTCTCAGGGTGGCCTCAAACTCACGGCGATCCTCCTACCTCCGCCTCCCAAGTGCTGGGATTAAAGGCGTGCGCCACCACGCCCGGCTAAATGGCACATTTTGAGATACTAGACTCTACTAGCCTTCATTTTTTCAAAATCGAGGCTTTCTATTCAAGTTAGAGTTTTTGTTTTTCATTAAAATAAAGCCTTTCTCATTCACCTGTAAGCCCTAGTGGCCCAGGTTTGATTCCCCAGTACCCACATAAAGCCAGATGCACAAGGTGGCACATGCATCTGGAGTTTGTTTGCAGCAGCTAGAGGCCCTGGCATGCTCATCCTCTCTCTCTCTCTAATTCTTTCTTTCTTTCTCTCTCTCTCTCTCTCTGCTTGCAAATCAATAAATAAAAAAATTTTTAAAGAATAAAAAATAAATAAAATAAAATAAAGCTTTTCTGTCCAGGTACAAAAATAAAGTCTTCACCTTTTAAGACATGTGGGCAGGGAACTTGAGAACAACTGAAGAAAACTTTGCCCTGCCCTGCATTCTCCTACTTGAAGCCCTCTTCACCTAAGGCCCCTGCAGGGGCTAGCATCACAGATGACTGCCTGCGTGGTCTCATAGGATCTCAGCTTCGATGAGCCTCGTGCTTGGTTGAATGCTGTCCTGTCGCCACATTGGAATTTGTCATAATATTGAAGGAAGGAGCACATTGTTTGGGGGCTGGAGAGATGCCTTAGCAGTTAAGGCGCTTACCTGTGGAGCCTAAGGACTCAGGTTTGACTCCCCGGAACCTACGTAAGCCAGATGCACAAGATGATGCATGTGCACAAGGTCATGCATGCACACAAGGCATGCATGCATCTGGAGTTCGATTGCAGAGGCTAGAGGCCCTGTTGCACCAATTCTCTCTCTCTTTCTCTCTCTCTCTCTCTCTCTCTCTCATAAAAATACATAAATAAATAAAAACAGGGCTGGAGAGATGGCTTAGTGGTTAAGGTGCTTGCCTGCAAAGCCTAGGGACCCAGGTCTGATTCCCCAGGACCCACATAACCAGATGCACAAAGTGGTGCATGTGTCTGGAGTTCAGGTTGCAGTGTGGCTGGAGACCCTGGCGCACCCATTCTATCTGCCTCTCTCTCTCTCTCTCTCTCCAATAAATAAATAAATAGAATATTTAAAATAAAATTAAAATTGAAAACAGGAGCCCATCATTTTTGTCTCACTAGGCCTCCAAGTCATATAGGTAGCCCTGCCCTCCTACAACACTTTAAGGCTCAGAGACCATAAGGAGCACCCCAACCCATGCTTTGGGATGACTAAAGGGTGAGTATTCAAGGCCAAGCAAGGTCTGGTGCAGCCAGGTCCTTTGGCAGCCCCTGTACAAGGCCCTCCTTCTCTCCTCCTGCAGCAGCCTGCCAGGCCTCACTTACACCTGCAAATTAGTTGTGGCTGATCGATGTTTAAGGGGACACCTCACAGGGGACTCATTGCTCCCTTCGTCAGCTCCTCCCCTCTGCCTGCCTCCTGGGGCCTGGGCTGTAACACAGAACACTTAGCAAAAATAAATAAAAATAAAGCCCTCGCTGTGGCTGCTACCACTGTCTGGACTGCGTCAGATGCAAACTCGCTCAGTGGTGCCGGAGCTTAGGTCCCAGAAGCGAGCAAGCCCACTGGGCTTTCTCCAGACCTCGCCTCTCCCGAGGCCTCCCCCGAGTATCTGGGCCTGCAGGAGAGAATGCCCTTCCAGACCATTCGTGCACCCAAGCCCGGGCCCAGAGGATGCTAGCAGTGCAAAAGACAAGAGCTGGACCTCCTGAGGTGTGATCTGGAAAGGTTACTTCAGCCAGTAAGCCTTGCAGACCTGGGGTGTTTGTGTGTGTGGGGGGGAAGGTTAGGTGTTTCCAGCCTGAACCCTCCCACTTACACCCGTTATTCTATTCATTTATCCAGGACGGTCCGTGCTGGGAGAGTAGAGGCCCAAGGGACTCCCCGTGGATGACCCCTTTCCCAGGATAAAGACCCTTCCATACGTCTGCTTGCAAAGATTTGGGCAGCCCAACAAGGGTTTCTTTGTCATTTTCCAGCTGGAAGGGTAGAAGAAATCTGTTTAGCTGTTTATCTAACTCCATCATCCATCCATCCATCCATCCATTTATGCATTCATCCCTCCATTAGTGCACCACTCATTCGGCGCCCATCCGGGGACCCACTGGGCTCAGGGCTATGAAGCCTGACTGTTCTGAGAACCACAGACGTGGTTCGGCCTCCTAGCAACCCAGAATCAGATGGGTTGTGGGAGAGAGAACCGCCTTTCTCCCCTACAAAGGCAGAGTCTCTGCTATTAAGGCTCAGGGCAGGGGGTCAAGTAACAGAAGCTGCTGGTGTTGAGGACAGGCCTGTATTCTTCTCACTCCAGCCAAAGGCAGCGCACACAAGACCAGTCAGTGGCGGACCCCAGCCACATGGGATAGAGCACCCGGACGGGCTATGGATGTGACGTGACCATAAATGTTGAAGAACGGTTTAACAAATGACTCCTGAGGACAAACTATCTTAAGGAGCACAAGTACGTATTTAAAACTATGCTCCCCACACTGGAAACACTCGTTTCTAGTCAGGGAGATGACCTACCACTGAGGAATTTTGATAGTCACAGGATACGGTGCCAACACAGAAAAAAAGGCCGCCCAGTCTAACCCAGGGAGTGTCACCTGAGGTGGGTCAAGGCTGTTACGCCAAGGAAGCCTGGAAGGATATTGTAGATACAGAGAACAGTGCGAAAAGATCCAGTGGTCTGGCCAGGAGCGGTGGCGCACGCCTTTAATCCCAGCACTCAGGAGACAGAGGTAGGAGGATCCTCCGAGAGTTCGAAGCCACCCTGAGACTACATAGTGAATTCCAGGTCAGCCTGAGCTGCAATGAAACCCTAACTCCAAAAACAAAACAAAACAAACAAAAAAAGGGCTGGGGAGATGGCTTAGCAGTCAAGAGACTTGCCTAAGAAGCCTAAGGACCCAAGTTCGATTCCCTAGTACCCACATAAGCCAGATGCACAAGGGGTCACATATGTCTGCAGTTCATTTGCAAGGGCTAGAGGCCCTGGTATGCCCATTCTCTCTCTCGCTCAAATAAATAAAATAAAAAATACTGAAAAAAAGAAAAAAGAAAGAAAAAGATTCAGTGGCCTGGTGTTATTGACAACAATAGCAGGAGTTCTCAGAGGCTGGTAGAAGCAGAAAACAAGGTTAAAGAAGTGACTGGATGGTTGGAAAGATGGCTTAGTGGTTAAGGTGCTTTCCTGCAAAGCGCTAGTGACCTGGGTTCGATTCCCCAGTACCCATGTAAAGCCAGATGCACAAAGTACATATGCATCTGCAATTCCTTTGCAGCAGCCAGAAGTCCCGGTTCTCTCTCTCCTTGCAAATAAACACATAAATAAAAATAGAAAGGAATGACTGGAGATTGGATCACACAGAACCTTAAGGAAATTGCCCTGCTCTTGGTAGGTGGCAGAGACTACCAAAGTAAGCTGGGTGTGGTGGCTCAAGCCTTTAATCCCAGCACTCGGGAGGCAGAGTTAGGAGGATCACCATGAGTTCGAGGCCACCCTGAGACTACATAGTGAATTCCAGGTCAGCCTGGGCTAGAGTGAGACCCTACCTTGAAAAAGAAAAACAAAAACAACAACAAAAAAGACAGAGAGAGAGACCACCAAAGTGTTCTAAGTGGTAAGTTTTTTTTTTTTTTTTTTTTCACTTTGTCTTGGTTTTGCCACAGAAGGAGCAAGTGTACTTGGCTTCCTGGCTGATTATTTTTCTATTTTATTTATTGAGAGAGAGAGAGAGAGAGAGAGAAAATGGGCTTGTCAGAACCTTGAGTCTCTGCAAGCAAACTCCAGACGCGTGCGCCCCCTCGTGTGCATGTGCGACATTGCACGCTTGCGTCACTGTGTCTGGCTTACGTGGGACCTGGAGATTCCAACATGAGTTCTTAGGCTTCTCAGGCAAGCACCTTAACCACTAAGCCATCTCTCCAGCCCTGATTTCAATTTTCTCCACCATTTTCTGGAGGGAGACACCCTAGTAGTTCTGTACTTACCAATGATGCCAAGCTTCTTGGTACACTTGGCATGTTGCCGTGACCAGAGCAGGACCACAGATAGTGGTAACTTTTTTTTTTTGAAGTGTGTGTGTGTGTGTATTGTGTGGGAAATATTCACGTGTGTGTGTATGTGTGTGTGTGCATGCACGCATACGCACAGGTGTGCACGCAAGTGTGGAGACCACAGGAGAACATTGAGTGTCTTCCTCTATTGCTAATGTGTTTGTCTCTCACTGAACCTAGAGCTGCCTCCTTCTTATCAGTCATGCTTGCTGACCAGCCAGTCCCAGCTGTTCTCCTGCCTCTGCACCCCTCAGGCTGGGGTTATGGACGTGCATGGTCCAGCTCACCTGTTTACATGGGTGCTAGGGAATTGAACTCAAGGCAAACCAGGTCCTCTCAGATCCTTGGGCTTGCACAGCAAGCGCTCTTAGCTGCTGAGCCATGGCCCCAGCCCTCCAGTAGCTTAATTTTCATGGCTGGGTTGATTGATGGGGGATGAACAAGACTGAGCAAGGAGACCAGGTAGATTATGCCACACCAAAAGTGATGGGGACCTGAGTGAAAGCAGGTGTAGACGAGAGGGAGAAGAAAGGACATAATGTTTTTGGATATATATATTTTTTTGAGGTAAGGTCTCACTGTAGCCCACGCTGACCTGGAATTCACTATGTAGTCTCATGGGGGGCCTCGAACTCACGGCGAACCTCCTACCTCTGCCTCCCGAGTGCTGGGGTTAAAGGCGTGCGCCACCACGCCCAGCTTCCTTTTTTATAAAATTTTACTTATTTATTTTCATGAGTGCACACACACACACACGCAAATAAAGACAACAGTAATAGAGATGACAAGGCATGTGTAAGAAGGGTCAAGGAGAACAGAACAGTGTGTGTTAAAGGAGGGAGTGTATCAGCTAGGGTGTTTTTGTCAGTAGGAAAGGCCTGGAACTCAAGTTGACATTAACTGTAAGGGGATTTATTATCTCATAGCAAAGGCTCCGAGGAAGGGCAGGCTCGGGCCGTTGGGTTTAACATTTCAAGGAGTCCTTTCCCTCCTGCTCTGTCACTGCTGACTGGGTTTCATCTGCAAGGTGGATGGCAGGATGCCCACAGCAGTTCAAGACAAGGAAATGTCCTACAGAAGGCCATCTCTTTCCCAGGAGTTCCCCCAGACTATTCTCGCATGACTGTCCCCAGGCCAACCACTGATGAGGGGACTAAGATTTCTGTACCAAGAAACTTAGAGTAGCCAGGCATGGTGATGCACGCCCGTAATCCCAGTGGTCAGGAAGCAGGGGTAGGAGGATCACCAGTTTGAGACCATTGTGGCCTGCATGGTGAGAACTTGTCTCAACAACAAAAAGCTGGGTTGGGTGGTGTGCGCCTTTAATCCCAGAACTCAGGAGGCAGAGGATCACCGTGAGTTCTAGGCAACCCTGAGAAATCTAGGTCAGCCTTGGCTAGACAGAAAGAGAGAGAGAGAGAATTGGCACACAAGGGCCTCAGCCACTGCAGTTGAACTACAGACGCTTGCGCCACCTAGTGGGCATGTTCGACATTACACTTGCCTCACCTTTGTGTATCTGGCTAATGTGGGATCTGGAGAGTCGAACATGGGTCCTTAGGATTTGCAAGCAAGTGCCTGAACCACTAAGCCATCTCTCCAGGCCCCCGGCCCCCACAAAAACCTTTTGTTAACATAAAATTTGACTGCAGAAGAAGCCAGACGTAGTGGTGCACACCTTTAATCCCAGCACTTGGGAGGTAGAGGTCGGAGGATCACCATGGAGTTCAAGGCCACCCTGAGACTACATAGTGAATTCCAGGTCACCCTGGACTAGAGTGAGACCGTACCTCGAAAAAAAAAAAAAAAAAGCTGGAAGGATAGTTTAGCAGTTAAGGCATTTGCCTGCAAAGCCAAAGGACCCAGGTTTGATTCCCCAGAATCCACATTAGCCAGATGCACAAGGGGGCACACATGTCTGGAATTCGTTTGCAGTGGCTGGAGTCCCTGGCGCTCTCATTCTCTCTCTCTCTCTCTCCTCTTTCTCTGTCAAATAGATAAATATCTAAAAAAATTAAAATTTGACTGCGGAAACCCATGGGTGAATAGGAGGGCCACGGGTGCAGAGATGGATAGAAGGGTCTATCTAAGTGCACCAGGCATCGAAGTCTTCTTCCAAGTGCCTGGCAGTTCAAGGAGATCAACGCAACACTCTGGTACTCTCGAGGCCACTGATGACACACAGAGACTAGAGGCCGTTGGGTCCCTAGAAGTGTTCACGTGTACAGAGGTGGGTTGCATATAATTCCATAGCTCCCGGGGTGCTCAGAAGCAGGAGGAGCAGGCAGGTCTGAATCGGGGGGTGGTGGCGGTGTGGGGGGGCGGTGTTGGGAAGGGTTCACGACCAGTTTCCGCAGGCACTCGGTGACGGCGACCTGCCAGGCTTCAGGATGGAGGCTGACTTCTGCTGGTCCCTTGATTCCTACTCCACGTCACATCCAGGTTCGGGGACCTTGTTCAGGGCACACACGGTGTATATGTACATGTGGATGCTTGTGGGAAGAGCGACGGTGACTTGGAAGAAATCAGCCCCACATGTCGCGGATATAGGGCCTTTTGTTCTGAAAAGAAAGCGTTCCCGGGCTGGAGAGATGGCTTAGCGGTTAAGGCACTCGCCTGTGAAGCCTAAGGACCCAGGCTCGATTCTCTAGATCCCACGTGAGCCAGATGCATATGATGGCATATGCGTCTGGAGTTTGGTTACAGTGGCTAGAGGCCCTGGCACACCCATTCACACTCTCTCTCTCTCTCTTTCTGACTCTAATAAATAAATAAATAAAAATAAATTTTTAAAAAAGGAGTTCCTCCCTAAAAGGAATCTCAGAATAGAAAGACACAAAAAGGCAAGGAAGAGGCGTGGGGGAGAGAGAGAGAGAGACAGAATACAAGAGAAATTTGAAGACCCACCACCACCAGGACCCTGAGCCATCAGCAGCTGTGGGGGAAGGGCTGCTACTCCGAGAAATCCGGGAAAGGGCACTTGGGGGACTCAGGGCAGCAGTGGAGAATGTAAGCGCCCGCACTTGCACTTACGTAAGAGGGAGAGACCATCATTTGTCCACATCAGAGGACGGGGAGGGGTGCCTTCTGGAGTCTCCGAGAAGGTTAAACCCTTCCCCGGCCTCCCATCTATTTGGCACCGCCCCAGCCCCTTCGGAGCCACAGCGCTGCTGCGTGCTCGGAAGCCAACGACAGACGCACACACTGCCCTGCTGGGAGCATTAGCTGCTAGGAAAACTGCCGCAGCTCTCCTTAACAGAGCTCCCAAGCCCGGCTGCGAGCCTGCATGATTAATGCATGATGTCATCTTTCCTGCACTTGCTCTCTGGGCTGCTGAAATTTTATACAGCCGTATTATTAATTGAAGCAATTAGTGCTGGGGATATCAGCCCAGCCACATCAGACGACTAGAGATGGGCAAAGGCAAGGCTCCCTCCCTCCCTTGTTGTGACCCCCCCCCCCCGCCCCCTGCTCCCTTGTGGCTATCTCTTCCTCAACCTCCAAATTCTCCTGTGTCTCTCTACCCAGCCTCCTCCTCTGTTCTTTTCCATATATTCCTCAGTATCATCCTGGAGCCTGAGACATGAGTCCCCACTCAAATCACACTCCCACCATTCACTCCCCCCACCCCCCAGAACTGGCAGCTAGACAGACAGGTAGTCAGTCAATTCCGTGTCACCGTGTCTGACCGCTGCCCAGAACACTAGCTTAGCCAAATTGGATGGGAGACCCGTCGTCCACCACGGTTCTCTTGGGTTGGCTCAGAGCCCCTGGTGAGAATGGAGGGCAGCAGGTAGGAAAAGTCGGGGCTCCTGGGGGGCACTTTCTGTGATCCACATTCAGTGTGAAGACAAGCCCAGGGACGGGAAGGGGTCTTAAAGAGCTGTGGATGGGAGGGAGGCACTGAGGGCGGGAGGGACAGCCCCAGAGGACAGGAAGACTCCCTCGAACTCCCTTTGGAGTCATACCTGATAGGCCACAGGCTCAAGTTCCCAGTAAAATGAACAGAGACGGGCTGGAGAAATGGCTTAGTGGTTAAGCGCTTGCCTGTGAAGCCTAAGGACCCCGGTTCGAGGCTCGATTCCCCAGGACCCACCTTAGCCAGACGCACAAGGGGGCGCACACATCTGGAGTTCGTTTGCAGTGGCTGGAGGCCCTCGCGCGCCCATTCTCTCTCTCTCCCTCTCTCTTTCTCTCTGTCTGTCGCTCTCAAATAAATAAATAAAAATCAACAAAAAATTTTTTTTAAAAAAATGAACAGATACGAGGATGGATCCAAGGTGAACCCGGCGCCCCTCCCAGTACTCCCCATTCTCCATCTTCGGGAGGAAGTGAACCTCGTGTCACAGGAAGAGACCTGTCTCCCTACCTCCTTCCGAAGTCTGAGGGGCGGTGGTCCAGTTGGGTATAGTAAGTCCTGGTGGGGGTATGATCTTAAGGTTTCTCTTTTGCCTTTTCTGTTATTAAATAACTCAAGCACATACAGAGAGAATAGAATAATATAATAATAATAATAATCACTATAGCTGGGCTTCGAGATCAACTCATGGAGCATGGGGAACACAGAGGAGGGTAGAGGAACAAATTTGAAGAGAGTGTAAATGACCAGATATAAGTGTGTAGATTCCATAATGAAACACATTGCTTTGTAGACTAACCTGAAAAAATTAATTATTTGCAGCCAGGTGCGGTGGCGCACGCCTTTAAGCCCAGCGTTCGGGAGGCAGAGGTAGGAGGGTCGCCGTGAGTTCGAGGCCACCCAGAGACTACATAGTGAATTCCAGGTCAGCCTGGGCTAGAGTGAGACCCTATCTCGAAAACCAACAACAAAATCTAATTAATCATTTGGTGGCGGGAGCAGCTAAGGAGATGGTTGCACTGTTACAGGCATCCTGCAAAGCCTGCTGGCCAGTTCGGTTTCCCAGCCAGCCACATAAAGCCAGATGTAAGAGGAAGTACAAGCATCTATTAATATTCCGTTTACAGTGGGAAGTGACCTTGGCAGGACCATACACACAAGCACATATGCATGCAAGCAAGCATACACACGCATGCGGGTGCATGCATGTCACAAATAAATAATATGTTAATTTTTTTTTTTTTTTTTTTGAGACAGGGTTTCATGGATCCCAGTCTGGCCTTGAACCGCACGTAGGCAAGTACTCTACCAACTTCGGCAAATCCTCAGCCCCGTTTTCTAGCATGCACGATAGGTTCCATCCCCAGCACCACGTAAATGGGATGCGGTTCCACAAACCTGTGATCTGGTGGACGGAGGAAAACCAATAGTTTAAGTTCATCCTCAGCTACACAGTGAATATGAGGCCAGCCTAGGTTAGATACATAAGACCCTGTCTCAAAAAGAAAGAAAGAAAGAAAGAAAGAAAGGTAACCGGGGCTTGGTGGCGCACACCTTTAATCCCAGCACTCGGGAGGCAGAGCTAGGAGGATTGCCGTGAGTTCGAGGCCACCCTGAGACTACATAGTGAATTCTGGGTCAGCCTGGGCTAGAGTGAGACCCTATCTCGGAAAACCAAAACCAAAAAAAAAAAAAAAAGTTTATTCTTTTTCTTTATGAAAACCACTCTCTCTCCTTTCCTCTGACAGAGACAGATGATCTTACTCAGGGCTAATGTTTAAAGTGTGGGAAAAAGGTCTGTTCAACTCTCCAATGTGCCAGGGCAGGGCAGTTGGTGGTGGTGGTGGTATATCCCGGGCAGGGTGTAGGTGGCTCGTGGTCTGACCTTGATTTTCCAAGCTGTTTACTCCTCTTCTTGGCCTGGTGCGTCCACTCCCCACGTTCAAGACTGCTTGTGTTCACCAATCCTTTGCTCACGCCCCCCCCCCCTCCACCGTTCCCCAGAGAACACTGGGCTGCCAAGAGGCGTCTTGCAGGGGCCGAGCCCATCTTCTGTGCCGTCCACTATGATAGCCATAACCCAAAGGAACCAGTGAGCCCTGGTCACACGGTTCTACACAAAGACCTTATGAACGCCAAGAAGGCAAAACCTTGTTCTTTGGGTAGAAGAGAATTCTGGGAGCTGCATGGATAAAAGGTGTTTGGATGGGAACAGGGAAGGCTTCGTTGGCCTCTCGGTTTGACTGTTAACGCTGGAAAAGTCGTGACCTTCCAGATGATGGGCCGTGGTCCGAGTTTATGTCCCATGTCGGTTCTCACAGTCAGCCCTATGAGGAGGCTCACGTGCATAAAGACGCTGAGGCTGCAGATGTCATGGGGCTAAGACACACCAAAGGATTGCAGCCTGTCTTCCCCGAGCCTCCAACCCCATGCAGCGCTGTGTTTGAGAAAGAAAACAGTCACTCCCAGCATGTATGAAAGACCGCCCGCAAGAGGACGGCCAGACATCACTCAGGAAAGGCTAAGGGAATCCTTGCTCGTTTAAACTGCATTGGGTGAAGCATCTAGAAAGTTCTTCGTCCTCCCAAGGAACTAAGTCTGGCACAGGGCTCTGAGAAGCCTATTTCTCCCAGGAAGGCTGGGGATCCGAAGTTCTTGCTGGCATATTTCATGCTTTTCCATCCATTATAGCCACCAAAAATCCAAGCTCTCAGGACCCCTCTCTGTGGCTGTGGCCAGGCCCAGGGCTGCCTGAAGGGAACAGGGATTGAAGCCTCGCTCTATGAAAGTGGCATTTCTACTTGCCCTATCCCATGGCCCCATCTGGCCCTTGTTTCTCCCTACTGGTACTTGAGTGAATCCCATCTGTGCCTCTTTCGCTCGCTCTTAAATAAAAAAAAATGAAAAAGTATTAAAAATAATTTGAGGCCGGGCGTGGTAGCACACGCCTTTAATCACAGCACTCGGGAGGCAGAGGCAGGAGGATCCCCATGAGTTCAAGGCCACCCTGAAACTACATAGTGAATTCCAGGTCAGCCTGGGCTAGAGTGAGACCTTACCTCAAAAAAACAGTGTGTGTGTGTGTGTGTATATATATATATATATATATATAATTGACAACTTCCATAAAATAGAAAATGTAGCATAACCATAATCTCCTCTCACACCCTCCTTTTCCCTCTCCTGACCCTCTCTCCACTGAGTCCCTTCTTTTCACCTAGTCTCTCTTCTGTTTTGATGCCATCATTTTTTCCCTCCTATTATGCAGATCTTTTTTTATTGACAACTTCCATAACTGTAAACAATATCCCATGGTAATTCCCTCCCTACCCCACTTTCCCCATTGAAACTCCACTCTCCTTCATATCCCCTACCCCTCTCAAACAGTCTCTCTTTTATTTTGATGTCATTGCCTTTTCCTCCTATTATGAAGGTCTTGTGTAGGTAGTGTCAGGCACTGCAATGTCATGGATATGCAGGTCATTTTGTGTCTGGAGGAGCATGTTGTAAGGAGTCCTACCCTTCCTTTGGCTCTTACAGAACATTCTTTCTGCCACCTCTTCTGCAATAGACCCTGAACCTTGGAAGGTGTGATAGAGATATTGCAGTGCTGAGCACTCCTCTGTCACTTCTTCTCAGCACCATGGTGCCTTCTGAGTCATCCCAAGGTCACTGCCATCTGAGAAGAGAAGGTTCTCTAGCCAGAAGTGAGAGTAGCATTAATATATGGGTATGAACATTAAGAGAAGTGCTTACTGGGCAGTTTGGTGAGCATAGCATATACATTTAGCCAGACAGCAGCAGACATTACACACCTAGGGCTCATGACTACCCTGTTGTAGGTTTTCAGTATCAGAGATGAATTCCCTCCCATGGAGCGGGCCTCCAGTCCAATTAGAGAGCAGTTGGTTTCCCCATAACAGACGTGCCACTATTGCACCTGTTGGCTCATTTGACCTGGCTGGCAAAATATAAGGCTTGCAGTGTCCACTGTTGAGTATCTTCACTGGTGATTTCTCTCTCTCCCATTGAACTGCATGCAGAATTGCTTTTCCCAGCTGGTCTACATTGAGGAGGTTTTCAGCTCAGCTCCAGGAGGATTTCTCAGTGACCTTGCAGCCCAAGTATGTGGAATCTTCAGCAATAGGGTCTTACCACCTATTCCTGGTGGGAAACCAAGGGCCTTGGCAATGGCCTGTAATGTTTTGGGGGCATCAGAGACCTTCCTGGCCAACAACTCACTGGAAGGTATCCCATCCCTGGCACTGAAAATTTTCTAGTAACCATCTATGGCTCCTTTGTGTTCCATTGTCCAAGACAAGTAGGTTTCCATATGATTTATTTATATCCTCTTAGATTTTGATTAGCCCTCTCTCCACCTTTCCCCCTATTAAGCAGATCTTGTGTAGAGGTCATGAATGGCAAGGCCACTTTGTGTCTGGATTACAGCATTGTATGCCCTCCTCCTCTTCTGTTGGCTCTCACATTCTTTCTGACACCTCTTCCTCAGTGGTCCCTGAGCCTCGGAGGGTGTGACAGAGACGTCCCGTTTAGTGCTGAACACTGTCACTTATTCTCCACAGTATGGTGAATTTTGTGTCACCGCCATCTGAAAACAGAAGCTTCTCTAACCGAAAGTGAGAGTGGCGTTAATATATGGGCAGAAACGTAAGTGTTTAGAGGGCAGTTTGGTGGGCATAATGTATACATTTAGCCAGACAACAGTACCCATTACTCCCCTAGGGTTTATGACCTCCCAAGCCAGAGGCTTTTTGACCAGGCACGTATTCCCCTCCTGTGGAGTGGGCCTCTAATCCAATCAGAGAATAGGTGGTTTCCCCCATACAGACATGCCACCTACTGCACCAGTTGATACATTTGGTCTGGCTGGCCAGCCATGAGGCTTGCCGGCTCCCACACGTGTTTAGCAGTGTTGGTGGCTTCTCTCTCCCCATGGGCTACATGCAGCAAAGCTCTTCCTAGCATGCCTTCATGCTTCCAGCTCCAGCTTGATTTCTCAGTGACTTTGCAGCCTCAGTGTTGCAGTCAGGTTCGCAGTGCTGGTAGAAATCACCCAGCCAAGCGCAGCTTCTGGGAAAAAAGAGGTTTATTTTGGCTTACAGGCTTGAGGGGGAAGCTCCACAATGGCAGGGGGAAATGATGACATGAGCAGAGGGTGGACATCACCCCCCTGGCCAACATAAAATGGACAATAGCAACAGGAGAGTGTGCCAAACACTGGCATGGGGAAACTGGCTGTAACACCCATAAGCCCGCCCCCAACAATACACTCCCTCCTGGAGGCATTAATTCCCAGATCTCCATCAGCTGAGAACCTAGCATTCAGAACACTTAAGTTTATGGGGGACACCTGAATCAAACCACCACACTGAGCATGTGGAGTCTTCAGCAATAGGGTCTTACTAGCTACTTCTGGTGGGCAACCAAGAGCTTGGCAATGGCCTGTAATGTTTTGGGTGCATCAGGGGCCTCCCTGGTCAGCAGTTCACTAGAAGGTACCCCACCCCAGCACTGAAATGTTTCTAATAACAACCTATGGCTTCTGGATGTGCCATTATCCATATGCATAGGATACTTCTGTCCTGTGGTGGTTTGCAAAATTCAGGCGTCCCCATAAACTTATGTGTTTTTAGTGCTAGGTGCCCAGCTGGTGGCAATTTGGTAATTGGAGTCTCCTGGAGGCAGTGTATTGTTGGGGCAGGCTTTTGGGTGTTAGAGCCAGCTTCCCCTTGCCAGTGTTTGGCACACTCTCCTGCTGCTGTTGTCCGCCTGATGTTGGCCAGGATGGTGATGTCCACCTTTTGCTCATGCCGTCATTTTCCTCTGCCATCATAGAGCTTCCCCTTGAGTCTGTAAGCCAAAATAAGCCCTTTCCTCTCACAAGCTGCTTTTGGTCGGGTGTTTTCTGCCAGCAATGTGAACCTGACTGCAACAGTAAAATTGGTACCACGAAGTGGGGTCATTGCTGCTAGAAACCTGACTGTGTGGCTTTTGGCCTTTTCGGACAGATTTACGGGAGGAATGTGGACAAATTTGAAACCTTGTCCTAAGAGATGCCTTGAAGTGCTATAAGTACAGCTTGATGGACTATTCTGGTCAGAGTTGAAAGGCCTAAATGCAGTAAGAACTATGGACTGTGAGGTTTGGCTTGTGAGGGAGAGAAAGAGCTTTGTCAGGACTGGGCTAGAAGCAGTTTGTGTGAGAGGCTTGCTGTGTTCTGACTACCTGTGTCCTGGAAACTTGTGCAGGGTTGCATTGTATAGAAATGGAATGGAGGTTCAATTCCCCAGGACCCACATAAGCCAGATGCACAAGGTGGTACATGCATCTGGAGTTCATTTGCAGTGGTTAGAGGCCCTGGTGTATCCATTCTCTCTCTCTCTCTCTCAAGTAAAATAAAATAATATGTTAAAAAAAAAAAAGAAATGGAGTGGTGTGAGCAAAGGGATACAGCACACAGAAAAAGAAATTTTTGGCTGAAACTGCTGCCCATTTGGCTGTAACTGTTTGACAGATTACAACCATTGAGACTGGGCCAGCTAATCTGTACTGGGACAGCAGAAAGAATTCAGACTCTTTTGAAGGAGCCAGAATGCTGAAAGAGTGTTCTGTTCTTCAAAGTCTTCTTTATTCACCCCGCCTCCCCCCCCCCCCCAGGATTAACAACTTGGCAGCCTGCCTGGTACTACGGAGTTTAATAAATGTAGGAAAGAGAGAGTCATTGAATTTGCATTGAATTTTTTTTTGTTTTGTTTTGTTTTGTTTTGTTTTGTTTTGAGAGGTAGGGTTCACTCTAGGCCAGGATGACCTGGAATTCACTATGTAGTCTCAGGGTGGACTCACGGCGATCCTCCTACCTCTGCCTCCCAAGAGCTGGGATTAAAGGAGTGTGCCACCACGCTGGGCTCAGTTTTGTTTTTTGGAAATGACCATGGGCAGTGTGAAGCAGGCTTGTTGGATTACCTGTTTGGAGGCCTGATGGAGCCATGAGGATGACCCGGGGGTTGCAGTGGAGACCCAGTGGAGATGCCAGGACTACGGGATAGCTGCCAAGGAGAGCTGCCGACATCACATGAAGTTTTCTGGGACTGTGAGTATCCTAACTGGAGGGGCGGAATTGGAACTCCCAGAGACTGGTCACTGGTTAGAATTATTGGACTTGGAGACTTGTCACTGGCTAGAACAGTTGGACTTGGAGCTAAAGTTTGATGTTTGCCCTGTTTGTTGAAATCTTGTATTGCTCCAATATTTCTATGCCATCTTTTGCAGTGTGAATGTTTATTCTGTGCCATTGTGGGTTTTGTGGCGTTCTTGTTTGTTTGTTTTGTGTTATGGCTCAGTTAAAAGACCTTGGACTATGGGGATGTTTGAACATGATTAGGATTGATAAAAACTATGGGACCTGGACTGGAGAGATTGCTTAGTGGTTAAAGCACTTGCTTGCGAAGCCTAAGGACCTATGTTTGACTCTCCAGAACCCACATAAGCCAGATGCACAAGAGGATGCATGCACACAAGATGGCACACGCATCGGAGTTTGATTGCACTGGCTAGAGGCTCTGGCATGCCAATTCTTTCTATCTCGCTCTCTGTGTCATAAATTAAAAGAAGAAAGGGAAAAAGACTTATGGGACTAATTGAGAGGGGGAGGGGATATGATGGGGTAGATATGTAAAGGAGAAAGTGGGGGAGAATAATTATCATGATTTATTGTCTATAATTATGGAAGTTGTCAATTTAAAAAGTTAAAAAATAAATTTTTTAAAACTATGGGGGCACTGGAGAGATGGCTTAGTGGTTAAGATGCTTGCCTGCAAAGCCAACGGACCCAGGTTTGATTCCCCGGGACCTAGGTAAGCCAGATGCACAAGGTAGCACATGTATCTGGAGTTCATTTGCAGTGGCTGGAGGCCCTGGCATGCACATTCTCTCTTTCTCTCTCCTTCTTTCTCTCTATCAAATAAATAAATAAAAATAAAATATTGGACTGGGGAAATGGCTTAGTGGCTAAGGTATTTGCCTGTGAAGCCTAAGGACCCTGGTTCGATTCCCCAGGTCCCATATAAGCCAGATGCACAAGGGGGCACATGTAACTGGAGTTCGTTTGCAGTGGCTGGAGGCCCTGGCATGCCAATTGTCTTTCTGTCTGCCTCTCTCTCTCTCTCTCTCTCTCTCTCAAATAAGTAACTAAAATATATATATATATATATTTTAATTTCAAAATAAAATATTTTTAAAAAGAGAGTGAATCTTGGATGATGGTATCAAAACCCAGCTCCACCCAGCCATACTTCTGCCTCTACGTGCAGTATACAAGTAACCTCCCTGGGCCATGGGAGCCCTCATATGGGGTGGACAGGCTTGGTCCTGGTACCTCCTGCCCCCACCCAGGGGATCTAAATAGATGGGCATGTGGATAGTCATGACGGCTAAAGGAGAGGGTGCCAGGGGAAAACAATGATGGGGGTCACGTGAGAAAGGAAGCAACATGCGTAGAAGGCAACATAAGGCGCCGACTCAGCTATCCATGGGTCTGGGTTAAGAACCTGTCTTAAACTCTGACCTCCCGGGGGGCCTCCACAGCCCTCATGAGGCAATAACACCTCTGATGAGGGCTGGAGAGATGGCTCAGCGGTTAAGGCGTATCCTGCAAAGCCTAAGGACCCTGGTTCGAGTCCCCAGGTCCCACATAAGCCAGATGCACAAAGGGGCGCACGCGTCAGGAGTTCGTTTGCAGAGGCTGGAAGCCCTGGCGCGCCCATTCTCACTTTCTCTGTCTCTATTTCTTTTTAATCTTAAAAAAATACACAAAAAACCTCTGATGAAAAAGCAGCCATCATTAAAATAAACGATGTGTGGGAGGAAGTCGCAGTGCCAGCTCAGCACGGCCCCGCCCGCTGAGACGCTCCTTCCTAATGGGCACGTGGGCGTCTGGGGCCAGGGCCCAACAGCCAGGGGCTCCTCCCTGTGCCACCTGGTGCTCCTGTGCCAAGGAGAAGTGGCTTCCTAGATAAAGGACTCACTGTTCTGCGGACATGTCGGAATAAACTAGCGAACACGCCGTGGCTGGAACGGGCGCCCGAAACACAGGTGTGATGCCAATTCCCGGAGCAAGTGTCCCGTCCTCCCCAGGCCTCAGGGAACGCTTCTGAGGAAAGGGAAGGGAGGGCTTGGAACGGACTGGCCTTTTGCACATCTCCTTATTGATGCCAAGGACCCTCAAAGATGCATCTCTCACCTCCGGGCATGGCGGCGAACACCCAGCCCTCGGTGAGCCAAGAGGATCATGGCTTCAAGACCAGCCTGGACCACACCGTGAGTTCAAGACTGGCCTACACAGCAAGACTGGGTCTCATAAGACCAAAAGAAAACAAAAGCACATCTCCTTTGGCCCATCAGCTTTGACCATATATATATATATATATATATATATATATATATTTTTTTTTTTTTTATTTTTTTTTTTTTGAGGTAGGGTCTTACTCTAGCTCAGGCTGACCTGGAATTCACTATGTAGTCTCAGGGTAGCCTCGAACTCACGGCAGTCCTCCTACCTCTGCCTCCCGAGTGTTGGGATTAAAGGCGTGAGCCACCATGCCCAGCCACTTTTATATTTTTTAATATTTTATTTTATTTATTTAGTTAGTTAGTTGACAGAGAGAGAGAGAGAGAGAGAGAGAGAGAGAGAGGAAATGGGCGCGGCAGGGCCTCCAGCCACTGCAAACGAACTCCAGACACATGCGCCCCCCCTTGTGCATCTGGCTAACGTGGGTCCTGGGGAATCGAACCTGGGTCCTTTGGCCTTGCAGGCAGACGCCTACCTAACCGCTAAGCCAACCCACCAGCTCAGCTTTGACCTTCTCAGCAAGCCATTCCTCCTGTTGAACAAAACAGGGAGACCCTCCGATTTCTAGCTTGACTCTTCCTTCCCTCCTTCGACCTAACAAGGGTCCGGGTGGGAGACCCTCAGCTGAGGCGTGAGGTAAGTATGCATCGTGAGTAGACAGGCCAGGAACAGACAAGGCTTTGGTCAGTGGACCACAGAGAGCCCTGGGTGTGTGTGGTGGGGAATGGGGGTGGGGGTGGGGGGAGAAACTCAAGACTTCTTCACTCTTACAGTTTATTTTGGACACTTTGCTTCCATAGAAAGCTGGGTGAGACAGCCTGGCATGTTAAATTTACCTCAGAAAAAAAAAAAAAACTGAAAAGGGAAGATTTAAAAAAGAAAAACAACCATTTCTAAGTAACCTCTCCCCCCCCACACACACACATACACACCCCACCACACACACACAGACACCTCCTGTTTGTGGAAAGGGAGCCTGCCTTTCTTGGGGTGGGGGTAGGGTGAGGCAATGGAACATTCTGAAGCACTACCTGGGCCCAGGGGCACTGGGAAGGGAGAGAGGCCATTTTCAACGTAGCCTTCCTTCCCTCAGAAGTTTCCTTTTGTGGCGTGGCGGTGTTAAAAATATTCCTCCCCGAAGGTGCAACCGCAGCAGAGCAGATGTCCCTGACTGAGAGCACTTGGGAAGGGAGCTATTAAAAGGAACGTAATTAGGTTGTCATCCTGGGGCCTCCGAGCCAGGTTTCCGAACGCCATCTTTGTTGAAAGTTTTCCAGATGTAAAATATTTGCAGAACCAGGTTTACCAGCGAGGCTGCTCATACCCAATAGGAACGGCTGTGGGCAAGAGACCCTGGGCAAACAGTATTCCACGTCAAGGTTGGCCCCAGATTTTTCTTCCTAGGTGGGTTTTTTTTTTTTTTTCACATTGTGAGTCCCATCCATCCTAGCCCCCCAATTCTGTCTCTTCCCCCCTCTACCTATTCCCCCATCCCAATTCCTTCTTAGGAACATCTCTATCAATCATTTACTCTTTGGCACAAATGAAAACCACTGAGCTCTACTGATGTCTTCCAAACTGTAGGCGTTTAGGCCTGAGCTCTGTAGCTTTAGGAACAAAAGACTTTGTCTCCTTTTGTTAAAATTTAAAAAAAAAAAAAAAAAAAAAAAACACAGGCTGGAGAGATGGCTTAGCCATTAAGATGCTTGCCTACAAAACCTAAGGACCCCAGGTTCGATTCCCTAGTACCCACATAAGCCAGATAGCATCAAGGGGGCGCAAGTGTCCGGAGTTTCTTCGCAGTGGCTAGAGACAGAGGCGTGCCCATTCCCTCTTTCTCTATCTGCCCGCCCTCCCCCCGTCAAATAAATAAATAATTAAAAAAAATAAGGGCTGGAGAGATGGCTTAGCGGTTAAGGTGTTTGCCTGCAAAGCCAAAGGATCCTGGTTCAGCTCAATAGGACCCACGTAAGCCAGATGCACAATGGGGGCGCATGTGTCTGGAGTTTGTTGCAGTGACTGAAGGCCCTGGTGCACCCATTCATTCTCTCTCTCTCTCTCTCTGCCTCTTTCTGTCTCTCTCTGAAGTAAATAAATAAATAATATTTTAAAAAATTAAAAATAAGGGCTGGGGAGATGGCTTAGCGGTTAAGCACTTGCCTGAGAAGCCTAAGGACCCAGGTTCGAGGCTCGATTCTCCAGGACCCACGTTAGCCAGATGCACAAGGGAGCGCACGCATCTGGAATTCGTTTGCAGTGGCTGCAGGCCCTGGCGCGCCCATTCTCTCTATGTCTCTCTCTCTGCCTCTTTCTTGCTCTGTCTGTCACTCTCAAATAAATAAATAAATAAATAATAAAAATAAAATATATTTAAATTTTTTAAAAAAAGGAAGAAAAGAGAAAGTGCCTGCCCTGATTCTGAGCCGTGTTCTACCTCGGAGACACATCTGATATAACTGCTCCTTTCCCTCCTCCTGCTTGTTATATCCTGCGGGCTCCTCTAGATCTGCCACGCACCTATGCGCACACCAACATGCAGGCTTCGAGGGCCTGCTGGGTGGCAGCCATGGCACAGCCAACATCGAGAGAAGAGAAGCTTCTGTCGTCCCGGTGGGAGACAGCCCAGAGAAAGGCGCTCCTCGGGGAATGACAGAAATAATAAATGGGAAATGATAAACCGCAGAAGGAAGTTGGTGGTGCTGGGAGGATGTGTCAGAGAGGCAGGCGACTCAGCTGTCAGGGAAGTCGAGGCAGGGACAGAGCTGAGGGTGAGGGTGGAGGGGGAGAGAGGAGGAAGAGAGAGAGGGAAGGAGGGAGGGAGGGAGGGAGGGACAGAAACACATCCAGAGCTTGATTCTTTCATCGGTTCACGCAAAAGCCCTGGCTACCTCAGACACATAACCATGACTTTCTTGAGCTCCTTCTCCTGTGGTGGCACACGCCTTTAATCGCAGTGCTAGGGAGGTAGGAGGTAGGAGGATGGACGTGAGTTCGAGGCCACCCTGAGACTACATAGTGAGTTCCAGGTCAGCTTGGGGCTACAGTGAGACCCTACCTTAAACCCCCCACACACACTCAAAAAAAAGAAAGATCATACAAGTGGCAGAGAGTTGACTGTACAAAGAAAGATGGGCATGATTGTCTTGGTGCCATAGCAGGATGCTGGCCCTACCCACCTCTTCCTAGAAGCCTTCTCTGATATTCTGGCCTGCTTTTACCCACTGACAACATATCATAGTTATTTCTCCAGGTCAGGAGATATTATTTTATCAGAGAATTGTTAATGACAACGTAATAAGTTACAGAGTAGGGCTGGAGAGATGGCTCAGTGGTAAAAGGCTTGCAAAGCCTACTGGCTGTGTAATTCCCCAGTATCCACATAAAGCCAGATGCACAAAGTGGTGCATGCATCCAGAGTTCATTCGGATCAGCTAGAGGCCCTGGTGTGTCTACTTCTCTCTCTTTTTCTCTTTCTTCCTTTCTCTCTCTGCTTGCAAATAAATAAATAAATAAAAGTATTTTTAAAAAAAGTAAATTAGGGGGCTGGAGAGATGGCTTAGCGGTTAAGGCACTTTCCTGCAAAGCCAAAGGATCTTGGTTCTATTCCCCAGAACCCATGTAAGCCAGATGCACAGGTTGGCACATGCATCTGGAGTTCATTTGCAGCAGCTGGAGGCCCTGGCATGCGCTTTCGCTCGCTCGCTCGCTTTCTCTCTGTCTGTCTTTCTCTCAAATAAATAAATAAATATAAAATTTTATAAAATTAAGTAAATTAGGGCTGGAGAGATGATTTAGCAATTAAGGGGCTTGCCTGAGAAGCCTAAGGATCCAGGTTCGATTCTCCAGGTCCCACGTAAGCCAGATGCACAAGGTGGTGCATGCATCTGGAGTTCGTTTGTAGTGACCTAGAGGCCCTGGCACGCCTGTTCTCTCTCTTTATTTCTCTCTCTCCCTTTCTCTCTGTCTCAAAAAAAAATTTTTTTAATTAAAAAAAGAAAAAGTAAATTAAACCAGACGTGGTGGCACACGCCTCTAATCCCAGCACTCAGGAGGCAGAGGTAGAAGGATCGCCGCGAGTTCGAGGCCACCCTGAGACTACATAGGGAATTCCAGGTCAGCCTGGGCCAGAGTGAGACCCTCCCTCGAAATACCAAAAAAAAAAAGTAAATTAGAGCTGAGAAAGTCACAATTTCACTCAATGAACCGACTGGTTAGTCTGTTTCCATGATGTTGCATCCTCGGTGACTTTATATTTTGTGATGTTTGGAATTGAACCCAGGGTCTTGTGCATGCTGGGTGGCGACGCTCTACCACTGAGCTAACACTCCAGCTACCTGCATGCTTGTACCCCATCTTGGTCTGTTCCTTTGACCCTTTCTGGGGGTTCGTTCTGCTGCTACTAAGTCGCAGCTTAATAAGTTTGAGGGTTCTCTCGTCTGCTTACCTTGTACACCCATCTCTGTCGATCTCTCCACCCTCCACCTGCACAGGATCGTGCCGAGTTCCCCATCCCTCACTGAGGACGTGTGGAGGAAGGGCATGGGAAGTGTGAAGTTGTTTTGTGGGTGGGTGGGAGACGTTCTTGTGCTGGAGGCTGGTGCGGACATCGAGAGAGAAGGTTCAGCCTCCACCCTGACCTCTCTCCCCACCTGGCCTTCCCTATCAACACGGACCAGAGACCACACTGCCAAAGGATCTGTCCTGGAGCTCAGCACTCCCTTGCAGGTATAGTCTCACCTGTATGGAGGAAGACTCGGAGCTCTCAGGAGAAATATGGGGCTGATCAGAACAGACCCTCCGTTCCTTCATCCACAAAACGGAATGAAGTTCCTTCTCCATAGAGTTGTAGCAATTCAATAATATTTACCATGCCGGGCATGGTGGCGCACGCCTTTAATCCTAGCACTTGGGAGGCAGAGGTAGGTGGATTGCTGTGAGTTCGAGGCCACCCTGGGACTACATAGTGAATTCCAGATCAGCCTGGGCTACAGCGAGACCCCACCTTGAAAAAAGAAAAGGACTTTACACAACCTAACCTCGCTTCGAGAAAGAAAGAAAGAGAGAGGGAAGGAGGAAGAAAGCAAGCTGGAGAGATGGCTCAGCAGTTAAGGCACTTGCCTTCAAAGCCTAACAGCCTCGGTTCAATTCCCCACTACCAATGGAAAGTGTCACATGCATCTGGAGTCCATTTGTAGCAGCTAAAAGCCCCTGATGGGCCTATTCATTCTCTCTCTCTCTCTCTCAGCTTGTATATAAATAAAATATTAAAAAGAAAGGGGGGAGGGAGGGAGGGAGTAATTCAGTTGTCTCCAGGCAGTCATTTCGAGAGCAGAGACTACACATTCCTTGAACGAGTGTCTAAATGGGTCCCAAAGCTGCACAGGACACAGCTTGTTAGGATGAAGCGGGGGAAATTGGGTCAGGCCCAGCCCGGCCATGGGGGGATTCACACATCTCCCAGCTTTCCCGTGGGACATACAGACTTAAGACCTCACGGTGCTGTTGGAAAGCCCCCAAATGACCATGAAAGGAAAAGAATTTAAAGTGAATGCAGGGTTTGGTAGAGTAAGATGCTCCAAAATGATGGGCTAGAGAGATGGCTTAGCGGTTAAGGCACTTGCCTGCAAAGCCAAAGGATCCAGGTTCGATTCCCCAGTACCCAAGCAAGCCAGCCGCATAAGGCATCTGGAGTTTGTTTGCGGTGGCTAGAGGCCCTGGCGTGCCCATTCTCTCTCTCTCTCTTTCTCTCCTTCGCTCTCTGCCCCTCTCTCTCTCTGTGTGTCTCAAATAAAGATAAAAGAAAATAAATTCATCAAAATGAACCACAGGTCGTCTGACCCCTGGGCCTCAGGACTAGCTGATGTCTTCTGTGCTCATGAGATAATAGGTTTTCCTGCAGTTGCCACACTCACCCCAAATGCTTCCCAGGCTCCTGCCACACCCCACCCCACTGTGCACGCACCCCCCCCACACACACACCCATATACACACACACACACACCAGCCAGCCATGGGCTTTTGGTATGACCAATCCCATGAGTCACCTAGATAAAGTAAGATTCAACAAATATTTATCAAATGAATGAATGGGTGCGCGTATGAGTAAATGAACGGGCAGCCACTCCCCCAGAGAGTGGGACTGCTTCCGACTGTGGAATATTCGCAGGGTGCTCTCCAAAGGAATTCACCTGGGTTTTTCCCAGGGCCGTGTCCCACGAGGAAGCCCCATCCCTGACTTTTCCCCACGCTCCCTGCGTCTGCGTCTGTCCACCACCACCTCTGCCTCATGGTGGGAGCTGTCTTCGATTTCTCCAGGTGCCCTCCATGCCAAACTTTGCGCCTTGTTTGCAGCAGATGCTCAGTAACCATGGGACAAACTGAAGGAAAACAGAAAAAGGAAGGTGGGAGGCGGAGGTAGGAGGATCGCTGTGAGTTTGAGGCCACCCTGAGACTACAGAGTGGATTCCTGGGTCAGCCTGGGCTACAGCGAGACCCTGCCTCCAAAATAAATAAATAAAACACCACAGGGGCTGGCGAGATGGCTTAGCGGTTAAGGCGCGTGCCTGTGAAGTCTAAGGACCCAGGTTCAACTCTCCAGGTCCCACGTAAGCCAGGTGCACATGGTGGCGCATACGTCTGGAGTTCGTTTGCAGTGGCTGGAGGCCCTGGTGCACCCATTCTCTCTCTCTCTCTCTCTCTCTCTCATATAAATAAATAATTAATAATTCTTAAAACAAAAACCACAGATAAAAAGAACGTGCAAGTCTGCAAATGTTTCCAATACAAACACTCCTAGTGTGCCCGAGACCCTGAGTTTGAACCCTTGCACCACCAAATATTAATTAATTAATTAATTAATGAGGTAAAGCCAGGTGTGGTGGCGCACGCCTTTAATCCAAGCACTCGGGAGGCAGAAGTAGGAGGATCACAACGAGTTCGAAACCACCCTGAGACTACAGAGTGAATTCAAAGTCAGCCTGAGCTAAAGTGAAACGCTACCTCAAAAAAAGCGGGGGGGAGTGTTTGCTACAGGAGGTCAGAGCTGAGAAAGCTCACGATGGGCTGAAAAAGTCAGGGGAACCTGTACCACAGGACCCCCAAATGGGATCCGAGGTTGACCTTCAAGGAGGAAAAAGACCTTCGAACAGGGGGACAAGGGAGGTGCTCGTGCTAAAGAAATGGGTGGGTGGGAGGTGCCAGAAGCAAGACCAGCTTCAAGTTAGCATTCACTCAGGCCGGCTTGATTTAAGCAAGAGTGTCTCAAGTATTATAGGGTAGTGTGAAGGAAGCCAGAAGCAAGATAGACTGAGAAAAACAGAAGTTTATTAACATTAACATGGGAGATATAGGAAAAAAATGATTTCAGCAAGAAAGAAAGAAAGAAAGAAAGAAAGAAAGAAAGAAAGAAAGAAAGGAAGGAAGAAAGAAAGAAGGAAAGAAAGAAAGAGGAAAAGAAGGGAAGGGAAGGGAAGGGAAGGGAAGGGAAGGGAAGGGAAGGGAAGGGAAGCAAAACAATTTCAGAGACGTGACAGGACAGAGGAAAATGACCTCCAGGGGTCCCTCTCCCGAGGTCCCTCTTTAGAGAGGTAGCACTTTGTGGGGTGGCAGTAAAATGAAGGAGAGATCAGCACCCGCACAGGCAGGTTCAGGCTTCCCATGCAGGCTCCTCTGCTGCCACCTCCAGGTGAACTGGGTTCCTTCTGAAATCCACCTGCGTCCTTCCCCGTAGCGAAGGAGCAGGGGCAGCCAGGCAACTTTTCCTCCAGCTCTCCTCCTCTGTTGCGCTCTGCTCAGAATAACCCTGATGCCAAAGTGGCGTGTTCAGGCGCCAGAAGGGACCCCTGAGCAGTGGTACGGAGAGGTAGGGGGGCTGGGAAGATGGTCTAGAGCAGGGAGGGGACAGGGGAGTAGCCAGGAGAATGTGGCACTGAGAGGTCTAAGGGAAGGAGGGGCTGGTCTGCACACAGGGAAGGGAAGGAGGGGCTGGTCTGCACACGTGGAAGGGATGGAGGGGCTGGTCTGCACACGTGGAAGGGAAGGAGGGGCTGGTCTGCACACGGGGAAGGGAAGGAGGGGCTGCTCTGCACACTTGGAAGGGAAGGAGGGGCTGGTCTGCACACGTGGAAGGAAGGAGGGGCTGGTCTGCACACGGGGAAGGGAAGGAGGGGCTGGTCTGCACACGGGGAAGGGAAGGAGGGGCTGGTCTGCACACGGGGAAGGGAAGGAGGGGCTGGTCTGCACACCGTGGAGAGGGAAGGAGGGCGCTGGTCTGCACACCGGGAAGGAAGGAGGGGCTGGTCTGCACACGTGGAAGGGAAGGAGGGGCCTGGTCTGCACACGTGGAAGGGAAGGAGGGGCTGGTCTGCCCACGGGGAAGGGCAGGAGGGGGCTGGTCAGGCACACGTGGAAGGGACGGAGGGGGCTGGTCTGCACACGGGGAAGGGAAGGAGGGGTGGTCTGCACACCCGGGGACGGGACTGGAGGGGCTGGACATGCACACGGTGAAGGGAAGGAGGGCTGGTCTGCACACGAGGGAAGGGAAGGAGGTGACTGGTCTGCACACGGGGAAGGAAGGATGAGCTGGTCTGCACACGGAAGGAAGGAGGGCTGGTCTGCCACACGGGGAAGGGAAGGAGGGGCTGGTCTGCGAAGGGGAAGGAGGAGGGCTGGTCTGCACACGTGGAAGGGAAGGAGGGGCTGGTCTGCACACGGGGAAGGGAAGGAGGGGCTGGTCTGCACACGGGGAAGGGAAGGAGGGGGGCTGGTCTGCACACGGGGAAGGGAAGGAGGGGCTGGTCTGCACACGGGGAAGGGAAGGAGGGGCTGGTCTGCACACGGGAAGGGAAGGAGGGGCTGGTCTGGCACACGGGGAAGGGAAGGAGGGCTGGTCTGCACACGGGGAAGGGAAGGAGGGGGCTGGTCTGCACACGGGAAGGGAAGGAGGGGCTGGTCTGCACACGGGGAAGGGAAGGAGGGGGCTGGTCTGCACACGGGGAAGGGAAGGAGGGGCTGGTCTGCACACCGGGGAAGGGAAGAGGGGCTGGTCTGCACACGGGGAAGGGAAGGAGGGGCTTGGTCTGCACACGGGGAAGGGAAGGAGGGGCTGGTCTGCACACGGGGAAGGGAAGGAGGGGCTGGTCTGCACACGGGGAAGGGAAGGAGGGGCTGGTCTGCACACGTGGAAGGGAAGGAGGGGCTGGTCTGCACACGGGGAAGGGAAGGAGGGGCTGGTCTGCACACGTGGAAGGGAAGGAGGGGCTGGTCTGCACACGTGGAAGGGAAGTAGGGGCTGTCTGCACACGGGGAAGGGAAGGAGGGGCTGGTCTGCACACGTGGAAGGGAAGGAGGGGCTGGTCTGCACACGTGGAAGGGAAGGAGGGGCTGGTCTGCACACGGGAAGGAAGGAGGGGCTGGTCTGCACACGTGGAAGGGAAGGGAGGGGGCTGGTCTGCACACGGGAAAGGGAAGGAGGGGCTGGTTCTGCACACGTGGAAGGGAAGGAGGGGCTGGTCTGCACACGTGGAAGGGAAGGGGGGGCGGGTCTGCACACGGGGAAGGGAAGGAGGGGCTGGTCTGCACACGTGGAAGGGAAGGAGGGGCTGGTCTGCACACGGGGAAGGGAAGGAGGGGCTGGTCTGCACACGGGGAAGGGAAGGAGGGGCTGGTCTGCACACGGGGAAGGGAAGGAGGGCTGGTCTGCACACGGGGAAGGGACGGAGGGGCTGGTCTGCACACGGGAAGGGAAGGAGGGGCTGGTCTGCACACGTGAAGGGGAGGGCTGGTCTGCCACCGTGGAAGGGAAGGAGGGGCTGGTCTGCACACGTGGAAGGGAAGGAGGGGCTGGTCTGCACACGGGGAAGGGAAGGAGGGGCTGGTCTGCACACGGGAAGGGAAGGAGGGGCTGGTCTGCACACGTGGAAGGGAAGGAGGGGCTGGTCTGCACACGGGGAAGGGAAGGAGGGGCTGGTCTGCACACGGGGAAGGGAAGGAGGGGCTGGTCTGCACACGGGGAAGGGAAGGAGGGGCTGGTCTGCACACGGGGAAGGGAAGGAGGGGCTGGTCTGCACACGGGGAAGGGAAGGAGGGGCTGGTCTGCACACGTGGAAGGGAAGGAGGGGCTGGTCTGCACACGTGGAGGGAAGGAGGGGCTGGTCTGCACACGGGAAGGAAGGAGGGCCTGGTCTGCACACGGGGAAGGGAAGGAGGGGCTGGTCTGCACGGGGAAGGGAAGGAGGGGCTGGTCTGCACACGGGGAAGGGAAGGAGGGGCTGGTCTGCCACCGGGAAGGGAAGGAGGGGCTGGTCTGCACACGGGAAGGGAAGGAGGGGCTGGTCTGCACACGGGGAAGGGAAGGAGGGGCTGGTCTGCACACGGGGAAGGGAAGGAGGGGCTGGTCTGCACACGGGGAAGGGAAGGAGGGGCTGGTCTGCACACGTGGAAGGGAAGGAGGCTGGTCTGCACACTGGGAAGGGAAGGAGGGGCTGGTCTGCACACTGAGGGAAGGGAAGGAGGGGCTGGTCTGCACACGGGAAGGAAGGAGGGGCTGGTCCTGCACACGTGGAAGGGAAGGAGGGCTGGTCTGCACACGGGGAAGGGAAGGAGGGGCTGGTCTGCACACGGGGAAGGGAAGGAGGGGCTGGTCTGCACACGGGAAGGAAGGAGGGGCTGGTCTGCACACGGGGAAGGGAAGGAGGGGCTGGTCTGCACACGTGAAGGGATGGAGGGGGCTGGTCTGCACACGGGGAAGGGAAGGAGGGGCTGGGTCTGCACACGTGGAAGGAAGGAGGGGCTGGTCTGCGCACAGGTGGGAAGGGAAGGAGGGGCTGGTCTGCACATGGGGAAGGAAGGAGGGGCTGGTCTGCACACGTGGATGGGAAGGAGGGGCTGGTCTGCACACGGGGAAGGGAAGGAGGGGCTGGTCTGCACACGTGGAAGGGAAGGAGGGGCTGGTCTGCACATGGGGAAGGGAAGGAGGGGCTGGTCTGCACACGTGGAAGGGAAGGAGGGGCTGTCTGTGCACAGGTGGAAGGGAAGGAGGGGCTGTTCTGCACACGTGGAAGGGGTGGAGGGGCTGGTCTGCACACGGGGAAGGGAAGGAGAGGCTGGTCTGCACACGGGGAAGGGAAGGAGAGGCTGGTCTGCACACGGGGAAGGGAAGGAGGGGCTGGTCTGCACACGGGGAAGGGAAGGAGGGGCTGGTCTGCGCGCCCTGGAAGGGATGGAGGGGCTGGTCTGCACACCTGGAAGGGTTGGAGGGACTGGTCTGCACACCTGGAAGGGTTGGAGGGACTGGTCTGCACACGTGGAAGGGAAGGAGGGCCTGGTCTGCACACCTGGAAGGGAAGGAGGGGCTGTTCTGCACACCTGGAAGGGTTGGAGGGACTGGTCTGCACACCTGGAAGGGAAGACGGGGGGCTGGTCTGCGCGCCCTGGAAGGGATGGAGGGGCTGGCCTGTGGATGGGTGGTACGACGGAGCCCCCTCAAGGCGAGGACCAGGGTGGCCTTAGGGCCTGAGGTCGGACACAGCGGGGTTTGAGCCTTGGCAGGGGAGAAGCTCTGGGCGCCTCCCAGGCAGTCCGCGGCTCCCCTGCGCCCCCTGCCGCCCGGCCGCCTGCACTGCACGGGGACCCTCTGCGCTTGGTGGGTTCCCGGGGAGGATGGAGGTGGCCGTGGCCCGGGAGTTTTCCTTTGTTATTCTGGGGAGTCGCGGCGTACCATACGGTGAAGTCCCGTTCCTGAGGGGACGGCAGGGACTTTCTCAGGCCCGAAATCCCCTCATCATTAAGGGATTCCCGAGCGTGGAGAGATGACGTCTTCAAGTTTCATTGGTTGTTAGCGTGGGATGCTTTAGGATGCTGGAGGGCCACATCCCTGGAAAAGGGTGGGAGGAGAGGAGAGAGAGAGGAGAGAGAGAGAGAGAGAGAAGCAGATAAGTATAGAGAGAATGGGAGCGCCAGGGCCTCTAGCCACTGCAAACGAACTCCCTGCGACACCTTGTACAGCTGGCTTACATGGCTCCTGGGGAATCGAACCTGGGTCCGTAGGTTGCACAGGCAAGCTCCTGAACCGCTAAGCCATCTCTCCAGCCCCTGCCTGGACTTTTTGGATGAGCTTCTGTTACAGAGTCCGGATGGGTGTCTCAGTTTTGCAAGGTGGGGTTCTTGTGAGTTTTGTCTGATTATCTGTATCGCTGAAACCCATTCCCAGCTCAGGGGCAGAAAGCTCTGGGGGCTCTTATCTAAGGAGAAGAGGGACACCGTTAGAAGAAAAGGTCTGCATCTCGTCCCCTGTCCCACGATGTACAAGCTCGTACCGGTCCTACATTATCGATCTTAGTGACAGACCCAGAGACTGACCCCGGGACAGTCTATTCCCCCAAACAGTATCCAGGTCGCCCAAGATTGTCAAGACTGCTTTAAAATCGAAGCCAGTCTCTCCTCTCCTGGATCTCCGTCCCTCTTAGAGCTGCATGTCACCCACACCACCTGCAGCTCCCGCTGACCTCTTGCTGGCCCTGCCCCTCACTTCTGTCTGGTCACACTGCGCACCCTGCTGGCCCTTGAATACACCAAACACACTTCTACCTCCATTCCAGATGCCAACATGGCTCACTCCCTCTTCTTGCTCAAATCTTTAATTATTTATTTGTTCGATGTTTTTGTTTTTGTTTGCCGAGGTAGGGTCTCACTCTAGACCAGGCTGACCTGGAATTCACCATGTAGTCTCAGGGTGGCCTCGAACTCACGGCGATCCTCCTACCTCTGCCTCTCAAGTGCTGGGATTAAAGGCGTGTGTCCATCTCCCCACCAAAAAGGTAAGCTTCAAGCTAGACTTCATAGTGAATTCCAGGTCAGCCTGGGCTAGAGTGAGATCCTACCTCAAGAAACAAACAAACAAACAGAAAAAAAAAAGAGGGCTGGAGATATGGCTTAGTGGTTAAGGCGTTTGCCTGCAAAGCCAAAGAACCTCATTTTGATTACCCAAGACCCATATAAACCAGATGCCCAAGGTGACACATGTGTCTGGAGTTTGTTTGCAGTGGCTGGAGGCCCATTCTCTGTCTTTCTCGCTCGCTCTCTCAAATAAGTGAATAATTAAAAAAAATAAAATATAAAATAAATGAATAAAAGGAGGCTGGAGAGATTGATTAGTGGTTAAGGCACTTGCTTGCAAAGCCTAAGGACCCAGGTTCCATTCTCCAAGACCCAAGTAAGCCAGATGCACAAGGTGAGGCATGTGTCTGGAGTTCATTTGCAGTGGCTGGAGGCCCTGGAGTGTGCCCATTCCCCCACCTCTCTCTAATAAATAAATAGGTAAAATATTTTTTAAAAGAATAAAAAATAAGCGGGCATGGTGGCGCACACCTTTAATCTCAACACTCAGGAGGCAGAGGTAGGAGGATTGCCGCGAGTTCGAGGCCACCCTGAGACTACATAGTCAATTCCAGGTCAGCCTGGGCTAGCTAGAGCGAGACCCTACCTTGAAAAAATCCAGTAAGGACTGGAGAGATGGCTTAGTGGTTAAGCACTTGCCTGTGAAGCCTAAGAACCCGTTCAAGGCGCGATTTCCCAGGACCCATGTTAGCCAGATGCACAAGGGGGTGCACGCGTCTGGAGTTCGTTTACAGTGGCTGGAAGCCCTGGCGTGCCCATTCTCTCTCTCTCGCTTTCTCTCTGCCTCTCTCTCTCTCTCTCTCTCTCTCTCTCTCTCTGTCACTCTCAAATAAATAAATAAAAATGAACAAAAAATTTTGAATAAAAAAAGACCTCCAAACTTTTAAATAAAAAAAGACCTCCAGACATAAAATGGCCTGGATATCCATGACCTCATAGCGCCTGACACTACCTACACAAGACCATCATAAGAGGAGGAAAAGATCATGACATCAAAATGAAAGAGAGACTGATTGAGATGGGGAGGGGATATGATGGAGAATGGAATTTCAAAGGGGAAAGTGGGGGGAGGGACGGTAGCACCATGGGATATTTTTTATAATCATGGAAAATGTTAATAAAAATTAAGAAAAAAAAAACAATAAGATAAAATAGAATAAAATGGAAGCAACACGGTGGAGATGGTAGGGGGAAAGGTTACCCAATGAAAACGGAAGTAGGCTGGTTTTGCCAAAGCCCAGGATGTGTGGCAAGTCTGGAAACATAGGTAGGGGTCTGTTATGAAGGGGCTTGTTAGAACAGTGTCAACTGACCCCAGGACCTCCGTGAGCCTAGACAGACATATCTACTAAACCCAGAAACAGTTCCCTGCACCAGCGAAGGGCTACAGATGCGTCCACAGGACGCAGGTGATCACATCGGGGTCTGGGCATCACTGTACTGCCTCAGTGCCTTTGTTGTGGATCTAAACCAGCACCCCCATAATGATAGTGACCATACATAGCTTCATGCCCCCCCCCCGCAAAAATGTCCTGCCCTAGCCAGGCGTGGTGGCGCACACCTTTAATCCCAGCACTCACGAGGCAAAGGTAGGAGGAACGCCGTGAATTCGAGGCCACCCTGAGACTCCATAGTAAATTCCAGGTCAGCCTGGACTAGGGTGAGACCCGACCTCAAAATAAAAACAAAAAAAGCCGGGCGTGGTGGCGCACGCCTTTAATCCCAGCACTTGGGAGGCAGAGGTAGGAGGATCGCCATGAGTTCGAGGCCACCCTGAGACTACAGAGTTAATTCCAGGTTAGCCTGGACCAGAGTGAGACCCTACCTCGAAAAAAAAAAAAAAAAAAATCCTGTCATGTCTGTTCCGCCTTGACCGTGAGGAATTCAAGTTCAAAATGGCCTTCTTTTGCAGTATGACTCAAAAGGGTGGGGAGTGGAAAAATTATAGCCGGCAGCCACCAGGGACCATGGCTTAATATAACTGGTGACCTGGGAAACATCAGCAGCAGAAAATAATTTCCCTCTCCCACTGAGGGACAGAGAGGGCTTCTCTCTGCAGCGTCGCAGGGAAGACTGATTTCAAGAGGGCTGGAGAGGTGGCTCAGTGGTTAAGGCGTATGCCTGCGAAGCCTAAGGACCCAGGTTCGATTCTCCAGGTCCCAGGCAAGCCGGCTGCGCACGGTGGCACATGCGTCTGGAGTTCGTTTGCAGTGGCTGGAGGCCCTGGCGCGCCCATTCTCACTCTCTGTCTCCCTCTCTCTAATAAATAAATAAAAATAAATTTAATTCTTTTTTTAAAAAGACTGACTTCAAGAGCTGGGAGAGTATATTCCCACATTCCCTCCCCTCCTCCCCCTCCCTCCTTCCCTCTTCCCCTCCCTTCCTTTGCTTTTTCTATCTCTGCCTTCCTTCTTCCCCTCTCTTTTCCTTTCTTTTCTGTCTCTCCACTTTTTCTACCCTTTCTGCCCACTCCCCTGCTCCCCTCCCTCCCTCCTTTTCTTTTCTTTTCCTTTTTCTTTTTTTGTTTTGTTTTGCTTTGTTTTTCGAGGTAGGGTCTCACTCTAGTTCAGGCTGACCTGGATTTCACTATGTAGTCTCAGGGTGACCTCAAACTCATGACGATCCTCCTACCTCTGCCTCCGGAGTGCTGGGATTAAAGGTGTGCTTTCTCCCTCCTTTTCTATTCATTCAGCTTCAACACCAGACAGATAGTTAAACGACTAACCATTTATTAAAAGGGAGATTCATAAATCTTATGACAATACAAAATGAGTACCTGTCAATGACTTCAGTCATTTAACTCATTCATGAATAAAGGATCTAGAAATATGTTGCAAGCAGCTCACAGAGGAACCCCCAGGCACCCTAAATACAATAAAACTGGACGTTGTAACCGTGTCAGTGCATTGGCCTGCAGTAGTATATTTACTGCCGTACATCTCTAGAACCTCACTATCCCAAACGGAAGCTCTGTACTCATCAAAAAAATAAAATAATAAAGGGCCAGGTGTGGTTCGCGCACGCCTTTAATCCCAGCACTCGGAAGGCAGAGGTAAGAGGGTCGTGGTGAGTTCAAGGCCACCCTGAGACTACATAGTGAATTCCAGGTCAGCCTGGACTATCATGAGACCCTACCACAAAAAAAACAATAGCAACAATAATAATAATAACCCCCTTATTTTCTTCCTGCAGGCCCCTGGCAACTCCCAATCGACTCTACTCTGCCTCTAGTACTGTGATACTGTGATTGCTCCTGCTACCTCATGTAATGAGATCATAAAACACTTTTGGTCTGGTTTATTTCATTTAGTATGATGCCTTTAAGATCCAGCCATGGCACCATGTGTCAGAATCCCATTCCTTTATAAGGCTGAATAATATTCGAGTGTATATATTAAATTTTGTCTCTCTATTCATCTGTTGATGGACATTAAGGTCATTTGCTCCTTTTTGCTAATGTGATGAACATTCGATCAACATGAGTGTACAAGTAGCTCTTCACTTCCTTGCTTTGCTTTGTTTTGTTTTGGTTTGGTTTGGTTTCTTGAGGTAGGGTCTCACTCTAGCCCACGCTGACCTGGAATTCACTATGGGGTCTCAGGGTGTCCTCAAACTCATGGTGATCCTCCTACCTCTGCCTTCCGAGGGCTGAGATTAAAGATGTGCCCAACCACGCCTGGCTTTTTTTTTTTTTTATGTCTGGAGGGAGGACATTGTAAGGAGTCCTACCCTTCCTTTGGCTCTTACATTCTTTCTGCCACCTCTTCCGCATTAGACCCTGAGCCTTGGAAGGTGTGATCGAGATGTTACTCAGTACTCCAGTCACTTCTTTCCAGCACTATGATACCTTCTGAGTCATCCCAAGGTCACTGCCATCTGAAAAGAGAAGATTCTCTACCAAAAGTGAGAGTAGCATTAATATAGGGTATGAACATTAAGAGACGTGCTTACTGGGCAGTTTGATAAGCATAGTATATACATTTTTCCAGACATCAGCACATGTTACACCCCTAGGGCTCATGACTACCCCTGTTTTAAGTTTTCAGTATCAGGGATGTATTCCCCCGCCCCCCATGGAGCGGGCCTCCAGTCCAATTGAGGGCAGTTGGTTTCCACCATGACAGATGTGCCACTATTGCACCCATTGGCTCATTTGGCCTGGCTGGCCAAATATAAGGCTTGCAGTGTCCACTGTTAAGTATCTTCACTGGTGATATCTCTCTCCCATTGAACTGCATGCAGAATGGCTTCTTTCAGCTTTCTGTCAGCTGGTCTACATGGAGGAGGTTATCAGCTCAGTCTAGCAGGATTTCTCAGTGGCCTTGCCACCCAAGTATGTGGAGTCTTCAGCAATACCATGGGACAGTTTTTATAATCATGGAAAATGTTAATAAAAATTAAGAAAAAAAAAAGAATGCAAATGGCTACAGGGTGAGTTGCCCACATTCTAAAGAGGCCCCCCAGGACCCCAGCATGATGAGCACCAGGTCTCACTGGAGAAACTGCAGGTGGAACCTCCAAGCAGGGTTCCAGACCCAGGCCAGTTTGGAGGAACGATGGCTGGATTGTGAGACCTCGCTGCAGAAGGTGTCTATATTCTTACTCCAGATCACCCCAGAGGATAAGGATTCACCTGCAGGCAGCTCTGAAGGTTCCTCTAGCATTCTAGCTTTCAAAAGAGCCGGGCGTGGTGGCGCACGCCTTTAATCCCAGCACTTGGGAGGCAGAGGTAGGAGGATTGCAGTGAGTTTGAGGCCACCCTGAGACTCCGTAGTGAATTCCAGGTCAGCCTGGGCTAGAGTGAGACCCTACCTTGAAAAACCAAAAGAATAATAAATAAATTTTAAAAAAGGACACCTTGGCCTAGTGAGATGGCTTAGCGGTTAAGGCGCTTGCCTGCAAAGCCAACAATCTCAGGTTTGATTTCCCCAGTACCCACGTAAAGCCAGATGTACATGGTGGTGCATGCATCTAGAGTTCGTTTGCAGTGGCTAGGGGCCCTGGGGTGCACATTCTCTCTCTTTATCTCTATCTGCCTCTCTCTCTCATAAATAAAGAAGTAAAAAATATTTTTTTAAAACAAAAGGACCCTTTGGGCTAAAGAGATGGCTTAGCAGTTAAGCATTTGCCTACAAAGCCAAAGGATCCCTGTTCGATTCCCTAGGACCCACGTAAGCCAGATGCACTAGGTGGCACATGCATCTGAAGTTCATTTGCAGTGGCTGGAGGCCCGGGGGTGCCCATTATCTCTCTCTCTCTCAAACAAATAAATTTATTTTTGAAAAAAGGACCCATCCCTTTATATTCTATAATTTGGCAAATTGGGCTGTCCTCCATCATCATTTCCTGATGGACAGACTCAAATCATGTTCGTTTTTTCTGGTGGTATGAATCCTTCTCAGGCTATCTACTCTTAGTGGACCTGGATAGATAGATGATAGATAGATAGATAGATAGATAGATAGATAATGTTATTTTGTCATTGCTAGGACAAAATACTCAAGTAGGACCAGCTTATGGAAGGAAAACCGGTTTTTGTTGTTGTTATTGTTGTTGTTGTTGTTCTGTTTTGTTTTTTTGTTTTTCAAGGTAGGGTCTTGCTCTAGCTCAGGCTGACCTGCAATTCACTATGTAGTCTCAGGGTGGCCTCGAACTCACGGTGATCCTCCTACCTCTGCCTCCCCAGCGCCAGGATTGAAAGGTTTCTTCCCTGAGAAAAGCAGTTTGAAGGCTGGTGAGATGGCTTAGTGGTCAAGCGCTTGCCTGTGAAGCTTAAGGACCCCGGTTGGAGGCTCGACTCCCCAGGACCCACGTTAGCCAGATGCACAAGGGGGAGCATGCAACTGGAGTTCGTTTGCAGTGGCTGGAGGCCCTGGCACGCCCATTCTCTCTGTCTCTCTGCCACTTCCTCTCGCTGTCAAATAAATAAATTAAATATTTTTTTTAAAAAAAATCCTGTAAGCCAGGGCTGGAAAGATGGCTTAGCAGGTTAAGGCACATGCCTTCGAAACCTAAGGATCCAGGTTCGATTCTCCAGGTTCCATGTAAGCCAGATACACATGGTATCACATGCGTCTGAAGTTCATTTGCAGTGGCTAGCCCATTCTCACTCTCTCTCTCTCTGACTATAATGAATAAATAAAAATAAATACATATGTATTATACATACAGACCTAAGGATTTATTGGCCTAGTTTACATGGTATGAGCTAGGTAGTCCAGCGCTGAGCATCTACCTACTGGGGAGGCAGGAAGCCTGGTTGATGCAATCCTAGGAGCCTCAGCTCAAGGCCTGGGAGCTCCCTGGAGAGGCTCCGACATCAATCCACTCCCCAAAGGCTAGAGAAACCGGAATCTGATATATCAGATGGCCACAGAGGTAGGTGCATTTGCTCAAGGAGGAGTGGGGTTTACCAGAGCTGCCTGACTTTCTCTTCTTCCAACTTTTGGTCCCTTTGGGCCACCATTTGGATGGTGCCACCCACTCTCCGAGTGAATCCTTCTGCCTCAGTTACTGTCCCACGTGTCAATCCTCTCTGGAAACCAACTCTAGACACCCAGAGGTGAGCTTCACCTGTCCTAGGCAAACAATGGCAACACAATAGCAAGGCTGTTTTGTCATTTCTTTTTTTTGTTGTTACTTTTTATTTATTTATTTGAGAGCGACAGAGAGAGAAAGAGGCAGAGAGACAGAGAGAGAGAGAGAGAATGGGCGCGCCAGGGCCTCCAGCCACTGCAAACGAACTCCAGACGCGTGCGCCCCCTTGTGCATCTGGCTAACGTGGGTCCTGGGGAATCGAGCCTCGAACCGGGGTCCTTAGGCTTCACAGGCAAGCACTTAACCACTAAGCCATCTCTCCAGCCCTGTTTTGTCATTTCTTATCACTAGCTCTGATGAAACCAGCTGCTGTGTTTGCAGGAGGAGTAGGGGAAGAGGGAAGGAAAAAAGAGAAAAACTGCAGTAGGGACACCTATGGTGATTGTGACTGGCTCTGTTATTTTTAGTTTTTTTTAAATTTAAATTTTATTTTTTTATTTTTGTATATTTATTTATTTGAGAGAGAGACAGACAGACAGAGAAAGAAAAAAGGTGCACCAGGGCCTCTAGCTGCTGCAAATGAACTCTAGATGCATGTGCCACATTCTACATCTGGCTTACGTGGGTTCTGGGGAGTCAAACCTGGGTCTTTGGCTTCTCAGGCAAGCGTCTAAATGGCTAAGCCAGCTCTCCAGCCCCAGATTTTTTTTTTTTTTTTTTTTTTTTTTTTTTTTTTTTTTTTGCTTGTTTGTTTGTTGGTTGGTTTTGAGGCAGGGTATCATTCTAACCCCGACTGACTTGGAACTCACTCTGTAGCCCAGCCCAGACTGGCCTTGAATTCATGATGATCCTCCTAGCTCATCCTCTTGAGTGCTGGAATTATAGGTGTGAGCCACCATACCCAGCTTTTTGGTGGTTTTTGTTGTTGTTGTTGTTGTTTGTTTGTTTGTGTGTGTGTTTGGTGTGGGAGGGGGGTTTTGAGGTAGGGTTTCACTCTGGCTCAGGCTGGCCTGGAACTCACTGTGTAGTCTCAGGCTGGCCTCGAACTCCTGGTGATCCTCCTACCTCTGCCTCCCAAATACTGGGATTAAAGGCGTGCGCCACCATGCCTGGCTTTTTTTTTTTTTAATTTTAAATATTCATTCATTTATTTGCAAGCAAAGAGAAATAGAGAGAAGAGAGACATAGAGAACGGGCACGTTGTAAACAAACTCCACATGCACGCGCCACTTTATGCATCTGGTTTTATGTGGTTACTGGGGAATCAAACTCAGTTCTTTAGGTTTTGCAGGCAAGTACCCTAACCACTGAACCATCTCTCCAGTCCCCCGTTTCTTTTTTTTAAATATTTAATTTAATTTATTTATTTATTTGACAGAGGAAGAAGGAGAGAGAGAATGGGTGTGCCAGGGCCTCCAGCCACTGCAAACGAACTCCAGACATGTGCACCCCCTTGTGCATCTGGTTTACGTGGGTCCTGGGGAATCGAACCTGGGTCCTTTGGCTATACAGTCAAATGCCTTAACCACTAAGCCATCCCTCCAGCCCAAGTCCCCTGTTTCTTTTGTTTTACACTGTCACTTTTTTTTTTTTAATTTAAGCATTGAGAGGTAATGTATGTATGTACCATGAAAAACTTCAGGGACTTGGAGAATTTTTTTTTAATTGCTTTTTAGACATGGTGATGCATGCCATTAATTCCAGCACCTGAGAGGCAGAAATCACTGGGAGTTCTAGGCCAGTATGAGACTACAGAGTGAGTTCTAGGTCATCCTGGGCTAGAATGAGACACTGTCTTGAAGAATTAAAAAAAAAGAAATCACTTTTTAAAGTGTACAGTTTAGTAGCTTTCAGTATAAGGTTATGCAACGATCATCATTATCTAATTCCAGAACATGTTCAGCACCCCCAAAAGAAGCCCTGTATTGTGAGCAGTCACTTCCCACTCATTTCCCCAGTCCCTGGCAACCACAAATCTACTTTTTGTCTCTATAGATTTGCCTATTCTGGACACTTCGTATAAATAGAATCGTATATTATGCAGCCTTTTGTGACTGGCCTCTTTCATATACCGTGTTTTCAAGCTTCATCCACACTGTAGCAGGAATCAGAACTTCGTTTCTTTTTATTACTGGACAACATTCTATTATATAAACAGACCGCGGTTTATTTCTCCATTTCATTAGTTGGTGGACATTTTGGTTATATACACTGAGCAGTTTGTTGGGGTTGTTTTTGTTGAGCTTTTCGGCTTCTGAACTACACACCTAAGAATACAGCCAATAAAACAAACAAAAATGCAAGCAAAGCCGGGCGGGGCGGCGCACGCCTTTAATCCCAGCACTCGGGAGGCAGAGGTAGGGGGATCGCCGTGAGTTCAAGGCCACCCTGAGACTACATAGTGAATTCCAGGTCAGCCTGGACTAGAGTGAGACCTTACCTTGAAAAACCCAAAAAAAAAAGAAAAAAGAAAAAAATGCAAACAACAAAATAACCTGAAACGGGAAAAATCGCACCCCAGTAATATACAATAGACGTGAAAAATCAAGGCAACATATCTCCTCCAATGATTATGAATCCTACAGTAAGGAATGGCCTCCAGAGAGAGTGAATTGGATAAAACACCAGTGATAGAATTCAAAAGTATTGTAAATATGCTCCAAGAAACTAAGAAAAATAAAACAAACCCTTGAAGGAATCCAAAGAGCGCCCAGAAGGGCTGTCTAGATGAAATGACGTCCCTACACGATTTGAGTAAAGAAGTAGATATGCTGAAGGAACCGACGTGAAATGCTTGGAATGACAAGCACGGTGAGGGGCAGGAGAAGATTGCAGGTTAAGCCTGCAAAGCCAAAGGACCCAGGTTCGATTCCCCAGGTCCCACATAAGACAGATGCACAAGGTGGCACACTCATCCGGAGTTCATTTGCAGTGATTGGAGGCCCTGGCGCTCCCATTCTCTCTTTCTCTCTCAAATAAATAAATAAAATGTATTTTTAAAAAAGGAAAGAAAAGAAAAGCACAGTGAGTTACATAAGATTTCATAGAAGGCCAGGCGTGGTGGCGCACACCTGTAATCCCAGCACTCGGGAGGCAGAGGGAGGAGGATCGCCGTGAGTTCGAGGCCACCCTGAGACTCCATAGTGAATTCCAGGTCAGCCTGGGCTAGAGTGAGACCCTACCTCGAAAAAAAAAAAAGCCTTGTCACTAGAATGGACCAAGGACAGGACACAGTATTGGAGCTTGAGGACAAAGTGAGGGATTGGAACATTACAACAGGGTTAAAGATAAATTAACAAGGAGGTATGAGTGAAAATTTCGAGACGTTTGGGACACTGAAGAGGTCAAACCTAAGAATTCTGGGCATAGAAGGAGACAAATTTCAAACAAACACCTTTAACCACTGAGCCATCTTTCCAGCCCCAGGAGAATTGCAATCTAAAGTCATAGTAAATATTTTCAACAAAATCGTAGAAGAAAATCGCACAAAATTAGGAAGAGGGAAATTAATGCAGATACAGCAGGCATTTAGACCACCTAGTAGACAAGACCAGAAAAGAACCTCCCCTTGTTATATTATAATTAAACATATATATATATATATATATGTATATATATATATATATATATGCATATATACATATATGTGTATACACACACGCACTCACAGACTAAAGAAAGTATATTGACAGAGTCACTCGCAAAGGCAAGCATACCTTAACAAATATAGAAAAATTAAAATAATTCCTTGCATTCTCTCTGCTTGCAATGGAATAAAACTACAAGGCAACAGCAAGAGAGACTACAGGCCATACTCAAACTCATGGAAATTAAACAAGGGCTGGGGGAGATGGCTCAGTGGTTAAAGAGCTTGCTTAAAACTTAAACAATTCAGGCTGGAGGGATGGCTTAGTGGTTAAGGTGCTTGCCTGTGAAGCCTAAGGACCCAGGTTGGCTTCTCCAGGTACCAAGACAGAGGCACAAGGTGGCACACACATCTGGAGGTCATTTGCAGTGGTTGGAGGTCGTGACGCACCCATTTGCTCTCTCTCTCTCTCTCTTTATCTCTCCCTCTGTCTCAAAAAAAAATAAATTTAAAAAATTAAACAAGCCGGGCATGGTAGCGCACGCCTTTAATCCCAGCACTCGGGAGGCAGACATAGGAGGATTGCCATGAGTTCGAGGCCAGCCTGAGACTACATAGTGAATTCCAGGTCAGCCTGGACTAGAGTGAGACCCTACTTCAAAAAAAAAAAAAAAAAAGAGAGAGAGAGAGAGAGAGAGAGAGAAAGAAAGAGATAGAAAGAAAGGAAAAGAAATAAGCTCTCTGACCACTTGGGAACTTCCAGCTGTGGGTGAGTTTTCCCTTGGCTGGGCCTGGACCCTTACTCTCCACAGGGGTTCTTTACCCCCTCCAACTCCCCACATGGCAGAAGCTCCCCGAACTTTCTTTTCTCTTTTTCCTTTCCGTGTTTTTTCCAGTCCGCTCTCTATTCACGTAGGTGCCTTTCCTTGGCTCTGTTCTTCCCTCAATAAATGTAATAATTTAATAATTTAAAAAAAGGAATCAGCTAGGTATGTGGCACATTCCTTTACTCTTAGCACTCAGGAGGCAGAGGTAAGAGTATTGCTGTGAGTTTGAGGCCAGCCTAGGACTACAGAGTGAATACTAGGCCAGCCTGGGCTAGAGTGAGACCCTACCTTGAAAAAAAGAAAGAAAGAAAGAAAGAAAGAAAGAAAGAAAGAAAGAAAGAAAGAAAGAATTCAGGGCTGGAGAGATGGCTCAGTGGTTAAAGGCACTTGCTTACAAAGCCTGGTGACTCAGGTTCAAATCTCCAGTACATATGTAAAGCCAGATGCGCAAAGTTGCACATGCATCTGGAGTCTGTTTGCAGTGAGAGAAAGTGTGGCATACTTATTCTCATTCTCTCTCTCTCTCCTTCCAAATAAATAATTTTGGGGGGGGCGGGGGTTGAGGTAGAGTCTCGCTCTAGCTCAGGCTGACCTGGAATTTATTATGTAGTCTCAGGGTGGCTTCGAACTCACGGTGATACTCCTGCCTCTGCCTCCCAAGTGCTGGGATTAAAGGCATGCTCCACACTGGCTCAATAGTTGTTTTTTAATATACTTTTATTTATTTATCTATTTGTAAGCAAAGAGAAATAGAAGAGAGAGATAGATAGAATGGGTGCACCAAGACCTCCAGCCGCTGCAAACTCCAGACACATGTGCCACTTTGTGCCACATCTGGCTGTATGTGGGTGCTAGGGAATTGATTCCGGATCATTAAGTTTTGCAGGCAGGCGCCTTAGCTGCTGAGCTATCCTTCAGCCCCAATAACTATTTTTGTGAGGTAGGGTCTCTCTCTACCCCAGGCTGACCTGGAATTCACATATGTAGTCTTAGGCTGGCCTCAAACTCACAGTGATCCTCCTACCTCTGCCTCCCAAGTGCTAGGATTAAAGGTGTGCACCATCACGCATGGCAATAAAAATATTTTTTAATATTTTATTTATTTATTCCAGAGAGAGAGAGAGTCTGTGTGTGTGTGAATGGGTGCACCAGACCCTCCAGCTACTGCAAACAAATGAACTCCAGATGCATGCACCACCTTGTGCATCTGGCTTACGTGGGTCCTGGGGAATCGAACCTGGGTCCTTTGGCTTTGCAAGCAAGTGCCTTAACCACTAAGCCATCCCTCCAGCCCTAAATATTTTTTTAAAAAAAAGAAAGAAAGAAGGTTGGAGGGATGGCTTGATGGTTCAGGCATTTGCTTGTAAAGCCTAATGATCTGGGTTTGATTCCCCAGTACCCATGTAAAGCCAGATGCACAAAGTGGAACATGCACCTGGAGTTCATTTGCAGCAGCTCGAGGCCCTGGCATGCTTATTCTCTGTCTGTCTGTCTTTGTCTCTCTCTCTCTCTCTCTGCTTACAAATAAATAAAAAAGAAAGAACTCAGTGCTGAAGACATGACTCAGTGGTTAAAGGCACTTGCTTGCAAAGCCTGGAAGCCCAGTTTGAAATCCCCAGAGGCACAAAATGGCACATGTGTCTGGAGTTCATTTGCACTAAGAGGCCCTGGGATGCCCATTCATGTTCTCTCTAATAAATCAACTTAATGTGTGTAATGTGTGCATGCGTGTGTGTGTGTGTGTGTGTGTGTGTGTTTTAAGACAACGCTTGCTTTTTTTGTTTTTGTTTTTTTGTTTTTTTGAGGTAGGGTCTCATTCTAGCCCAGGTTCACCTAGAATTCACTATGTAGTCTCAGGGTGGCCTCATACTCACGGTGATCCTCCTACCTCTGCCTCCCCAGTGCTAGAATTGAAAGGTATGTGCCACTACACCCAGCAAGTTAAAATACTTTTGTTGTTGTCTTTGATCATTTTTATTTATTTATTTGAGAGCAACAGAGAGAGAAAGAGGGAGATAGAGAGAGAGAGAATGAGTGTGCCAGGGTATCCAGCCACTGCAAACAACTCCAGACGTGTGAGCCCCCTTGTGCATCTGGCTAACGTGGGTCCTGGGGAATCGAGCCTCGAACCGGGGTCCTTAGGCTTCACAGGCAAGCGCTTAACGCTAAGTAATCTCTCCAGCCCAAGTTAAAATACTTTTATAAAGTCAAAATCATTCTTGATGAGTCAGCACTCTTCTCTCTACTTCTCTGTGAATTTTTAATTTTCTTAAAAATATGCCAACTAACCAAACATTTCTCATTAATTAACTGAATACTGTATGATATTAACCTTAGGTTTGAAAGTCATTTGAGGACCTGGAAATTTTTGCTTAAGTTGTTAATTGTGAAGTAGCACAATCATTGCAAATATTAAAAGTCTGCCAGAGAGAGGGCAATCAGGAATTTTCCATGAGAATTGAAACAATGAAAATGAAGTAATGGGGCTGGAGAGATAGCTTAACAGTTAAGGTGCCTGCCTGCAAAGCCTAAGAACCCATGTTTAACTCTCTAGATCCCACATAAGTCAGAAGTACAAAGGTGAGGCGAGCACAAAGTTGCACATACCCACTAGGTGGCGCAAGCATCTGGAGTTTGATTACAGTGGCTGAGGCCCTGGGGTGCCAATTCTCTCTCTTTTACTGTCTCTAAAAACTAAAAAAAAAAAAAAAAAATTAATCATAGATTTAGAAAATGAAGGGGCTGGAGAGGTGGCTTAACAGTTCAAGCACTTGCCTGTGAAGCCTAAGGACCCCGGTTCGAGGCTCGATTCCCCAGGACCCACGTGAGCCAGATGCACAAGGGGGCACATGCATCTGGAGTTCGTTTGCAGTGGCTGGAGGTCCTGGCGCGCCCATTCTCTCTCTCTCTATCTGCCTCTTTCTCTGTCTGTTGCTCTCAAATAAATAAATAAAAATAAATATTTTTTTTTAAAAAAAAGTCAGGCAAGAGTTGGACATGGTGGTGCACGCCTTTAATCCCAGCACTAGGGAGGCAGAGGTAAGAGGATCACCGTGAGTTCGAGGCCACCCCGAGACTACATAGTGAATTCTAGGTCAGCCTGGGCTAGAATGAAACCCTACCTCAAAAAAATCAAAAAACAAACAAAAAATAAAATAAAATAAAATAAGGGCTGGAGAGATGGCTTAGCGGTTAAGGTGCTTGCCTGCAAAGCCAAAGCGCCATGGTTTGACTCCCCAGGATCCACGCAAGCCAGATCCACAAAGTGGTGCATGGGTCTGGAGTCTGTCTGCAGCGGCTGGAGGTCCTGGCGCATCCATTCTTTCATTCTTTCACTCTGTCTCTCAAATTAAAATTAATTAGTTAATTAAAATAAAAGCCAGGCACATCCAGGTGTGGTCGTATACATCTTTAATCCCAGTACTCAGGAGGTAGAGGTAGGAGGGTCACTGTGAGTTCGAGGCCAACCTGGAGCTACAGAAATGAATTCCCGTTCAACCTGGGCTAGAGTGAGACCCCCTTCTCCAATGCAAAGCTAAAAATAATCTTCCCTGCTAACTAGCTGTCATAGTGCTGGAAAGTACTGTGCAGCCTGGTCAGGGAGAAAAGTTACCAACAGTCTCAACCAGGAGTGGACCCTGTAAGCCACATGGTTGGCTAGTCAGGCCCAATGCTGCAACCGGTACAATCGTGCTCTCCGACTGGATTTGAGACCCGCTCATGGGAGGGAATTCATGCCTGGTACTAGAAAAGCCTATGGCTTATGCCCACATATTAACTACTGCTACTCTCACTTTGGGGTGGGGGTTGTTTATTTTTATTTATTTGAGAGCGACAGTCAGACAGAGAGAGAAAGAGGCAGACAGAGAGAGAATGGGTGCGCCAGGGCCTCCAGCCACTGCAAATGAATTCCAGATGCATGCTCCACCTTGTGCATCTGGCTTACGTGGGTCCTGGGGAACTGAGCCTCGAACCGCAGTCCTTAGGCTTTACAGGCAAGCGCTTAACTGCTAAGCCATCTCTCCAGCCTTTGTTTTGTTTTTGTTTTTCGAGGTAGGGTCTCACTCTAGTCCAGGCTGACCTGGAATTCACTATGTAGTCTCAGGGTGGCCTCGAACTCACGGTGATCTTCCTACCTCTGCCTCCCGAGTGCTGGGATTAAAGGAGTGTGCCACAACACCTGGCTTGCTACTCTCATTTTTGGTTAGAGAAACTTCTCTTTGCAGATGGCAGTGACCAGCGCAGGACGTCACTGGGTCATCTCTATCACACCCGCCAAGCCTCACAGGACCTTTGCAGAAGAGGTGGTGGAAAGAATGTAAGAGCCAGGCTGGAGAGATGCCTCGGCGATTAAAGGCACTTGCCTGCAAAGCATGATGGTCCAGGTTCTATTCCCCAGATGCGCAAAGTGGCACATGCATTTGGAGATCGTTTGCAGTGGCAGAAAGACCCGGTGTGCCCATACGTACTCTGTCTGCCTTTCTTACCCTCTTTCTCTCAAATACTAAAAATATTTAAAAAATATTTTAAAAAGAATGTAAAAAAAATAAATTATTTTGATTACAACCCCCCCCCAAAAAAAAAACAAGAATATATGGGCTAGAGAGATAGATTAGCGGTTAAGACGGTTGCCTGTGAAGCCTAAGGACCCAGGTTTGATTCCCCAGTACCCACATAAACTAGATGCACAAGGTGGCGCATGCATCTGGAGTTCATTTACAGTAGCTAGAGGTCCCAGCATGCCCATTCTCTCTCTCTCTCTCTACTTCTCTCTCAAATAAGTTAATTAATTAAATTAATAAATAAATAAAAAGAAGCCAGGTGTAGTGGCGCACGCCTTTAATCCCAGCACTCACCAGAGGCAGAGGTAGGAGGATCGCTGTGAGTTCAAGGCCACCTTGAGACCACATAGTGAATTCCAGGTCATCCTGGGTAAGAGCGAGACCCTACCTCAAAAAACCAATAAACAAACAAGACTGTAAGAGCCAAAGGATGGGAATGAGTGCTTTGGAATACAAAAACAAAAAAAAAGTAATCCTTCTGGAACTGAGCTGATAACCTCCTTCATGTAGACCAGCTGACAGAAAGCTAGAAGAAGCCATTCTGCATGCAGTCCAATGGGAGATAGAGAAATCACCAGTGAAGATACTCAACAGTGAACACTGCAAGCCTTATATTTGGCCACCCAGGCCAAATGAACCAATGGGTGTAATAGTGGCACATCTGTCATGGTGGAAACCAACTGCCCTCTAATTGGACTGGAGGCCCGCTCCATGGGAGGGAATACATCCCTGATACTGAAAACTTAAAACAGGGGTAGTCATGAGCCTTAGGGGTGTAACGTCTGCTGCTGTCTGGCTAAATGTATATACTATGCTTATCAAACTGCCCAGTAAGCAATTCTCTTAATGTTCATACCCTTATATTAATGCTGCTCTCACTTTTGGTAGAGAATCTTCTCTTTTCAGATGGCAATGACCTTGGGACGACTCAGAAGGTATCATGGTGCTGGAAAGAAGTGACCGGAGTGCTCAGCACTGTAACATCTCTATCACACCTTCCAAGGCTCAGGGTCTAATGCAGAAGAGGTGGTGGAAAGAATGTAAGAGCCAAAGGAAGGGTAGGACTCCTTACAACGTGCTCCCTCCAGACATAAAATGGCCTGGATATGCATGACCTCACAGTTCCTGACACTACCTACACAAGACCATCATAAGAGGAGGAAAAGATCATGACATCAAAATAAAAGAGAGACTGATTGAGATGGGGAGGGGATATGATGGAGAGTGGAGTCTCAAAAGGGAAAGTGGGAGGAGGGAGGGAATTACCATGGGATATTTTTTATAATCATGGAAGTTGTTAATAAAAATTTGAAAAAAAAAGTGGCTTGTTGCATTCATGACTTCAAAGCTGCAGGAGAACTGCACAATATTGAATCGTCAACATGTTGTCATGGATGGAGTGGGAAAAAAACATTAAAATAGAAAGGGGCGGGGACACTTTTCCATTTTCCAGAACTCCATTTTGCCTCATTTTGAGCAAGAGCTCTGCATTCCTTCCTTCTTAAGCACTATCTATGTATTCTCTATAATAAAATCTTTCTAAAATTAAAAAAAGAGAAGGCCCGGGTGTGGTGGCGCACGCCTTTAATCCCAGCACTCGGGAGGCAGAGGTAGGAGGATCACAGTGAGTTGGAGGCCACCCTGAGAATACATAGTGAATTCCAGGTCAGCCTAGGCTAGAGCAAGACCCTACCTTGAAAAAACAATAATAATAAAGCCCAGCACCTAACTATCTCTTTGGATTTTCACTCTTTGCTATGCAATCCTTACACATAAATTTTAAAACACCAATTAAATTAACATACTTTTTCTCCTGTTCATCTGTCTTTGTCAGTTTAATTCATAGACTCAAGGTCTAGGACCCAAGAGGATAAACGAAAAGTTTTTCTGTCCCTACACAGTTAATCAAGATATCCCCAAAGAAGCCAACTATAGATCTATATAGGTTTTTGAGGTAGGAGAGGCAGGGTCTCACTCTAGCCCAGGTTGACCTGGAATTCACTATGGAGTCTCAGGGTGACCTTGAACTCACAAGATCACAGAGATCCTCCTACCTCTGCCTCCTGAGTACTGGTATTAAAGTTGTGCGCCCCCCTGCCTGGCTTTTTTTTTTTTTTTTTTTTTTTTTGCTTTTTAAATCTATTATTTATTTATTTGAGAGAGACAGAAAGAGAGAGAAACAGGCAGATATATATAGAGAGAGAATGGGCACACCAGGGCCTCCAGCCACTGCAAACGAACTCCAGATGCATGCGCCACCTTGTGCATTTGGCTTACGTGGGTTCTGGGGAATCGAACCGAGGTCCTTTGGCTTTGCAGGCTAAGCCATCTCTCCAGCCCCCCTTTTATTCTTTTTAAAATATTAATTTGGGTAGCGAGATGGCTGAGCGGTTAAGACACTTGCCTGCAAAGCTTAAGGACCCAGGTTTGACTCCCCACATCCCACGTAAGCTAGATGCACATGGCGGCACATGTGTCTAGAGTTCGTTTTCAGTGGCTGGAGGCCCTGGTGTGCCCATTCTCACGCTCTTGTGCGCTCTCTCATTCATAAATAAATAAATAAATAAATAAATAAAACATTTAACAAAAGAGATCTGGCCAGGCGTGATGGCACACGCCTTTGCTGCCAGCATTTGGGAGGCAGAGGTAGGAGGATCGCCATGAGTTCAAGGCCACCCTGAGACTCCATAGTGAATTCCAGGTCAGCCTGGGCTAGACTGAAACTCTACCTTGAAAAAAATAAAAATAAATAAAAAGAGTTGTTCATAAAAATAATTAATTGATTTGTGTGTGTGGTTGTGTGTGTGTGTGTTATACCAGGGTCGTTTACCCCTGTAATTGAATGCCTGTCTGACTTTATGTGGGTGGCTGGGGAATAGAACCCTGCCTAGAATGCTTTGTAAGCAAGCTTTTTTAACCTCTGAGCCATCTTCCCAGGCCCCAATGGGCTTGGTTTTTCTGAGGTATATATATATATATATATATATATATATATATATATATATATATATTTGTTGTTGTTGTTGTTGTTGTTTCTGATATGGTTTTAATACGTCCATGTGCTCATATATTCCTGACTAGTATATCAGTGGTACCTTCTCGCTTTTAGGACTAAGTTATTTATCAGTCTGTATCCCATGGCTGGTGTCAGACAGGTGGTGGAGTCTCGTGCACAAGAGGCACACTCATCTTGCCTGTATATTTGCACTTAAAATGGAGCCAAATGCTGCTTGCATAATGGAACCACTCAGAGCGAGCACAGACTGGAAACCTCTGTCTTCTGCGATGTATAAATAAAACAAAAACAAGATCTGGCTGTGAGTCACTGCTTTCTCCCTATACGCTCCGGGGATATTTCCTGGCTCCATCCCAGAGGGTTCTTGAGGAAACAAAGTCTATAAACACAGATGTTTGTTTTTATTTATTTGAGAGTGACAGACAGACAGAGATAGAGGCAGAGATAGAGAGAATGGGCACGCCGGGGCCTCCAGCTGCTGCAGACGAACTCCAGATGCGTGCGCCTCCTTACGTGGGTCCTGGGGAATCGAGCCTCGAACCGGGGTCCTTAGGCTTCCCAGGCAAGCGCTTAACCGCTGAGCCATCTCTCCAGCCCCAGATGTTTGTTTTCGGTCAGGAGCGTCCGTAGGCTTTCCCACATAAGTAAGGGGACCACAGCTTCTCCCCGGAGGACAAGCTCTGTCCTCGTCTAACAGGGCTTGTCTCTCTGGATAGCACCTCTAAGAACTAGACCCTTCAAAATCTTCAGGCTGGATGGATGGCTCAGCGGTTAAAGCCACTTGTTTGCAAAGCCTGCTTGCCCAGGTTTAATTTCCCAGTACCCATGTAAAGCCAGAAATACAGAGTGGCTCATGTCTGGAGTTTGTGTGCAACAAGAGGCTCTGGCGTGCCCAAACCCCTCCCCATTTTCTCTCTCTTCTTTCTTTCTCTGCTTACAAATACATAAAAAATAAACAAAAATCTCTGAAAGGTAACAACTTGGTCCTACTAGTTCTCAACAGGTAGGGAGACATGAGTTATAGAATCTCTATTGCTCTTTCTCTTTTTTTTTTTTTTTTTTTTTTTTTTTTTTTGAGGTAGGGTCTCACTCTAGCCCAGGCTGACCTGGAATTCACTATGGAGTCTCAGGGTGGCCTTGAACTCACGGTGATCCTCCTACCTCTGCCTCCCCAGTGCTGGGATTAAAGGTGTGCGCCACAATGCCTGGCTAATTTTATTTTTTGAAACAAGAGTCTTACACCGTAGCCTACACTAGCCTGGAAGTCACCATACAGTCCAGGCTGGTCTCAAATTTGTGAGACTCCTCAGAACTACTGGGATTACATAAGTGAGCCACCGTGCCCAAGTAGGAAGTTCTTAATAATGATTAGTGTAGCCGGGCATGGTGGCTCATGCCTTTAATCCCAGCACTTGGGAGGCAGAGGTAGGAGGATCACCGTGAGACCACCCTGAGACTACATAGTGAATTCCAGGTTATCCTGGGCTACAGCGAGACCCTACCTCAAAGAATCAAAAAAAAGGGGGGGGCAGGTTGATGGCTGGAGGGATGGCTCAGCGGGTTAAGGCATCTGCCTGCAAAGCCAAAGGATCCCGGTTCGATTCCCCAGGACCCCACGTAAACCAGATGCACAAGGGGGCACATGTGTCTGAAGTTTGTTTGCAGTAGCTGGAGGTCCTGGTGCACTCATTCTCTCTCTCTCTCTGCTTCTTTCTCTCTCTCAAATAAATAAATAAAATATTTAAAGTTCCCCTTTAAAAAAAATATGTAGTGCTTGACTAGGTTGGAGTGCCCTTTCTCCCTTTCTCTAAGGAGGGTGGCTCTCTTCAGCTCCAGAGTAAGCAGCTTGGCCATCCTAGGAAATAGTCTCTGGAAAAGGAAGATACTAGAAAGGGATAAACCATATGAAACGAAACAAAAATATGAGCTGGGCATGGTGGTGCACGCCTTTGATCCCAGCACTTGGAAGGCAGAGGTAGGAGGATCACTGTGAGTTCAAGGCCACCCTGAGACTACATAGTGAATTCCAGGTCAGCCTGTGCTAGAGTGAGATCCTACCTTGAAAAAAAAAAAAAATCTGCTGATGTCTGGAAAAATGTATATACTATGCTTATCAAACTTCCCAGTAAGCACTTCTCTTAATATTTATACCCTTATATTAATGCTACTCTCACTTTGGGTAGAGAATCTTCTCTTTTCAGATGGCAGTGACCTTGGGATGACTCAGAAGGTATCATAGTGCTGGAAAGAAGTGACTGGAGTACTGAGTAACATCTCGATCACACCTTCCAAGGCTCAGGGTCTAATACAGAAGAGGTGGCGGAAAGAATGTAAGAGCCAAAGGAAGGGTAGGACTCCTTACAACGTGCTCCCTCCAGACATAAAATGGCCTGGATATCCATGTCCTCATAGTGCCTGACACTACCTACACAAGACCATCATAAGAGGAGGAAAAGATCATGACATCAAAATGAAAGAGAGACTGATTGAGATGGGGAGGGGATATGATGGAGAATGGAATTTCAAAGGGGAAAGTGGGGGGAGGGAGGGTATTACCATGGGATATTTTTTATAATCATAGAAAATGTTAATAAAAATTAAGAAAAATAAAAAATAAAATAAAAATAAAACAAAAAACAATATATATATATTATATATGTGCTTATATAAAGTACATATATACATATCATGAAGAAAAAGAAAACTGATGATTGTCTTTATGGAATGGGAATTACGATGCATGTCTACAGTTAGTAATATATTCTGCTGCAAAACATTATCAAGTTTTTTTCAGGCTAGAACACTGTTAACACTGTAATTGTAACATGCTTTTTTTTCCGCTACAGATGCAAATTTGTCATTGGGCTCACTTCTAATAACCAGTGTTTTTTGCCTTGGGCTAGTAACAGAAGCCTGACAAAGTAGTGTTTGCTTAGGCAATAATTTAGACTTTACCATATTTGTGATTACTATAGCTACAAGGTGTAATTTTACTGTCTTATTTAAATTTTATGAATCCTGATTTTTTTTGTATTGCTCTTTTTTTGTTTTGTTTTGTTTTTCTTTGTTTCTTTTTTTGGTTTTTCGAGGTAGGGTCTCACTCTAGCTCGGACTGACCTGGAACTCCCTATGTATTCTCAGGGTGGCCTCCAACTCACAGCGATCCTCCTACCTCTGCCTCCCGAGTGCTGGGATTAAAGGCGTGTGCCACCACACCCGGCTGAATCCTGCTTTTTTTAAACACTAATTTGTCTCAATAAAGCCCACTATGAAACCAAAAAAAAAAAGTACTGCTGAAGGAGGGTAGGAGAAAGCTAGCCTTTTTAGCCAGTTTTAGTTATAGAGATTGAGACCCAAACAGAACCAGGAGATGCCACCTAGCCCGGTCACAAGAGTGGAACTCGTGTCTGATGGAGACTCATCTACAGTGGCCCCTGCCGCCCACAGTCTAGCCTGCTACCTGGATGGGCTGGCTCAGGTGGGCTGGCCCTGGGGTCCGCCCTCCAAATCTACAAACCAATCAGGTCTTCCCCCTCGCATACCTGAACCCGGATACTATAAAGGCTGAAGCCTCTGGTCACCCTGCTCATTTTGTTTATTTATTTATTTATTTGAGAGCGACAGACACAGAAAGAGAGAAAAAATGGACGCACCAGGGCCTCCAGCCACTGCAAACTCCAGATGCATATGCCACCTTGTGCATCTGCCTTATGTGGGTACTGGGGAACTGAGCCTCGAACCAGAGACCTTAGGCTTCACAGGCAAAGGCTGAAACTGCCAAGCCATCTCTCCAGCCCCGTAACATTGTTTCTTGATCTGAACTTTTCTGCTTGTCTCCGCTTTATAGTTTGGGGTAACTTCTCTCTTCGATTACATGCGTGATTTTCCTCTGGTTTCTGAATCTACCATGTTCGTGTTTTCCTTACACTCCAGGTGTACCACGTGGGTGCCCTCACCAACTGTAGGCCTGCTACCTGTGCGATTTCTTTAAACTCAGGGTGACCATGAGTGTAACTGTCTTCATTACTCATTTCTCCTCTGAATCTCCTGGTCTCTGCTGTGATATTTTCTCTCTGCTCTCCTCCCTTAAGTCACCACTATCTCCACTATTTGTTCTTTTCTTCTTCCTTCCTTCCTTTCTCTCTTTCTTTCTTTCTTCTTTTTATTTGAGACAGAGAGAAGGGGAGCCAGGCATGATGGCACACGCCTTTAATCCCAGCGCTCAGGAGGCAGAGGTAGGAGGATTGCCATAAATTCGAGGTCACCTAGTGAATTCCAGGTCAGCCTGAGCTATAGTGAGACCCTACCTTGAAAACCAAAATAGAGAGAGAGAGAGAGAGAGAGAATGGGCATGCCAGAGTCTTGAGCCACTGCAAACAAACTCCAGACACATGCACCACCTTGTGCATCTGGCTTACATGGGACCTGGAGAATCGAACCTGGGTCCTCAGGCTTCCCAGGCAAGCATCTTAACCATTAAGCCATCTCTCCAGGCCTATTTGTTCTTTCAACTTTCTTCCATGTGGAAAAGTACATGGCAGATGCCGTGCAGGCTCCTCCTCAGTTTCCCTATAAAAGTTCCTAGATTTTACTTTCCAGGTTTTTTTTTTTTTTTTTTTTTTTGGGTTTTCTGAGGTAGGGTCTCACTCTAGCCCAGGCTGACCTGGAATTCACTATGGAGTCTCAGGGTGGCCTCGAACTCACGGTGATCCTCCTACCTCTGCCTCCTGAGTGCTGGGATTAAAAGCATGCGCCACCACGCCCGGCTACTTTCCATGTGTTTGAGGCTCTACTTCAATTTCTCCTAATCCTAATCTTCCTTAAATAAGCCCCACAATTTCTGACTTAGCCCTAAATAAACTTAATAATTCATAATTTACCCTCCTTGAGTCCATCTTTACTAGTTCTTTATTACAGGTAGGACAGAACCCAAAACTTGGGTTCATAAATCCTGGGGGACGCCCTGCAAGCCTCAAAATCCTGCATCAGAGCTAAGGATGGAACCCAGAGACTCATGCAATGCCAGGCAAGTTCTTTACCACTGAGTCACATCCCCAACTCATTAATGGAACTTCAGTAAGATTGAAGATAACCGCATTCCTCTTTGCTGAATGCTGTTTTCAGGTCTAGCGTTTTCTGTTGTTATGTGTGTCTCTCATTATTAACTGAGGAAGCAGTAAGTCACAATAATGGCTGTCAAAGTGGCTGGCCATGGGCTGGAGAGTTGGCTTAGCGGTTAAGGCATTTGTCTACAAAGCCAAAGGATCCCGGTTTGATTCCCCAGGACCCACGTAAGCCAGATGCACAAGGGGGCACATGCATCTGGAGTTTGTTTGCAGCGGCTGGAGGCCCTGGTGCACCCATTCTCTCTCTCTCTCTCTCTCTCTCTCAAATAAATAAATAAAAATACATTTTAAAAAAATTTTAAGTGGCTGGCCATAAAAACTCTAACACCACACTCACCTGAAGGCAACTGATTTTGCCATTTTCATCCACCTTATTCAGGACAGCTGACATAACCATTTTACTCTTACGCTTAATTTTCTTTGAAGTGGGCTAATATTTTTTCTTTTTAAGATATTTTTAAATTTTATTTATTTATTTGACAGAGAAAGAGGGGGGGGGAGAGAATGGGCATGCCAGGGCCTCCAGCCACTGCAAACGAACTCCAGATACGTGCACCCTCTGTGCATCTGGCTAAAGTCGGTCCTGGGGAATTGAACCTGGGTCCTTTGGCTTTGCAGGCAAACACCTTAATCGCTAAGCCATCCCTCCAGCCCTAATATTTTTCCTTTCTTTTCTTAGCACCATCATGAAGTCTTAATATAGGATGGAGAATAGATTCCTTTTATAAAACATTTTCAATTTTATCTTTTCAGTTGGCATACAGGGATGGAGGTATCATTCATTCTGGCATTTTCTTTTTTAAAAATGTTTTAATTGGGCTGGAGAGATGGCTTAGCGGTTAAGCGCTTGCTTGTGAAGCCTAAGGACCCCGGTTCGAGGCTCGATTCCCCAGGACCCACGTTAGCCAGATGCACAAGGGGGCACAAGCGTGTGGAGTTCATTTGCAGTGGTTGGAGGCCCTGGTGTGCTCATTCTCTCTCTCTTCCTCTTTCTCTGTCAAATAAATAAATAAGTATAGAGGTAGGAGGATCGCCGAGAGTTTGAGGCCACCCTGAGAGACTACATAGTGAATTCCAGGTCAGCCTGAGCTAGAGTGAGACCATACCTCGAAACAGCAAAAATTAATTAAATAAATAAATAAATACAAATTAAATTAAAAGAAAGAAGGTCAAGTAAAATGAAAGCAAGGCATGGTGATGCAAAACTTTAGCCTCAGCACCTGGGAGGTGGAGGCAGGAAGATCAGGAGTTCACGGCCAGCTTCCCAGCCTCACCTCCATATCGAGTTTGAGGCCATCCTATCTCTAGAATAGTAGAACTGTAGAGTAGCTCTCTTGCCAGCAGATAGCACCAGGTTCTGGAATTCTATAGTTCAATACACAGGTCAAAAATCGCCTTGGGTGCTGGGCGTGGTGGCCCTCGCCTTTAATCCCAGCACTCAGGAGGCAGAGGTAGGAGGATCGCCGTGAGTTCAAGGCCACCCTGAGACTACCAAAAATAAAAATAAAAAGAAAGTGGTTTTCTCAGGGCAAGCCTTATCCATTGAAGTCTGGATGTGCTGACCCCCCTGCAGTTTCCCCAAATGCAGGAAACTCAACTGCACAGTTTGTGGTAGTGGGGGGTGGGGTTCGTACTCTCCCCTGAAGAAGAAGAAGACTAAAAAGAGAAAAAAGAATTTTTTTTTTTTTTTTTTTTAAGAATAGAGACTGAATCCTTCCTAAAGCCATTCCAATCCAGAGGCAGAGCTATTTTTAGGTTTGATCAGATTCTCATACATGTTGCAAGATGGTTTTCTGGGTCAGGCCCTCTCAAGTAAACCGTCATGTAATGATCCCTGGTCAGGTAGCTCAGGTGCCCCGATACAGCGGCCACTTTGCCCACACAGACACTGGCTATTTTGAGAGGGCTTTGCTCCGGCTCTTTGACTGGCCTTCAGAGGCCTTTAATGAAAGGGCGCCACGGGGGTAGGAGTTGTTCTAGTTAACATGGGGGGGCTCTTCTGTCTTCCGTTCCTGCATTGATTTTATCCAGTTTTCATGCTGAACCCATGCCTTCGTGAATTCCTTTAGTGAACAATTTGTCTTCAGCACTAGGGTGCACACCAGGGCAGTGTCCCAACACTCATTCAGTAATTCTGCATGTGTGTACCTTCTTTGTCCTAGGAACTTAGAATGCAAGAGTAAGTGGGGGGGGGGGGGGGAAACCAGGTCCCCTACCATCAAGACAGGGCTGAGCTGGTTTAGTGGGTCTTAACTATTACCTAGCACTTTGGAGGCCAAGACAGGAGGATCATAAATTCAAGGTCTGGGCTGCAGGGTAAGACACTGTCCCGAAAAAAAAAAAAAAAAAAAAAAAAAAAAAAAAGGCCAGGGATGCACGCCTTGAATCCCAGCACTCAGGAGGCAGAGGTAGAAGGATCGCTGTGAGTTTGAGGCCAACCTGAGACTACATAGTGAATTCCAGGTCAGCCTGGGCTACAGTGAGACCCTACCTCAAAAAAAAAAAAAAAAAAAAAAAAAGAAGAAGAAGAAGAAGAAAGAGAAAGAGAAAAGGAGGAGAAGAAGGAGACAAAGAATAAAAAAAAAAAAAAAAATAGGGCTGAAAACTAGGTGTGATGGTGCACACCATTAATTCCAGCACTCAGGAGGTAGAGTCAGTCATAGGAGGATCACTGTGAGTTTGAGGCCAGCCTCAAATTACTAGAGTGAATTCTGGCTAGGCCAGCCTAGGCTAGAGTAAGATCCTACCTCAAAACAAAAAAGAAAGAAAGAAAGAAAGAAAGAAAGAAAGAAAGAAAGAAAGAAAGAAAGGAAGGAAGGAAGGAAGGAAGAAAGGGAGGAAGAAAGGGAGGAAGGAAGGAAGAAAGAGAAAAAAGAAAAGGAAGAAGAAAGAAAGGAAGGAAGAAAGGAAGGAAAGGAAAGGAAAGGAAAGGAAAGGAAAGGAAAGGAAAGGAAAGAAAAGGAAAAGTTAGAGGGCTAAATCCAGCATGGTAGTTTACATCTATAATCCCAGTAATCTGGAGGCTGAGGTAGGAAGATAACTGTGAGTTCAAGACCAGCCTGGCCTACAGTGAGACCCTGACTAAAAACATAAATAAATAAAATTTTTTTAAAAAAATATAAATAAAAGTTACCCAAGCATCCTGGGCGTGGTGGCACACGCCTTTAATCCCAGCACTCGGGAGGCAGAGGTAGGAGGATTGCCATGAGTTCAAGGCCACCCTGAGATTACATAGTGAATTCCAGGTCAGCCTGGGCCAGAGTGAGACCCTACCTCGAAAAACCTAAATAAATAAATAAATAAATTTTACAATAAATAAATAAAAGAGGATGGGCTGGAGCGATGGCTTAGTGGTTAAGGTGCTTGCCTGCAGAGCCGAAGGACCCAGGTTCATTCCCCAGGATCCACGTAAGCCAGATGCACAAGGTGGTGCATCCACCTGGAGTTTGTTTGCAGGGCTGGAGACCCTGGTGTGCCCATTCTCTCTCTCTCTCTCTCTCTCTCTCTCTCTCCATATATATATATATATATATCTGCTTCTGTCTCTCTCAAAGAAATAGCTGGGTATGCCTTTAATCCCAGCAATTGGGAGGCAGAGGTAGGAGGATCCCCAAGAGTTTGAGACTACCCTGAGACTACATAGCGAATTCCAGGTCAGCCTGGACTGGAGTGAGATCCTACCTTGAAAAAAAAAAATCAAATAAATAAAATAACATATGTTTTTAAAAGTTAGAGGACTGTGTAACTATGTACCCAACATTGTAGGAAAAAGAGAGAGGAGATGCACACAAAAGCTTTACTGGATGATTAAATGGGTTTCTAAAAGAACAAATGAGAGATAAAGTTTATGATTATTAACCGGCATTTTGCGATTGCTACTGCAGGTATTAGCAGTCTTATTCTTTCATTTTTATTTTTTTATTTTAAAGAGAGTGAGCAAGAGAGAGAGAAAGACAGATGGAGAGAGAGAGAATTGGCCCACTACAGCCTCAGCCACTGTAATCTAACGCTTGCGCCACCTAGTGGGCATGTGCGACCTTGCGCTTGCCTCACCTTTGTGTGTCTGGCTTACGTGGGATCTGGAGAATCAAACCTTGGTCCTTAAGGCTTCGCAAGTTAGCGCCTTAAGCACTAAGCCATCTCTCCAGCCCAGCAGTCTTATTCTTGATGTTCTTCTTAGGAGGAAAAGCTGTCCCGAAGAGGGAATTTATGATAGCCCCAGTTCCCAGATGCGTCTGCTTTCAGTCACATAAGGAAAGCTTGAAGAAGGCTTCAATATTTTCAGCTCAGAGTGACCTTCACACTGACTCGAGTTTTCAGAGGATCCTCACAAGCACGTGGTACAAGGTGATGGCAGGTGAATAGCAACGGCAAGGTGGCATGGTCAGTGACACCTTTTTTCTTTTCTTTTCTTTTTGTGCTTTTTCGAGGTGGGGTTTCACTCTAGCTCAGGCTGACCTGGAATTCACTATGTAGTCTCAGGGTGGCCTCCAACTCGTGGTGATCCTCCTACCTCTGCCTCCCGAGTGCTGGAATTAAAGGCGTGGACCACCACGCCCAGCTTGACATCTTTCTTCCCAAAAACAGTACAATCATTGAAGGGTTTTAGGCAAGAGAGCTATAGGCTTATATTTATATTTCTTAAACCTGGGGTACATTCGAGAACTTTAGGAGTGGATGATAAATAGGCAGCGGATGTACGGTCCTGGAACTCAGAGAGCTCTAAAGATTCTCGTAGGAGTCATCTATGTATAGATGGTAATTATAGGCCAGTGTGTGCATGAGATTGCCTAAGGAAGAAATGTATAAGAACATAATGTTCCTTCCACCCACCTATAAAGTTAAAAGAAAGAAAGGAGGGAGGAAAGGAGAGAAGGAGAGAGAGAGACTGAGAAAAAGAGGTATAGGGAAGGAGTGCTGGCATACAGAAAAGCAGCTCACTTCCAGGTTTTGCAACAAAGACCTCTGTGAAAATGTGACTACGTTAGATTCCCTAGCAATTCTGATCTTAGACTTGTCTTTTTATCCAGTGAATTCAAAAATCTCTGTCTCGGGCTTGAGGATTGCTTAGTGGTTAAGGCTCTTGCCTGCAAAACCAAGGAACTCAAGTTCAATTCTCCAGGACCCACGTAAGCCAGATGCACAAGGGGGCACATGTGTCTGGAGTATGTTTGCAGTGGCTGAAGGCCCTGGCATACCCACCCTTTTTCCTCTCTATCTGCCTCTCTCTCTCTCTCTCTCTCTCTAACATATAAAATAAACAGATATTTAAAAAATCTCTGACTCAGCCACTTTAAAGAAACTTAAATGGATCTTAAAATTCCTTGAAATATAGTGCTATAATATTGTGGAGAGTGGGCTAGGGATGTACCTGTGTGGTACAGTGGTTGCCCTGCAAGTGCAAAGCCTTGGGTTTGATGCCCAGCACAGCAGAAAAACAAATAAATGAAAATACTATTTTCAAGCCGGGCATGGTGGTGCACGCCTTTAATCCCAGCACTCAGGAGGCAGAGGTAGGAGGATCGTTGGGAGTTCAAGGCTACCCTGAAACTACATAGTAAATTCCAGGTCAGCCTGTGCTAGAGCGAGACCCTATCTCAAAAACCAATATGTGTGTGTGTGTGTGTGTGTGTGTGTATCTTCAAACAGGTGTGGCAGCGCTTACCTGTAATCCTTATACTTAGGAGGCAGAGGCAGAAGGGTCTCTGCAGATTCAAGACCAACATGGTCTACATAGTGAGCTCCAGTCCAGGCCAGGGCTACAGAGAGAGACCCTATCTCAAAAAAAAAATTAAATAAATAAAATAAAATAAGGGCAGCCGGGCATGGTGGTGTACGCCTTTAATCCCAGCACTCGGGAGGCAGAGGTAGGAGGATCACTGTGAGTTCGAGGCCACCCCAAATCTACACAGTGAATTCTAGGTCAGCCTGGCCTACAGTGAAACCTTACCTCGAAAAACCAAAAAATGCATATATGATAATAATTTTAAAAAATAAAAAAGAAAATTGCTATTATTGGATGAAAAGGGAAATAATGGAGGGGAGAGAAAAACAGCCTTTGTGGTAAGAAGTCGTTGGAATATACAACACTGCGAAGGAGTAACTTCACCCCCAGGAGTGGCCCAAGGGAACAGAGGCTGCCTGAGAGACAGAGCACGAAAGGGACCCGCTACGGACTCGGGACAAAGGGAATGTCATCAGGGTGAAGGGAATGCCATCAGGGCGAAGGGAATGTCGTCAGGGTGAAGGGAATGTCGTCAGTGTGAAGGGAATGCCGTCAGGGTGAAGGGAATGCCGTCAGTGTGAAGGGAATGTCATCAGAATGAAGGGAATGTCATCAGGGTGAAGGGAATGTCATCAGGGTGAAGGGAATGTCATCAGGGTGGAGGGAATGTCATCAGGGTGAAGGGAATGTCGTCAGGGTGAAGGGAATGCCATCAGGGTGGAGGGAATGTCATCAGGGTGGAGGGAATGTCATCAGGGTGAAGGGAATGTCGTCAGGGTGAAGGGAATGTCATCAGGGTGAAGGGAATGTCGTCAGGGTGAAGGGAATGCCATCAGGGTGAAGGGAATGTCATCAGGGTGAAGGGAATGCCATCAGGATGAAGGGAATGTCATCAGGGTGAAGGGAATGTCATCAGGGTGAAGGGAATGTCATCAGGGTGAAGGGAATGTCGTCAGGGTGAAGGGAATGCCGTCAGGGTGAAGGGAATGTCATCAGGGTGAAGGGAATGTCATCAGGGTGAAGGGAATGCCGTCAGGGTGGAGGGAATGTCGTCAGGGTGAAGGGAATGTCATCAGTGTGAAGGGAATGTCGTCAGGGTGAAGGGAATGCCGTCAGGGTGGAGGGAATGCCGTCAGGGTGGAGGGAATGTCGTCAGGGTGAAGGGAATGTCATCAGTGTGAAGGGAATGTCGTCAGGGTGAAGGGAATGCCGTCAGGGTGGAGGGAATGTCGTCAGGGTGAAGGGAATGCCGTCAGGGTGAAGGGAATGTCATCAGTGTGAAGGGAATGTCATCAGGGTGAAGGGAATGTCGTCAGGGTGAAGGGAATGCCGTCAGGGTGAAGGGAATGCCGTCAGGGTGAAGGGAATGCGTCAGGGTGAAGGGAATGTCGTCAGGTGAAGGGAATGTCGTCAGGGTAAGGAATGTCGTCAGGGTGAAGGGAATGCCGTCAGGGTGAAGGGGAAAATGCCATCAGGTGAAGGAATGTCATCAGGGTGAAGGGAATGCCGTCAGGTGAAGGGAATGTCGTCAGGGTGAAGGGAATGTCGTCGGGGTGAAGGGAATGTCCGTCAGGGTGAAGGGAATGCCATCAGTGTGAAGGGAATGCCGTCAGGGTGAAGGGAATGCCGTCAGGGTGAAGGAATGTCGTCAGGGTGAAGGGAATGTCATCAGGTGAAGGAATGTCGTCAGGAGTGAGGGAATGCCGTCAGGGTGAGGGAATGTCGTCAGGGTGAAGGGAATGCCGTCAGGGTGAAGGGAATGTCATCAGGTGAAGGGAATGCCATCAGGGTGAAGGGAATGTCATCAGGTGAAGGGAATGTCATCAGGGTGAAGGGAATGTCATCAGGTATGGAAGGAATGTCGTCAGGTGAAGGGAATGTCGTCAGGTGTGAAGGGAATGTCATCAGGTGAAGGAATGTCATCAGTGGTACAGAGAGAGACCCTATCTAAAAAAAAAATTATAATAAAATAAAATAAGGGGCCGCAGGGTGAAGTTTAATCCACATGGAGGAGAGGTAGGAGTCACTGTGAGTTGAGGCCACCAATCTCAAGTGAATTCAGGTCAGCCTGCTAAGTGAAATTATCGCTAAAAAAAGATATGTTATTAAAAAATAAAGAAAATTGCTATTATGGATGAAAGGGAAATAATGGGGAAGGAAAAAAGCTTAGGTAGAAGTTTGGATATACAACACTCGAAGGAGGTAATCACCCAGGAGTGGCAAGGAACAGAGGTGCTGAGAGACAGCACGAAAGGGACCCGCTAGGATGGACAAGGGAATGTCATCAGGGTGAAGGGAATGCCATCAGGGCGAAGGGAATGTCGTCAGGGTGAAGGGAATGTGTCGTGTGAAGGGAATGCCGTCAGGGTGAAGGGAATGCCGTCAGTGTGAAGGGAATGTCATCAGATGAAGGGAATGTCTCAGGTGAAGGGAATGTCATCAGGGTGAAGGAATGCCATCAGGGTGAAGGGAATGTCATCAGGTGAAGGGAATGTCGTCAGGGTGAAGGAATGTCGTCAGGTGAAGGGAATGCGTCAGGGTGAAGGGAATGCGTCAGGGTGAAGGGAATGTCGTCAGGGTGAAGGAATGCGTCAGGGTGAAGGGAATGTCTCAGGGTGAAGGGAATGCCATCCAGGGTGAAGGGAATGTCGTCAGGGTGAAGGGAATGTCGATCAGTGGTGAAGGGAATGTCGTCAGGGTGAAGGGAATGTCGTCAGGTGAAGGAATGTCTCAGGGTGAAGGAATGTCTCAGTAGGGAATGTCGTCAGGGTGAGGAATGTCGTCAGGTGAGGAATCGTCAGGGTGAGGAATGCTGGTGAAGGGATTTAGGTGAAGGAATGCCTCAGTGGTGATGGGAGGGCAGGAAAGGGAATGTCGTCAGGGTGAAGGGAATGTCGTCAGGGTGAAGGAATGTCGTCAGGGTGAAGGGAATGTCGTCCAGGGTGAAGGGAATGTCATCAGGGTGAAAGGGAATGCCGTCAGGGTGAAGGGAATGTCGTCAGGGTGAAGGGAATGTCGTCAGGGTGAAGGGAATGTCATCAGGGTGAAGGGAATGTCGTCAGAGTGAAGGGAATGCCATCAGTGTGAAGGGAATGTCCTCAGGTGAAGGGAATGTCATCAGGGTGAAGGGAATGTCCGTCAGGGGAAGGGAATGACAATCAGGGTGAAGGGAATGTCATCAGGAGGGTGGAGGGAATGTCGTCAGGGTGAAGGGAATTGTCGTCAAGGGTGAAGGGAATGTCATCAGGGTGAAGGGAATGTCAGTCATGGTGAAGGAATGCCGTCAGGGTGAAGGGAATGTCGTCAGGGTGGAAGGGAAAGTCATCAGGGTGAAGGGAATGCCATCAGTGTGAAGGGAATGCCAGTCAGGGTGAAGGGAATGTCGTCAGGGTGGAAGGGAATGTCATCAGGGTGAAGGGAATGTCCTCAGAGTGAAGGGGGAGATGTCATCAGGGTGAAGGGAATGTCGTCAGGGTGAAGGGAATGTCATCAGGGTGAAGGGAATGCCGTCAGGGTGAAGGGAATGTCGTCAGGGTGAAGGGAATTGTCATCAGGGTGAGGGAATGTCAGTCAGGGGTGAAGGGAATGTCATCAGGGTGAAGGGAATGCCATCAGGGTGAAGGGAATGTCGTCAGGGTGGAAGGAATGTCTCAGGAAGGGAATGCTCAGGGGAGGGAATGTTCAGGAGGAATGCAAGGTGAGGAATCTCAGGAGGATGCGGGAATGTCAGTGAGATAGTGAGGGAATTCGTCAGGGTGAAGGAATGTCTCAGGGAGGAATGCTCGGGGAAGGGAATTCAGTGAGGATGCTCAGGTGAAGGAATGTCAGGTAAGGAATGCTCAGGTGGAGGGGAATGCGTCGTAGGAATGTCGTCAGGGTGAAGGAATGCTCAGGTGAAGGAATGTTCAGGGAGGAATGCAGTGAGGGATGTCAGGGGAGGAAGCGTCGGTGAAGGAATGTCGTCAGGTGAAGGAAGCGTCGTGAAGAATGCTCAGGTGAAGGGATGGTCATAGGGTGAGGAAGAAGTCTCAGGTGAAGGGAATCTCAGGGTGAGGGAATGCCTCAGGTGAAGGAATGTCTAGGTGAAGGAATGTGTCAGGGTGAGGAATGTCTCAGGTGAAGGAATGCATCGGGTGAAGGAATGCCGTCAGGGTGAAGAATGGTAGGGAAGAATGCTCAGGTAGGAATGTCATAGGTGTGAAGGAATGCTCAGGTAAGGAAGTCAGTGAAGATGTCAGGGTGAGGAATCCTAGGTAGGGAATGTGTCAGGGAGGGATGTCTCAGGAGGAAGAGGGAATGTCTAGTGAGGATTCAGGTGAAGGGAATGCTCAGTGAGGAAGTCGTGAGGAATGTCAGGAGGATGTCAGGAGGAATGCAGTGAAGGAGCAGGTGAGAGCTCAGTAGAATGCTAGGTAGGGATGCCAGGAAGAGTCAGAGGAATGCGTCAGTGAAGAATGCTCGGTGAAGGGAATCTCAGGGAGAATGCTCGGGTGAGAAGCGGGAGAAGTCTCGGGTGAGAGTTCGGTGAAGGATGCAGGGAGAATTCCGGGGGAATGTCTCAGGTGAGAATGTCTCAGGAAGAATCCTCAGGTGGAGGGAATGCCAGGTGAGGAATGCATCAGGAGGATGCCAGGGAAGGGAAGATCAGGGTGAGGAATGCGTAGAAGGATGTCAGGTGAGGAATGTCGTCAGGTGAAGGAATGCTCAGGGAAGGGAATGCCTCAGGTGAAGGGAATGCATCAGGGTGAAGGAAGTCAGTAAAATGCAGGGAAGGAATGTCGGTGAGGATGCTCGGTGAGGAATCTCAGGGTGAAGGGAATGCTCAGGGTGAAGGGAATGTCTCAGGGTGAGGGAAGTGGTAGGAGTGTGAGGGAATGTCTCAGTGAAGATGTCGTTGAAGGGAATGCCATCAGGTAAGGAATGTCATCAGGGTGAAGGGAATGTCGTCAGGTGAGGAGGAATGTCGTCAGGGTGAAGGGAATCGTCAGGGTAAGGGAATGCCGTCAGGGTGAGGGAATGTCATCAGGTGGGAATGTCATCAGGGTGAAGGGAATGTCATCAGTGTGAAGGGAATGTCGTCAGGGTGAAGGAATGTCGTCAGGGTGAAGGAATTCGTCAGGGTGAAGGGAAGCCATCAGGTGAAGGAATGTCATCAGGGTGAAGGGAATGCCGTCAGGGAGGGAATGTCACAGGGTGAAGGAATGTCGTCAGGGTGAAGGAATGTCATCAGGGTGAAGGGAATGCATCAGGTGGAGGAATGTCGTCAGGGTGAAGGGATGCCATCAGGTGAAGGGAATGCCGTCAGGGTGAAGGGAATGCCATCAGGGTGGAGGGAATGCACAGGTGAGGGAATGTCGTCAGAGTGAAGGGAATGCATCAGAGTGAAGGAATGTCGTCAGGTGAAGGGAATGCCGTCAGGGTAAGGGAATGTCGTCAGGGTGAAGGGAATGTCGTCAGGGTGAAGGGAATGTCATCAGGGTGAAGGGAATGTCATCAGGTGAAGGGAATGTCGTCAGGGTGAAGGGAATGTCATCAGTGTGAAGGGAATGTCGTCAGGGTGAGGGAATGCCTCAGGGTGAAGGGAATGCGTCAAGGTGAAGGGAATGCCGTCAGTGTGAAGGGAATGTCGTCAGGGTGAAGGGAATGTCCGTCAGGGTGAAGGAATGTCATCAGGGTGAAGGGAATGTCGTCAGGGTGAAGGGAATGTCGTCAGTGTAGAGGGAATGTCGTCAGGGAGAGGGAATGTCGTCAGGGTGAAGGGGGAAATGTCCGTCAGGGGTGAAGGGAATGTCGTCAGGGTGGAGGGAATGTCGTCAGGGGAAGGGAATGCGTCAGGGTGAAGGGGAATGTCGTCAGGGTGAAGGGAATGTCGTCAGGGTGAAGGGAATGTCGCAGATCAGGGTGAAGGGGAATGTCGTCAGGGTGAAGGGAATGTCGTCAGGGTGAAGGGAATGTCGTCAGGGTGAAGGGAATGTCGTCAGGGTGAAGGGAATGTCGTCAGGGGTGAAGGGAATGTCGTCAGGGTGAAGGGAATGTCGTCAGGGTGAAGGGAATGCTCGTCAGGGTGAAGGGAATGTCGTCAGGGTGAAGGAATGTCGTCAGGGTGAAGGGAATGTCGTCAGGGTGATGGGAATGTCATCAGGTGGAAGGGAATGTCATCAGGGTGAAGGGAATGCCATCAGGGTGGAAGGGAATGTCATCAGGGTGAAGGGAATGTCTCAGGGGTGAAGGGCAATGTCGTCAGGGTGAAGGGAATGCCGTCAGGGTGAAGGGAATGTCGTCAGGGTGAAGGGAATGTCGTCAGGGTGAAGGGCATGTCGTCAGGGTGAAGGGAATGCCGTCAGGGTGAAGGGAATGTCATCAGGGTGAAGGGAATGTCATCAGGGTGAAGGGAATGTCGTCAGGGTGAAGGGAATGTCGTCAGGGTGAAGGGAATGCCGTCAGGGTGAAGGGAATGCCGTCAGGGTGAAGGGAATGTCGTCAGGGTGGAGGGAATGTCGTCAGGGTGAAGGGAATGCCGTCAGGGTGAAGGGAATGTCGTCAGGGTGAAGGGAATGTCGTCAGGGTGAAGGGAATGCCGTCAGGGTGAAGGGAATGTCATCAGGGTGAAGGGAATGTCATCAGGGTGAAGGGAATGTCGTCAGGGTGAAGGGAATGTCATCAGGGTGAAGGGAATGCCATCAGGGTGGAGGGAATGTCGTCAGGGTGAAGGGAATGCCATCAGAGTGAAGGGAATGTCGTCAGGGTGAAGGGCATGTCGTCAGGGTGAAGGGAATGCCGTCAGGGTGAAGGGAATGTCGTCAGGGTGAAGGGAATGCCGTCAGGGTGGAGGGAATGTCATCAGGGTGAAGGGAATGTCGTCAGGGTGAAGGGAATGCCATCAGAGTGAAGGGAATGTCGTCAGGGTGAAGGGCATGTCGTCAGGGTGAAGGGAATGTCGTCAGGGCGAAGGGAATGCCGTCAGGGTGAAGGGAATGTCATCAGGGCAAAGGGAATGTCGTCAGGGTGAAGGGAATGTCGTCAGGGTGAAGGGAATGTCGTCAGGGTGAAGGGAATGTCGTCAGGGTGAAGGGCATGTCGTCAGGGTGAAGGGAATGCCATCAGAGTGAAGGGAATGTCGTCAGGGTGAAGGGCATGTCGTCAGGGTGGAGGGAATGTCGTCAGGGTGAAGGGAATGTCGTCAGGGTGAAGGGCACACCGTCTGGGCCGAGACCATGAGCATTACATGGAGAAACCCAGTGAGGCCGCTCGGGCACACAGGAGACGTCTAGATGAACAGCCTCGCAGCTTCTGGGGTGTCTCCTTCTCTGCTCTCTTTTTTGGCGTCTGAGCCGTGGTCCGCGAGTCCCTCTGTCTGCGGGCTCACTGCCACCCTGCACCTTCTGACTCCGTGTTCTTCAGGGAGCGAGCTCACAGTGGTCACTGCGGGTCATGACAGCACCCGTGGGTCTGACCTGCCCTTGGTGGCATCCCTTCCTGCCTGGATGCTGCATGTGTCTACAAATTTTCATGTGAATCTAGGCTGCGTAGACCAAACCCTGCTGCATCAAAAAATACCCATAGGGCTTATCAAACTGCCCAGTAAGCATGTCTCTTAATGTTCATACACTTACATTAATGCTACTCTCACTTTTGGTAGAGAATCTTCTCTTTTCAGATGGCAGTGCCCTTGGGACGACTCAGAAGCTATCATGGTACTGGAAAGAAATGACTGGAGTGCTCAGTACTGTAATATCTCGATCATACCTTCCAAGGCTCAGGGTCCATTGTGGAAGAGGTGGTGGAAAGAATGTAAGAGCCAAAGAAAGGGTAGGACTCCTTACAACATGCTCCCCCCAGACACAAAATGGCCTGGATATCCATGACCTCACAGTGCCTGACACTACCTACACAAGACCATCATAAGAGGAGGAAAAGATGATGACATCAAAATGAAAGAGAGACTGATTGAGAGGGGAAGGGATATGATGGAGAATGGAGTTTCAAAGGGGAAAGTGGGGGAAGGGAGGGTATTACCATGGGATATTTTTTATAATCATGTAAGTTGTTAATAAAAATTTGGAAAAAAATTACCCATTGGCCCATTCCCTCTCTGTGTGTCTCTAATAATAAATAAAAATTTAAAATTAAAAAAATTTTAAAGGGCTGGATAGATGGCTTAGTGGCTAAGGCACTTGCCTGCAAAGCCTAAGGACCCATGTTCAACTCTCCAGGTCCCACAGTCATAAGCCATAGGCACATGGTGGTGCACGTGTCTGGTGTTCATTTGCAGTGGCTAGAGGCCCATTATCTCTCTTTCTCTCTCTATTTCATCTGATTACTATCCAGTATTCATGCTGAATAATAAATAAATATAGTATCCATAGTGGGAGGGAGGGTTAGAGAGATGGCTCAGTGGTTCAAGGTGTTCGCTTTCAAAGCCTGTCATCCCAGAATGATTTCCTAGTAGTCACATAGAGCCAGATGCACAAAGTGGCGCTCTCTCTGTGTCTCTCTCTTTCTCTCAAGTAAATAAATACAAGAAAAAAATTTTTTTTTCAAGGTAGGGTCTCACTTAAGCCCAGGCTCACCTGGAATTCACTATGTAGTTTCAGGGTGGCCTCAAACTCACAACGATCCCCCTACCTCTGCCTCCCAATTGTTGGGATTAAAGGTGTGCACCACCATGCCCAGCTACCAATATATATATATTTGAGAGAGAGAGAGAGGGAGAATAGGCATGCCAGGGCCTCCAGCCACTGCAAACAAACTCAGATGCATGCGCCCCCTCACGCATCTGGCTTACGTGGGTCCTGGATAGTCAAACCGAGATCTTTTGGCTTTGCAGGCAAGTGCCTTAACCGCTAAACTAGCTCTCCAGGCCCCCAATTGTTTTTTTAAGTATCCATGAGGGGCTGGGGAAATGGCTTAGTAGTTAAAGGTGCTTGCTTGTAAAGGTTCAATTCCCTAGCAATCCATGTAGAACATTGTCAAAAGACAAAATTGCAAATAACTAAAATATATTTTTTTAAAAAAGTTAAAAAGACAGCTGGAGAGATGGCTTAGCAGTTAAGGCGTTTGCCTGTAAAGCCAAAGGATCCCTGGTTCGATTCTCCAGGTTCCATGTAAGCCAGATGCACAAGGGGGCGCATGTATCTGGAGTTCATCTGTAGTGGCTGGAGGCCCTGGTGCGCCCATTCTCAATCTCTCTCTCTCTCTCTCTCTCTCTCTCTCTCCCTCTTTCCCTCTCTCAAATAATAAATAAATAAATAATATAAAAAGACAAAATTACACATATATTTATTTGAGAAAGAACAAAGGAGAAAGAAAGAGACAGAGAAAGTGAATAGGGCCTCCAGCCACTGCAAAGACACTCCAAAAGCATGCGCCTTCTTGAGCATCTGGCTTACATGGAACCTGGAGAATCTAACCTGGGTTCTTAGGCTTTGCAGGTAAGTGCCTCAACAGCTAGGCCATCTCTCCATCTTGATTTTTAGTCAGGTCTGCTGGGGCCTAAAGCGAGTGCTTAGTCCAAAACAACCACTTCCTGTAATTATTTAACAGCAAGGAAAAACACTCTCTAAGTCAATAAAATAAATAAATAAATAAAAATAAAAACCTAGAGCCGGGCATGGTGGTGCATGCCTTTCATCCCAGCGCTCGGGAGGCAGAGGTAGGAGGATTGCCATGAGTTCGAGGCCACCCTGAGACTACATAGTGAATTCCAGGTCAGCCTGAGCTACAGTGAGACCCTACCTCAAAAAAAAAGGGGGGGTGGGAGGGCTGGAGAAATGGCTCAGCAGTTAAGGCACTTGCCTGTAAAGCCAAACAATGGGAGTTCAATTCTCCAGTACCCACATTAGTAAGATGTACAAGATGGCACATGCCTCTGGAGTTAGTTTGCAGTGGCTAGAGGTCATGGAGTGTCTATTCTCTCTCTCTCATGTGTATCTGTATCTCTATGATTTTAAGTAAATATATATATATATATATATATATATATATATATATATATATATATGATGTGAATGAAGGGCTGGAGAGATAGCAGGCAAGGCACTTGCCTGCGAAGACAAAAATCCCAGGTTTGATTCCCCAGGACCCATATAAAGCCAGATGTACAAAGTGGCACATCTAGAGTTCGTTTGCAATGGCTAGAGACCCTGGTTTACCCATTCTTTCTCTCTCTGCCTCTTTCATAAATAAAGAAATATTTTTGTTTATTTATTTGAGAGCAACACACAGACAGAGAGAGAAAGAGGCAGATAGATAGAAAGAGAATGGGCACGCCAGGGCCTCCGGCCACTGCAAACGAACTTCAGACGTGTGCACCCCCTTGTGCATCTGGCTAACGTGGGTCCTGGGGAATTAAGCCTCGAAGCAGGGTCTTTAGGCTTCACAGGCAAGTGCTTAACCGCTAATCCATCTCTCCAGCCCATAATTTTTTATATATATAAAAGGACCCCTCGGGCTAAAGAGATGGCTTGGCGGTTAAGGCATTTGCCTGCAAAGCCAAAGGATCCCGGTTTGATTCTCCAGGACCCACGTAAGCCAGATGCACAAGGTGGCACATGCATCTGGAATTCATTTGCAGTGGCTGGAGGCCCTGGCGTGCCCATTGTCTCTCTGTCTCTCTCTGCTTCTTTCTTTCTCTCTCAAATAAATAAATAAAATACTTTTTTTTTTTTTAAGGTGAATGAAGCCAGGCATGGTGGCGCATACCTTTAACCCCAGCACTCAGAAGGCAGAGGTAGGAGGATTGCTTTGATTTCAAGGCCACCCTGAGACTACATAGTGAATTCCAGGTCAGCCTGGGATAGAGAGAGACCCTACCTCGAAAAACCAAAAATAAACTGGGTGTGGTGGCGCATGCCTTTAATCCCAACACTCGGGAGGCAGAGGTAAAAGGATTACCGTGAGTTTGAGGCCACCCTGAGACTACATAATGAATTCCAGGTCAGCTGGGCTACAGTGAAACTCTACTTGGGGGGGGGGGGAGGAGAAAAGAAAAGAAAAACCAAAAATAAATAAATAAAAAGTGAATGTGGACTGGAGACATGGCTTAGTGGTTAAGGCACTTGCCTGTGAAGACTAAGAACCCAGGTTCGATTCCCCAAAACCCACGTAAAGCCAGATGCATATTGTGGCACATGTGTCTAGCGTTTGTTTGCAGTGGCCAGAGGCCCTGGCGCGCCATTCTTCTCTCTCTCAAATAAATTAATGTAAATATAAATCTGTTTTGTTTTGTTTTGTTTTGTTTTTGGAGGTAGGGTCTCACTCTAGCTCAGGCTGAACTCACGGCGATCCTCCTACCTCTGCCTCCCAAGTGCTGGGATTAAGGGCGTGCACCACCTCACCTGGCTTAAATATCAGTCATTTTTAAGAAGTGAATGTAAGGAACTGGGCAGGTAGCTCGGTGGATAAAGCATCTGCCACACTAATGTGTGTCCAGAACCCACACATAATGCCGGAGAAGAAGGTGGAGATAGGGCTGCTTCCCCAGAAGCTCACAGGCCAGCTGTGGCCTGGGGAACACAGTGGTGAGCAAGAGAGCCTGCCTCAAACAAGGTGGAAGGTAAGAATCAGCACCCACAGCTGACCTGCACACACGCACACACACACACACACATATACACATCACACATACATACACATCACACACATACACATATCACACACATCATACACCCACATGACACACACACATATATCACACACACACATCACACACATTACACACACATCACATACATACACACATCACAAACACATCACACACACATACACACATCACACACATCACACACACATCACACACATACATCACACACCCACATTACACACACACATCACACACACACACATCACACACAAAATAAATAATCTTTTTATATTTTATTGATCTTCAAGGAGAAAGAGGAAGGAAGGAGGGAGGGGCTTCTGGCCACTGCAAAAGATCTTCAGATGCATTGTCACTTTGTCCATCTGGCGTTTACGTGGGTACTGGGGAATCGAACCCCGGGTTGTTAGGCTTCGCAGACAAGTGCCCTAACCACTAAACCATCGCTCCAACCTGTAAATTATTTTTAAAAAATGAACCTAGGGCTGGAGAGATGGCTTAGCGGTTAAGCGCTTGTCTGTGAAGCCTAAGGATTCCAGTTCGAGGCTTGATTCTCCAGGACCCACGTTAGCCAGATGCACAGTTCGTTTGCAGTGGCTGGAGGCCCTGATGTGCCCATTCTCTCTCTGTGTCTCTCTGCCTTCTCTGCCTCTTTCTGTCTCTGTCCCCTCCCAAACAAATAAATGAATAAAATGAACTTAGGGCTGAGCGGATTAGGCTTCAGTAGCCACACTAAAACTGTATAGAATGTTATTTAACTTTCCACAGGGCTAGGATCAAGCCCACAACCTTGTGCGTGCTAAGCAAACACTACTTCTGAGGTACGCCCCAACCCCTGTATGCTATTTCCAGCTAGAATGACCTCCATCCACTAACTTTCTACCTAATTCTGACGGTTCATCTCTTCGTCTCTTCTTGAAAGCCTATTCTTTTGTTTTGAGACAGAGCCTCATCATGTAGCCCTGGCTAGCCTAGACATCACTGTGTAGCTGGCCTCAGACTTGCAGCGATCACCCTAATGCTGCTTCCTGAATGCCATTACATGTGCCTTCAATCCTTCTTTTTATTCCTTTTTTTAAATATTTTATTTTTGTTCATTTATTTATTTGACAGAAAAAGAGGGAGGGAGAGAGAGAGAGAGGATGGGCGTGACAGGGCCGCTAAGCCACTGCAAACGAACTCCAGATGCATGTGCCCCCTTGTGCATCTGGCTAACGTGGGTCCTGAGGAATTGAACCCAGGTCCTTTGGCTTTGCAGGCAAATGCCTTAACCACTAAGCCATTTCTCCAGCTCTTTTTTCTTTTCTTTATTTTTTTTTTTTTTCTGTTTTTCGTTTTCGAGGTAGGGTCTCACTCTAGTCCAGGCTGACCTGGAATTCACTATGGAGTCTCAGGGTGGCCTTGAACTCACAGCGATCCTCCTACCTCTGCCTCCCGAGCGCTGGGATTAAAGGTGTGCGCCACCACGCACGGCTTTGAATCCTTCTTTAACGACTGCTGCTTTAAAGGGACTTTGACCTCCATGGTACATTTACCAGCAATAACCATAAGACCATATTTCAGGACATATCTTATTTACCTACCCCTATAGGTTGTAAATACCTCAAGGACGAAGATTAAAGTCATTGATGATGATGATGACAGTAATAAATAATGATGGTTGGTTAATGTCTTACTATGTCCCCGGCACTAAGAGCGCTTTACATTTCATTGTTCCATATTATACATGAGAGAGCAGAGGTAAACAGGTAACTTACCCAGTCACACATCTGAGTAGAGGTGAGCTTCAAACTCCAGGAGTTAGAATGTAGGAATAGCACACCCTTGATCTCTACACTGTATCTTATTGTTTGTTCTTTCTCTAACACACACCGTGAAATTGGTAGACAGTAAATATATATTTGTTTGACAACTACTTGGGGCTTTTCTCTCTGCACACTAGCCGGAGCATTAGGCCCATAATAAGGATTTAATGGACATTTCAAACTCTGTCCCAAGGGCTGGAGAGATGGCTTAGCGGTTAAGCGCTTGCCTGTGAAGCCTAAGGACCCCGGTTCGAGGCTCGATTACCCAGGACCTACGTAAACCAGATGCACAATATGGCGCATGCATCTGGAGTTTGTTTGCAGTGGCTGGAGGCCCTGGTGTGCCCATTCTCTCTCTCACTCTCCCTCTTTCTCTGTCTGTTGCTCTCAAATAAATAAATAAATAAAAATAAACAAAAAAAAAAATTGTCCCAGGCCAGGTGTGGTGGCACACACTTTTAATCCCAGCACTTGGGAGGTAGAGATAGGAGGATCACCATAAGTTCGAGGCCAGCCTGAGACTACATAGTGAAATCCAGGTCAGCCTAGGCTAGAGTGAGACCCTACCCATGACCTCACAGTGCCTGACACTATCTACGCAAGACCATCATAAGAGGAGGAAAAGATCATGACATCAAAATAGAAGAGAGACTGATTGAGAGGGGGAGGGGATATGATGGAGAGTGGAGTTTCAAAGGGGAAAGTAGGGGGAGGGAGGGTATTACCGCGGGATTTTTTTTTATAATCATGGAAGTTGTTAATACAAATTTGAAATTAAAAAAATAATAGTAATAAAATAAAATAAATCAGTGTCCTATTCCCTCATGGTTGTGGGGCTGGGCCTTCATGGCAAAGCATAGTGCGGCACATTTCTGGTTCTCCTACCCAGAGTTCTGGGCACAGAGGAGTTACCCGGCTGATGAGATTGTGAGGAGAGACTTCAGCTTGCTTCTGCTCTCTGAGGACTCGATGTGGATATCAGGGCAGAGTTTGTCCCCACGGGACACCGGGCAACCCCTTCTTCCCCCACCCCTTCTCTATCAGACTATCTGTTTGTTTGGGGCGCTCACCTCTAGCAAGGCAATTTAATCTTCCTTCTGGGAATTCAAAAGTCTCGTTCCCCAGGGGAGCTGAGGCTTAATAAGAAAGAGCAAAGTTTAGTATTACTCTTTGATAAGAGTCTTGTCTAAACAAGATCCCCTACAATGGGGCAGCCTGATCCCCACACACCCTGGATTTCAAGGTTGTGCTGTCCACCCTGAGAGACGCTCACTCTGGCTCCCACGGGGCAGATTGCTTTCAAGGCACACCAACACTTCCCACGCCCTGTCCCCCACATCCTAACTCCCCGTACGGCTCTCCACCAGGACTAGAGCCTGGCACCAGCTCCTTTGCATTCTGAAGCCAGAGCGAAGTTCACCTGCGAGCCTGGCTTCCGTACCCCCAGGGGCCTAGTTAGAAACAAGCTGACAAGTAACAAGTTCTCTCTGCAAAGACTGTAGCCCCACAGTGTACCTCCAAACCTGACGCACAGCATCCCTCAACCGGCGTGCCACTGATGGAGAGACCCACAGATGGAAATAGCAGGGGGAAAAAAAAAAAAGGCCACTTGTATCACCCTGAGGTTTGACGATGACTCTTTGCCCCCTACCCCCAAAGTTATTTGCTTGGTTTTTGTGTTTGTGTTTGTGTTTCTTTCTTTTTTTTTTTTTTTTAATGGTCACTTCACTCTTAGGTTGTTTTAAATATTTTTTGTTTATTTTTATTTATTTATTTTGACAGTGGCAGAGAGAGAGAGAAAAAGAGGCAGAGAGAGAAGAGAGAGAGAGAATGGGCGTGCCAGGGCCTCCAGCCACTGCAAACGAACTCCAGACATGTGCGCCCCTTGTGCATCTGGCTAACGTGGGTCCTGGGGAATCGAGCCTCCAACCGGGGTGCTTAGGCTTCACAGGCAAGTGCTTAACCACTAAGCCATCTCTCCAGCCCTTGTGTTTCGTTTTTGAAGCTCAAGGCTGCTGACACCAGAGCCAGAAGTCTCAGCCTGTCACTACTTTACAGGTTGACCTTGAGCAAGTCCTTTGAGCGACCCGATCTCTTGCAGGAATAACTGGGTTTTCCCGGGGTACGGCAGGACATGAATGAAGTAGGTAAGGCCACTCAGTTTATCTAAACAGCACATGGTGAAGGCTATAATGTCACCGAGCTAGCTAAAGGCAAGAATAATCTGTATGTAATGTGCTTACCAGGTTTCAAGGGATCTGGTGACTTCAGACTTTGAGAACATAAACTACAGGCAAACCAACAGATGACCAAGGTGTCTCCGTCATGGATCAGACGTAGGCAAATGCTTACTGATCAGGAAATTTACCTGATATGCAAACCCAGTACGGCTCCGTTTCTATGTAGCAGTGGATGGGGGAAAGCCGGAAACCCAGTGAGGTGATTAGGAGGCCACTGGAGTTAGCTGAGGGCAAAATCCAACTTATCTGAACTTTCCTGGAACAGGCTAAGTTCCAATATCCTAGTGTGTCTGGTTTAGAGTTTCGGGAATGGGGAGATACCTTATAGATCGCATCTGGCAGCCACTGTTATCTCTTTGGACTCTAGAAAAAAAATTACTCTGAGATCTGGGAGGGGAGAGTGGACCGAGGCTGCTCCAACCCACGGCATGGGTCCTACTGATTCCCATGTGTAAACACAGCCAGCCCAACCAGTCCCCAGGTCCCATGTAAGCCAGACACACAGTGATGCAAGTATGCAATGCTACACATGCATACACATCTGGAGTTTGATCACAGTGGCTGAAGACCCTGGCATGCCCATTGTCTCTCTCTTCCTCTATATCTCTCCCATTAAAAAAAAAAAAAAAAAAGGTGGTTAGTCTGTTGGGCTGGACTTGCCTTAAAATAAGTAAATAAATAAAGCCAGGCATGGTGGCGCACGCCTTTAATTCCAGCACTCTGGAGACAGAGGCAGGAGGATTGCTGTGAGCTCCAGGCCACCCTGAGACTACATAGTGAACTCCAGATCAGCCTGGACTAGAGACCCTATCTCAAGGAAAAAAAAAAAAAAAAAAGATGAAAGAGGTTGCTTAACAGTTAAGGCACTTGCCTTCAAAACCTAAGGACCTGGGTTGGATTCCCCAGAACCCACATAAGCCAGATGCACAAGGTAGCCCATGTGTCTGGATTTTGTTCACACTGGCTACAGGCCCTGGAAGACCCATTCTCTATCTGCCTCTTTCTCTCTCTCCCAAATAAATAAATTAAATTAAATTTTAAAATATTTTTTTTAGGGCTGGAGGGATGGCTTAGTGGTTAAGGCATTTGCCTGCAAAGCCAAAGGACCCAGGTTTGATTCCCCAGGACCCACTTTAGCCAGATGCACAAGGGGGCGCACGCATCTGGAGTTCATTTGCAGTGGCTGGAGGCCCTGGCGCGCCCATTCTCTCTCTCTCTCTCTCTCTCTCTCTCTCTCTCTCTGACACTTTCAAAGAAATAAATAAAAATAAACAAAAAATTTTTTAAATTGATTAATTAATTAAAGTTAGAAAAAAGAAAGGGGGGCTGGAGAGATGGTTTAGCGGTTAAGGTGTTTGCCTGCAAAGCTAAAGGACCTCGGTTCAATTCCCCAGGACCCACATAAGCCAGATGCACAAGGTGGCACATGCATCTGGAGTGTGTTTGCAGTGGCTGGAGGCCCTGGCACTCCCATTCTCTCTCTCTCTCTCTCTCCCCTCTTTCCCTCTCTCAAATAAATAACTAGAAATAAAATATTTTAAAAAAAAAGAAAGAAAGGGGCTCTTGGGGCCCTGAGTGGGTAGGTGGCACTGTCCTCACACAGCCCCAAGTGCCAGCACCCATGATGTGCCAGCTCTGTGCCCACTACACGGCTGGTCGTTCTGTCTTCTTCACCAACAGCTGCCTGGGAACAGCCTCGCTCTGCAGCTCTGAGAGGGACGGACGCGTGTGGCCCAGGCGCCTGTGAGCCACAGCAGGGACGCCTGGGCTGGGGACTAAGCAGCGGGACTTTCCCCCCTGGAAACCACACAGGCCGTTAAAGAACCCTAGTGACAACCATCTGAGCAGAGTCACCCGCCGCCTCACTGGCAGCTGTGCAGACTACGGAAGGAAAGACGGAAGCAGGGGGAGGTCTGGAGGGGTGCACCTGTTGGACATTCAAGACCAGCAGCTTGGTTGGTTTCAAGGCTGGCAGTTTAATAACCCATGTTAAAAAATTTTACATCCAGGGCTGGAGAGATGGCTTAGCGGTTAGGCGCTCGCCTGTGAAGCCTAAGGACCCCGGTTCGAGGCTCGACTTCCCCAGGTCCCACGTTAGCCAGATGCACAAGGGGGCGCACGCGTCTGGAGTTCGTTTGCAGTGGCTGGAGGCCCTGGCGCACCCATTCTCTCTCTATCTGCCTCTTTCTGTCTCTGTCTGTCACTTTCAAATAAATAAGTAAAAATAAACAAAAAATTTTTTTTAAAAATTTTTATATCCAGAGCTGGAGAAATGGCTTAGCGCTTGCCTGTGAAGCCTAAGGGCCCAGGTTCGATTCCCCAGGACCCATGTAAGCCCGATGCTCAAGGTGGTGCAGGTGTCTGGAGTTCGTTTGCAGTGGTTAGGGGCCCTGGCAGTGCCCATTCTTACTCTTATATCAGTCTCTGCTTATAAATAAATAAATAAGTTGTTGTTTTTTTTAATTTTACATCCAAGTCAGTGGCCCCTGTTTTGATTTGTAGGATCACAAATGCCAAATTGCCTTGGTTTCCCACCAGGAAGAGATTGTAAGACCCTACTGCTGAAGACTCCACATACTTGGGTTGCAAGGTCACTGAGAAATCTGCTGGAGCTGAGCTGATAACCTCCTCCATGTAGACCAGCTGACAGAAAGCTGGAAAAAGCCACACTGCATGCAGCTCACTGGGAGAGAGAGAAATCACCAGTGGAGATACTCAACAGTGGACACTGCAAGCCTTAGATTTGGCCAAATGAGCCAACTGGTACAAGAGTGACATGTCTGTTATAGGGGAAACCAACTGCCCTCTAATTTGACTGGAGGCCCGCTCTATGGGAGGGAATACATCCCTGATACTGAAAACCTACAACAGGGGTAGTCATGAGCCCTAGGGGTATAACATCTGCTGGTGTCTGGCTAAATGTATATACTATGCTCATCAAACTGCCCAGTAAGCACTCCTCTTAATGTTCATGCCCATATATTAATGCTACTCTCACTTTTGGTAAAGAACCTTCTCTTTTCAGATGGCAGTGACCTTGGGATGACTCAGAAGGCATCATGATGCTGAGAAGAAATGATAGAGGAGTGCTCAGTACTGCAATGTCTCTATCACACCTTCCAAGGCTCAGGGTCTAATGTGGAAGAGGTGATAGAGACATTGCAGTACTGAGCACTCCTCTATCATTTCTTCTCAGCATCATGATGCCTTCTGAGTCATCCCAAGGTCACTGCCATCTGAAAGAATGTAAGAGCCAAAGGAAGGGTAGGACTCCTTACAACATGCTCCCCCCAGACACAAAATGGCCTGGATATCCCATGACCTCACAGTGCCTGACACTACCTACACAAGACCATCATAATAGGAGGAAAAGATGATGACATCAAAATAAAAGAGAGACTGATTAAGAGGGGTTGGGAATATGATGGAGAGTGGAATTTCAAAGGGGAAAGTGGAGGGAAGGAGGGCATTACCATGGGATATTTTTTATAATCATGGAAGTTGTTAATAAAAAAATTTGGAGGGCTGGAGAGTTGGTTTTGTGGTTAAGTGCTTGCCTGTGAAGCCTAAGGACCCCGGTTCGAGGCTCGATTCCCCAGGACCCATGTTAGCCAGATGCATAAGGGGGTGCACGCATCTGCAGTTCATTTGCAGTGGCTGGAGGCCCTGGCATGCCCATTCTCTCTCTCTCTCTCTCTGCCTCTTTCTGTATATCACTCTCAAATAAATAAATAAAAATAAACAAAAATTTTTTTAAATTTTTTGGAAAAAATGTCAAATTGGGGCTGGAGAGATGGCTTAGCAGTTAAGGCACTTGCCTGCAAAGCCTAAGGACCCATGTTTGACTCTCTAGATCCAACGTAAGCCAGACACACAGAGGTGAGGCAAGTATAAGATTGCACATGCCTACTAGGTGGCACAGGCATCTGGAGTTTGAAAGCAGTGGCTGAGGCCCTGGCATGCCAATTCTCTCTCCGAAAGAAAGAAAGAAAGAAAGAAAGAAAGAAAGAAAGAAAGAAAGAAAGAAAGAGGGAGGGAGGGGAGGAGGGAGGAAGGAAGGAAGGAAGAAAGGAAGGAAAGAAGGAAGGAAGGAAGGAAGGAAGGAAGGAAGGAAGGAAGGAAGGAAGGAAGGAAGGACAGGAAAAGAATAGAATAGAATAGAATAGAATAGAATAGAATAGAATAGAATAGAATAGAAAGAAAGAAAGAAAAGAAAAGAGAAAAATGCCAAATTGGGGGGCTGGAGAGATGGCTCAGCAGTTAAGGTTCTTGAATGCAAAGCTTAACGACCCAGGTTCAATTCCCCAGTACCCACGTAACGGCAGATGCACAAAGTGGCGCATGCATCTGGTGTTCGTTTGCAGTGGCTAGACGCCTTGGTGCACCCATTCTCTTCCCTCCCCTCTCGCCTCTCTGACTCTGCTTGCAAATGAATAAATAAATAAAATGCCAACTTGGGATCTATGAGTAGAGAAACTTCTACTGTGGGCACACCCTGGCAGTGTTTTTGCTGGGATGAACTCCAAAAGCTCCACCATCATGAGTGACAAGAGAGAAGGGGGAGGGGCTGAGTTTGGGATCCTGTTAGATCTGTCAGAATTCTGGCTTAGCTTGTACTAGCCATGGGCTATTGAAACTTCATTTAATCTCTTTGATTAGTTTTGCTCAGTCTTTTTTTTTTTTTAAGATTTTATTATTTTTTTAAACTTCATTATTTATTTGAGAGAGAGAAGAGACAGAAAGAGGGAGAGAGAGAATGGGCGCACCAGGGCCTCCAGCCACTGCAAACGAACTCCAGACGCGTGCGCCCCCTTGTGCACCTGGCTTATGTGGGTTCAGGGGAATCGAATCCAGGTCCTTTGGCTTTGCAGGCAAACTGCCGTTAACCGCTAAGCCATCTCTCCAACCTGAGACTATATTATTATTATTTTTATTTATTAGAGACAAAGCCAGAAGAGATGGGGGAGGGAGGGAGAGCGTGCGTGTCAGGGCTTGTATGTAGCCATGTGTATGTGGCGTACGTGGAACCTGGAGAATCAAACCCGGGTCCTTAGGCTTCGCAGGCAAGTGCCTTAACCACTAAGCCATCTCTCCAGGCTGCTTTGTTCAATCTTTAAGATATACTCTATATCTCTTCTCTTACAGTTTTCAGAGGGTTCAACACACTACTTTTTGTTTGTTTGTTTGTTTTTGGTTTTTCAAGGTAGGGTCTCACTCTAGCCCAGGCTGACCTGGAATTCACTATGGAGTCTCAGGGTGGCCTCGAACTCACAGCGATCCTCCTACCTTGCCTCCAGAGTGCTGGGATTAAAGGCGTTTTTACATTCAAGCAGGCAAATACCAGGACCCTAAGCACTGCCTGCTGGCTCTTCCTTGTGGAGCAACACTGCCCTCCAGTGTCTGAACAGGGAATGGCAGGTGTGCAAACACCCATGGTCCCACAGAGGGAAAGTCAGAGCTCAGACAAGTGGTGGGCTGCTTTATCCCTGCGACTAAACACCCTCTAGCCCAGTGGGTTCTGAATCTTGGACTAGAAAGGAAATGCTAGTTTTCTTTTCCTTTTTTCATGCTTTATTTCTTTCGTTCTTTGTCTCTTTTTGCTTCCTTTTTCTTTTTTCTTTTTTGGTTTTTCGAGGTAGGGTCCCCCTCTAGGGCTGACCTGGAATTCACTATGTAGTCTCAGGGTGGCCTCGAACTCACAGCAATCCCCTTACCTCAGCCTCCTGAGTGCTGGGATTAAAGGTGTGTGCTAGATAACTTTTTTTTTTGTTTTGTTTTTGTTTTTTTGTTTTTGTTTTTCAAGGTTGGGTCTCACTCTAGCCCAGGCTCACCTGGAATTCACTCTGTAAGTCTCAGGGTGGCCTCGAACCCACGGCGCTCCTCCTACCTCTGCCTCCCTGAATGCTGGGATTAAAGGCTGTGTGCCACCACGCCCGGCTAGATAACTGTTTTTGCTGGCCATTGTGCTGACCAGGTATGGAGCCAGAGGCCTGAATGGTTCCCACCACTGGGACGCTCTTCCTTGTTTTGCTGAGGACGTTCTGGTTGATGGCACTCTGTAGTCAACACATGCCATCCTTGGCAGTGGCAGATCCAAGGGACTGGAGATCACAGCCAGAGACTAGTAAACTGCACTCAGGCTACTCAAGGTGTGTTTTCACCAGAAGTGATGGTGCACACCTCTAATCCCAGCACGTGGGAGGCTGACGCAGGAGGAAAGGGAGTTTAAGGAGAGCCTGGGCTACTAGTGAGGACTACTTCAACAACAACACAAAAAGAAAGCAAGGAGCTGGGCGTGGTGGCACACGCCTTTAATCCCAGCACTCGGGAGGCAGAGGTAGGAGGATCCCCACGAGTTCGAGGCCACCCTGAGACTACAGAGTGAATTCCAGGTCAGCCTGGGCCAGAGTGGGACCCTACCTCGAAAAACCAAAACAGAAAAAAGAAAAAGGAAGCAAAAAGAGAATAAGAACAAAAGAAATAAAGCATGAAAAAAGGAAAAGAAAAATAGCATTTCCTTTCTAGTCCAAGATTCAGAACCCACTGGGCTAGAGGGTGTTTTGTTTAGTCCCAGACAAAGCAGCCCACCACTTGTCTGAGCTCTGACTTTCCCTCTGTGGGACCATGGGTGTTTGCACACCTGCCATTCCCTGTTCAGACACTGGAGGGCAGTGTTGCTCCACAAGAGCCAGCCGACAGTGCTTAGGGTCCTCGTATTTGCCTGCTTGAACGTAAAACAACAACGCCTTTAATCCCAGCACTTGCGAGGCAGAGGTAGGCGGATCGCAGTGAGTTCGAGGCCATCCTGAGACTACATAGTGAATTCCAGGTCGGCCTGAGCTAGAGTCAGACTTTACCTGGGTGGGGGGCCACCTCATTAGGGCTGGAGAGATGGCTTAGCAATTAAGGCACTTGCCTGTAAAGTCAAAGGACCCAGGTTCAATCCCTCAGGACCCACGTAAGCCAGATGCACAAGGTGGTGCATGAGTCTGGAGTTCGTTTGCAGTGGCTGAAGACCCTGGCGTACCTAGTCTCTATCTCTATCTGCCTCTTTCTTGCTCTCAAACAAATAAAAATATTAAAAATATTTTTTAAAAAAACACCTGGGCTGGGTGTGCGCCAGCACTCAGGAGGCAGAGGCAGGAGGATCGCCGTGAGTTCAAGGCCACCCTGAGACTACATAGTGAATTCCAGGCCAGCCTTACCTTGAAAAACAAAAAGAAGGGCTGGAGGGATGGCATAGTGGTTAAGATACTTGCCTGAAAAGCCAAAGGACCTAGGTTTGACTCCCCAGGACCCACATAAGCCAGATGCCCAAGGGGGTTCACATGTCTGGAGTTTGTTTGCAGTGGCTTGAAGCCCTGGCGTGACCATTTTCTCTCTCTCTCTCTCTCTCTCTCTTCTCTATCAAATAAATAAATAAAAATAAAAAGACTACGCAGGGCTCCCAGAAGCAAGGCAGCATGTTCAGAGGCCCAAGTCTGGGTCCCCATGGAAGTATGTTTTTTTTTTCTTTTGTGCACACGTGTGTGTGTGTGTGTGTGTGTTTTGGTGTTGTGCATGCGCATATGAGTGCAGATGCATGTGCCTCCTGCGCTTAGCTGGAGCACATCAAGTGTCCCCCTCTACGGCTCTTCTGCTTTATTTCCTCGAGACAGAATCTCTCACTGACCTTGGAGCTACTTTTTTTTTCTTTTCTGGTTCCGGTAATGCTCCGGTCTCTGTGCCCTCAGCACTAGGGTTGCAGGCATGGGTGGTCATATTATTTTGACTTCTATTTGTTTAGTTGAAAGGGAGAAAGAGGCAGAGAGAAAAGAGAGAGAGAGAATGGGCAGATCCAGTTTCGTAAGAATTTGGGAAATGTCCCTTAGCCCTCGAACACAGCACGAGGCAAATGAAAGTACATTTCTTGGGTTACCTGGTCATCCAAATGCATCTGAAAAAGCGCCCAATCTCCGCCGGGCCCCTTTACAGACATTGATATTTGCAGGATTAAGCAATGAGGGCAAATTCAAGATTCTATGGACTGTGGGCCCTGCGAGGTCACGGTCGCTAGTGGGGTAGAAAGCTCTCTTGGACGGTCAGTAGAGGCTGTAGTGGCCACTGACTGTGAGCCTCTAGCCCCTGAAAGAACTCTGGGATCTCTGGAGTCGAGCTTTGGGAGGCCAATATAGGTCCTGCAGTCTATTGGATGGGTGGGGCTGGCAAGCCACTGGGACCTAATTTGCTAAATACAGGCTGGGGAAGTTAGATGAACCTGTTTAAATTCAAAGCCAAAAGGCACATGGAGCTTTTTCTGTTTCTTTGTTTGGTTGGTTGGTTGCTTTTTCAAGGTAGGGTCTCTCACTCTAGCTCAGAGCTGACCTGGAATTCACTATGTAGTCTCAGGGTGGCCTCGAACTCATGGTGATCCTCCTACCTCTGACTCCCGAGTGCTGGGATTAAAGGCATGAACCACCACGCCCCACTCTAATTCTTTTTTTTTTTTTTTAATTTTTATTTATTTATTTGAGAGAGACAGAGAGATAGAAAGAGAGAGAGAGACAGAGAATGGGCGTACCAGGGCCTCCAGCCACCGCAAAAAAACCCCAGATGCCTGCGCCCCCTTGTACACCTGGCTAACGTGGGTCCTGGGGAATTGAGCCTTGAACCGGGGTCCTTAGGATTCACAGGCAAGCGCTTAACCGCTAATCCATCTCTCCAACCCTAATTCTTTTTTTAAAATATATTTTATTTATTTATTTGAGAGTAAGAGGGAGAGAGAGAGAATGGGCACACCAGGGCCTCCACCCAGTGCAAATGAACTCCAGATGCGTGCGCCCCCTTATGCAGCTGGCTTACGTGGGTCCTGGGGAATCCAGCCTGGGTCCTTTGGCTTTGCAGGTAAGCGCCTTAACGGCTAAGCCATCTCTCCATTTCAGTCTTTCTAGACAAATGCAAGACCAGCCTTCTTTCCAGGCGCTCTACCGCACTGTGGCCAGCAGAGGGCAGCACGGCATCGCAGATTGGCAGTTGAGAAACTGAAAGAATTTGAGCCCTTCCTGTCCTGTCTACCCTTTTCATAATTTTACCTACAAAAAAAAAAAAAAACCTAGCCGGGCGTGGTGGTGCACGCCTTTAATCCCAGCACTCGGGAGGCAGAGGTAGGAGGATCACTGTGAGTTCGAGGCCACCCTGAGACTCCATAGTGAATTCCAGGTCAGCCTGGGCTAGAGTGAGACCCTATCTCGAAAAAACAAAAAAACAAACAACAACAACAAAAAAAAAAACTTGCTTTCCTGTGTGTGCTAAAGCCGGGAAGCCTTAAAGCCACCATCCTGAAAATGACTCTGCTGTCTTTGTGAGGGTTAAACCAAATTCCCTTGTTGGGATGGCTAAGTGAACTATTCTATCACACGCACACACACACACACACACACTTCATGCGTTCTATCACTAGAGTTTCTCTCCCCATGTCTTTTTTTTATTTTATTTTTCAAGGTAGGGTCTCACTGTAGCTCAGGCTGGCCTGGAAATCACTCTGTAGTCTCAGGGTGGCCTCGAACTCATGGCAATCCTCCTACCTCTGCCTCCCGAGTGCTGGGATTAAAGGCGTGCGCCACCACGCCAGGCTCTCCCATGTCATTTTTAAACTTGCTCTTCTCACTCTGAAATGCAAGTCTTTGTGTAACGGGGCGTTGGGAGTTCAGGAAAGCATCCTTGAGCCCTAAACCCTAGGTTAACCAAACATTTAAACGTCTGTATTAACCAAAGAATTGGGCAAACCAGACTGAGGAAAATTATTAAACTACTACATTTATTGAGGGAGGGCAAATGGATACACTCTTGTGGTCTGAGAGCCTTTGCGGTGAGCCCAAAAGAAACGTGGAAAGGGATTTAGAGAGGAGAAAGTGCAGAGAAGAGAGCTCTCACCGCGTGCAGGGCAGGAGGGAGAGAGCCCATATGGCCCGTAGGCCCCAAGGGCAGGTTTGTCCCTGGTAAGGGTCTACTTATAACCCGACTGCGGTGGCTTTGCTGACTGGTCTGGGCTAGGGGCTGGCTCAAGAAGAGGCCTGGCCATGAAGCCAAGTTTTGGGGGCCTGAGCTTAACCAACCACAAACAATGTCAGGATCCCATTTAAATTCTAGGAAAGGGGAATTCCCTCCCAGGGAGGGGCTCGGGTTGTTCATGGAAAAAACAGGTCTAGGGAACTCCTTTAGACAGGAGATAAGAAGTCAAATCAGCCGGGCTGTGGTGGCCCACGCCTTTAAGACCACACCTTTAATCCCAGCACTCCCGAGGCAGAGGTAGGAGGATCACTGTGAGTTAGTTCGAGGCCACCCTGAGATTACATAGTGAATTCCAGGTCAGCCTGGGCTAGAGCAAAACCCTACCTCAAAAAAAAAAAAAAAAAAAAAAAAGGCAGATCATCCTTTGATCTCTAGAACTGTGGAGATTGCGAGGGCAGATTTAAGGATGTTTCTGCCTTTACTTTCGGGGACCCAGTCACCCTAAGTGCCTCATCTGTTCACTTTAAAGGGAATGTTAGGTTGGCCGGCATGGTGGCGCACGCCTTTAATCCCAGCGCTCGGGAGGCAAAGGTAGATGGATCACCATGAGTTCGAGGCCACCCTGAGACTACATAGTGAATTCCAGGTCAGCCTGGGCCAGAGTGTGACTCTACCTTGAAAAACAAAAAACAAAACAAACAAAAAATTAGCTGGACATGGTGGTGCGCACCTTTAATCCCAGCACTCGGGAGGCAGAGGTAGGAGGATCACCGCGAGTTTGAGGCCACCCTGAGACTACGGAGTGAATTCCAGGTCAGCCTGGGCTAGAGCAAGACCCTATCTCGAAAAACCAAAAAAGAAAAAGGAATGTTAGGCATCACTGATCAGCTGGGGGAAATATTTCAGTTGGTCGGGAGCCTTTCTCTGCATACCTGGCATCAATCCCACATTGAAGGTCGGTCAAGCCAGAACTTGGTCTCTGAGTCTCTGGTTCCAGAAACATGAGGAGCTCTAACTTGAGGCCCTGTCTCTCAGCGTGGACCCTGCCCTGTGTTTGGCAGCTGTGGGCCACTTCCTGAGTTTTCTGGACTCCTCTGTGAACCTGCGCTCTTCCATCCATTGGTTTTGCTTAGAACCTTAAAGGAGGTTATTTCCACCCAGGCTGGGAAGGATGAAGTTCTTTAACTCAAAGCCCTAATAAGGGAAAAAGGAATCTTCATTTACTATTCCCAAAGAGATTATTTTTTTTTATTTTTTTTTTAGGATTTTAACAAAGTAGGGAAAACTCCTAGGCATTGAATTCTAAAATAGGGCTCTAGCCGGGCATGGTGGCGCACGCCTTTAATCCCAGCACTCGGGAGGTAGAGGTAGGAGGATCGCCGTGAGTTCGAGGCCACCCTGAGGCTACCTAGTGAATTCCAGGTCAGCCTGGGCTAGAGTGAGACCCTGCCTCGAAAAACCCAAAAAAAAAAAAAAAAAAAAAAAAAAAAAAAGATCTAAAATAGGGCTCAGCATTTTGGAGAAATCACTTCTTCTGCGTGGAGACTAGGCCAAGAAGTCAGCTGACTGGAGCGGGATAACACAGGGCCAGAACGCAGTCAGCCAGGTTTGGTAGCAAACCTCTGCCAAGTACTGTTCCCTTCACGGCTAGCTCCTGGTGACCTCATTCTCTGGGGTCGGTTCCAAGACTGTCTTCTGATGCCTTTGCTCTTGGTAAACACTTTCTCCACAACAGCCTCTCCCTTCCCACCTAGAACTCATCTCAGCTTCAGTTCCAAGTTTTCTCTATTTCCACAAGCCTTATGGGGTCCGAGGCCAAGACACCTCACCCTTTATGTTACAGATAACCCACCACCATCACCAAGGATTTTGACTCCTTTAGCTACTGACTCCTATCCAGCTCCTTCCATGACCTACCTTTCTTTATGTTTTTCCCCCATGGACTTGAATGGGCTGTTTCCATGGTCCCACCCCATTGAGCAACGCTATATGCTGGGAAGGACCGCCTCAGACCTGATTGCATATTTCCATTACAAACTTCTGCGTGTAATATCTATACAGACACTGCTTCTCACCAGGAACTCAAAGCCATTTGTGGGCTTCTGCAGGGGCCCCGAAGGTTAGGGGAGAAGGTCCGTTATTCTGTCTGGAAATAAACAGACTGAAAAGGACTTCCCCGGCCACCTCTGAATAAGAAAAGACTGGTGGCCTTTAGTCTCAGCACTGGGGAGGCAGAGGTAGGAGGATCGCCGTGAGTTCAAGGCCATCCTGAGACTACATAGTGAATGCCAGGTCAGCCTGGGCTAGAGCGAGACTCTACCAAAAAGAAAAGAAAAGAAAAGACCCATTCAGCATACTCATGGTCATCAAGTGGTGATTTACTGGCGGCATTTAAAAGCATTGGTAGATAGAGTCCTGCAGGACCCTTGTGGTGTGGCCCCATCTTGCCCTCAGCTTTCTGGCCACTCACTGGTCTGCTACCATGCCCCCAAATATGCCACCACACCTGTGGGATTTTACCTTCTTTGTGTCTCTGTATGAAAATGAACTGCCACTTTAAAAAAAAAAATTTTTTTTTTTTCAGAACTAGGTTCTTCCAATTTGTTTTATCCCAAATCCTATGCTAATCTCATGAACTTGCTAGGGTTGGGTCCTGTAGGTAAGCTACTAAACCTTGGTACCTAAGCTAACCTCCATTTGCCTTGCTCATGTACTGTTGGTGAGAGAGGGGTACAGTTAGGGTGACTGGACCCCTGAAGATTAAAAAAAAAAAAAAAAAAAAAAAGGCAGGAAAGTCTGCACTTGCTAGAAATCAAAGACGATCTGACTTCTTATCTCTAGCCTAGTTCCCTAGACCTGTTTTTCCACAGACAACCAGGACCCCTCCTGGGAGAGAGGTCTTTCATAGGATTTAAATACTATGGTTGGTCAAGTTCACTACCCACCCACCCCCGCCCGTAATTGGTGCCAGAGGCTAGCCTCTTCCTGAGACAGCCCCTAGCCCTAACCAACCAGCTGTCCCTCTGGTTCACCAGAGCAGGAAAACAGCCCACCACCACTAAAAGGTCATAAATACCTTGGCAAGGGGAGGGCAGGCTCCCTGACCACTTGAGAACTTGCAGCTGTGGGTGAGTGTTTCCCTCCTCCACTGGGGGCCTAGGTTGGCTCCACCCAGGCCCAGCCGGGAGGGACCCCCCTCGCCCTTACTCTCCACATGGGCTCCTTTACCCCCTTCAGCTCCCCACATGGCAGGAGCTCCTTGAACTTTCTTTTTCTTTCCATGGATTTTCCAGGCCCTCCACGTGGGATCTCTAATCACATGGGTGCCTTTCCTTGGCTCTGAACTTACCTCAATAAATATAATAATTTAATAGTTATCCTTCCCAGCCTTCTTTTAAATTTTTATTTATTTTTAAGAAAGAGGCAGATAGAGAGAGAGAATAGGCATGCCAGGGCCTTCAGCCGCATGCACCACCTTGTACATCTGGCTTACGTGGGTCCCGGGGAATTGAACCTGGGTCCTTTGGCTTTTCAGGCAAGCGCCTTAACCACTAAGCCATCACTCCATCCCTCAGTCTTCTTTTTTTTTTATTCAATTCTTTTTTTTTTTTTTTTTTTTTGGTTTTTTCGAGGTAGGGTCTCACTCTAGCCCAGGCTGACCTGGAATTCACTATGGAGTCTCAGGGTGGCCTCGAACTCACAGCGATCCTCCTACTTCTGCCTCCCGAGTGCTGGGATTAAAGGCGTGCGCCACCACGCCCGGCCAATTCTTTGAATAAAATTAGAAACAAACCTAGGTTTGGGGTTCAAACCTAGATCCCTAGCACCCCGTTACACTGGGGAAGCAGGACAGGCTGCAAAACCAGGACCGTCACCCTGTAGAATGCAACTTTCACAGCCTGGCCAGATTCCTTCTCTTGTCCCACCCCCGCCCAAGGAACCCTTTCTTATTCCCAACTTGTCCCAGATCTGCACACGTGTGTGTGTGTTTGTCCCAATGAATTTAATTAAAAGAAAGAAAAGAAAGGAAATGTCTCTTCCTCCCCCAGCAGCCATTAAATGCTGGTAGCTTCTCAGTGAGGGGTGGACTCATGAGGCCCTCCTCCATCCATGAGGGAATCGGGGGTGGGGGGGCTCTCATACAGGGTTACTACAGTTGCTTGTAAATTAATGAGTACAACAGCCACGGCATGCCTGGAAGAAGACAGTATTCCACAACGCTCCTTCCCATCCTCTAGCTCTGACATTCTTTCCCCACCCTTTTCCAAAATATTCCCTGAGCCTCAGAGGGGTGACATAGATCTCCCATAAAGAGCTAAGCATTCAGCCGGGCGTGGTGGCGCACGCCTTTAATCCCAGCACTCGGGAGGCAGAGGGAGGAGGATATAAATAAATAAATAAATAAATAAATAAAATAAAAAAATTTAAAAAGGCTGGGTGTGGAGGATTGCTGTGAGTTCAAGGCCACCCTGAGACTCCATAGTGAATTCCAGTATAATTAATAAAGTTGTCTATGTAATAAGTCAAACTGAGTTATAGTGGCCTGTAAGCCAATGATTAGTATCCTTAAAAAAAAAATGAGGGCTAGAGAGATGGCTCAGTAGTTAAAGGCAGCTGCATACAAGTTCTGCTAGCCAGCCTGGGTTCAATTCCCTAGTACCCACATAAAGCCAGGTACACAAAGTGGTACATGCATCTGGAGTTCGTTTGCAGTGGCTGGAGGCCCTGACCTGCCCATTCTCTCTCTCTCTTTCCCTCTTTCTCTGTCAAATAAATAAATAAAAATAAAATATTTTTTTAAATTTGGGTTCATAAACTTGGGGGACTCCTACACCCCAAAATTCTAAATCAGCAGAGGCCCATTTTCTCCCTCCCTGTCTCTCTCTCACGCTCTCTCTCTCTCTCTCTCTCTCTCTCTCCTTGCAGAGTGGTGCAGACAAAACTGGCCTGCTCAGGATCAAAAAGCAGAGGAGAAAACATGAAGGGTGGAACTGGTTGGACAGGTTTTTCTCACAAGTTGCTGTTACTTTAATCCCAAGAAGGCTGGATCTTAAAGTCAACAGATCCAAAGAGGACTGGGGCCTGAGCGGAAGCCCTCGGTGAGATCAGCCCTGAGCCCCAGAGGATGCTAGGTGAGCCAGTTGCCCTCTGCCGGGGAGGGGCTCTTTCTACTGAGATTCCCCTCTGCTCAAGGTGTGAGGGAATAGGTCAGTAATTAGCAAGGTGTGAGTAACAAACAGGCCGTGAGGGTTCAAAAATCAGGAGAGTGATTCACTGTGGAAGAGAATGAGCTAGCGCCGCTTCCCTGTGGAGGAGAGGATGATGTCTCACTAAGCAAATACCTGACCCCAGTCCACAGCCCAGAGAAGGCAAAGCAATGTGTCATTCAGAGATAAGCAGAGGAGATTTTCTGGGGAGTATTTCACAGGTCCAGCCCTGACTTATGCAGAGGGTCACTCTCTGACTTCTGTCTCTCTCTTTTTTTCTCTCTCTCTCCTTCATAGATTTTATTTTATTTTATTGTTTTTAACATTTTTTTAAACATTTTGTTTATTTATTTATTAGAGAGGGGAATGAGAGAGAAAGAGGGAGAAAGACAGAGACAGAGGGAGAGAGAGAATGGGCAAACCAGGGCCTCTAGCCACTGCAAACTCCAGACGCTTGTGCCACCTGTGTAGTTGGCTTATGTGGGTACTGGGGAATTGAACCTAAGTCCTTTGGCTTTGCAGGCAAGTGCCTTAACCATTAAGCCATCTCTCCAGCCCTGTTTTTAACATTTTATTATTATTTTTTTATTAACAACTTCCATGATTATAAAAAACATCCCATGGTAATACCCTCCCTTCCCCCTCCCCCCACTTTCCCTTTGAAACTCCATTCTCCACCACATCCCCTCCCCCTCTCAATCAGTCTCTCTTCTATTTTGATGTCATGATCTTTTCCTCCTATTATGATGGTCTTGTGTAGGTAGTGTCAGGCACTGTGAGGTCGTGGATATCCAGGCCATTTTGTGTCTGGGGGAGCGCGTTGTAAGGATGAATTCTGTCTCTTTTCTTCCCTTCTGGCCATCCACCTTGGGAATAGCAATCATCAGCCTTTTGCCCAGTGGAGGGATGTGGAGAGAGTATATGGAAGATGTGGAACTGCCAGTGGGCTCTTCTCAACTACAGTTTGAGAGCTGGTTGGTGGCTTGAGGGGGAGGGGACAGGCCTTGGTCTATACCTGCAAGATCCAAGACAAGTGTGTGGCCAGCATGCCTAAGTAGGTTCTGTCTACATTGCCAAAATCTGATGCCTCATGACCTCACTGAAGCATCGTCTGGTGTTGGCAGAGGCAAGAGGCCCTGGCATGTCCACATCTTTCTGACATATACACATGCAAATAAATAGTTCCCCCCCCCCCCGAGGTAGGGTCTCACTCTAGCCCAGGCTGACCTGGAATTCACTATGTAGTCTCAGGGTGGCCTCGAACTCATAGCAGTTCTCCTACCTCTGCCTCCTGAGTGCTGGGACTAAAGGCATGCACTTGAAGTTGTTTGGTTGACCCAAGAACGGGTAAGGTCTCAAGCAATCAAGGATCCTAAAGAAGGACTAAGCCTGGTGTGGTGGCGCATGCCTTCAGTCCCAGCGCTCAGGAAGCTGAGGTAGGAGGATTGCCGTGAGTTCAAGACCAGCCTGAGCTACAGAGTGAGTTCTGAGTCAGCCTGAGCTAGAGTAGGACCCTGCTTCAGAACAAAAAGAAACAAAGGACTCATATGGGCTGGGGAGATGGCTTAGCAGTTAAGGCGCTTGCCTGCAAAGCTAAAGGACCCAGGTTTGATTCCCCAGGCCCCACATAAAGCCAGATGCACAAGGGAGCATAGACGTCTGGAGTTCATTTGCAGTGGCTAGAGGCCCCAGAGTGCCCATTCTCTTCTCTCTCTCAAATAAATAAAACTTTTTTAAAAAGTCATAGCTTTCAAAAAAAGCATATCCTGCCAGGCGTGGTGGTGCACGCCTTTAATCCCAGTACTTGGGAGGCAGAGGTGAGATTGCCATGAGTTTGAGGCCACCCTGAGACTACATAGTTAATTTCAGGTCAGCCTGGGCCAGAGTGAGACCCTCCCCTCCCCCCCCGCAAAAAGAAAATCACACCCAGTAGCCATAGATTGTTACCAGAAAAATTTCAGTGACACAGATGAGACACCTTCCAGTGAGTTGTAGGACATGGAGGTTCCTAATGCCCCCAAACATAGCAGGCTATTGTCGGAGAGATGGCTTAACAGTTAAGGCACTTGCCTGCAAAGCCAAACCCAGGTTCGACTCCCCAGGACCCACGTAAGCCAGATGCACAAGGGGGCGCACGCATCTGGCATCTGGAGTTCGTTTGCAGTGGCTGGAGGCCCTGGCAAGCCCATTCTTTTTCTCTCTCTCTTCCTCTGCTCTTTCTCTCTTTCCGTCTCTCAAATGAATAAATTAAAAATATTTGCAGGGCGTGGTGGCACACCCCTTTAATCCCAGCACTTAGGAGGCAGAGGTAGGGAATCACCTTGAGTTGGAGGCCAAGTTGAGACTACATAGTGAATTCCAGGTCAGCCGGGACTAGAGTGAAACCCTACCTTGAAATCCCTCCCCCCAAAAAGGGTGTGTGTGTGTGTCTGAATGGGCAGCAACATGCATGCAGGTGCTTGCCTTTAACCCCAGCATTTTGGAGGTGGGAGCAGGAGTTCAGGGTCACCCTGAGCCACAGAGCAAGCTCCGGACCAGCCTGGGCTACGTGAGATCCTGTCTGTGGGGAGGGAGGGAGAGAGAAAAAGAAAGAAAAGAAAAGGAATCTGTAACAAAACAACTTGATAGTGAACTGGACTTGGGACTATACTATCAGACTGATCCTATGGGCCTGGGGCCCAGCCACGGCTGTCCCAACCTCCTTAAGACCAGCCAGTCCTGAACTGTGGACCTCTTTCCTGTACGGCTTGCAAACTGCCAAATAAAATAAAATAAAATGACTCTCATAGACTATGCTGTGCCTTCCAAACGAATGTGTCTCTTACCTTCCTCGTGCTTATGACTCTGCTCTAGGTCTTGTTCCTAGATCCCAATTTCCCTTAAATAAACCCCACAATTTGTGATGCCTCCCTAAATAAACTTAATTCATAATTTATCCTTCTTGAGTTCATTTTTTAAAAATCAATTCTTTGTTAAAAATAGCACAGGAGCCGGGTGTGGTGGCGCACGCCTTTAATCCCAGCACTCAGGAGGCAGAGGTAGGAGGATCACCGTGTGTTCAAGACCACCCTGAGACTCCATAGTGAAATCCAGGTCAGTCTGAACTAGAGTGAGACCCTACCTTGGGAAACCAACAAAAAAAAAAAAAAAAAAAATAGCACAGGACCCAAAATTGGAGTTCATAAACTTAGGTGACCCCTCCTAACCCCCCCCAAAAAAAAATCCTGTATCAGTAGGAGGATCACTATGAGTTCGAGGCCAGCCTGGGACTACAGAGTGAGTTTCCAGCTCAGCCTGGACTAGAGTGAGACCCCCCCACCTCAAGGTGGGGACATGGGGAGCAAATGAATACTGGGACCTAAGGAACTGGTTTCTGGTGTTGGAGAATGAGGGAATCCCGGGATGTGGACCCTCAGCCACATCACTAACCAAAAACAAAAGGGAAATGGGGAAAGAAAAAAAAAAGCCTGAACTACTAGGAGCTGGCCAGGAACCGGACTCCTTTCATGTCAAGTGATCATTCCCTAACCTTCTCTGGGCCTGGGGACAAAGGAGAGGGGAGGAGGCTTGGGGACAAAGAGCAAGAACTCACCCCCGTCTTCTCCTTTTAGATTACTCAACGGATCTTAACAATTAACCAGGGCTGTAAAAGGACTGAGTAAGCCTGCCCACCTGTTCACCTGGGCCTTGGGAGGGGAGGACCAGAGAGAGAGGCTTTCCCTGCGAGCTCCAGCCTCGGGGGCCCCTTTTGGGTCTTTGCAATTCTTCAAGCTGTCGCCCCTCCCTCTTCCCCCCAATCTCTGAGCCGACCGCCTCTCTGCCTCCACATTGCTGTGATAAATAGGTGCAACGCAGGCTCAGAGAGCAGATGACTTTTCTGTGATACTCTGCAGACAAAATGCAAATTGGATAATGAGGACAGGATCGGGGACCTAGCTGGCTGGTCACTTCCTTGATGACAATGAAACCACTGATTTTAGCCTCACCTTCACGCAGGCGTCCACTACGGGGAGTAATTGGGACTGGCACGCCTACATGCCCACACAGAGCTAATAAATACAGTTGTTTTTTGTTTGGTTTTTTGTTTTTGTTTTTGTTTTTCAAGGTAGGGTTTCACTCTAGCTCAGGCTGACCTGGAATTCACTATGTTGTCTCAGGGTGGCCTTGAACTCACGGCGATCCTCCTACCTCTGCCTCCCGAGTGCTGGGATTAAAGGCATGCGCCACCACGCCCGGCTTCTTCTTTTTAGCTCCAGATGTTTGTGCCACCTTGTACATCTGGCTTGACATGGGTACAAGGGAACCAAACATGGTTGGTTTTTTTTGGCCTTGCAGGCAAGTGCCTTAACTACTAAGCCATCTCTACAGCCCATAGTTGTATATTATGTATTTATTTGGAGAGAAAGGCAGATAGAAAGAGAAAATGGGTGTGCCACTGGAAACAAACTCCAGATGCATGTATTATCTTGTGCATCTGGCTTACATGGGTCCTGGGGTATTGAACCTGGGTCCTTTGGCTTTGTAGGCAAATGCCTTAGCGACTAAGCCATCTCTCTAACATTAAATGGAGGTTTTTTGTTTTTTGTTTTTCAAGGTAGTGTCTCACTCTAGCCCAGGCTGACTTGGAATTCACTATGTAGTCTCTGGGTGGCCTCAAACTCACAGAAATCCTCCTACCTCTGCCTTCCAAATGCTGGGATTAAAGGCGTGTGCCACCATGCCTGACTAAGATTATAACTTTTTTTTTTACTTTATTTTAATTAATTTATTTGACAGAGAAAGAGTGAGAGGGAATGGGCGCACCAGGGCCTGCAGCTATTGCAAATGAACTCCAGATGCTGTGCGCCCCCTTGCATCTGGCTAACGTGGGTCCTAGGGAATTGAACCTGAGTCCCTTTGGCTTTGCAGGCAAATACCTTAACCGCTAAGACATTCCTCAAGCCCCAAAGATTATAACTTTAAATTTCAAAGGAAAGGAAAAAAAAAATCTCACCTCTACAATCCAATGTTGTAGATGTTTTTATTCCCAGTTCTTTTTATTTATTTATTTTTGTTTATATTTATTTATTTATTTATTTGAGAACGATAGACAGAGAGAGAAAGAGTCAGAGAGAGAGAATGGGTGCGCTAGGGCCTCCAGCCACTGCAAACGAACTCCAGATGCATGTGCCACCTTGTGCATCTGGCTTACATGGGTCCTGGGGAATTTGGCCTTGAACCAGGGTCCTTAGGCTTCACAGGCAAGCCCTTAACCGCTAAGCCATCTCTCCAACCCCCCCAGTTCTTTTTAATAAATAATTTTATTGCTGGGCGTGGTGGTGCACGCCTTTAATTCCAGCACTTGGAAGGCAGAGGTAGGTGGATCACCGTGAGTTCGAGGCCACCCTGAAACTACATATAGTGAATTCCAGGTCAGGCTGAGCTAGAGTGAGACCCTACTTTGAAAAAAAAACAAAAATTTACTTGCTAAAAGAGAGAGAGAATGGGCATGTCATGGCCTCCTGCCATTGGAGATGAACTCCAGATGCATGTACCCCTTTGTGCATCTGGCTTTATGTGTGGGCAGTAGGGAATTGAACCCAGACTGGTAGGTTTTACAAGCAAGTACCTTTAACTGCTGGGCCATCTCCCCAGATGTTACTCACGATTTTGTTCTGTTCCTGAGTTCTCCTCCGGGTGAAGGAGATCTATCTTGACATTATAGACTCTGTACAGGTAACTAGCTGATCAATGTATTCTTTTTTTTAAAAAAATATTTTTTAACTTTTATTTATTACAGAAAGAGAGAGGCAGAGAGAGAGAAGGGCATGCCAGGGCTTCTAGCCACTGCAAATGAACTCCAGCAGGTGTTTTGGGGAGTGTAGCAGACAGCTTCAGGTTCGCTGAGATGAACTTCCAGACCAGGCAGAGTTAGGGAGGAAGGGATATTTATTGAAGCCTACAGATCCAGGGAAAGTTCCATAATGGCAGAAGAAGCTGGCCTGCCTTCACAGGTCCAAGGAGAGAGAGAGAGAGAGAGAGAGAGGTGCACTAGCCAAAAGCCACACAGCACAGCACACTTCAGGAACTCCAGCTAGGCGCACTTTGCATTATCTTTAGATTGAAATCTCAAACCCACCACCACACCTTAAGATCCGCCCAGTGACACAGCCTCCAGCCAGGTGGCTGCAGATGCAAACTACAAACTAATAAAACACGGTATATATTGGGGGCCATCTATTCAAACTACCCACAGGGAGATAATTCCGTTGGTAAAGTGTTTGCCTTGAAAACATGAGGACCTTAGCTTGATCCCTAGTACCTATGTAAAAAATACTGGGCATGGTGGCGCACACACGCAATCCCAGCTCTGGGGAGGCAGAAACAAGAGGATCCCTGGAGTTCACTGGTCAGCCATTCTAGCCTAATTGGTGAGCGCCAGGCCAATGACAATGTCTCAAAAAAAAAAAAAAAAAAAAAAAAAGTGAAAGTGGGTGAAACACACAAGCAAAAAAGTGAAAGTGGGTGAAACACACAAGCAAAAACTGAAAGTGGGTGAAACACACAAGCAAAAAAAGTGAAAGTGGGTGAAACACACAAGCAAAAAAGTGAAAGTGGATGAAACACACAAGCAAAAAAAGTGAAAGTGGGTGAAACACACATAGACATAAGCAAAAAGAAAAACAAAGTGGCTGGTAGGTCCGTGAATGAAGGAGGAAAAGAAAGCTGAGACCAGAGTCAGGTGTCGCTGGGCGTCCTGACTAAACATGACTTTATCACACACCACTCGTTCCCACCCGACTTTATCCTGTCCTGAGTCCTTGTGTTCTCTGATGGTCCCCAAAATCCCGTTTCTACCTCTAACAGCACGTAGGTCATTGGGGTGTTGGTATGGGTCTGTGGTGCTGGGAGGAGCCCTTCTAGGTGTGATGTGTGCGTGTGCACGTTCATGTGTGTAAGTGCACGTCAGGTGTGGAGGTCAGAGGCCATCCTGAGGTTTCAGTCCGTGTTTAAGGCGGGGTCCTTCATTCTCCACCACTGCCCTTCACCAGGCCAGCCAACTTCCGGGAATTCCATCTCCGCCTCTCATCTCGCCATCTTCCGGTGGAATCAGGCTCCTACCACCACATCCAGCTCCTCCTATTTGCAAGGCAAGTGTTTTATGTGCTGAGTCATCTTCCCAGCCCTGGTATGAACACTTCTTTTCTTTTTAAAATATTTTATTTATTTGATTTTTGTTTGTTTATTTATTTATTTGAGAGAGAAAGAGGCAGATAGAAAGAGAGAGAGAATGAGCGCCCCAGGGCCTCCAGCTGCTGCAAACGAACTCCAGACACACGCTGCCACCTTGTGCTTCTGACTTATGAGGGTCCTGGGGAATCGAAGCTGGGTCCTTCGATTTGCAGGCAAGAAGAACCTTAACCACTAAGCCATCTCTCCAGCCCCTGAACACATTTTTTTATTTTTTTTTTTTTTGTTTTTTTTTTTAGGTAGGGTCTCACTAGCCCAGGCTGACCTGGAATTCACTGTGTAGACTCAAGATGGCCTTGAACACACAGCGATCCTCCTACCTCTGCCTCCCAAGTGCTGGGATTAAAGGCGTGTGCCGCCATGTCTGGCTCCTGAACGCTTCTTTTATATTTATTTATTTATTTGAGAGAGAAGAGAGAGAATGGGCACGGCAGGGCCACTGCAAACAAACTACAGACACATGTGCCCCCTGTGCATCTGACTTACATGGGTCCAAGGAATTGAACCAGGGTCGCTGGGCTTTGTAGGCAAACGCCTTAACCGCTAAGCCATGTCCCCAGCCCCTGAACACTTCTTAATGACGATGGCCATCTCTCCACTTCTATACCTTCCTCACTCCTAAATGTATGTATGTATGTATGTATGTATGTATGTTTGTTTGTTTGTTTATTAGGTAGGGGGCAGGAGGGTGGAGCACCAGGGTCTCTTGCACTGCATGCGGAATGCACCACGTTTTGCATTTGGCCAGTAGGCTTTGCAAGCGAGCACCTCTAACGGCTGAGCCATCTCCTCAGCCCCACTCGCTAATGTTTTCAGCCTAATGTTTCGTGCACAGGAAGTTCTCACATGTGTGGAGAACTAAACTATCTTCCTGCTGCTATTGGTGCAAGGTCAAGGTCAGGGGAAGACTGTTGTCATTACTTCATCTTCCGTTAGCCCCCACCTCACCACATTTTGCTGCCCCATCATTCCATGGGAGCTTGGCCAAACCCAACGCATGACTTTAGTCCTTGCATTAGCGTGAAGTCTGCCTCATCCATTTCTTTTCATATATCTATCTATATCTATCTATATCTATATCTATATCTATATCTATATCTATATCATCTATACAACTTCCATAATTGTAAACAATATCCCATGGCAATTCCCTTCCTCCCCCCACTTTCCCCTTTGAAACTCCACTCTCTATCATATCCCCTCCCCATCTCAATTAGTTTCTTTTATTTTGATCTCAAGATCTTTTTCTCCTATGATGATGGTCTTGTGTAGGTAGTGTCAGGCACTGTGAGGTCATGGATATCCAGGCCATTTTGTGTCTGGGGGGAGCACGTTGTAAGGAGTCCTACCCTTCCTTTGGCTCTTACATTCTTTCTGCCACCTCTTCTGCAATGGACCCTGAGCCATGGAAGGTGTGATGGAGATATTTCAGTGCTGAGCACTCCTCTGTCACTTCTTCTCAGCACCATGATGCCTTCTGAGTCATCCCAAGGTCACTGCCATCTGAAAAGAGAAGGTTCTCTAACCAAAAGTGAGAGTAGCATTAATGTAAGGGTATGAACATGAAGAGAAGTGCTTACTGGGCAGTTTGGTGGGAATAGTATATACTTTTAGCCAGACAGCAACAGACGTTACACCCCTAGGGCTCATGACTTCCCCTCTTGTAGGTTTTCAGTATCCCATGGAGCAGTCCATCAGTCCAATTAGAGGCCTGTTGGTTTCCCCCATAACAGATGTGCACCCGTTGGCTCATTTGGCCTGGCTGGCCAAATATAAGGATTACAGTGTCCACTGTTGAGTATCTTCACTGGTGATTTCTCTCTCTCCCATTGAACTGCATGCAGAATGGCTTCTTCCAGCTTTCTGTCAGCTGGTCTACATGGAGGAGGTGATCAGCTCAGTTCCAGCAGGGTTTCTCAGTGGCCTTGCAGCCCAAGTATGTGGAGTCTTCAGCAATAGGGTCTTACCATCTATTCCTGGTGGGAAACTAAGGGTCTCGGCAATGGCCTGTAATGTTTTGGGGGCATCAGGGACCTCCCTGGCCAACAACTCACAGGAAGGTATCCCATCCCTGGTACTGAAAATTTTCTACTAACAATCTATGGCTCCTGAGTGTTCCATTGTCCAAAACAATAGGTTCATCCATTTCTTTTAAACCTTGAAAACTGCTCCCACCCTTGTTTCCTTACCCCATGCTTTTCAGATACTTTAATCCTCTAGTTTCTTCTCAGTGGTTTTTCTTTCTCTTTCTTTCTTTCTTTTCTTTTCTTTTTTTTTTTTTTTTTTTTTTTTTTTTTTTTTTTTGTGAGGTAGGCTCTCACTCTAGCCCAGGCTGACCCAGAATTCACTATGTAGTCTCAGGGTGGCCTTGAACTCACTGAGATCCTCGTACCTCTGCCTCCCCTCCAGAGTGCTGGAATTAAAGGTATGTCCCTGTCCCTTCCCTGTCCCATTGTTCTCTTTAAATCTACTGCCACCTGCTTGTTCCCCTCACACCCTGTCTTTTGGAAAGGGAATAATTTACAATGTCACCAAATCTGGAAGATGAGAGTCATCCTAAATGGCTTTTCTTCTAAGCTCCTGCGTCATACTGTCATGACCCTTAGGTCTACTCCCTTATCTCCACAACATTCTTCCTCCCCATCGATGTCTTAGCTTGAGCTCTTGTGTGTTCTTTCCTTTTATATATTTTATTTTTATTTTTATTTTTGTTTTATTTATTTATTTGAAACAACAGACAGACAGAGAGAAAAAGAGGCAGAGAGAGGGAGGGAGGGAGAATGGGTGCATTGAGGGCCTCCAGCCATTGCAAATGAACTCCAGATGCATGAGCCACCTTGTGCATCTGGCTTACATGGGTCCTGGGGAATTGAGCCTCGAACCAGGGTCCTTAGGCTTCACAGTCAAGCACTTAACCACTAAGCCATCTCTCCAGCCCTTATATGGATTTTTTTCACCCTCACCTTCTGTCCAGTGCAAGCAATCCTCCATGTCACTACCAAGGGAATTTTTCAACACATCAGACTACACCACTCCCCTGATGAGTCACCACTTAGATAAAACACCCAAACTCCATTATCATCTGGCCTTTACAATCAACCTTATCTCCTATCTCACAGACCCTACAATCTAGCCGTGTTCATCTCCTTTTAGTTTCCCAAACTTGTCAGACAGCTTGCTGGCTTGTGTTCTCGTTTTCTGACACTGGGTGTTGTTATGTTTGAAGTCCAGGCTGACTTCAAATTCGAGGTTCTCCTGCCTTCGCCTACTGACTGCTGCTATTCCAGACATATGCCCCATGCCCAGATTTTTATTTATTTATTTATTTACTTTAATTTTTTTCCTAGGTAGGGTCTCACTGGAGCTCAGGCTGACCTGGAATTCACTATGTAGTCTCAGGGTGGCCTCGAACTCACGGCGATCCTCCTACCTCTCTGCCTCCCAAGTGCTGGGATTAAAGGCGTGCGCCACCACGCCCGGCTTGTTTTTTGTTTGTAAGGCAGGGTTTCACTCTAGCCCAGATTGGCCTGGACATCACTATGTAGTTCAGGCTGCCTCAAACTGATATAGTGATCCTCCTACATCAACTTCCCAAATGCTAGGGTTTTAGGTGTGAGCCACTAGTCCCAGCTAGGCTACTATCTATCTATCTATCTATCTAAAATTTTTAATTTTTTTGTTTGTTTATTTATTTGAGAGTGACAGAGAGAAGGAGGGAGGGAGAGAGAGAGAGAAAATGGGCGCACCAGAGCTTCCAGCCTCTGTAAACAAACTCCAGACGCGTGAGCCCCCTTGTGCATCTGGCTAACGTGGGTCCTGGGGAATCGAGCCTCGAACCGGGGTCCTTAGGCTTCACAGGCAAGCGTTTAACCGCTAAGCCATCTCTCCAGCCCAAATTTTTTTTTTTTTTTTTGAGGTAGGGTCTCACTCTAGCCCAGGCTGACCTGGAATTCACTATGGAGTCTCAGGGTGGCCTCGAACTCACGGCGATCCTCCTACCTCTGCCTCCCGAGTGCTGGGATTAAAGGCGTGCGCCACCACGCCCGGCTTCCAGCCCAAATTTTTTAATTTTTTAGAGCATCAGGAGAGTGTGCCAAACACTGGCAAGGGGAAGCTGGCTATACCTCCCATAAACCCCACCCCGACAACACACCTCCGACGGGTTCCAGTTCCCAAACTGACATCGGCGGGGGATCAAGCCTTCAGAACATATACGCTTATGGGGGACATTGGAATCAAACCACCACAGGTCTACCGCTAGTTAACTGTTAATGACTTTCTCCCCCCAACAGACACCATAGCTCTTTTCAGCAGCCCGACAGCTAGTCAACAGGAAGGAGGCTTACAGCTTGATGTCGTCTCTGCGTCCTGAAGCCCAAGCTTCTGCAGTCTGTAGCAACGGGGTCTTACCATCTAGTTCTGATGGGCAGCCAGGAGGCTTGGCAATAGCGTGCAATACTTTGCGGGTATCCGGGGGGGGGGGGGGCTGACCAACAATTCACTGGAAGATGTCCCAGCACTGGCACTGAAAATTTCTTGTAATAATCTATGGTTTCTAAGCACAGCATTATCCATCCCCACAGGGACACTTCGCCCCAAACTCTCTGTTTTTTGTTTTTTGTTTTTTGTTTTTTTTTTGAGGGAGGGTCTCGCGCTAGCCCAGTCTTACCTAGAATTCAATATGTATTCTCAGGCAGACCTTGAACTCACACCAGTGATTTTACCTCAGCCTCCTGAGTGCTGAGGTTAAAGGCATGTGCCACCATGCCTGGCCAAACTCAATTTTTATTTTTTTATTTTATTTTATTTTTTGGGGGTTTTTCGAGGTAGGGTCTCACTCTAGCCCAGGCTGACCTGGAATTCACTATGTAGTCTCAGGGTGGCCTCGAACTCACAGCAATCCTCCTATCTCTGCCTCCCGAGTGCTGGGATTAAAGGCGTGCGCCACCACGCCCGGCTCAAACTCAATTTTTAAATAAAACATTTTTATTTATTTATTTGAAAGAGAGAGAGAAAGAGGCAGATAGAGAATGGGTATGCCAGGGTCTTTAGCAACTGCAAATGAACTCCAGATGCATGTGCCACCTTGTGCGTCTGGCTTATGTGGGTACTGGGAAATCAAACCTGGGAAATTGGTCCTTAGGCTTCACAGACAAGCGCCTTAACCACTAAGCCATCTCTACCACCCAAACTCTATTTTTTAATATATTTTACTTATTTATGTATTTGAGAGAGAGAGAATGGGCACACCAGGGCCTCCAGCAACTGCAAACAAACTCCAGATGCATGCGCCCCTTGTGCGTCTGGCTTACATGGGTCCTGGAGACTCAAACCATGATCCTTTAGCTTTGCAGGCAAATGCCTTAACTGCTAAGCCATCTCTCCAGCCCCCCAAACTATTTTTTTTAACGTGTGTATGAGTTATCAAAGAAGTATGGCTTAACCCTCCTCCCACCTCCTCCTCTTTCCCATCTATTTTTTTCTTAAATATTTTATTTATTTATGGGAGAAGCAGAGAGAGGAGAGAGACAGAGAGAAAAAAAATGGGTATACCAGGGCCTCTAGCCACTGCAAACAAACTTCAGATACATGTACCGCCTTATGCCTATGGCTTATGTGGGTACTGGGGAATCGAACCTGGGTTTTGGCTTTGCAGGCAAGTGCCTTAACCGCTAAGCCATCTCTCCAGCCCTTGTTTTGTTTTTTGAGGTAGGGTCTTACTCTAGTCCAGGCTAACCTGGAATTCAACATGTAGTCTGAGGGTGGCGTTGAACTCATGGTGATCCTCCTACCTCAGCCTTCCATGTGCTGGGAATAAAGATGTGTGCCATCCAGTGACGTTGGGACGACTCAGAAGGTATCACGGTGCTGGAAAGAAGTGACTGGAGTACTGAGTAACATCTCGATCACACCTTCCAAGGTTCAGGGTCTAATGTGGAAGAGGTGGCGGAAAGAATGTAAGAGCCAAAGGAGGGCAGGACTCCTTACGACGTGCTCCCTCCAGACACAAAATGGCCTGGATATCCATGACCTCATAGTGCCTGATACTACCTACACAAGACCATCATAAGAGGAGGAAAAGATGATGACATTAAAATAAAAGAGAGACTGATTGAGATGGGGAGGGGATATGATGGAGAATGGAGTTTCAAAAGGGAAAGTGGGGGGGAGAGGGAGGGTATTACCATGGGATTTTTGTTTTGTTTTGTTTTTTGTTTTTTGTTTTTCGAGGTAGGGTCTCTAGTTCAGGCTGACCTGGAATTCACTATGTCGTCTCAGGGTGGCCTCGAACTCATGGGAATCCTCCTACCTCTGCCTCCCAAGTGCTGGGATTAAAGGCGTGCGCCACCACGCCCGGCACCATGGGATATTTTTTATAATCATAGAAGATGTTAATAAAAATTGAGAAAAAATGTGTGCCATCAAGCCCGGCTGTTTGATTTTTTTTTTTTTTTTTTTGAATTGGGGTCTCACTTGTGCTGAAGCTGACCTGGAACTCTCTCTGTTACCCAGGCTGGCCTCAAACTCACAGCAGTTCTCCTATTTTAGCTTCATGATGACCTACCTAGGAATTATATCTTGTCTCAAGAAGGAAAAATTAAAAAAATTTAAAACAAAAAGGGATCGTGGGAATAGGTTGAAATGACATGCCCTTTGACCCGCAATAGAGCTTCAGAGTTCTAACTGCTCTGTGCACAAACACACCCATGTCTATGGTAAGGGTCTCCACGTGCAGAATTCCCACAGGTTTTCCTGATAGCTGCTTACTAGAGTCGTGGGTAGAAGTCAGGAGTCAGCAGGATCCCAAAGGGAGTGGGTGGGCCGCAGCCACCAGGCAGCCATCCCGGGGCTCCCAGCCCGGAAGCAGCCAGCCCCGTAGGTTTCCATAACTGCAAGGGCTTGGTTTGCTTTATGACTATTCACGCTGAGGAATGTTTTTATAACGTGGAAGCAACGTACGACCGTTTTATAGCCGTGTGCAGAGAAAGAGCAACACCCATGGGAAAGAATGAAGGGCCCCCATGAAGTTGAGGCCTGAGCCACACACTCCTTCCTGAATGGAATTTAACCGTCAGAGCTTATGCGATGCAGAAACATCTGTCTGGTGTTGGCAGTGATGAGGCCACATGGTGGTGGTGAGAGTGTAGACCTGGAAGCAAGCCTTTTAGTCCCCGTGCAGCAAAATGGGCTGGAGAGATGGCTTAGCGGTTAAGCGCTTGCCTGTGAAGCCTAAGGACCCCGGTTCGAGGCTCGATTCCCCAGGACCCACGTTAGCCAGATGCACAAGGGGGGTGTACGCGTCTGGAGTTCGTTTGCAGTGGCTGGAGGCCCTGGCGCGCCCATTCTCTCTCTCTGTCTCTGCCTCTTTCTCTCTCTGTTGCTCTCAAATAAATAAATTTTTAAAAAATGGGATTTCAGGCGCTGCATAACTTTCATAACCAGTTTTCCCAGCTGTAATTCATTGGATATCATTGATACCCAGCTGAAAGCCTGTGAAGATTAAATAAGATGTAAAGAAAACGCACTGGGAGTACTTAAGCAAACATTGCCAGTGCTCCCCTCCCCCCACAAGTGAACTTCAGATGCATGCACCACTTTGTGCATATGGCTTTACGTGGATACTGGGGAATCGAACCCAGGCCGTCAGGCTGTCAAGCAAGCGCCTTTAACCACTGCGCAATCTCTCCAGTTCATCATTTGGTAATTTTTAAAATAAAGCCCTGGGCAGGGCGTGGTGGCACACGCCTTTAATCCCAGCACTGGGGAGGCAGAGGTAGGAGGATTGCCATGAGTTCAAGGCCATCCTGAGACTACATAGTGAATTCCAGGCCAGCCTGAGCTAGAACGTTAAGAGAAATGCTTACTGGGCAGTTTGATAAGCATAGTATATACATTTAGCCAGACGGCAGCAGATGTTACACCCCTATGGCTCATGACTACCCCTGTTGTAGGTTTTCAGTATCAGGGATGTATTCCCGTCCATGGAGCGGGCCTCCAGCCCAAATAGAGGGCAGTTGGTTTCCCCCATAACATAAGTTTTTTGTTTTTTTTTTTTAATTTTTTTTCTTCATTTTTTATTTATTTATTTGAGAGAGACAGACACAGAGAAAGAGGCAGATAGAGAGAGAGAGGGAATGGGCGCGCCAGGGCTTCCAGCCACTGCAAACGGAACTCCAGATGCGTGCGCCCCCTTGTGCATCTGGCTAACGTGGGTCCTGGGGAATCCAGCCTCGAACCGGGGTCCTTAGGCTTCACAGGCAAGCGCTTAACCGCTAAGCCATCTCTCCAGCCCACATAAGTTTTTTAAAAGCCAAAATAAAAAATAAAGAAAATTCCAGACTGCTTCTGGGAGTTCCCTTTTCTTTTGCAAATAAGGAACCAAAAAAAGAATGATACCCCTACACATCCTTCTTTCACTTCCTCCTGTAATTCCCTGCAATCATTCTTCCTCTGACTGAGTCCTAATGCAAGTTCCTGCTTAGAGCTGTAAGATAGAGAGGGCCGGAACTTCCAGGAACATTATGAGTTTGCTACATTCTGAGTCCACTGTGCACAGGAGAATGGTGTGTTTTCTGTATGGTTCAGCTGGACTATGACATTTGATAACCCATTCATCCTCAGGAGGAATACAAATCGAGTTTTTAATGTTTACTTAGTTCATTCTAATCACATATCTTTATTTTTTATTTTATTTGTTAGAGAGAGAGAGAGAGAGAGAGAGAGAGAGAATGGGTGTGCCAGGGCCTCCAGCCACTGCAAATGAACTCCAGATGCATGTGCCACCATGTGTGTCTGGCTTACGTGGGTCCTGAGGAATCAAACCTGGGTCCTTTGGCTTTGCACACAAGCACCTGAACCGCTAAGCCATCTCTCCAGCCTAATTTTTTTTTGTTTATTATTTTTTTATTTATTTGACAGCGACAGACAGAGAAAGAGGCAGGTAGAGAGAGAATGGGCATGCCAGGGCCTGCAGCTACTGCAAACGAACTCCAGACGCGTGCGCCCCCTTGTGCATCTGGCTAACGTGGGTCCTGGGGAACCGAGCCTCGAACCGGGGTCCTTAGGCTTCACAGGCAAGCGCTTAACCCCTAGGCCATCTCTGTAGCTCCTAATTTTTTTTTTTTATCATCTTGATTTTTAAGGCTATCTCAAGAGTTGGGGCAAATACATCATTTCAAAAAGGAGAGTAGCAGGACATGGTGGCGCACATCTTTAATCCCAGCACTCAGGAGGCAGAGGTAGGAGGATCGCCATGAGTTGGAGGCCACCCTGAGGCTACATAGTGAATTCCAGGTCAGCCTGGTTAGCGCAAAACCCTACCTTGAAAAAAAAAAAAAAGAATAATCTAAAGCATGGATTTTATTTATTTATTTTGGTTTTTCAAGGTAGGGTCTCACTCTAGCCCAGGCTGACCTGGAATTCACTATGTAGTCTCAGGGTGGCCTCGAATTCATGGTGATCCTCCTACCTCTGCTTCCCGAGTGCTGGGATTAAAGGTGTGTGCCACCACGCCCGGCTATTTTATTTTATTTTATTATTATTTTGTGTGTGTGTGTGTGTGTGTGTGTGTGTGTGTGTGTGTGTGTACGTGGTGCAGACAGAAGCCTGTTCAGCTTCACTTAGATGTCTGGGGAACGGGTCTACAGGCTCAATTAGCAAGTGCCTTCAACTGCCGAGCCATCTCCCTAGCCCCATATTTTACTTTTACTTCTTCATTATGGCTTCCAGTGAAAGCATTAGCTTTAATCCATTTCCTGAAAAATATCACTGAGAAAGAAATCATCAGGCCGGGCGTGATGGCACACGCCTTTAATCCCAGCACTCGGGAGGCAGAGGTAGGAGGATTGCCATGAGTTCAAGCCACCCTGAGACTCCATAGTGAATTCCAGGTCAGCCTGGGCTAGAGTGAGACACTGCCTCCAAAAAATAAAAAATTAAAATTAAAAATGCATGCAATGTTCTTTGAGCCCGTTAAGAAGGAACAGTTGGTTCCTGAGAGTGTGGTGATTTAAGAAGGAAATACAGTGTGGCAAAGAGAGGTGGACCTTCACCCTCGCCTTATCAGAATCAGAAAGGGTTGGGTCTTTATGCAGGGCCATTTACTGTGCCTTGAGGAAACCCCAGAGGTTTTCAGACGTGGCAGTATCCATGCTCAATGACACCTCAGAAGCAACCGAGTATATATACATAACTATGAGGAAGTTTTCTCTGCTGGTAACCATACAGAGACAAGCAATGGTTTCTTATTTATTTAGTTACCTATTTCATTGATCTATTTGAGAGAGAGAGAGAGACAGAATGGGCACACCAGGGCTTCCAACCACTGCAAACGAACTCCAGATGTGTGCGCCGCCTTGTGCATCTGGCTTACATGGGTCCTGGGGAGTCAAACCTGGGTCCTTTGGCTTTGCAGGCAAGCACCTTAACCGCTAAGCCATCTCTCCAGCCGGACAAACAATGATGTTTATTTATGTATTTATTTTTGGTTTTTCAAGGTAGGGTCTCACTGTAGCCCAGGCTGACCTGGAATTCACTATGGAGTCTCAGCACTCAAGAGGCAGAGGTAGGAGGATCACTGTGAGTTCAACGCCAGCCTGAGACTACATAGGGAATTTTCCAGGTCAGCCTGGGCTAGAGTGAGACCCGACCTGGAAAAACAAACAAACAAAAAGTTATATGTCAAGTGGATGCACAATAAACACTTATTAATGATTGGTGACTCAAGCATCCCAGTAGTAATGGAGATAAGGTAAGTCACTTGCAGCTGACAGACTATCATATCCTCCGAAAGATAGAGAGAGAGAGACAGAGAACCTACTTCTGCCCTTTCCTACACAGGCTGCTACCACCAAGGCACCCTGCAGAAGAACTGGCCCCAAACCTTCATATCAACTCTTCTAACTTCCCACCTCCCTCCAACAGCATCTCCGGCTAATCCCATGGTGCCAAGTATTCCCATCAGCCTCGGGCACTTCCCGGAGAAGAAGCCTTCTAAGACATCCAGTATCACCACTGGATACTCATCCTAAATCCCTCCTCGAATCTGATCAAAACTCTCTCCTAGTGCGGGGCCTGGTGGTGTGCACCTCTAATCCCAGCACTCCGGAGGCAGAGGTAGGAGGATCGCCCTGAGCTCGAGGCCACCCTGAAACTACAAGGTTGATTTAGCTGATCTGGCTGGCTAGGCGGGTGTCCCCTTCTTCCCTCACCAGTCCATGTGCGTCCCTTCCCAAGCTGTGCCCTCAGTGGAAGACGATGACCTTCTCCGAATAGAGGAGGACTAGTCTCTGGTCAAGGGTATACGAGTAGTTGTGCTCCCCTGCTAGAACCTCCAAACAAGCTCTCAAGGTCCATGTGTAGGAGAATGTAGGGTAGTCAAGCATCCAAGACTCCAGACACATTCAAATGAGGGGCTACACATAGCAGTCTGCCTTTCTTAAAAAAAAAAAGGGGGGGGGGCTGGAGAGATGGCTTAGCAGTTAAGGTGTTTGGCTGCAAAGCCAAAGGACCTCGGTTCGATTCCCCAGGACCGCACCTAAGCGTGATGCACAAGGTGGCACATGAGTCTGGATTTTGTTTGCAGTGGCTGAGGCCCTGATGTGCCCGTTCTCTCTCTCCATGTGTCTTTCTCTCTCTCAAATAAATAAATAATAAAATACTTAAAAAAAATTTTTTTTAAAGCAGAGCACGATAGCACACTCCTTTAATCCCAGCACTCAGGAGGCAGAGGTAGGAGGATCGCTATGAGTTCAAGGCCAGCCTGAGACTACATAGTGAATTCCAGGTCATCCTGGACCAGAGTGAGACCCTACCTCAAAAAAATTTAAAACTTTAGGGCTGGAGAGATGGCTTAGCGGTTAAGCGCTTGCCTGTGAAGCCTAAGGACCCAGATTCGAGGCTCAACTCCCCAGGACCCACGTTATCCAGATGCACAAGGGGGCGCACGCGTCTGGAGTTCGTTGCAGTGCCTGGAGGCCCTGGCGCGCCCATTCTCTCTCCCTCTCTCCCTCTCTCTATCTGCCTCTTTCTCTCTCTGTCTGTTGCTCTCAAATAAATAAATAAAAATAACAAAATTTTTTTTTAATTTAAAAATTTTTAAAAATTTTAAAAAGAAAATTTGAAGCCAGCCTATGCTACATAGAGAGACCCTATCTCAAAAAAAAAAAAAATAGATTTTTCTTTTTGTTGTTTTGCCTGTAAAGGAAATAAAGGTTCTAAATAACCATTGATCTTTAGTTAATGATATATGTGCTGAAGTAGTTGGGGAGAATCGCACTGAAATTTACAGTTGACTTTTGATTTTGAAGGGGGGTTGAGGTAAGGTTGTACCATATAATAGGCCCAGGCCAACCTTAAACTCAAAATGATTCTCTCCTGTGTCAGCCTTGCAAGCATCGGGTAGTGCATTAGTGAGCCTCAAGTCACTGGGATGAACCTCCAGACCAGTCACAGTTGTGGAGGAAGGGATTTATTGAAGATAGAGGGGAACTTTCATAATGGCAGAAGAAGTTGGTTCTCTTTCACAGGACCAAGCATACTAGCATACAGAGAGAGAGAGAGAGAGAGAGGGAGAGAGAGGGGGAGAGAGGCCACAAGCCATCACAAACAGGCCCTTAGCATATCTTTACACTGGAATTCCAGATCCACCCCCACACTTAGGGCTGGACCCTAGGATCCACTCACACTGACGCCTCCCTAGCTCAGTGGCTGCAGATCTAAATTACAAACTGTGGTAAAATCCTGAATATATTGGGGGCCATCCATTCAAACGACCACAGGTCATATATGCCACCATGCCTGGGTAACATTGAATTTTATTTTATTTGTTTGTTTGTTGTGTGTGTGTGCCACGGTCTCTTGCCACTGCCAATGAACACCAGACTCTTGGGCCACTTTTTTTTTTTTCAAGCTAGATTTTCTTTTTTTTATTATTATTTAATTTTTTTTATTTTTATTTATTTATTTGAGAGTGACATACAGAGAGAGAAAGAGGCAGATATAGAGAGAGAATGGGCGCGCCGCTTCCAGCCACTGCAAACGAACTCCAGACGCGTGCGCCCCCTTGTGCATCTGGCTAACGTGGGTCCTGGGGAATCGAGCCTCGAACCGGGGTCACTCATGGTGATCCCCCTACCTCTGCCTCCTGAGTGCAGGGATTAAAGGTGTGCACCACCACGCCCGGCTCTTGTGCCACTTTTAGTGTCCAGCTTTCTACCACTTCCGGTAGCTTAAGGAACTGAACCTGGGTCAGCAGGGTTTGTAAGCGAGTGCCTTTAATCACTGAACCATCTTCCTAGACTCTACAATTGACATTAAAATATATATATTTGTTTTTATTTATTCATTTATTTGACAGAGAAAGAGGAAGAGAGAGAGAGAGAGAGAAGAGAGAGAGAATGGGTGCCTCACGGCCTCCAACCACTGCAAATGAACTCCAGACGCATGCGCCCCCTTGTGCATCTGGCTAACGTGGGTCCTGGGGAATTGAACCTGGGTCCTTTGTCTTTGCAGGCAGATGCCTTAACTGCTAAGCCATCCCTCCAGCCCTACAATTGACTTTTATTTTTGTTTTTTGGTTATTTTGGGGTAGGGTCTTTCTCTAGCCCAGGCTGACCTGGAATTCACTATGTAGTCTCAGGGGGGCCTCAAACTCACAGGGATCCTCCTGCCTCTGTCTCCCAAGTGCTGGGATTAAAGGCATGCGCCACCATACCCAGCTACAATTGGTTCTTTTTTTTTTTTTTTTTTTCGAGGTAGGGTCTCACTCTAGCTCAGGCTGACCTGGAATTCACTATGGAGTCTCAGGGTGGCCTGGAACTCTCAGCAATCCTCCTACCTCTGCCTCCCCAGTGCTGGGATTAAAGGCGTGCACCACCACGCCCGGCTTTACAATTGGTTCTTAAATAAAGCAAAATGACAAGATAGGCAGGTATACAATAAAGTAAACATAGGAAAATATTAAGCCAAGCATGGTGGTTCATGTTTTTAGTCCCAGCACTCCGGAGGCAGAGGAACGATGGCCACGAGTTCGAGGTCAGCCTGGAATTACAGAGTGAGTCTCAGGTCAGCATGGGCCAGAGTGAGATCCCACCTCAAAAAGCCAAAAAAATAAAATAAATAATAGTAATAATAACAACCTGGGCTACTAGTGAAAGACATACTCATAAAATACCAAGGGCTGGCTCTAGGGATAAAACTCAGTTTGTACAGTGCTTGCCTAACATGCACAAAGCCCTAGTTTCGATCACCAGCATTACATTAACCAGGTCTGGTGGAGCTGAAGGCAGGGGAACCAGAAATTCAAGGTCATCTTGGCTATGTAACTAGCAGGAGGAGAGCCTGAGCTATCTGAGATCTTGTCTGCAAAATCAAAACAAAACCAAACAAACAATGCCACATAACCACCCCCTGCCTCCAAAAAAAAAAACAACCAAGGGCTGGAGAGATGGCTTAGTGGTTGAACGCTTGCCTGTGAAGACTAAGGACCCTGGTTCAAGGCCTGATTCCCCAGGACCTACTAAAGCCAGATACACAAGGTGGCGCATGCATCTGGAGTTTGTTTGCAGTGGCTGGAGGCCCTGGAGTGCCCATTCTCTCTCTGTCTGCTTCTTTCTCTCTCTGTCTGCCGCTCTCAAATAAACAAACAAACAAACAAAAACCAATCAAACAAACAAAAAAACCAAGAAGCTTAGTGGTTAAGGCATTTAGCTGCAAAGCCAAAGGACCCATGTTCAATTCCCCATGACCCACATAAACCAGATGCACAAGGTAGTGCACTGCTGTGACCATTCTCTCTCTCTCTCAAATAAATAAATTTTTTTGTTTTTGTTTTTCCAGGTTGGGTCTCACTCTGATCCAGGCTGACCTGGAATTAGCTATGTAGTCTCAGGGTGGCCTTGAACTCACAGCGATCCTCCTACCTCTGCCTCCTGAGTGCTGGGATTAAAGGCATGCGCCACCACACCCAGCTCAAATAGAATATATATTTTTAAAAGTGGTAGGGGGCTGGAGGGATGGCTTAGAGGTTAAGGCGTTTGCCTGCAAAGCCAAAGGACCCAGGTTCAATTCCCCAGGACCCACATTAGCCAAATGCACAAGGGGGCACATGCATCTGGAGTTCGTTTGCAGTGGCTGGAAGCCCTGGTGCCCATTCTATCTCTTTATCTCTCTCCCCCTCTTTCTCTGTCAAATAAATAAATTAATTAAATTTTAAAAAATGTGCTAGGGATATTGTTCAAGGCCCTGGGTTTGTTCCCTAGTACCACAAGAAAAAAAAAATACTTGAGGCCATATATACATCTAGTAATTATGTTTATTCAATTATTTAATTATATATATATTTAAGGAGAGAATGAATGGGTATAAGCATGCCAGGGTCTCTTGCCACTGCAAACAAACTCCAGATGCATGCCCCACTTTGTGCATCTGACTTTATGTGGGTACTGGGGAATCGGATCCCAGGCCAGTAGGCTTTGCAAGCAAGTGCCTTCAGCCATTGAGCCGCCTCCCCAGTCCCAAGTCCAGATTCTTGACCGCACTGCAGAAGAGAATTTCCGGATGAATCAGTGTGAAACAGAGATGGAGTTTATTCAGAGTTGTTAGTTTAGATTTAGGCACCGAGACTAACAGAAAGAGAAGCGCTGGGGAAAAAGATGGTCCACACTCAGTTGTGGATAGGGGCTTCTTGAGAGAGTCCTGTTACATGTCATTATAATAACCATATAGATAATTCCGGTGGGTTTTGAAGTTACGCCTCAAAGAGTTGCTAAGGAACAAATGAGATTTTGGGCGGTTCCTGATGTGTATTGGATTGGAGTTCAGCTGATGAAGTCAAACCCTAGGTCACAACGGTTGCACAGGAAGTCAAGGTGTTCTCACTGTAAATACAAGTTTATGATCTTGTTTGTGAAACCAAAATAAACTCTTCTTCCCATCCCCAGCTTTTGGTAGTGTGTTTTGTCCCAGGTAGGAGAAGGTAACTACAGCACCAACTAAGCCTGCAGTTTTCTGGGACTTTCACGAACAAGCGATTAAGGCACTTGCCTGCAAAGCCAAAGAACCCAGATTCAATTCCCCCAGTACCCATGTAAGCCAGATGCACAAGGTCGCCCATGTGCCTGGAGTTTATTTGCAGGGGGCTGTAGGTCCTGGTGCACCCATTCTCCCTTCCTCTCTTTCTCTCTCCCACTGTCTCTCTCTCTCTCTTAAATAAATAAAAAGAAAAAAAATATACAGCCGGGCATGGTGACGCACGCCTTTAATCCCAGCACTTGGGAGGCAGAGGATTGCTGTGAGTTCGAGGACACCCTGAGACTACAGAGTGAATTCCAGGTCAGCCTGAGCTAGAGTGAGACCCTACCTCGCAAAACAAACAAACAAACAAACAAACAAACAAACAAAAAATTATATATATATATAAAACCCTATGGCTGAGGAGGTCCTAAGCCCTAAGAGGGAAACTACTACTGCTGTCTGGCTAAATGGATATATTATGACCACCAGACTTCCCTCCAAACACTTAAATTTATATTCATGCTACTCTTATTTTTGGTTAGAGAAGCTTCTCTTTTCAGATGGTGGTGACCACTAGGGTGACACAAAACTCACCACAGGGCTAAGAAGTGACAGTGGGTGTTCAGCAATGAGACATCTCTATCACTCCCTTCAAGGCTCAGGGCCATTTTGGAAAAGGTGGCAGAAAGAATGTAAGAGCCAAAGGAAGGGAAGGACTGTTCACAATGCACTCTTCTAGACACAAAGTGAAGCCACGCCTTTAATGCCAGCACTTGGGAGGAAGAGGTAGGAGGATTGCCGTGAGTTCGAGGCCACCCTGAGACTACATAGTGAATTCCAGGTCAGCCTGGACCAGAATGAAACCCTACCTTGAAAAAAAAGACACAAAATGGCCTCCTGCATATCCATGACCTTGCAATGTCTGGTACTACTTACACAAGACCTTCATAATAGGAGGAAAAGATGATGACATCAAAATAAAAGAGAGACTGGGGCTGGAGGAATGGCTTAGCGGTTAAGGTGCTTGCCTGTGAAGACTAAGGACCCAGGTTCGATTCTCCAGGTCCTACGTAAGCCAGGTGAACATGGTGGCACATGCATCTGGAGTTCATCTGCAGTGGCTATTCTCTGGCGTGCCCATTCTCACTCTCTCTCTTTCTCTGTCTCAAATAAATAAATAAATAAATAAATAAATAAATAAATAAAAATAAAGATTTTATTTAATCCCAGCACCAGGGAGGCAGAAGTAGCAGAATTGCTGAGTTCGAGGCCACCCTGAGACTACCTAGTGAATTTCAGGTCAGCCTGGGCTAAAGTGAGAACCTACCTCAAAAAAAAAAAAAAAAAAAAAGTAGTTAACCAGGGGGACCAATTGAACAAAGATTGGTATCAGTTATCTTTTAGGGATTTTTTTTTTTTTTTTGAGGTAGGGTCTCACTCTACCTCAGGCTTTTTTTCTTTTTAAATTTATTTATTTGCAAGCAGGGAGACAGAGAGAGAGTAAATGGGCACACACCAGACCTAACGAACTCCAGCTTACATGTGCCACTCAGTGCTTGTGGCTTTTACCTGGGTCCTGCGGGGGGAGGCGGGGAATTGAACCCGGGGTCGTTAAGGCTTTGCAGCAAGCAAGCGCCTTAACTCGTGAGCCATGTCTCTCCTCCAGCCCCGTGTATCCACTTTTGCTTTCCCCGTTCCTCATCAGCTCAGTCCCTCTTTCCTGGGACATTCGTGGCTTCCGAGTACAGCTTGTCCAGGTAACCCTTGGGGTGTTGAGGGGGGGGGGAGCGATGACTCACCGCGCAGCCGCGGCCGGCCCAGGTGAGCATCCATCTCGGGGGGGGGGGGGGGGCGGGAGGAGCGCAGGGGGCGGAGCCAGCAGGTGCGCACGTCCGCGCTGCGCGCGCCGTCCCTCGGCCACTTCGCCTCCGCGCCCCAGGCCGTGCCCGCGCCTGGACCCTCGTGCCCGGCCCCGGTGCCCCGTCCATCAGCCACCGCGAGCATGACGCCCCCCCGGACCCTGGCGTTCGCGCTCCTGTTCGCGGTGACCGCGGTCACAGTGGCCGCGGATCCGAAAGGTGAGCGAGGGGCGGGCTTGGAGGGGGGCGCGGGGGGGACACGATGGTGTCACTGGACACAGGCCGGGCATGGAGGGGGGGGGGTCCAGCGCCCCAGTGAAGGATGGAGCGCTGGGGACCCCGATGGCGCGGGGAGGTGGCCCGAGGGAGCAGTTTCCCTTTTATTTTCATTTTCATTTTTTTTTTTGAGGTAGGGTCTCACTCTAGCCCAGGCTGACCTGGAACTCACTATGGAGTCTCAGGGTGGCCTCGAACTCACGGCGATCCTCCTCCGTCTGCCTCCCGAGTGCTGGGATTAAAGGCGTGCGCCACCACGCCCGGCTTGCAGTCTCCCTTTTGTCCGTCTTTTGCAGGGGACATGGCCAGGGCGAGGGGGCGGGGAACGGGGGGGGGGACGAAGTGACCACACTCCTGGGGCATCTCGTCTCATCCTTGCCGGGTTATCCCTCCCCCCCCCCCGCCGCCCCTCTGGTAATCTGTGTCCCCAAACCAGTCGGGACCGGTATCGGAGTTTCTGCCACCAAGCCCCCCCAGGCTGCGTGCCCCTCCCCGGTGGCACCTGCGGATGTCGCCGGATGTGGGCCTCGGGGCGGGGGACGAGTCGTCCTGGAGCGGCCGCTATGCACCTGCGCGCTGCAGGCGGGGCCTCCGGGGCTCACCTGAGTTTTCCCTCTTCGAGGAAGCATGAGTAATGCCCAGTTTATTACATAGGGAAAACCGAAACAAAGATAACTGGAAGGAGTAAAAAAAAAAAAAAAAATCTCATAAATTAACACTCATGCATATTTCTCTTTTTTTAGACATTTCTCTAACTGACCTAAACGTAAACATGGGGATTTATATTGTGAGCCGTCATCCAGAGTTTTCCTTCCTTTAGTCTTTTTTTTTTTTTTTTTTTTTGGTGTTGTTTGTTTGCTTGGGTGGTTTTTCGAAGTAAGATCTCACTCTAGCCCTGGCCGACCTGGAATTCACTATGTAGTCTCAGGGTGGCCTTGAACTCACAGCGATCCTCCTACCTCTGCCTCCCGAGTGCTGGGATTAAAGGCATGTGCCATCACGCGGGCCTCTTTTAGTCTTTAAAAACTATATTTAGATTAAAAAATGACATAAGTGGTTGCTGAAGGAACTATGGGCACTGTAAAAGGTCCTTTGTTATTTAAATATTGAACACACATTTTTTTGTTTGTTTGTTTTTTTCCTCTGGAAGGGTCTCACCGTAGTCCAGGCTGACCTGGAGTTAGTCTCAGGGTGGCCTGGAACTCTTGGAGATCCTCCTAATTATAAAGGCGTGCTCCACCACGCCCAGCTTGAACACACACTTTGAACCCAATTCTTCCTACTCTGGAGTAGAAAGGTTGGTTGTGGTGTTTTACATTTGTTTGTAAGGCCGTGCCTTAAAGTGGAAAGAAGCACTCTGTGGTTATTAAGTTTTAAATTAAATGTAATTTTAATTTTTTTTTTTTCTGGAAAGGATGCAATTTGATTAACTTTGATTACTTCATGTTTTTCTAGCTTCAGTCTGGGACTGAATACTTTTTTTTATTTTTTATTTTTATTTTTTGGTTTTTCGAGGTAGGGTCTCACTCTGGTCCAGGCTGACCTGGAATTAACTCTGTAGTCTCAGGATGGCCTTGAACTCATGGCAATCCTCCTACCTCTGCCTCCCGAGTGCTGGGATTAAAGCCGTGTGCCACCACGCCCGGCTTTTTTAAAAAAATTTATTTATTTGAGAAAGAGCAGAGAGAATGGGCGTGCCAGGGCCTCTAGCCATTGCGAACAAACTCCAGGGGCATTCGCCACCTTGTGCATCTGGTTTATATGGGTACTGGGGAATCAAACCTGGGTCCTAAGGCTTCATAGGCGAGTGTCTTGACCACTAAGCCACCTCTCCACCTTTGAATACTCTTAAATTGCAGTTTAGTGTTGGGGATGTAGCTCAGTGGTAGAGCTTTAGTCTAGCATGCTTGAGACCCCGAAATTGATCATCATCACTACCCCCCCCCCCACCTCCACAAAAAGACAAGTTAAAGGGGGGAAATTAAAGCTAATTTGGGATGGTATATAGGATTCAAAGGATCACTATAAGATATAATAGGAAGCTTCTCTGGTTTATGCTAGTGTTAAGGGATTTGTTTGTTTGTTTTTTGTTTGTGGTTTTTTGTTTGTTTGCAGGTTTTTTTGTTTGTTTGTTTGTTTGTTTTGTGACAAGGTCTCCACCTGGAGGCCAGGTGTACCTCCCGTTTGCAGTAATCCTCCTGCTTCAGCTTCCCCGAGTTCTGTGGGCCTGTTTGGGCTTCCCTTTGCACTCTGGTAACTAGACAAATAAACAAAACTAGGCAATTTGAAGTTAAAATAAGCTTTTTTTTTTTTTTTATGAGAGAAACAGAGAATGGGCGCACCAGGGCCTCTTGCCACTGCAAACTCCAGATGCATAAGCCACATTGTGCATCTGGCTTTTACATGGGTACTGGGGAATTGAACCTGGGTCCTTAGGCTTTGCAGGCAAGAGACTTAAATGCTGAGCTATCTTCCCAGCCCCTAAAAATGAGCTTTTTTTTTTGGAGGGGGGAGGCTTTTCAAAGTAGGGTCTCACTCTAGCCCAGGCTGACCTGGAACTCACTCTATAGTCTCAGGGTGGCCTCGAACTCACAGCGATCCTCCTACCTCTGCCTCCGGAGTGCTGGGATTAAAGGCATGGCCACCCTGAGACTATAGAGTGAATTCCAGGTCAGCCTGGGCTAGAGTGAGACCCTACCTCGAAAAACCAGAAAAACCAAAAAATAAAAAAATAAAAATAAAAAATAAAAATGAGCTTTTAAGGTCGCCAAAGACAAAACTAGTAAACTGGCACAATATGCAGAATGATGATTTGTGTCATTTTCAACTCAGGGAATAGGATTTGATGACACTGGGAAACCCACATTCAAAGACCTGCTCAAATTCAGTCAGCAGTCTGATCTTCTAAGACACAAGATGTTCTACAGGTTGAATATGTTCTTACTGAGCCCCAAAGCAAGCATCCCTTAATAAAGTGAGGTAGGGGTTGGGAGATGGCTCAGCTCAGATATGTAATCAAGGCGCTTACTTGCAAAGCCTGCCAGACTGGGTTGGATTCCCTAGTACCCACGTAAAGCCAGATGTGTGAGGAGGCATATACGTCTGGAGCTTGTTTGTACTGTGGCAAGAGGCCCTGGTGAGCCCATACTCTTTCTTTCTCCATGCTTGCAAATAAGTAAATTTATTAATAAAAAATAAAGTAGCCGGGCGTGGTGGGGCATGCCTTTAATCCCAGCACTCGGGAGGCAGAGGTAGGATGATTGCCGTGAGTTCGAGGCCACCCTGAGACTACATAGTGAGTTCCAGGTCAGCCTGGCCTAGAGTGAGACCCTACGTGGAAAAGCAACAACAACAACAACAACAATAATAATAATAATAATAATGGCTGGAGAGATGGCTTAGTGAAAAAGGCGCTTACCTGCGAAGGCTGAGGACCCAGGTTCAAATCTCCACGTCCCACATAAGCCAGATGCACATGGTGGCACATGCGTCTGGAGTTCATTTACAATGGCTAGAGGCCTGGCATGCCCATTCTCACTCTCTCTCTCTCTCTCTCTCTCTCTCTCTAATAAATAAATAAAAATAAGTAAAATCTTAATAATAATAGTAACAGCAACAACTTGACCATGGATGGTGACTAATGCCTTTGATCCCAGCATTCAGGAGGCTGAGATTGGAAGATCTTGAGTTTCTTTGTTTTTTAAAGATTTTATTTTATTTATTTATTTATTAGAGAGAGAGAGAAAGTATGAGAATGGGCGTGCCAGGGACTCTAGCCATTGCAAACGAACTCTAGACATATGTGCCACCATGTGCATCTGGCTTATGTGGGACCTGGGAAATCGAACCAGGGTCCTTACGCTTCGCAGGCAAGTGCCTTAATCGCTAAGCCATCTCTCCAGCCCTTTTTTAAAAAAAATGTTTTTTTTGCTTATTATTTATTTATTTATTTGAGAGTGACAGACAGACAGAGAAAGAAGCAGATAGATAGAGAGAGAATGGGCACACCAGGGCCTCCAGCCACTGCCAATGAACTCCGGATGCATGTTCCACCTTGTGCATCTGGCTTACATGGGTCCTGGAGAATCAAACGGAGGTTTACCACTAAGCCATCTCTCCAGCCCAGATCTTGAATTTTCGAGGCCAGCCTGGGCTACCCAATGAGATCAAAAGGCTAAGCTAGGGGCGTAGGGGTGTAGTGCATTGACACATGTAAACTATCATACATGTGGTCCAGGGTGCTTTTTACCCCAAACACTAATAACACCCCCTCCACACAAAATGGAAGCAGGACTGAACACAGTGTACTGATCCATTTAATTATAGCTGAAAAAAACATTCAGGATTCAGCTTACTGTTTTCTTGTTTTGAGGTTGGGTCTTGGTAGATAGCTCAGGTTAGGTTAGTCTGGAATTACATGTGTTTGCCACCACCTTTGGCATTTCAAACCACATCTTAGAGGCATGCATGTCAGAACATAATTCCCAGGGATATCGAGAGTTGTTACCACAATTTAAACCGGATTTTTGTATCTTTCTAGACTGTTTTTGCGAAAACTACAAGCTGACTACAGATTGCGTTATGAACGAAAATGGCCAATGTCAGTGCACTTCGTTTGGCACACAGAATACTGTCATTTGCTCCAAACGTGAGTATAATGTGCTCATTGCCTTGAGCTCATCTTGATCTGTACGCACACACACTATGTAGTATGGAGGTCAGGGGAGAATGTCAGGGTTCTCCTCTGTCACTCTCTCCCTTAATTTCATTGAGATAAGGTCTCTCCCTGAACCCGGTGCCTGTGCTGTTTTCAATTAGACTGGCTGGCCGGGGAGCCCCAAGCATCTTATCTCTGCCCCCCCTTAGCACTGGGGTCATAGACACGTGTGGCTGTGTGCCGGCTTTTAAGGACCTGAGCTCAGGTCCGTGTTTGTGCAGTCAGCACTATTACTTTTTAATAGATGTACCTTGAGATGGGGACTTTTACTGACTCAAATCTGAATCATGTTCTTTTTTTTTTTTGTATATTTATTTTATTATTTGAGAGAGAGAAAGACTACAAAGCAGAGAGAGAGGGAGAGAGAGAATGGGCACTCCAGGGCCCTTCAGCCACTGTAAACAAACTTCAGACGTGTGCACCACCTTGTGCAGCTGGCTTACGTGGGTCCTGGGGAATCGAACCTGGGTCCTTTGGCTTCGCAGGCAAACACCTTAACTGCTAAGCCATCTCTCCAGCCCATGCTTGTTCTTTCTTTCTCTCTCTCTCTCTTTCTTTCTTTCTTTCTATAGAAAGGATTTTGAAAATATGATATATTTATTTATTTGAGAAAGAGAAAGGCAGATAGAGAGAGAATGGGTGCTCCAGGCCCTCTAGCCGCTGCAGACAAACTCCAGATGCATGCACCACCTTGTGCATCTGGCTTTACATGGGTCCTGGGGAATTGAAACTGGGTCCTTAGGCTTTGCAGGCAGGTGCCTTAACCGCTAAGCCATCTCGCCAGCCCTGAATCACGTTCTGTTGGTGAAATGATCTGATCGCGAAAGCCTCTTTCTTACCTTCGGCAAGTCATTAGTGTGGGAAGATGAAGTAATCTTTGGCCCGGGAGTCTGGAGTGAAATGAAAGGTTTTATTCCCGTGCACGGGAGACTGCAGTTATTTTACAGTGTGACGTGAAGCTTTCCTTTCCAGTGGCTTCCAAGTGTCTGGTGATGAAGGCAGAAATGACTCACAGCAAGTCTGGGAGGAGGCTGAAGCCCGAGGGGGCCTTCCAGAACAACGACGGCATGTACGATCCCGAATGCGACGAGAAGGGGCTCTTCAAGGCCAAGCAGTGTAACGGCACTGCCACGTGCTGGTGTGTGAACACCGCCGGCGTCCGGAGAACGGACAAGGAGACCGAGATAACCTGCTCGGAGCGCGTGAGGACCTAGTGAGTGCCGCTGACAGCCGGGGCTGCCGTTTTCGTGCCTTGCAGATTTGCTTACGTTAAATTTATCTTGGCGTGGGGCTGGAGAGATGGCTTAGCGGTTAAGGTGTATGCCCGCGAAGCCTAAGGACCCAGGTTCGGTTCTTTTTCTTTTTTCGGCGGGGTGGGGCTTTCGAGGTAGGGTCTCACTCTAGCTCAGGCTGACCTGGAATTCACTAAGGAGTCTCAGGGTGGCCTCGAACTCATGGCGATCCTCCTTCCTCTGCCTCCTGAGTGCTGGGATTAAAGGCGTGCGCCACCACGCCCGACTCTTTTTTTTTTCTTTAATATAGAATGCATCATGAATTTGCATATCATCCTTGGCAGGGGTCATGCTCATAGTCTCTGTATCAAAGCGAGCACTGTCTTTTTTTTTTCTTTCTTTCTCTTCCCCTCACCCTTAGTCTTCTCCCTCTGTTTTTCCTTCCCTCTATCTCATACTGTCACTCTGGCTTGCCTGGAACTTACTATGTGGATAGACCAGGCTGGCCTTGAACCTGCAGCCACCTTCTTCTGCCTCACCAGTGCTGGAATTGCTCATGTGCACCGCCACACTCAGTCCTTCTTGTCTTTTCCCTCTAACAGGGCCCTCCGTGGCTAGCTGTCCTGACTCCACATGGCCTCTTGCGTTGTAGCTAGATACAGCTGACCATAGGAAAGATGTTCCTAAACGGGGTGTGGTGGCGCACACCTTTAATCCCAGCACGGGAGGCAGAGGTAGGATCACTGTGAGTTCCAGGTGAGCCTGAGCTGCAGCGAACGAAACCCTATCTCGAAAAACCAAAGAAAAAAAAAGAAACCATCAGAAAAGGTGTTCCTTATGAGTGGATTCTTTTTTTTTTTTTTGGTCAGCTCAGGCTCACCTGGAATTCACTGTGTAGTCTTAGGGTGGCCTCGAACTCATGGCGATCCTCCTACCTCTGCCTCCCGAGTGCTGGAATTAAAGGCGTGCGCCACCATGCCCGGCCTGAGTAGATTCTTTGAAGAATGTGGGAAGGAAGGGAAGGGGAGAAATTATGGGCATATTTACTTCAATTATCCTTCTCCTCGTTGCTCTAATTCTACTTCAGAACTTTGGAGTTAGCATACATGCTAAATGAAGTCTAAGATTGAGTTCATCACACACGGTTGTTTCTGTTCTTATTTTACAGCTGGATCATCATTGAACTAAAGCACAAAGCAAGAGAACAGCCTTACAGTGTTCAAAGCTTGCAGACGTGAGTATGATCACACATCCTATTCTTGCAGTGATCGTCCATCTTACACCATTAGACAACTAAACGTAGGGCTGGAGGGATGGCTTCGTGCTTAAGGCGTTGGCCTGCAAAGCCAAAGGACCTAGGTTCGATTCCCCAGGAGCCACGTTAGCCAGATGCACAAGGGGGAGCGCATGTGTCTGGAGTTCCTTTGCAGTGGCTGGAGGCCCTGGCGCGCCCATTCTCTCTCTCCCTCTTTCTCTGTCAAATAAAAATAAATAAAAACTAAACGTAGCCGGGCTTGGTGGCTCACACCTTGAGTCTCCGTGCTCTGGAGGCTGACAGAGAAGCACTGCTGTAAGGTTGAGGGCAGCCTGAGCTATAGAGTGACTTTAAGTCAGCCCAGCCCAGGCTAAGCTCTATTAAGTAGCTTATTATTATTATTTCTTTTTTTCCAAGGTGGGATCTCACTGTAGCTCAGGCTGACCTGGAATTCACTATGTAGTCTCAGGGTGGCCTCAAACTCACGGCGATCCTCCTACCTCTGCCTCCCAGGTACTGGGATTAATGACGTGCGCCACCACGCCCAGCCATAAAATAGCTTTTTTTAAAAGTTTTTAAAATTTTTATTTATTTGAGAAGGGCGGTGAGGAGGGGGAGGGAGGGAAGGAAGGAGAAGAGAGAATGGGCGCGCCAGGGCCTCCAGCCACTGTAAACAAACTGTAGACTCATGCGTCACCATGTGCATGTGGCTTACGTGGGTTCCGAGGAATCAAACCTGGCTCCTTAGGCTTCACAGACAAGTGCCTTAACTGCTAAGCTGTCTCTCAAGCTCCCTAAAATAGCTGTTGAAATAGAGCTACAATAACTACAATGATTCCTGTATTCCCTTCACTCAGATTCACATTGGTATTTTTCCAGATTTTGTGTATATACATATGAGCCATCTATCTATCTATCTGTCTGTCTGTCTGTCTGTCTATTCTATCATCCATCCATCTATCTATCTATTGTTATATCTATGTATGCATGTATAAATGTTCTTCCCAGAACCATTGAAAGCAGCTTGTCATGGACAAGAAGAAAGGAAGTAAGGAGGACATTTCACGTCTCTTTTCCCCTAGTTCTTCTAAATTCTTTTTTTTTTCTTTTTTTTAAAAATATTTTTATCTATTTATTTGATGGAGAGAGACAGAATGAGAATGGGTGTGCTAGGGCCTCCAGCCACTAAAAACGAACTCCAGATGCGTATGCTCCCTTGTGCATCTGACTAACGTGGGTCCTGGGGAATAGAACCTGGGTCCTTTGGCTTTGTAGGCAAATGCCTTAACTGCTAAGCCATCCCTCCAGCCCAAATTCTTTTTTTTTTTCTCTCTCTCTTTTTTTCAAGGTAGGGTTTCACTCTATCCCAGGCTGACCTGGAATTCACTATGTAATTTCAAGGGTGGCCTCGAACTCACAGCGATCCTCCTACCTCTGCGTCCCGAGTGCTGGGATTAAAGGTGTGCACCACCCGCCCAGCTTATAATTCTTTACTGTATCTTCTCTTTTTTAAAAAGTTTATTTGCATGTACACACACACACACACACACACACACACAGAAAGTAAGTAAGTAAGTATGGGTGCGCCAGGGCCTCTTGCCATTGCAAACTCCAGATGCATGTACCATTTGTGCATCTGGCTTTACACAGGTACTGGGGAATTGAACCTAGGCTGTCAGGCTTTGCAAGCAAGTGCCTTTAATTGCTGAGCCATCCATCTCTCCAGGCCCTACCTTCTCCTTACTTTTTCCTTTTTCCTTTTTCCTTTTTTTGGTCCTTTTTCCTTTTAATGATTTTTGGAGACAGAGTCTTTTCCTGTAACCCAGTGTGGCCTCAAACCTGTGATCCTTCTACTTTATTCTCCAGAGTACTGTGATAGAGGTGTGTGCCACCACGTCTGACTGTAGTGTATACTTTCTTTTTCATAATTTTATTATTTTATTTTATTTTAAAAAATATTTATTTATTTGAGAGAGAGAGAGAGAGAAAAAAAAGAGGGGGGACAGATAGGGAAGGAGAGAGAAGAAAGAAACAGAGAGAATGAGTGTGCCAGGGCCTCTAGCTACTGCAAGCGAACTCCAGACGTGTGCTCCATCTTGTGCATCTAGCTTATGTGGGTCCTGGGGATTTGAAACTGGGTCCTTAGGCTTCACAGGCAAGTGTTTAACTGCTAAGCCATTCCTGTAGCCCTCTTTTTCATATTAAAAAAAAAATTACTCGTTTGTGGGGGGGGGGAGTGGTAGGGTTCTTGCTGCTACAAATGAAGCTAGATTTTATTTTATTTTATTTTGGTTTTTCGAGGTAGGGTCTCACTCTAGCCCAGGCTGACCTGGAATTCATTATGAAGTCTCAGGGTGGCCTCGAACTCACAGCAGTCCTCCTACATCTGCCTCCCGAGTGCTGGGATTAAAGGTGTGCACCACCACGTCCAGCGAAGCTAGATTTTTGCACTACTTTTTGCACGTGGCTTTACAGGATGCTGGAGCATTGAACCCAGGCCTGCAGGCTTTGCAAGAAAGCACGTTTAACCAGTGAGCCATCTCCCTAGTCCCTGGTATTTCTTAACTAAAAACAGGGACATGGGGGCCCACCTGGAAAGCAACTACATATAACCTTATTTAGCATCTGTTTTACACACGATCAAGAGAAGGAAAATGGTGCTGGGGAAGAAAGTAAGAGCATGGGAGTGGGCTTCTCTAAGACAGAGACACCAGGTTATGTATTATTGGCAGCCAAACTCCTTAAGTGGGGCTGAAGAGATGGCTTAGTAGTTAAGGTGCTTGCCTGCAAAGCTAAAGGATCACGGTTCAATGCCCCAGGACCCACGTAAGCCAGATGCACAAGGGGGCGCATGCATCTGGAGTTCGTTTGCAGTGGTTGGAGGCCCTGGAGCACCCATTTTCTCTCTCTCTCTCTCTCAAATAAATAAATAATATATTTTTTAAAAAAACTACTTAAGTGATCTTGGTGCCTTCTCAGTATTCACATTAGGAGGTCCCTGATATCACCTTTGACCCTTCACTGGCCATGTTGACTGGGTAAAGTGCCGTTCAGCTTTCGTCTCTGTAAAATGACATTTTCCCCCTTGTAATTAATAAATAATCGATGGACCGATACATGTGTATTTTGTGAGGGTTCTGTTTCTAATCACACTGGCACTCAACAATTTTATATCAATGGATGATGCCAGAACAAACGACTTACTTAATATGATAGTTGCAAAATGACATAAAAAGTTCACCAACTTCAGGGCTGGAGAGATGGCTTAACAGATAAGTGCTTGCCTGTGAAGCCTAAGGACCCCGGTTCGAGGCTCAACTCCCCAGGACCCACTTAGCCAGATGCCCAAGGGGGCGCATGCGTCTGGAGTTTGTTTGCAGTGGCTGGAGGCCCTGGCGTGCCCATTCTGTCTCTCTCTCTCTATCTGCCTCTTTCTCTCTCTGTCTGTCGCTCTCAAATAAATGAAAATAACAAAAAATTTAAAAAAAAAAGTTTACCAACTTCCAAGAGCCGGGCATGGTGGCGTACGCCTTTAATCCCAGCACTTGGAAGGCAGAGGTAGGAGGATCACCGTGAGTTCAAGGCCACCCTGAGACTACATAGTGAATTCCAGGTCAGTCTGGGCTAGAGGGAGACCCTATCTCAAAAAACAAACAAATTTTATCCATTTCAGTTAGACCTTCAGTTACCTGCTTGAAAAGTAGAGGTGCTATTGTGTGGAACATTTTTTTTTAATCAAAGATTTTTAATTATTTACAGTGCTCTTCAGGAAGTGATGAGAACTCGTTACCAACTGGATCCAAAGTTTATTACAAATATCCTGGTATGATTTATTTATTTATTTATTTTGTAAATGAACTTTAATAGCACATTGGGATAATACAGTTTGGGTGTAGAGGCTACCAGGTGAGTCACAGTGTAAGTCTTGATGTAATGTGAAATTCCTGTTGTTTTGCTTCCGTGGCCTTGGAAAACCCCACCTCTGCCCTGGAAGGAAATGCAATATCTTGTAGAACCCCTGAAACTTGCCAATCTTCTTTCCTCACAGAACCTTTCTCTATGATAGCTTTTTATTTTATTTATTTGAGAGAGAGAGACAGAGAGAGAGAGAGGCAGATAGAGAGAAAGAGAGAATGGGTGCACCATGGCCTTTAGCCACTGCAAACAAACTCCAGATGCATGCACCCCTTTGTGCAGCTAGCTTACCTGGGTCCTGGGGAACCGAACAATGATCCTTAGGCTTCGCAGGCAAGCACCTTAACCACTAAGCCATTTCACCAGCCCCTGTGATAGCTTTTACAACACACTGCTTTAGTGGCGCTCTTGCTCCCGTCTCCTGTGATCAAAGAACTGATCCTTACCCAACTAACTTCTCTTAACTCTTAACTCAAAAAAGCATTGCACTTGGTCTGAAGAGATGGCTTACTGGTTAAGGTACTTGTCTGCAAAGCCAAATGACCCAGGTTCAATTCCTCAGGAACCACATAAGCCTGATGCTCAAGGTGGCGCATGAGTCTGGAGTTTGTATGCAGTGGCTGGAGGCCCTGTCGCACCCATTCCCTCTCTCTTCCTCTCTCTCTCAAATAAATAAATATTTTAAAAAAGAATTGTACTTAAATATTTAAGTTGTTTGTATTATTGTCTTATAACTTATTTTCTTGGATAGAGTCCACAAAGTTTTTTTTTTTTTTTTTTGGTTTTTTGAGGTAGGGTCACTGTAATCCAGGCTGACCTGGACTTCACTATGAAGTCTCAGATTAGTTTTGAACTCACTGTGATCCTCCAACCTCTGAGTGCTGAGATTAAAGGCATGTGCTACCACATCCAGCTAGATTTTTTTTTAAGTCTTTTAATTTGTTTGTTTGTTTGTTTCGAGGTAGGGTCTCACTCTAGCTCAGGCTGACCTGGAATTCACTATGTAATCTCACGGTGGCCTCAAACTCAAGGCGATCCTCGTACCTCTGCCTCCCAAGTGCTGGGATTAAAGGCGTGTGCCACCATGCCTGGCTATATTTGTATTTCTTTTTTTCTTTTTTTTGGTTTCTCGAGGTAGGGTCTCACTCTAGCCCACGCTGACCTGGAATTCACTCAATAGTCTCAGGGTGGCCTTGAACTCCCGGAGATCCTCCTACCTCTGCCTCCTGATATTACTTTATTTTCTACCATTTTATTTATTTATTTATTTGACACAGAGGGAGAGAGAGAGAGAATGGGCACTCCAGGGCCTCCAGCCAATGCAAACGAACTCCAGATGCATGCTCCACCATGTGCATCTTGCTAACATGGGACCTGGAGAATCAAACCTCGGTCCTTAGGCTTCGCAGGCAAGCGCCTTAACTGCTAAGCCATCTCTCCAGCCCCTGATATTTTTATTTTTAAGCAAGAAAGTTTCTTTAACCACTGTGAGCCATCTCTCCAGCACATTCCCCCCCCCTTTTTTTTGAGGTAGGTTCTCACCCTAGCCCATGCTGACCCAGAATGCACTCTGTAGTCCCTGGCTGACCTCAAGCTTACTGTGATCCTCCTACCTGTGCCTCTCAAGTACTGGGGTTAACGGCGAGTGTCACCATGCTCCCTTGGCTTTTTATTATTATTATTTAAGACAGAGCATATGGATATGCCAGGGCCTGTTGTCACCACAAATGAGCTTGGTACATCTGCCTTTATGTGAGTACTGAGAAATTAATCCCAGGCTAGCACTGTGCAAGCAAGTGCCATTAACCACACTTTAAAAATATATATATCATTATTATTATTTTATTTTTTGGTTTTTCAAGGTAGGGTCTTGCTCTAGCCCAGGCTGCCCTGGAATTCACTATATTGTCTTAAGCTGGCTTTGAACTCATAGTGATCCGTCTACCTCTGCCTCCCCAGTGCTAGGATTAAAGGCATGTGCCACCATGCCTGGCAAAATATTTTAGTTTTATTTATTTATGAGAAAGAGAGAGAGAGAGAGATTGTGAATAAGTATGCCAAGCCCTCTAGCCACTGCAAAGGAACTCCAGACATATACATGCCATCTTGTGCACCTGGCTTATGTGGGTTCTGGGGAATGGAACCCGGGTCATTAAGCTTTTCAGGCGAGCTCCTTAACCACTAAGCCATCTCTTCAGCCCCAGCCCAGTCTTTTTAATTACTAGAGATAAGTTTAATTATCCACTAATGGAAAGGAATCTTAATACATTTAGAGTATAGAAAATTAAATTCTGAATATCCTGAATAATAATACTTTCATACGATCTTAATTATATTAATTTGTGTTTTTCAATTTTCCATCCAGTACGAGAATAATGTCATCACTATTGATCTGGTACAAAATTCTTCTCAGAAAACTCAAGATGATGTGGACATAGCTGATGTGGCTTATTATTTTGAAAAAGATGTAAGTATAAATTTACTTGTATTATTCACTTTTGTTGTTTGTTTGTTTGTTTCGAGGTAGGGTCTCACTCTAGCTCAGGCTGACCTGGAATTCACTATGTAATCTCACGGTGGCCTCAAACTCAAGGCGATCCTCGTACCTCTGCCTCCCAAGTGCTGGGATTAAAGGCGTGTGCCACCATGCCTGGCTATATTTGTATTTCTTTTTTTCTTTTTTTTGGTTTCTCGAGGTAGGGTCTCACTCTAGCCCCACGCTGACCTGGAATTCACTCAATAGTCTCAGGGTGGCCTTGAACTCCCGGAGATCCTCCTACCTCTGCCTCCTGATATTACTTTATTTTCTACCATTTTATTTATTTATTTATTTGACACAGAGGGAGAGAGAGAGAGAATGGGCACTCCAGGGCCTCCAGCCAATGCAAACGAACTCCAGATGCATGCTCCACCATGTGCATCTTGCTAACATGGGACCTGGAGAATCAAACCTCGGTCCTTAGGCTTCGCAGGCAAGCGCCTTAACTGCTAAGCCATCTCTCCAGCCCCTGATATTTTTATTTTTAAGCAAGAAAGTTTCTTTAACCACTGTGAGCCATCTCTCCAGCACATTCCCCCCCCCCTTTTTTTTGAGGTAGGTTCTCACCCTAGCCCATGCTGACCCAGAATGCACTCTGTAGTCCCTGGCTGACCTCAAGCTTACTGTGATCCTCCTACCTGTGCCTCTCAAGTACTGGGGTTAACGGCGAGTGTCACCATGCTCCCTTGGCTTTTTATTATTATTATTTAAGACAGAGCATATGGATATGCCAGGGCCTGTTGTCACCACAAATGAGCTTGGTACATCTGCCTTTATGTGAGTACTGAGAAATTAATCCCAGGCTAGCACTGTGCAAGCAAGTGCCATTAACCACACTTTAAAAATATATATATCATTATTATTATTTTATTTTTTGGTTTTTCAAGGTAGGGTCTTGCTCTAGCCCAGGCTGCCCTGGAATTCACTATATTGTCTTAAGCTGGCTTTGAACTCATAGTGATCCGTCTACCTCTGCCTCCCCAGTGCTAGGATTAAAGGCATGTGCCACCATGCCTGGCAAAATATTTTAGTTTTATTTATTTATGAGAAAGAGAGAGAGAGAGAGATTGTGAATAAGTATGCCAAGCCCTCTAGCCACTGCAAAGGAACTCCAGACATATACATGCCATCTTGTGCACCTGGCTTATGTGGGTTCTGGGGAATGGAACCCGGGTCATTAAGCTTTTCAGGCGAGCTCCTTAACCACTAAGCCATCTCTTCAGCCCCAGCCCAGTCTTTTTAATTACTAGAGATAAGTTTAATTATCCACTAATGGAAAGGAATCTTAATACATTTAGAGTATAGAAAATTAAATTCTGAATATCCTGAATAATAATACTTTCATACGATCTTAATTATATTAATTTGTGTTTTTCAATTTTCCATCCAGTACGAGAATAATGTCATCACTATTGATCTGGTACAAAATTCTTCTCAGAAAACTCAAGATGATGTGGACATAGCTGATGTGGCTTATTATTTTGAAAAAGATGTAAGTATAAATTTACTTGTATTATTCACTTTTGTTTGTTTGTTTTTCTTTTTTTTTTTTTTTTTTTTTTTTTTTAGTTTTTTGAGGTAGGGTCTCACTCTAGCCCAGGCTGACCTGGAATTCACTATGGAGTCTCAGGGTGGCCTCGAACTCACGGCAATCCTCCTACCTCTGCCTTCCGAGTGCTGGAATTAAAGGCGTGCGCCACCATGCCCGGCTTTTGTTTGTTTGTTTTTCAACGTAGGGTCTCACTCTAGCCCAGGCTGACCTGGAATTCACTATGGAGTCTCAGGGTGGCCTCGAACTTGCAGCCATCCTCCTACCTCTGCCTCCCTAGTGCGCCACCACCCTTGGCGTATTATTTTTGTGTTCAGAAATGTAATGTTACCTGTAACACCTCAGTGGTTTTGAGGTCTTAGTCACCTTTTTTCCATGTGTGTAAGGTGAGTCTCCTTCCATTAAGTTTGCTGTCCCTGCCACTCAAATATACCTAGATTATCTCAATGTGTATACATATAAATATTTACATCTGTTTACCCCAGGGATCTTGCCACTGCAAACAAACAGATGCTTGTACCACTTTTTTTTTCTTTTTTCTTTAAATGTAGGGTCTCACTCTAGCTCAGGCTGACCTGGAATTCACTATGTAGTCTCAGGGTGGCCTCGAACTGACGGCGATCCTCCTACCTCTGCCTCCCAAGTGCTGGGATTAAAGGCGTGCGCCACCACGCCTGGCATCTTGTACCACTTTTTACATCCAGCTTACCTGGGTGGCTCGGGGATTGAACCTGGGATGGCAGGCTTTGTAAGCAAGCTTTTTTTTCTGTGTTTTTTTTTTTTTTTTTTTTTGAGGTAGGGTCTCACTCTAGCCCAGGTTGACCTGGAATTCACTATGTAGTCTTAGGGTGTCCTCAAACTCATGGGAATCCTCCTACCTCTGCCACCCAAGGGATTAAAGATGTGCGCCACCATGTCTAGTTTCACATGTATCTCTGCATTAACCCTTGCCCACTGCCAAAGAACACTTCAGTGAGGAATACCAAGGGCTCCATTCATTTATGGGTTAGAAAACAAATATTGATCTCACTGTGATCCTGCTACCTCTGCCTCCCAGGGTCCTGAGATTAAAGGCGCACACCACTATGCCTGGCTTAAAAAGTTTTTTTTCTTTTTTTTTTTTTTTTTGGTTTTTCAAGGTAGGGTCTCACTCTAGCCCAGGCTGACCTGGAATTCACTATGGAGTCTCAGGGTGGCCTCGAACTCACAGCGATCCTCCTACCTCTGCCTCCCCAGTGCTGGGATTAAAGGCGTGCGCCACCACGCCCGGCTAAAAAGTTTTTTTTCTTTAGGGGGTTGGAGAGATGGCTCAGTGGCTAAAGGTGCTTGCTTGGAAAACCTGGAGGCCCAGGTTCAAATCCCTCTACTGAGAAAATGTAAAGCCATTTGCACAAAGTGGTGCATGTATCTGGCGTTTGTTCGCAGTGGCAAAAGGCCATGGCATGCCCATTCCTTCTCTCATTCTCTGTCTGCTTGCAAATAAATAATGAATTAATTTTAAATGAATTTTTTGCATGTATGTGGAGTATATATGGTGTATGCATGTGTGTGCACAGATGTACACACCATGTATGTTCGTGTGGTGGTCAGAGATTTCCAAGTGCTTTTCTCTACTGCTTAAGTATGTACTTCTTTCAGACAGGGTCTCTTCCTCAACTTGGAACTGTCATTTCCAGCCAGCAAGCCCCAGTGGGTCTCTGTCCTCCGTGGACTGGAATATGTGCATGACCACGTCCAGTTTTTTAAAATTAATTTATTTAAATTTATTTGGTTTTTCTAGGCAGAATCTCGCTTTAGCCTATGCTGACCTGGAATTTGCTGTGTAGTCTCAGGGTGGCCTCGAACTCATGGAGATCCATGTATGTCTGCCTCCTGAGTGCTGGGTTTAAAGGCGTGTGCTACCATGACCACCCTATACCCAGCTTTTTGGTTTTTCGAGGTAGGGTCTCACTCTAGCTCAGGCTGAGCTGGAATTCACTCTGTAGTCTCAGGGTGGCCTTGAACTCATGGCAATCCTCCTGCCTGCCTCCCCAGTGCTGGGATTAAAAGCGTGCGCCACCCTGCTTGGCTTACATCCAGCTTTTTAATTTTTTTAATATTCTTATTTACTTAATTATTAGAGAGAGAAATAGGCAAGGAGAGAGAGAGAGAGATAATAGGCACGCCAGAGCCTCCAGCCAGTGCAAACAGACTACAGATGTGTGCACCCCCTTGTACATCTGGCTTACATGGGTCCTGGGGAATTGAACCTGGGTCCTTTGGCTTTGTAGGCAAACGCCTTAACCACTAAGCCATCTCTCCAGTCCACATCCAGCTTTGTATATGGGTTCTGAGGGACTCATACTGCAGTGGTCTCAGGCTGTCATGCTTCGGCAGCAAGTGCTCTTAGTCCCTGCGTCGTCTCTCCAGCTCTGTTCTTATTTGTGTTTTGTGGGGTGTGTGTGCGTGTGGTGTACGCACACGTGTGGAGGCTAGAGGATCGCCCCAGGCCTCCTCCACTGCGCTTCTGCCTTGTTTGCATGAGATAGCGTCTCCCACTGAGCCTGGAGCTCACAGTTAAGACCAGCTGACCAGGGCCAGAGAGACGGCTTAGCAGTTAAGGGCGTTTGCCTGCAAAGCCAAAGGACCCTTGGTTCGAATCCCCAAGACCCACGTAGGCCAGATGCACAAGGTGGCGCCATGTGTCTGGAGTTCATTTGCAGTGGCTATAGGTCCTGGCATGCCCATTCTCTCTATCTGCCTCTTTCTCTCTCTCTCATAAATAAATAAATAAATAGATAGATAAATAAAAATGTGTAAGACTATATAATTATGGAAGTTGGCAATAACAATAATAATAATAATGATAATAATAAAGATTAGGTGACCAGTAAATCTTACTGAGCCTCCTGAGTCCCACTCAGTGCTGGAGTTACAAGTAGGTACAACCATGCCCAACTTTTTTTTTTAACTTTTAATTTTAATTTTAATTATTTATTTATTTGACAGAGAAAGAGAGAGAGAGAGAAAATGAGCATGGCAGGGCATCCAGCCACTGAAAATGAACTCCAGATGCATGCGTCCCCTTGTGCATCTGGCTAACATGGGATCTGGACAACTGAGCCTCGAACCAGGGTCTTTAGGCTTCACAGGCAAGCGCTTAACTGTTAAGCCATCTCTCCAGCCCCCAACCTTTTTGTTTGTTTGTTTTTTTGTATTTTTAAGCAGGGTCTCTAGCCCAGGCTGACCTGTAATTCACTATGTAGTCTCAGGGTGGCCTTGAACTCATGGTGGTCCTCCTACCTCTGCCTCCCAAGTGCTGGGATTAAAGGTGAGTGCTGGGATTAAAGGTGTGCGCCACCATGCCCGGCTCCTCCTAATAACTTTTTTTGTCATTTGCGTAGTGTGCAGGTGTGTAAGAGTGTTTGTGTGTTTGTAAGTGTGCATCTACAAGTATGGAGGCCAGTGTTTGTCATAAGGTGTCTCAGTAGATTGCTCTCCAGTTTATTCTTGGAGAAAAGGTTTCTCACTGAACCTAGAACTTACCAATTCCACTAGACCAGCTAGCCACTGAGCCTCAAGAATTCCTGGTTTGGGTCTGGAGAGATGGCTTAGTGGTTAAGGCGCTTGCCTGCAAAGCCAGAGGACCCAGGTTCGATTCCCCAGGACCCACGTTAGCCAGATGCACAAGGGGGCGCACACGTCTGGAGTTCCTTTGCAGTGGCTGGAGGCCCTGGCGCACCCATTCTCTCTCTCAGTCCTTCTTTCTGCCAAAGAAGTAAAGAAATAAAAATAAAATATTTTTTAAAAAGCCTGTTTTCTGTTTCTCCAGGGCTAGGATTGCAGGCATACACCGCGGCACTTTTACATGCGTGCCGCATCCAAACTCAGATCTTCACGTGTGGTGGTGAGCACTTCCGCCACCGAGCCATCTTCTTAGTCCACCAGGTTGTTACCACCAAAACCGTCAGTTCTTGGCAGCCGTCCTTTTGCGTACGATTGGCATGCAGTGCTAGAGGAGCGTGGTTGGTTTTCTCATTATTTTTTTTCTTCTTTTCTATGTAGGTTAAAGGTGAATCCTTGTTCCATCCTTCTAAGAAAATGGACCTGAGAGTGAATGGGGAGCTCTTAGATCTGGATCCCGGTCAAACTCAGATCTACTACGTTGATGAAAAACCACCTGAATTTTCAATGCAGGGCTTAAAAGCCGGTATTATCGCTGTCATTGTGGTTGTGGTAGTAGCCATTATTGCTGGGATTGTTGTGCTGGTGAGTATAAAACAAGTACAATTTCGCGTAAGGACGTAGTCTTAAAAGGTTAGCGGGAGCCTGGTGTGGTGGCGCACGCCTTTAATCCCAGCGCTCAGGAAGCAGAGGTAGGAGGATCACCATGAGTTTGAGGCCACCCTGAAGACTACATAGTGAATTCTAGCTCAGCCTGAGTTAGAGTGAGAACTTGTCTCAAAAAAAAAAAAAAAAAAAAAATAGATCATTTGGGCTGGAGAGATGGCTTAGTGGTTAAGCGCTTGCCTGTGAAGCCTAAGGACTCTGGTTCGAGACTTGATTCTCTAGGACCCACGTTAGCCAGATGCACAAGGGGGCGCACGTATCTGGAGTTTGTTTGCAGTGGCTGGAGGCCCTGGTGTGCCCATTCTCTCTCTCCCTTTCTTTCTCTGTCGCTCTCAAAATAGATTATTCATTCTTTTTTTTTTTTTTTTTTTTGGTTTTTCAATGTAGGGTCTCACTCTAGCCAAGGCTGATCTGGAACTCACTATGTAGTCTCAGGGTGGCCTCGAACTCATAGCGATCCATCTACCTTTGCCTCCCGAGTGCTGGGATTAAAGGTGTGTGCCACCATGCCCGGCTATTTTTTTGAGATAGTTTATTTTATTTTATTTTTTATTTAAAAATATTTTGTTTTTATTTATCTGAGAGAGAGAGAGAAAGAGGTAGAGAGAGAGATGAAGAGAGAGGGAGAGAATGGGCACGCAAGGGCCTCTAGCTCCTGCAAACGAGCTCCAGATGCATGCACTACAATGTGCATCTGGCTATCCGTGGGTACTCGAGAATCAAACCTGGGTCCATGCTTTGGTTTTGTAGGCAAGCCACTAAGCCATCTCTCCAGCCCTTGAGATAGATTTTTGATTTGTTTTCACTGGTTTTGCTAGATTTAAAAAAAAAAATATTTAGTAGTGAAACGTTAGTTTAAGATATAAATGTTTATGTATGGCTTTTTAATGTATTCAGGTTAGAATTATATACATCAAGAGCAATATGTGTCAATATTGGCCATGTTTTTGTTTGAGTTGCAGTTCTAAAATATTAATCTATTTTTTTTTCCATTCAGGTTATTTCTAGAAAGAAGAAAACGGCAAAGTATGAGAAGGCTGAGGTAAATAGATTATTCATATAATAAAAAAGCCCTGTTGAATGTCTTATTCCTAGTAGAGTTGCACTCCCCTGAATAGCTGCAGAGGTAATGCTATTGCACTGAAGGCCTTTGCACTAATACACCTTAGGGACATTCTTAGGGGGAGTTCTTACCGAATGCTGGGTTCTATAACAGGCCACCGTCTCGTGCATTTGTAGAAGAGTAGAGTGTAGAGCCTGTGATTTTAGTGTCCACATTCAGAGGAACCTTTTAGAGTCATACTCAGGTGGAGCCATCGTAGAGAAATTCAGTGACTGATTCCATGTTGTTCTAGCAGTCTATAATATTTAAATTCTTATGGTAAATCTGTTACGTACTCATGTTAGTCCATCACATCGGTGAAATCAGAGATTTGTTCTTAGTGACATGGAATTGGAAATGAACACATTTGCCTGCCCATTTCCCTACTCACAGATTCTAGTGTATCTGTTTAGTTGGATATGCGCCACTTACTCAAAAATAAATACTAAAAAATAGAAATGTTAAAGAATAACAGTGGCCCGTGTCTATGATTCTGGCCGTTGGGAGATAGAGGTAAGACGAGTTCAAGGCCAGTCCCATCTCCATAATGAGCTGGAGACCAGCCTGGGCTACATAAGACCTTATCTCAAAACAAGAAATAAAGGAATATTGAGCCGGGGCGTGGCGGCGCATGCCTTTAATCCCCGCACTCAGGAGGCAGAGGTAGAAGGATTGCTGTGAGTTTGAGGCCACCCTGAGACTACGTATTGAATTCCAAGTCAGCCAGGCTAGAGAAAGACCTTAACTTGAAAAATTGAAAAACTTAAAAAAAAAAATTCAATAATATATAATAGGGCCAGAAGTTCCAACACCTTTTTTTAAAGATTTATTTTTATTTATTTATTTATTAGGGACAGAGGGATGAGTGGAAGGGAAGGAGGGAGAGAATGGGCGCACCAGGGCCTCTAGCCATTGCAATGTAACTCCAGACACATGCGCTATCATGTGCATCTGGCTTACATAGGATCTGGAAATAGAACCTAGGTCCTTAGGGTTTGCCAGCAGTGTCTGAACCGCTAAGCCATCTCTCCAGCCCTCCAAGAGTTTTTTTGTGGTTAGTAAATCAACCTGGCTTATCTGGCGTGGTGACCACAGGTCTGGCAGACTGTCCTTGAACTGAAATGTCACAAATAGGGTGATGATGGTGATGCTGTGTTATCCTTATACCTCCATGTTTCTTCATGTGTAAAAGGCAGAGGAGCTATGGTCGTAGCAAAGGGCAAAGTAATTTGCATCAAGTGTTGGTCCCATTCTTACTCTTAGCGAGTTTTCCAACAGTATTTATCGTTGTCATCTTCTCAGTTCTGCCTGGAACTGTGTGATTTTTGGAGAGGTCACTTAATTCTGAGCTGTACTTTCTTTACCTATAAAATGAAAATTGGTAATAGAAAATTAATTGATGTTTTTTTCCTAGCTATACAAATTATATTCATTTAGTAAAATCTTGCCTATAAAAGGTCTAGCATCTTTCCGTGAAAGCTTGGTTCATGGACTCGATGTATTAATGTGTTATTTCATTGTAATATTAGCTTTCTCTTTTATTCCTCTGTTTTAAAATATTTATTTATTTATTTGATGCTGGGCGTGGTGGCGCATGCCTTTAATCCCAGCACTCGGGAGGCAGAGGTAGGAGGATCGCTGTGAGTTCGAGGCCACCCTGAGACTCCATAGTGAATTCTAGGTCAGCCTGGGCTAGAGTAAGACCCTACCTCAAAAAAAAAAAAATAAAAATAAATAAATAAATAAATAAAATAAAATATTTATTTATTTGAGAGGATAGAGAGAGAAAACACTCCAGATGAACGTGTCATTTTGTGCAGCTGGCTTTACATGGGTACTGGGGACTCAACCCCCCCGCCCCAGGCCAGCAGGCTTTACAAACAAGCACTTTTAACTGCTGAGCCGTCTCACCAGTCCAACTTTTTCTTTATTTTAACAAATCTTTTAAGTTGGAATGGAAACATCTTGCCTACTCTTTAATAACATTTAAGGCATGGAGATATGGCTTAGCAGTTAAGGCATTTGCCAGCAAAGCCTAAGGACCTAGGTGTGTTTCTCCAGGTCCCATGTAAGCCAGATGCACAAGGTGGCGGATGCATCTGGAGTTCGGGTGTAGTGGCTGGAGGCCCTGACGTGTCCATTCTCTTCCTCTCTCTCTGCCTCTTTCTCTCCCAAATAAATAAATAAATAAATAAATAAATAAAATACTATTTGCTGAATAAACAACATAGAAAATTATTTTAAAATGTTGTGTGTACATTTCCCCCTTCTGTTTCAGATAAAGGAGATGGGTGAGATGCATAGGGAACTGAATGCATAACTACTATAATTTGAAGACAAACTACAAGAAGGGGAATTAAATGAATTCAGGTTGTACGTATGTGAGCATGGGACAAAGAGAAGACCTTTTTGAAGAGTTACTGTTTTGTTAAATAACATACATTTGTGATAGTGAAACTTGTACTCAAAAATATGAGCAGCTTGAAATTGGCATCACCAATCTTAAAATTTGACAAGTGTCTTATATATGCAGGTCTGATACAAAACCCAAAACGTAGACTGCACAGCTAAAGTAACTTATGCTTAATATTGAAGTGTGCGTTAAATATACTTCCATAGTAAAGTATTAATGAACAGTCTTATTTTGTGATTGACAGCTGCCTCTCTATATACCTTGAATCTTGTACATACAAACTTTTTTTATGAAATAAAACATTTGTAAACTGTTTCCTAACTTTGCATCAAATTTCCTACTATAAGAGAAAAGGTTTTATTTGTTTATTTGTGAGACAGAGAAGAGTGAGTGTGGGAGTACCAGGGCCTGTTGACACCGAAAACAAACTCTGGACACATACACCACTTGAACCTCAGGCTGGCAGGCTTTGCAAGCAAGTGCCTTTAACCTCTAAGCCATCTCCCTAGCCCCAGATGAAGGATTTTCTTTAAAGTTTTTTTTTTTTTTTTTTTTTTTTTTTTTGAGGTAGGGTCTCGCCCTAGCCCAAGCTGATGTGGAATTTACTCTGTAGTCTCAGGGTGGCTTTGAACTCATGGCGATCCTCCTACCTCTACCTCCTGAGAACTGGGATTAAAGGCATGCACCACCATTCCTGGCTCTTAAGTATTTTTTAATTCACTTTTTCAGAGACAGGGAGAGAACTGGTACACAAGGGCCTTAGCCACTGTAGACGAACTCCATATGCATGTGCCACTTTGTGCATCTGGTTTTATGTAGGTACTGAGAACTCAAACCCAGGTCCTTAGGTTTTTGCAGTCTAGTACCTTAACGGCTGAACCATCACTCCAGCCCTGAGACAAAGGATATTTGAAATGCTATAGCAATGTCAGGTGTGGTGGCACCGGCCTATAATCTTATCATTTGGGAGGTGGAGGTAGGATCAGGAATTAAGGTTTTTCTTGGTTACATATTGAGTTGCAGTACAGCCTGGACTATGTGACCCTACCTCAAAAAATAAACAATAAAAGAGACTGGTATTACCCCAATTGCTCAGGCAATAAAGCCACAGATTAACCCTTGGGACCTCATGAAATTACAAAGATTTTGTACGGTAAAGGACACTGTAAATAAAGCAAAGAGGCAACCTACAGAATGGGAAAAATTTTTTTGCCAGCTATACATCTGATAGAGGATTAATATTTAGGATATACAAAGAACTCAAAAAATTAAATAATAAGAAATCAAACAAGCCAATTAAAAAATGGGCTATGGAACTAAATAGAGAGTTCTCAAAAGAAGAAATACTGATGGCATATAAGCATCTAAAAAAATGTTCTACATCTCTAGTCATCAGGGAAATGCAGATTAAAACTACATTGAGACTCCATCTCACTCCTGTCAGATTGGCTACCATCATGAAAACAAATGAGCATAAATGCTGGCGAGGATGTAGAAAAAGAGGAACCCTTCTACACTGTTGGTGGGAATGCAATGTGGTCCAGCCATTGTGGAAATCAGTGTGGAGGTTCCTAAGACAGCTGAAAATATATCTACCTTATGACCCAGCTATAGCCCTCCTAGGCATATATCCTAAGGACTCATCTCATTACCTTAGAGATACTTGCTCAACCATGTTTATTACTGCTCAATTCACAATAGCTGTCTGGCTAAATGTATATACTGTGCTTATCAAATGCCCAGTAAGCACTTCTCTTCATGTTCATACCCTTATATTAATGCTACTCTCACTGTTGGTAGAGAAACTTCTCTTTTCAGATGGCAGTGACCTTGGGATGACTCAGAAGGTATCATGGTGCTGGAAAGAAGTGATAGGAGTGCTCAGCACTGTAATATCTCTATCACACCTTCCAAGGCTCTCAGTCTATTGCGGAAGAGGTGGTGGAAAAAACGTAAGAGCCAAAGGAAGGGTAGGACTCCTTGCAATGTGCTCCTCCAGATACACAATGGCCTGGATATCCATGACCTCGCAGTGCCTGACACTACCTACACAAGACCATCATAAGAGGAGGAAAAGATCATGACATCAAAAATAAAAGACTGATTGAGATGGGGAGGGGATATGATGGAGAGTGGAGTTTCAAAGGGGAAAGTGGGCGGAGGGAGGGCATTACTGTGGGATATTGTCTATAATCATGGAAGTTGTTAATAAAAATAATAAATAAATAAATAAATAAATATAAAAGGAGACTGGCATGGCAGCTCACCCTTGTAATCCCAGCACTTTGGAGGACCCACGTGATTTTTTAGCCCAGTTTGGGATGAGTTACAGATCAGGCTGGAGTAGAGTAAGACCCTGGCTCATAAAAGGAAAAAAAAAAAAGGCGGGCGTGGTGGCGCATGCTTTTAATCCCAGCACTCGGAAGGCAGAGGTAGGAGGACTGCCGTGATTTCGAGGCCACCCTGAGACTACATAGTGAATTCCAGGTCAGCCTGGGCTAGAGTGAGACCCTACCTGGAAAACACACACACACACAAGGTCCTGGTAAGGCATGTGTGGTGGCGCACATCTGTGAAAGCTAACCACAAAATAGAGCTTTGCAAAAAACAACCTATAATACAGAATTTCATAGAACAACCTTGCCTGTTAATCTGATTTTATTTTAGACAAATACTGGCATTTTGGCACAACACTTTGAGGCATAATTAATGGACAGTGTTGCGAACCAAAAATCTGATTGAGAGCAGCATTCAATGTTCTATTTTATCATTGTCTTATGTAATGAACAATTATGCTACAAATATATGTTCAGTTAAAAGATTCTTGAGGGATGGAGAGATGGTTTAGCGGTTAAGCGCTTGCCTGTGAAGCCTAAGGACCCCGGTTCAAGGCTCCATTCCCCAGGAACCACATTAGCCAGATACACAAGGGGGCACACGCGTCTGGAGTTCGTTTGCAGTGGCTGGAGTCCCTGGTTCACCCATTCTCTCTCTCTCTCTCTCTCTCTCTCTCTCTCTCTCTCTCTGCCTCCTTCTCTCTCTCTGTCACTCTCAAGTAAATAAATAAAAATAAAACAAACAAAAAAGATTCTTGAAATTTCTTTTTTCTTTTTTTTTGGCACTAGGGCTGAAATCATGGGCCTCACACATGCAAGGCAGGTGCACTGAGCTCATATATATTCCCAGTCTGCTTTTTTATTTTTAGTTTTTTGAGGTAGGGTCATGCTTTAGCCCAGGCTGACCTGGCACTCTCCTTGTAGTCTAAGGTTGGCCTGGCACTCATGGTGATCCTTCTACCTCAGCCTCCTAAATCCTGGGATTGAAGGTGTGTACCACCATGCTAGGCTTGTTTTTTTTTTTTTTTTTTTTAGTCTATTTATTTATTTATTTATTTATTTATTTATTTTATTTGAGAAAGACAGAAAGAGAGAGAGAGAGAATGGCTTCCAGCCACTGCAAACAAACTCCAGACGCATGTACCACTTTATGCATCTGGCTGACGTGGGTCCCGGGAAATCAAATGAAGGTCCTTGGCTTTGCAGGCAAGTACCTAAACCTAAACCTAAGCCATCTTTCCAGCCCTGGTTTTAATTTTTTAAATTTATTTTTATCTTTATTTGAGAAAGAGAGAGAGAGAAATAGGCAAGGCAAGAGAGAGAGAGAATGGGTGCGCTAGGGCCTCCAGCCGCTGCTAATGAACTCCAGGTTTGTGCACCCCTTGTGCATCTGGCTTATCGCATCTGGCTTATCTGGGGAGTTGAACCTGGGTCCTTTGGCTTTGCAGGCAAATGCCTTAACCACTGAGCCATCTCTCCAGCCCCCATATTTTATTTTTATTTATTTGACAGAGAAAGAGGGAGAGAGAAGAGAGAGAGAAGTTTGGGGGGGGGGGGAATGGGTACATCAGGGCCTCCAGCCATTGCAAATGAAGTCCAGACACATGTGCCACCTTGTGCATGTGGCTACCATGGGTCCTGGGGAATTGAACCTGGGTCCTTTGGCTTTGTAGGCAAATGCTTTATCTGCTAAGCCAAACTTCCAGCCCTTACCCATGTGTTTAACCTTTCTTTTCTTTTCTTTTCTTTTTTTTTTTGGTCTTGCTCTAGCTCAAAGCTGACCTGGAATTCACTATGTATGTAGTCTTAGAGTGGCATCGAACTCACAGTGATCCTCCTACCTCTGCCTCGGGGATGCTGTGATTAAAGGCTTGCTGTTTAACCCTTCTTGTACCGTACACTGAATGTCATGATTGTTCCCAGATTTCCTACCTCTGTTGTATAACTCCCTCCCATTGAATGTAGCAGGACCTGTGAATATAATATACTATCACTTCCATGATTGTTACATTGTATGGGAAACATAAATTGCAGATGTAGTTAATATTCCTAATTACCTGATTTCAAATTAAAAGATTACTCTGAGCCAGGCATGGTGGCACATGCCTTTAATCCCAGCACTTGGGAAGCAGAGGTAGGAGGATCACCTTGAGTTTGAGGCCACCCTGAGAATACAGAGTAAATTCCACGTCAGCCTGGGCTAGAGTGAGACCTTACCTTGAAAAACTAAAAAAAAAGAGAGAGAGAGAGAGAGAGAGAAAACATTACTGTGGGTAGCCCATGACCTAAGTAAGTAATTTCCATTTGAATTCAGAACCCCAAATACAAGGCCACATAGCTGAAGCCACCTGAATTTTTTTTAACTACAATGTTAAAAAATAATCATTGAAGAAAAGACAGTCTCTTTAACAAATTGTGCTGGGGAAACTGTCCACATGCAGAAGAATGAAACTAAATTCTTTTTTTGTTTTGTTTTGTTTTAAAGAGGCAGAGAGAGAAAGAGACACACACACAGAGAGAGAGAGAATGGGCGCACCAGGGCTTCCAGCCACTGCAAATGAATTCCAGATGCATGTGTCATCTTGTGCATCTGGCTTACGTGGGTCCTGGGGAATTGAACCGAGGTCCTTTGGCTTTGTAGGCAAACGCCTTAACCTCTAAGCCATCTCTCCAGCCCAAAACTAGATTCTTATCTCTCACCCTGCCCAAAAATCAATTCCAAATGGACCAAAGACCTTAGAGTAAGATCTGAAGCTCTCAAAATGCCAGAGGAACAAAGTACCAAAAACATTTCATGATAGTGGAATAAGTAAAGAATTTCTGAATAGGACTTCAGTTGCTTAGAAAATAAGGTTTATAAGCCGGGCGTGGTGGCGCACGCCTTTAATCCCAGTAAGTTAGAGGCCACCCTGAGACTCCATAGTGAATTCCAGGTCCGCCTGGGCTAGAGTGAGACCCTACCTCGAAAAACCAAAATAAATAAATAAATAAATAAAAAAGAAAAATAAGGTTTATAATTGACAAGTGGAGTCTTGTGAAATTAAAAATCTGTATAAACTGGCTGGAGAGATGGCTCAGTGGTTGGGATACTTGCTTGCAAAGCCTGCCAGTGTGGGTTCAATTCCCCCAATATCCATGCAAAATTCAGAAGTGCAAAGTGGCACATACATCGCTGCTTGGAAATAAATTTGTTGTTTTTGAGGTAGGGTCTCACTAGCCCAAGACGACCTGGAACTCACTCTAGTCCCAGGGTGGCCTCAAACTCACAATGGTCATCCTACCTCTGCCTCCTGTGTCTGTGTGCTGAGATTAAAGGTGTGTATCACCATGCCTGGCTCACAAAGAAATATTTTAATTTTTTAATTTTTTATTTATTTTATCTATTTTTATTTATTTATTTGAGAGCGACAAACAGAAAGAGGCAGATAGAGAGAGAATGGGCACGCCAGGGCCTCCAGCCACTGCAAAGGAACTCCAGACGCTTGCACCCCCTTGTGCATCTGGCTAACGTGGGTCCTGGGGAATGGAGCCTTGAACCAGGGTCCTTAGGCTTCACAGGCGAGCGCTTAACCACTAATCCATCTGTCCTGCCCACAAATAAATATTTTTAAAAATAACAATGAAAATCTATATGGCTATGAACTCAGAAGCTGCAGCTACCCTGGCCAGTCTGCAAAGGCTGGTTGGCTAGTGAGAACGTTGGTGACTATGGGGAATGGGAATGTTGCAGATCCATAGCTAAATTATCTGGGGCTATTGTAGCCCCTAAAGAGTCACTTATTGTTGGGTTGGAGAGATGGCTTAGTGGTTAAGTGCTCACCTGTGAAGCCTAAGGACCCTGGTTCAAGGCTCCATTCCCCAGGACCCACGTTAGCCAGATGCACAAGGGGGCGCACGCATCTGTAGTTCTTTTGCAGTGGCTGGAGGCCCTAATGCTCCCATTCTCTCTCTATCTGCCTCTTTCTCTGTCTGTCACTATCATTTATGGCCCACCTCTGTGTGTAACTTAACATCCTTATGACTATTACATAAATCCCTTGGAATATATGAGCAGAGCTCTAGCTTCTGCCAAGCTAAAAGCTAAGTGTACCACCAGATGGCAGCTGAGACTGTATGTAGCAGAGATGGCTCTCTTGCTATGTAGTATTTTTTAAAATGTATTATTTATTTATTTGGGAGAGAGCGAGCGAGAGAGAGAGAGAATGGATGCACCAGGGCCTCCAGCCACTGCAAACGAACTCCACATGCATGCGCCCCCTTGTGCATCTGCTTACGTGGGTCCTGGGGAATTGAACCGTGGTCCTTAGGCTTTGCAGGCATATGCCTTAACCGCTAAGCCATTTCTCCAGCCCTGAAAAAGTATATATATATATATTTTTGGTTTTTCAAGGTAGGGTCTCACTCTAACCCCGGCTGACCTGAAATTCACTATGGAGTCTCAGGGTGGCCTCGAACTCATGACAATCCTCCTACCTCTGCCTCCCTAGTACTGGGATTAAAGGCGTGCGCCACCATGCCCGGCTGAAAAAGTATTTTTTTAAAAATAATTTTATTGGCCAGGTGTGGTGGCGTACACCTTTAATCCCAGCACTTGGGAGGCAGTGGTAGGATGAACGCCGTGAGTTCGAGGCCACCCTGAGACTCCATAGTGAATTCCAGGTCAGCCTGGGCTAGAGTGAGAGCCTACCTTGAAAAACCAAGGCCAAAACCAAACAAAACAAGATGTTATTATCTGCAAGCAGCGAGAGAGATTGAGAGAGAGAATGAGAAGAATATGAATAGTTGTGCCAGAAGCTCTGCACCTCTTTGTGTCTCTGGCTTTACATGGGTACTGGGGAATTGAACCCTGGCCATCAGGCTTTTCAAGCAAGTGCCTTTAACAAACTTTGAGCCACCTCTCCAGTCCCTGAAAAACGTCTTTTGAAGGCGGGAATGGTAGCCCACGCCTTTAATCCCAGCACTTGGGAGGCAGAGATAGGTGAAGCTAGAATGAGACCCTGCCTAAAAAAAAAAAAAATTCTTTTATGATTTTCTTTGCTCTATTACTATAAAAATGTCATGAAACTGTTACCACGTTGGAGCACAGACTTTGGGGTAGCCATGGTCACTCACATTTGGCTCCAGAATAAACTATAAACATTTCATTTGAGGTGAGAGGTGTGTGTGTGTGGGGGTACCCATTTCTAAAGCACCATTTTGATTACCTACTGTGTTACTAAATCCATTCACCAGAATGGAAGCAGAACCAAGGCTGTCATTTTTCTCTCCTCCTTGTCTCACTTTATTTCTTTGAGATAAACCTCATTGATTTTAATTATTAGTGTGTGTGTGTGTCTGTGTGCACGCGTACACACGTGTGTGAGGGTGTGCAAACACCAAACATAAAACCTTCAGTGTTGGCAGTTTGCTTGCAAAGAACCGGATGGGCTGGAGGGATGGCTTTGCGATTAAGACGGTTGCCTGCAAAGGCAAAGGAGCCAGGTTCGATTCCCCAGGACCCACATAAAGCCAAAAGATTTAAAATTAGCTAGATTCACAAGAGGGCACATGCATCTGGAGTTCGTTTGTGGTGGCTAGAAACCCTGGCGCGCCCATTCTCTCTATCTGCCTCTTTCTCAAACAAATGAGTAAAATTAAAAAAAAAAATCTTAAAAGAAACATAGAAGAGGTAGAGAGGAGTACAAAGATTTATTACTTATTTATTTGAGACAGAGAATGGCCAGATGCATGTACCACCACGTGCAGGTGGCTTATGTGGGACCTGGAGAATCGAACCTGGGTCCTCAGGCTTCACAAGGCAGGCACCTTAGCCGTTAAACCATCTCTCCAGCCCTAAGGGCACAGGCTGTGGTGAGAAGGTCTAAGGCTAGTTTTTCTTTGTTTACAAGTTCTTTGTGATCCCACTTCCGGGTTTCCGTTCACAACACTGCACACCTGCTGAGCACTTCCTACCTGGTCCCCGCCCATCGGCGTTGCCCACTCACCCATCCATCCATCCGGGTACCAGGATGTGCAGCCAAGGAAAACCGGTACAGGACCTCCGGTGAGGATGCGCGTCCGCTGGCGGGCGCTCTAACCGACGCATGCGCAGTAGCTAGAGTCCGAGCCCGCGCGGGAAGCTGCGTTCCTTCCCCGCCCCTTGCTCGCTTATGATTGGTTGCCGCGGCGGAGTCCCCACCCACCGAAGCGTAGTCCTGGATGCTGATTGGCTGTCGTTCCCGCGGAGGCCCTCGGGACGGAGGCGGGGGAGGAAGCCGCGCGGTGGGCTAGTGCGGGGCTTCGCTCGCTTCTCTGTGGCCTCGGCGCGGAGCGGCTTCCGAGATGGCCGTGCAGCCGAAGGAGATGCTGCAGCTGGAGGGCGCGGCCGAGAGCGGCTTCGTGCGTTGCTACGAGGCCATGCCCGAGAAGCCCGCCACCACCGTGCGCCTCTTCGACCGCGGCGACTTCTACACGGTGCACGGCGACGACGCGCTGCTGGCCGCCCGCGACGTGTTCAAGACCCAGGGGGTGCTCAAGTACTGGGGGCCGCCAGGTGAGGGCGCTTCGGGGGCCTCCTCCTGCAAAGTGCCGAGGCCCTGGGGATGGTGAGGTGCCTCCCTAAGAATTCGGCTTCCTGGGCTTGCAGAGATAGAGGCCTTTTAGCGCTTAGGGCGCTTGCCTGCAAAGCCTGAGGACGCAGGTTCGATTCCCCGGGAGGCCCGTAAAGCCAGATGCACAAGGTGGCGCATGCGTTAACAAGGCACTACTATCCATTGCCCACGGAAAGCATCCTTTGAGACAGGGTCTAGCTAAGGTGCAAGATGGCCTGAAACCCTTGGTTCTCAAGCTTCAGCCTTCTGCGTTGATTGCAGCCATACACCACTATGCCCAGCTGCTCTGTAGGTGGAAATGAGAGGTCTGAAGAATTTCACGTAAGCGTTGCTGGAGTGTTGGCTCGCTTGACTGGAGTATGCAGAATGGGTTATAAGTGGCCAAGGGTAGACGACCACAAGACCAGCTATGAACAGCCTGAAATCATATGGGTACTCTCATAGTTAAAGGTGGTCTAAATTGCTTTGCAACTTATTTTTATTTATTTATTTGCAAGCAGAGAGAGAATGGGCACACCAGGGCCTGTAGCCACCTGCAAAGTTGAACTCCAGACGCATGTGACCTTTGTGCGTCTGGTTTACGTGGGTCCTGGGGAATTGAACCTGGGTCCTTTGGCTTCGCAGGCAAAGGTCTTAACCACTAACCCATCTCTCCAACCCCATTCATATAATTTGGATCACTGATTTCTTTTCCTAAATGCCTATTAACCTTTAATGTTTCTAACTTAGGTAATGAAATGGAAATAGATAAATGGATGCTAAATACATTTTTAAATTTCTTTTTGTTAGTCATGGACATACTTTGTATGTAAACAACACATGTTGGTACCATCCTTTCCCTCATCCCTGCCCCTTTTCCGAAGTGGCCCTCCTTGGGGATGCAGGTCATCCCCATGGGGATTGTGGGTCATGCTTTGTGGGGGCAGCAGTCAGTTATGGGGGAGAGGCAATGTCTCTATGCATAACGCCTCATCTTGTGGTTCTAACAATCTTTCCGCCCCCCTCTTCTGCAAAGTTCCCTGAGCCGTGTTGGGTGCGTTTTAGGTCTACTTCAGTGTTGGGCTCTTAGGAGCCTCTGGGTCTCTGCTTTGCAGGTGTTGAGTGTCCTCAGTGTCTTATCTCCATCACCCTGGTGCTGATGTCAGGTTCACCAAGAAAGCAGCACTCTTGCTCATCTCCCCAATTCCTCTGTGGTTTCAGCTGGGGCCGGGCTGAAGTTCATCTCCTCAGGCCTAGCTCCCGTCTGAAAAAGAAGCAGATTTTACAACAGAGAGTGAAGTCAGCGCAGGTTAAATGGGATAAGCATTATTAAATTTAGAGAGACTGAATATTACATCTGCTCATTGGAAGGAAACTCCTAAGACCATACAGGAGTTTCCCTTGTATTCTTAGGACCACTTGATTTTGTAATATGGCTTTTTTCCCCCCCAAATTTTTATTAACAACAACTTCCATGATTATAAAAAATACCCCATGGTAATACCTTCCCTCCCCCCACTTTCCCCTTTGAAACTCCATTCTCCATCATATCCCCTCTCCATCTCAATCAGTCTCTCTTTTAATTTTGATGTCAAGATCTTTTCCTCCTCTTATGATGGTCTTGTGTAGGTAGTGTCAGGCACTGTGAGGTCATGGGTATCCAGGCCATTTTATGTCTGGAGGGAGCATGTTGTAAGCAGTCCTACCCTTCCTTTGGCTCTTACATTCTTTCCGCCACCTCTTCCGCATTAGACCATGAGCCTTGGAAGGTGTGAGAGATATTGCAGTGCTGAGCACTCCAGTCATTTCTTTCCATCACCATGATACCTTCTGAGTAGTCCCAAGGTCACTGCCAAGATAGCTTTTTTTTGTTGTTGGTTTTTTGCAGGTAGGTTCTCACTCTAGTCCAGGCTGACCTCAACTCATTGTGCATCCCCTACCTCTGCCTCCTGAGTGGGATTAAAGGTGTACACCACCACACCCTGCAAGGCGGCTATTCTTATCTTGAATTTAAGAGATTCCTTGCCTTGTTTGAAAAAACAAAACCAAACCAAACAAAAACTATACTAGCCAGGTGGTGGCCCATGCCTGGGGAGGGAGGAAGAGGTAGGAGGATTGTTGTGAGTTTGAGGCCCCCCCTGGAACTGCATAGTGAATTCCAGGCCAGCCTGGGCAGGCTAGAGTGAGACCCTACCCTGAAAAACCACACACACACAATAAAGAACTCTGTACTGAGATGCAATTAAAAACAATTTTTTTGAGGTAGGGTCTTGTTGTAGCCCAGCTGACCTGGAATTCACTATGTAGTTTTAGGCTGGATTCAAACTCATGTTGATCATCCTATCTGCCTCCTGGGTGCTGGAACCAAGGCTGTGTGCCACCATGCAAACAAACAAACAAACAAAAAAAACAATATTTTTTCTGTTTTTCTTCTTCTAGATATGGTCTCTCTCTAGCCCCGGATGACTTGGAACTTATTCTCTAGCTGTAGGCTGGCCTTGAACTCATAGCAATCCTCCTACCTCATTCTAAACAACCACTAAACAACTAAACACCCTTTTCCAAGAAAGGATCATTAAAAAGCCCGGCATGGTGGCGCACGCCTTTAATCTGTGAACTCTGGAGACAGAGATAGGAGGATTTCTTTTGAGTTCTAGGCCTGCCTAGTGCTATAGAGTGAGTTGCAAATCAGCCTGGGTAGAGTGAGACCCTACCTCTAGCCCCCCCCCCAAAAAAAAACTTCAAAACAGAAGTCACATGTGAATAAAATTCAATTTTAGGGCTTTATTGTGTGGATATGTTCAACACCACACTTGGAGATTGAAGCCTGTGTGAGGTTATTCATATAGCAATGTCATATCAAAAAATTATCAGACTAAATTATAGAATTATACTTGCAACAATAAACAAAAGCAAATTATATATTGGAGTAATATCCAAACTGCATTAAACTTAAATGATGCGGAACAGAAGTATTATTTGTAACTTTATAAAAGGGGGAATCAGATACTTTGTATTTGCTTGTGTAAATACAGTGTGCTTGGAAATAATTGTCTCTGAACTGGTGGACTGGATACATTTGGGGGGGGGGAGACATACTGAAAGGAGGACTTTGCTGTACTCCTTTGAATTTTGAAATACGTGAGTGGGTGATGAATGGTTTTCCTCGTTTTGTTTTACATTGCCAAGGGTCTAACTCAGGGCTTCAAGCACATTAGCAAGTGCTCTGACACTGAGCACAACCCCAGCCCTGAGTAATTGTTTTTTGTTTTTCGAAGTAGGGTCTCCCTCTAGCCCAGGCTGACCTGGAATCCACTATGTAGTCTCAGAGTGGCCTTGAACTCATGGTGATCCTCCTACCTCGGCCTCCTGAGTACTAGGATTAAACGCATGCGCTACCCCCATGCCTCCCGCCCCGGGGTTTATTATTTTATTTTGTTTTATTATTTTAATTTATTTAATTTTAATTTAATTTAATTTAATTTGATTTTGGTTTTCCGAGGCAAGGTCTCAACAGTAGCTCAGGCTGACCTGGAATTCATTATGTAGTCTCAGGATGGCCTTGAACTCATGGAAATCCACCTGCCTCTGCCTCCTAAGTGCTGGGATTAAAGGTGTGCGCCACCACACCCATCTTTAATTTTTTTTTAAGATATGAAACTTTATTTGGGTTTAAAAAATTATTACAGAAGAGAAAAAAAAAGTTATATATATTCATGGCCTTGAACTCCCAACGATCCGCCTACCTCTGCCTCCCAAGTGCTGGGATTAAAAGTGCTTAATTTTTTTTTTTAAGATTTTACTTTTCTTTATTTCCTAATTAGAGACAGAGAGAGGGAGGGAGAGAGAGAATGAGAATGGGCGCACCAGGGGCCTCTAGCCACTGCAAACAAACTCCAGATGCATGCACCCCCTTGTGCATCTGGCTAATGTGGGACCTGGAGAATCGAACTGGGGTCCTTAGGCTTTGCAGGCACGTGCCTTAACTGCTATGCCATCTCTGCAGCCCTAATTTTTTTTTTTTTATTGATAACTTCCATAGTTACAGACAATAGCCCATGGTAATTCCCTCCCTCCCCCCTTTGAAACTCCACTCTCCACCAACATATCCCCTCCCCCTCTCAATCTGTTTTATTTTGATGTCATGATCTTTTCCTCCTAGTATGATGGTCTTGTGTAGGGAGTGTCAGGCACTGTGAGTTCATGGATATCCAGGCCATTTTGTGTCTGGAGGAGAGCACGTTGTAAGGAGTCCTACCCTTCTTTTTTTGACTCTTACATTCTTTCTGCCACCTCTTCCACAATGGACCCTGAGCCTTGGAAGGTATGGTAGAGATATTTCGGTGCTGAGCACTCCTCTTTCTTTTATTTGGGTGTGAAGGTTCCACAGGGCCAGGGGCTATGTATACTCACCGTTTTGCTCCCTTCATCTACCTTAGTAATAGTCCCCAGGACATGTGATAGGTACTTGGTGTAAACAGTTTCTTGATGGATTGAATTACTGAGAGAACACTCTAGGTTGGGCAGAGTGGTATTAGGTATGTGAACTCTCAAATTTATCTAATCTAGCTGGGCCTTTCTTTTGGGAGGCCGTTTTGAGGTTGGGTCTCACTCTAGCCCAGGCTGACCTGGAAATCCCTATATAGTGTCAGGATGGCCTTGAACTCATGGCGATCCTCCTACCTCTGCCTCTCGGGTGCTGGGGTTAAAGACCACGCCCGGCTAGCTAGGCCTTTAATTGCAGCATTTGGGAGGCAGAGGCAAGAGGATCACTGAGTTTGAGGCCAGCTTGAGACTATACAGTGAATTTCAGGTCAGCTTGGGCTAGCGTGACTCAAACCAAAAATGTTCTTTTTTTTTTTTTTTTAATCTAATCCTTCACATTATTTTTATTTGTTTGTTTTTAGGAGCAAAGACACTGCAGACGGTTGTGCTTAGTAAAATGAATTTTGAGTCTTTTGTAAAGGATCTTCTACTAGTTCGTCAGTATAGAGTCGAAGTTTATAAGAATAAAGCTGGAGGTAAAGCATCCAAGGAGAATGATTGGTATTTGGCATTTAAGGTAATTATCTTATTTTTGAAATAATTTTTTTTTCTGTTTATTTGTAGATGGGAAATACGGGTACACCTTTTGCTGCTGCACATCTCTAGACACAGGTGACTTGACTTTACATGAGTACTGAGTCAGCAAGCTTTGTAAGCAAGAGCTTTTAACTGCTCTGGTGTCATCTCAGCCCAGTTAGCTTATATATTTATTTATTGAGGCAAGCCCAACAGACTGGCCTTTTTTTTAAACATGAAAGAGAATTGGTGTGCCAGGGCCTCAGCCACTGTAATCGAACTCCAGACATATGTGCCACCTTGTGCATTGTGTCACCTTTTGTGTATCTGGCTTATGTGGAACCTGGAGAGTCAAACGTAGGTCCTTAGGCTTTGTAGGCAAGTGCCTTAACCACTAAGCCATATTTCCAGCCCTGTCTTTTTTTTTTTTTATTTTTTTTTGTTTTGTTTTTGTTTTTGTTTTTTGAGGTAGCGTCTCACTCTAGCCCAGGCTGACCTGTACTTCACTATGTAGTCTCGAATTTATGGTGATCCTCCTACCTCTGTCTCCCAAGTGCTGGGATTAAAGGCATGTGCCACCACGCCCGGCAAACCCTGTCTTTTTAAAAAAAAGATACTTATGTATCTGAGAGAGAGAAAGAGGCAGATAGAGAGTATGGGCATGCCAGGGCCTCCAGCTACTGCAAATGAACTCCAGATGCATGTTCTACCCTGTACATCTGGCTTTATGTGGATACTAGGTAATTGTGCCAGAGTCCTTTGGCTTTGCTGGCATTGGTTAAAAAAATTTTTTTAAAAAATATATTTTACTTTATTTATTTGAGAGAGACAGAAAAAGGTGCAGGAAGGCAGAGAATGGGTGCACCAGGTCCTCCAGCCACTGCAAATGAACCCCAGACACAGGTGCCATCTTGTGCATCTCGCTTACCTGGGTACTTGGGAATTGAGCCTGGGTCTTTAGGCTTTGCAGTCAAGTGCCTTAACTGTTGAGCCATCTCTCCAGCCCTTTCTGTTAATTTTTCTATTTTACTTTATTCCTCTGTCTTTAAAAATATATATATTTTATTTTTCTTTACTTATTTGAGAGAGAGAGAAATAGGCAGGTAGAGCAAGAGAGAGAGTGCTGGGCATGGTGGCACATGCCTTTAATCCCAGCACTTGGGATGCAGAGGTAGGAGTATTGCTGTAAGTTCAAGGCCACCCTGAGGCTTCATAGTGAGTTCCAGGTCAGCCTGGACTAGAGTGAGACCCTACCTTGAAAACCCCTCCCCCAAAAAGAGAGAGAGAGAGAAGAGAGAATGGGTGTGTAAGGGCTTCTAGCCACTGCAAACAAACTCCAGATGCATGTGTCCCCATATGCATCTGCTTTATGTGGGTCCTGAGGAATCGAACCTGGAGCTTTTGGCTTTGTAGGCAAGTGTCTTTTTTTTTTTTTTTTTTTTTTTTTGGTTTTTTGGTTTTTTGAGGTAGGGTCTCATTCTAGCCCAGGCTGACCTGGAATTCACTATGGAGTCTCAGGGTGGCCTCGAACTCACGGCGATCCTCCTACCTCTGCCTCCTGAGTGCTGGGATTAAAGGTGTGTGCCACCACGCCCGGCTAGGCAAGTGTCTTAATCATCATGATTTTTTTTTTTGAATACACTGTTTTTGGAGACAGTATCTAATGTAGTCCAGGATGACCTTGACCTTCTGCTCCTCTTCTAGAATTACAGCTGTATGTAACTAAACTTGGTTTTATTTATTTATTTGATTTTTCAAGGTAGGGTCTCACTCTGGTCCAGGCTGACCTGGAATTAACTGTGTAGTCCCAGGGTGGCCTCAAACTCACAGGGATCCTCCTCACTCTGCCTCCCTAGTGCTAGGATTAAATTTTATTCATTTTTATTTATTTATTTGAGAGTGACAGAGAGAAAGAGGCAGAGAGAGAGAGAGAGAGAGAGAGAGAATGGGTGCGCCAGGACTTCCAGCCACTGCAAAGGAATTCCAGACGTGTGCACTCCCTTGTGCATCTGGCTAACGTGGGTCCTGGAGAATTGAGCCTTGAACCGGTGTCCTTAGGCTTCACAGGCAAGCGCTTAACCACTAAGCCATCTCTCCAGCCCTAAACTTGGTTTTATACGGTGCTGAGGATCAAACCCATGACTTTTTTTAAAAGTAAGAAAAAGGTGCAGAATTCAACTGTGTATGTGTGAGTTTTTTCAAAAACCATTTTTATTTATTTGAGAGACAGAGTGACTATGGGCACACCAGGGCCCCTCACCACTGCATACGAACTCCAGACACATGTGTCACTTATATCCATCATTGTGTGGGTACTGGGGAATCAAACCCGGGCTGTCAGACTTTTTTTTTTTTTTTTTTTTTTTTGGTTTTTCGAGGTAGGGTCACACTCTAGCCCAGGCTGACCTGGAATTCACTATGGAGTCTCAGGGTGGCCTTGAACTCATGGCAATCCTCCTACCTCTGCCTCCCGAGTGCTGGGATTAAAGGCGTGTGCCACCATGCCAGGCTTATCTGTCAGACTTTTGTAAGCAACTGCCTTTAGCCACTAAGCCGGTTCTCCAGCCACAGAATTCATTTTAGATGTTCTCAAATGTTATGAAAACAGTTAGTGCCTGACATGGTGCTGCACACCAGTAATCCCAGCATTCAGGAAGCTTAAGGTTAGTAGGAACACAAGTTCTAGGCCATCCTGAACTACGTAGGGAGTTCTCGGCCACCTGAGGTGCAAGGGAAGTCTGTCTCACTACCACCAAGACAAAATGGAGCAAGAATGTATGATTATTGTTTGCTACTAACCTTCAGAATATGTTCTGTAGTTTCTAAAGTTTTTATTTTTTTGTCTTTGTTTTTTTCCCTTAGGGTTCTCCTGGCAATCTCTCCCAGTTTGAAGACGTTCTCTTCAGTAACAATGACATGTCAGTTTCCATCGGTGTCGTGGGCATTAAAATGTCCACAGTTGATGGTCAACGACAGGTTGGAGTTGGTTATGTTGATTCAATACAGAGAAAGCTAGGATTGTGTGAGTTTCCTGATAATGATCAGTTCTCCAATCTTGAGGCTCTTCTGATTCAGATTGGCCCAAAGGAATGTGTTTTACCAGGAGGAGATACTGCTGGAGACATGGGGAAACTGAGGCAGGTAAGGGAATCCAGTCTAGTAGCAGAACCCAAGCCTAAAAGTGGCTTTTTAATTAGTGTGACAGTTTATTAATGGAAAAAATTGTGTGTGTGTATGTATGTGTATATTATGTGTATACATGTACACACTATTTTATATATATTATATGTATATATATATATATATATAGAGAGAGAGAGAGAGAGAGAGTTTTTTTATATGTTAATTTTCATTTTGTGTGTGTGAGTCTGGGCGTGTGCATGCCACACACGTGTGTGGGGGGGGTGTCAAAGAGTAACTTTCAGGCCCGTCCTTGTCCTTCTGCCTTATTTAAACGTAGTGATTTTCTCCCTGTGTCTTGCTGTGTTCTTTACTGTGCTTGCTTGAAACTTTGAGAATTTCTCCTTTCTCTGCTTCCCATCTTGTTGTCTGTATGGTGGGATTACAGAAGCCCATCACTGCTTCTGGGTTGTTTTTAAACAAAAACTATTGTTTCTGGGCGGGGGGTGGGGGGTGGGTTTCAAGGTAGACTCTCACTGTAGCCCAGACTGACCTGGAATTCACTATGCGGTCTCAGGGTGGCCTCGAACTCATGGCAATCCTCCTACCTATGTCTCCTAAATGCTGGGAGTAAAGGCGTGCGCCACCATGCCTGGCTAAAAAATTTTATTTTATTTATTTTATTTTTTTTGAGGTAGGGTCTCACTCTAGCCCAGGCTGACCTGGAATTCACTATGTAGTCTCAGGGTGGCATTGAACTCGTGGTGATCCTTCTACCTGTGCCTCCCAAGTGCTGGGATTAAAGGCGTGCGCCACCATGCCCGGCTCTGTATAAAAATTTGATGTCTATTAAACTGTTATCACTTTATATTAGTTATTGTTATAAACTTCTCATTGCTTTTCTTATAATGTGAAATATTTCCTATACAACAGATTATTCAGCGAGGAGGAATTCTGATCACAGAAAGGAAAAGAACTGACTTTTCCACAAAGGATGTTTATCAGGACCTCAACCGGTTACTGAAAGGCAAAAAGGGAGAGCAGGTGAATAGTGTGGTCTTGCCAGAAATGGAGAATCAGGTATGTGGATCACAAGGGCAAATTGACTCGAAGTCACAGTAGTGACATTTTAGAAAGCTGCTTCCACCACGTCTCAAATTCAGAACCATTCATCAGTGGTGTTAAGTTCATTTTATCTCTGATAAAGTTTGTCAAAAACTGGAAAAACTTAAACATAACCTTTTTTTTTTAATTTTTTTGTTCATTTTTATTTATTTATTCGAGAGTGACAGAGAGAGAGAGAGAGAAAGAGAGAGAATGGGCGCACCAGGGCCTCCAGCCACTGTAAACGAACTCCAGACGTGTGCGCCCCCTTGTGCATCTGGCTAACGTGGGTCCTGGGGAATCCAGCCTCAAACCGGGGTCCTTAGGCTTCACAGGCAAGCACTTAACCGCTAAGCCATCTCTCCAGCCCAAACATAACCTTTAATGTTTTATTTATGTGCAAACAGAGACCGAGAGAAAGAATAGCGGTACGCCAGGGCCTCCTGTCAGTGCAAACTCAGTCCAGATGCATGGGCCACTGTGCATCTGGCTTTACATGGGTACTGGGGAATTGAACTAGGAGTGTCAGGCTTTATAAGCATGCACTTCTAGCTGATAAGCCACTTCTCCCTCCCCTGTAACCTTGACTATAATCTTAACAGTTACGTGGCACTTGTCTGTGTGATGGGAAAGGGTTTTAGTGTTTTTGTTGAGCCTGATGTTACATGTATGTGTAATAGTAGTACTTGTGCCGGACGTGGTGACCCACACCTTTAATCCCAGCACTCTGGAGGCCTCCCTGAGATTACGTAGTAATTACCAGCTCAGCCTGGGCTAGAGGGAGACCCTACCTCAAAAAACCAAAACAACAACAAAAACCTCCCAAGGATCAGAGGAGTTTAATGTCATCTTTGGTTGGCCAGTGAGTTCCAGGTCAGCTTGGGTTCCTGAGACACTGCCTTAAAAAAAAAGAAATCACAGGAAAGAGCCTGATTACTGCTGTGTAAGTAGGAGAAATAAGTACAGTGCCTGAAGAGGGTCAGAAGATCAGTTCCAGCACTGGAGAGATGGCCTAGCGGTTAAGGCACTTGCCTGCAAAGCCAAAGGACCCAGGTTCGGTTCCTCAGGACCCATGTCAGCCAGGTGCACAATGTGGCGCATGTGTCTCCAGTTTGTTTGCAGTGGCTGGATGCCCTGTTGTGCCCATTCTCTTTCTCTCTCAAACAAATAAATAAAAATAAAGATATATTTTTAAAAAAGATTGATTCCTATATCAGCTGTATTGTGGACCACTTGTTGGGGGGTTGGCCAATTTAGTTGTGAGAGCCAATTTAAGTTTTCTGTCAAATCAGGATAAAAATACCCATGTTGAGGGAGTTTTTTGGTGGCGGTGGTGGTGGGGTTTGTGCAGGCAGAGTCATACTCAAGCCTAGACTGATCTGCAACATACATTGTAGTCTAGGCTGTCATTCTATTTTGCCTCCTAGGCATTCCTCATACCTCAGCCTCCCAAATGTTGGGATTGTGTCTGGCTTTCTGTAGATAGGAGAATCAAGCTCCAGGCTTTATAGGCAAACCCTTTTAACCATTAAGCCTTCTCAACCTTCAAGTGCTGGACTTACAGGCATGAGCCACAACACTTGTTTTTTCACTTTTTTTTTAAAAAATATTTATTTATTTATTTGAGAGAGAGAGAGAGAGAGAGAGAGAGAGAGAGAGAGAGAAAGAGAATGGGTGTACCAGGGCCTTTTGCTGCTGCAAATGAACTCCAGACCTGAACACTACTTTGTGTATATGGGTTTACATGGGGACTGGAGAATTGAACCCAGGCTGTCAGATTTTGCAATCAAGCACCTTAACCACTGAGCTATCTTTGCAGCCTGTTTTTTTTTTTTTTTTTTTTTTTTTTGTTTGTTTGTTTTTTTGGTTTTTCAAGGAAGGGTCTCACTCTAGCTCAGGGTGACCTGGAATTCACTATGGAGTCTTAGGGTGGCCTCGAATTCACAGTGATCCTCCTACCTCTGCCTCCCAAGTGCTTGGATTAAAGCGTGTACCATCACGCCTGCTTTCCCCCCCCTCCCCCGTAGGGTCTGACTCTAGCCCAGGCTAACCTGGAATTCACTATGTAGTCTCAGGGTGGCCTTGAACTCATGGTGATCCTCCTACCTCTGCCTCCCAAGTGCTGGGACTAAAGGTGTGCACCACCACACCTGGCTCCTTCTTTTGTTTTTCTTGAGGTAGAGTTTAACTCTAGTCTGGGCTGACCTGGAATTCACTATTTCAGGGTGGCCTCAAACTCATGGTGATCCTACCTCTGCCTTCTGAATGCTGGGATTAAGGGTGTGTTCTACCATGCTTGGCTTTTTCAAAAAAATTATGTATGTATGTATGCATTTATTTGACAGAGAGGGAGAGGGAGAGGGAGAGGGAGGGAGGGAGAGGGAGAGAGAGAGAGAGAGAGAGAGAGAGAGAGAATGAATATGGGCGTGCCAGGGCATCTAGCCAGTGCTAACAAACTCTAGACACATGTGTCACCTTGTGCATCTGGCTTTACGTGGGTCCTGGGGAATCCAACCTGGGTCCTTTGGCTTTGCAGACAAGTACCTTAACCGCTAATCCATCTCTCCCTGTTTTTTTTAGTCATAGCCCAGGCTGACTTTAAAAATATTTTTATAGGGCATATCCATTCTCTCTCATAAATAAATAAAAATAAAATAAAAATATTTTTACGTATTTGAGAGAAAAAGAGAATGACTTCCCTTGTCATAGGTTTTCAGATCAGGTGTGTATTCCCTCTTGTGGAGTGGTTCTCCATTCCAGGTAGAGAGCAGTTGGTTCCCCCCATAACAGATATGCCACTATTGCACCTGTTGGCTCATTTGGCCTGACTGGCCAAACTTAAGACTTGAAATGTGCACTATTGTTTATCTCCACTGATGACTTCTCTCTCTCTCAAATTGAACTGCATGCAACGTAGCTTTTTCCAGCTTTCTCTCAGCTGGTCTATAAGGAGAATGTTTTCTGTTCAGCTCCAGCAAGATTTCTCAGTGGTTTTGCAGCCCAAGGATGTGGAGTCTTCAGCAATAGGGTCTTACCATCTATTCTAGGTGGGAAACCAAGAGCCTTGGCAATGGCCTGTAATGTTTGGGGGGCATCAGGGACCTCCCTGGCCAACAACTCACAGGAAGGTATTCCATACTTGGCACTGAAAATTTTCTAGTACAATCTATGGCTCCTGTGTGTTCCATTGTTCAAAAAACTAGGTTTCCGTATGATTTATTTATATCCTCTTAGATTTTGATTAGCTCTCCCCCCACCCTTCCTTTACACATCTCTTCCCTGACCTCATTTAGGCCTTTCCACCCCGAGTAATCTGTTTCTTTCCTTCTTCCCTCCTTCCCTCTGTACTCTCTCTGTAGCCCCAGGTTGGCCTGGGATTCATGGTGATCCTCTTACCTCAGCCTGGAAAGTGCTAGGGTTAAAGTTGTGTGCTACCACACCAGGCGTTTTTAATGTTTCCAGGTAGGGTCTCACTCTGGCCCAGGCTGACCTGGAATTCACTGTGTAGTCTCAGGGTGGCCTCGAACTCACAGCGATCCTCCTACCTCTGCCTCCCGAGTGCTGGGATTAAAGGCGGGCACCACCACACCCGGCTTTTTTAAATCTTATTTTTATTTATTTATTTGAGAGAGAATGAAACAGAGGAAGGGAGGTAGATAGAGAGAAAGAATGGGTGTGCCATGGCCTCCAGCCACTGCAAACAAACTCCAGAAGCATGCGCCCCTTTGTGCATCTGGCTTACATTGGTCCTGGGGAAGCCAACCTGTGTCCTTTGGCTTCTCAGGCAAGCGCCTTAACCACTAAGCCATCTCTCCAGCCTCCCCTCCCCCCTTTTAATAGGTTTTACTAGAATTCCTCAATCTTGCTCTGTGTTTCAGGCTGACCTCAAACTCCTGATGTTCCTGCCTCAGCCTCTGAAGGGTTAGGGTTGTAGATGTGCCCCATCGTGCCTGCTCATTTTACGTACACTTCAGTTTTGTGTTGTATTCCTGACAATCTGGTTTTGGTGGCGGAAGGATCTCATTTTAAATTCCTAATTTCAGGTTGCTGTGTCGTCATTGTCTGCAGTCATCAAGTTTTTAGAACTCCTCTCGGATGAGTCAAACTTTGGACAATTTGAACTGACTACTTTTGACTTCAGCCAGTTCATGAAATTGGACATTGCAGCAGTTAAAGCTCTCAACCTTTTCCAGGTAAAAAACAAAAAAAGCCGCAAAAGGCTAAAAATATTCAATGATTAAAAATGTTTCTATTGACAAGTGTTGAAGATTCTTATTAAGGCACTTATAAGTTGAAATAATAGAATATTACTTGGAATAGTTTTTATTGTTTTTATTTTGTTTTCGTGGTAGGGTCTTGTTCTAGCTTACGCTGACCTGGAACTCACTCTGTAGTCTCAGGGTGGCCTTGAACTCCCAGCAAATCCTCCTGCCTCTGCCTCCCAAGTGTTGGGATTAAAGGCATGCTCAACCACGCCTGGCTGGAATAATTTTAATTGTTGTATTTTCATTTTCTACTTCCAAGCCAGAAATATATAATTTTTTTTTGTCTTGGCTTTTTTTTGTTGTTGATTTTTATTTATTTGAGAGTGACAGAGAGAGAGAGAGAGAGAGAGAGAGAGAGAGAGAGAGAGAATGGGCATGCCAGGGCTTCCAGCCACTGCAAACAAACTCCAGACGCGTGTGCCCCCTTGTGCATCTGGCTAACGTGGGTCCTGGGGAATTGAGCCTGGAACTGGGGTCCTTAGGCTTCACAGGCAAGTGCTTAACCCAGTAATCCATCTCTCCAGCCCTGTCTTGGCTTTTTGAATAATTTTATATACTCACAGCAGTTCTTTTAAAAATTGTACTCTGAGAAGTTTTTATGCATAAAACTACAGTAATTAGGAAAAATGGCTTAGGAACAGTATACAGTTGAAACTAAGGTTGAAAAGATTGAACGTTCATTTTTAGCTCAGTACAAGGAATTTTTGTGGACATTTATCAGTTTATATTTGAAGAATGTTATTGTTACCCAAATTGACTATAATTTATGCCATACGATAAAGTTTTTGCTAATGAGTCTCCCTCCCTCCCTCCCTCCCTCCCTCCCTCCTTCCCTCCCTTCCTTCCTTCCTTTCAGGGTTCTGTTGAAGATACCACTGGGTGTCAGTCTCTGGCTGCATTGCTGAATAAATGTAAAACAGCTCAAGGACAAAGACTTGTTAACCAGTGGATTAAACAGCCCCTCATGGATAAGAACCGAATAGAAGAGAGGTATATCATTTTGTGTACTCTTTTCTTACCTTTCAGTACTTTGCTGTTACTTCAATGATAATGCTATTTTTGCAATTATCACACAATTTTGCACTTAAATGTTAGCCTTTTTTTTTTTTTTTTTTTTTTTTTTTTTTCCGAGGTAGAGTTTCACTGTAGTTCAGGCTGACCTGGAATTCACTATGGAGTCTCAGGGTGGCCTTGAACTCATGGCGATCCTCCTACCTCTGCCCCCTGAGTGCTGGGATTAAAGGTGTGCACCACCACGCCCGGCTGCTGTCAGCTTTTTTTTTTTTTTTTTAAATTTATTTATTTGAGAGGGAGGAAGAGGGAAAGAATGGGCACGCCAGGGCCTTTAGCCACTGCAGATGAATTCCAGACTCCTGTGCCCCCTTTTGCCTCTGGCTTACATGGATCCTGGGAATCAAACCTGGGCCCTTAGGCTCCACAGGCCAGTGCCTTAACCACTAAGCCATCTCTCCAGCCCTAATTTTTTTTCTGTTGAGGGTGGGTCTCATGGAGACTAGGCTGACTTCCTTATGCAGTCAAGTATGATGCTGGACTTCTGACCCTCCTGGCACACCTCCCAGGGGCGCAGATGATAGGTACATGCTGCTGCACCCAGCTTTTTGTTGTACTGGGGATCAAACCCGGGATCCCTGCATGCGTGGCACGTACTGTACTAACTAAACTACGGCCCCTAAGCTCCGTATTTAAAAATTTTTATTTTATTGACAGTGTTTTAAAATTTTTTTCATTTTTTGAGGTAGGGTTTCACTCTAGTCCAGGCTGACATGTAATTCACTATGTAATCTCAGGGTGTCCTTGAACTCATGGCAATCCTCCCTCTTCTGTGTCCCGAGTGCTGGGACTAAAGCGGCTGGTTGTTGACAGTTTTTATGTCTTTTTTTGTAATATCAGAGAGAGAGAGAGAGATTGAGATTGAGATTGATTAATGGGTGCACCAAGGCCTCCAGCCACTGCAAACGAAATCCAGGCACGTGCGCCACCTTGTACATCTGGCTAACGTGGGTCCTGGGTAATTGAACCTGGGTCCTTAGGCTTAGGTCCAAATGCCTTAACCGCTAAGCCATCCCTCCAGCCCTTTCCTTCTTTTTTATTGGTATTTTCTAGACAGAGTCTGACTCTAACCCAGGCTGATGTGGAAGTCACTCTGTAGTTAGTTCTAGGCTGTCCTCAAACTGACAGTGATTCTCCTACCTCTGCCTCCCAAGTGTTGAGATTAAAGGCGTGCGCCACCATGTCCGGCCATATTGACAACTGTTCTTAAAAAATGTTATTATTGTTTGTTTATTTGAGAGAGAGAAATAGGCAGGTAGAGAGAGAGAATAGTTGCACCAGGGCCTTCAGTCATTGCAAACGAACTCCAGCTGTATATGTCCCCTTGTGCAGGCAAAACGTGGTAACAGCCCTAGAGATAATTCTTAGCAATGAATGGAACTGGTTTCTTTTCATTTTATTTAATTTTAATGCTGTTGTTGTTCTGTTTTGTTTTTCTATGTAGGGTCTCATTATAGCTCAGGCTGACCTGGAATTCACTATGTAGTCTCAGGGTGGCCTCAAATTCACAGTGATCCTCTTACCTCTGCCTCCCTAGTGCTGGGATTAAAGGCATGTACCACCACGTCCGCCTAGTTTAGTATTTTATTTTTTTTTTTTGGTTTTTCGAGGTAGGGTCTCACTGTAGCCCAGGCAGACCTGGAATTCACTATGGAGTCTCAGGGTGGCCTTGAACTCACGGCGATCCTCCTACCTCTGCCTTCCGAGTGCTGGGATTAAAGGCGTGCGCCACCACGCCCGGCTTTAGTTTAGTTTTTTGATAGAAGTTTTAAAACTTTCAAACCAACTATAGAGGAGTGCAAATCTCTCTTTCTCTTTTTTTCTTCCTCTTTTGGTTGTTTTACAAAATATTTTATTATTTGAGAGAGGGAGAAAGAGAATGGGTGTGCCAGGATGTGTGTACCATGCTGCATCTGGCTTTACATAGGTACTAGGGAATTTAACTGGGTTGCCAGGCTTTGCAAGCAAGCACCTTTAACGGCTGAGCCCAGCCCATTTCATACACACACACACACACACACACACACACACACACACACTTTTTTTTTTTTTTTTTTTTTGAGGCAGAGTCTCAGTCTAGCCCAGACTTATGTGGGATTCATTTTGTAGCCTGTGCTGGCTTTAAGCCTGTGTAAAGGAGAGTAAAAAACAGAATCAGGGCCTGGAGCGATGGCTTAGCAATTAAGACACTTGACTACGAACCCTAAGGACCCAGGTTCGATTCCCCAGTACGGACTTAAGCCAGATGCACAGGGTGGTGCATGCATCTGGAGTTTGTTTGCAGTGACTGGAGGTCCTGATATGCCCATTCTCTCTCACTCTTTCTCTCTCTCTCTCTCTCTCTCTCTTTTTTTGAGGTAGGGTCTCTCTAGCCCAGGCTGACTGGGAATTCACTATGTAGTCTCTGGGTGGCCTTGAACTCAGCAATCCTCCTACCTCTGCCTCCCGAGTGCTGGGATTAAATGTGTGCGCTACCACACCCGCCTCTTTTCTCTATCTGTCTCTACCTCTCTTCTCTGTCAAATAAATAAGTACATAAAAAGAAGCAAAACCTGGTTGCTCTGTAGTTACCACATCTGATGTTAGTCTTATAAATATGCCCTCATGAACCTCTAGTGAAATTTGTTTTTTCTTTTTTGAGAAAAAAAAAAAAACAAAAACAAAAAACTCTTTAAAAGAGCCTAGGCTGACCCAAAACTTGGAGTGAGCCACATGCCTCACCACATGCTGGGCCATCATCCTAGCTTTTTTCTTTTTTTGATTTTTTTTTGAGGTAGGGTCTCACTCTGGCCCAGGCTGAGCTGGAATTCACTATGAAGTCTCAAGGTGGCCTCGAACTCACAGTGGTCCTCCTACTTCTGCCTCCTGAGTGCTGTGATTAAAGGTGTGTGCCACCACATCTGGCTCCCTAGCTCCCCCCCCCCCATTATTTTGTTTTTCAGACATGGTCTTAGTATGTGGCCTAAGATGGCTGGCAGTTTTGTAGCCCAGGTTGGCCTTGAATGGAAGATCCCCTGTTCTCTGCCTTCCTACTGCAGAAATTGCAGGTACGCACTACCATGCCTGGTTTGTCAACTTGTGTAATAGTACGATTAGAAATTCTCGTAAAGAAATGGCATTTTGCTGGGTGTGGTGGCACACGTAAGCTAATTCAATAAATTCCCTTTTTTAAAATAATTCATTCTAGCAGTTCTGTTTTTCTAGAGAACCTTGACTAAAACACCGTATAAGCCACGGTCTGGAATTCATTTGCAGCGGCTAGAGGCCTTGGCGTGCCCATTTTCTCTTTCTCTCTATCTGCCTCTTGCTCTCTCAGATAAATAAAATATTTTAAATATTTTTATTTATTTATTTTTTTATTTTGAGAGACAGAGAAAGAGGCAGATAGAGTTGGTGCACCAGGGCCTCCAGCCGCTGCAAATGAACTCCAGATTCCTGTGTCACCTTGTGCATCTGTGTTCCTGGCAATTGAACCTGGGTTCTTTTTTTTAATTTTTTAAAAATTTTTTTGAGAGAGGGAAAGAGGCAGAGTGAGTGAGAGAACACGGTGTGCCAGGGCTTCCAGCCATTGCAAACAAACTCCAGATGCATGCACCCCCTTGTGCATCTGGCTTACGTGGGTCCTGGAGATTCGAACCAGGATCCTTTGGCTTTGCAGGCAAGCGCTGTAACCACTAAGCCATCTCTCCAGCCCCGAACCTGGGTCATTTGGCTTTGCAGGCAAGCACCTTAACTGCTAAGCCATCTCTCTAGCCCAGAAATGCCATTTTAAAATAACAAATGTTTTATGATTAATTTCTAAAGTACTTCTGTTGGGATTTTAAGGATTAACTGACCTTCAAGGTTTTTTTTTTGTTTTTTTTTTTTTTTTGGAGGTAGGGTCTCACTCTGGCTCAGGCTGACCTGGGATTCACTATGTGGTCTCAGGGTGGCCTCGAACTCATGGCGGTCCTCCTACCTCTGCCTCCCGAGTGCTGGGATTAAAGGCGTGCACCACCATGCCTGGCTTTAAAAATTTATCTTGTATTCTAATCAGTGTGCAAATTAATGCTGTATTGCATTATATGCAGCCGAGAAATTTGGTTCAGTAGGACTGACAGATACACTCTATTATGCCAATAGTAGCCTTGATATTTCTGAAATTGTGATTTAAAAGTGGCATTGTCATGGAAACAGCTTAGCAGATTTTTCTCCCCCTTCTGTTAGCTGGAAACTGACACTAATCGTTTCTGAAATGCTACACTGAATAGACTTGTGAAACTAGCAATTTATTAGGCTTTCCGTGAGATCTGTGCCAGAGAATGTGAGGGGGGTGGTTACGTTACGTATTGTTTTGTACTTCTTTAACATTATTTAAAAAAATTTTGTTGTTATTCATACTTTCTTATTTTTCATTGTTCTTTGGGTAGCTGAGTATGACCTTGAACTTCTTATCCTCCTTCCTCCACCTCTACAGTGCTGGGGTTACTGGGGCACAAACAACACCATGGCCAGTTTTTAATTTTGGATTCTTTGAGAAAAAGAGTCTTGTGTTGTCCAAGTCAGCCTCAAACTCAGTGCAGGCGTGGCGGACCTTGAGCCCTTGATCTTCACGCCTTTACTTCTTTCTGTCTCCTCAGGGCTGGGGTTACAGATAGTTAATATGCCCTGGACTCTTGTGCTGTGTTCTCTAGAAGCCTTCACCCGCCCCAACCTGTTTTTTTTTTTTTTTTTTTTTAATTTTTATTTATTAGAGAGAGAGAGAAAGAATGGGCACACCAGGGCTTTTCAGCCACTGCAAACAAACACCAGACACGTATGCTACCTTGTGCACCTGGCTTACATGGGTCCTGGAGAATCAAATCAGTGTCTTGGCTTTGCAGACAAATGCCCATCTCTCCAGGCCCCTCTTTATATCTTACTTATTTGTGTGTGAGAGAGACTCTTTATTATTTTTTTTTATTTTTGTGTGTGAGAGAGGCAGATAGAGAAAATGGGTATGCCAGGACCTCTAACCACTGCAAATGAACTCCAGATGCTTGCACCACCTTGTGCATCTGGCTTAGGTGGGTTCTGGGGAATCGAATCAGAGTCCTTAGGCTTCACAGGCAAGTACCCTAACCATTAAGCCATCTTTCCAGCCCATTTATTTATTTTTAAAAAATATTTAATTTTTTTTTTTATTTATGAGAGAGAGAGAGAAAGAATAGGCTCACCAGGGCCTCTAGCCACTGCAAATGAACTCCAGGTATATGTGCCTCCTTGTGCATCTGGCTTTATGTGGGTATTGGGAAATTGAACCTGGGTCCTTAGGCTTCACAGGCAAGCGTGGTACCTTAACCGCTAAGCCATCTCTCCAGTCCTAGGCCCTTCATTTTGTAATGTTAAGTTTTCAGCTGGAAGTGGGTTGCCTGTGTATATAATCTTAACTCTGTTTATTTGACAGAAAAGAGAGAGAGAGAGAGAGAGAGAGAGAGAATGGGCACACCAGGGTCTCCATCCACTGCAAACAAACTCTAGATGCATGCGCCCCCTTGTGCATCTGGCTAACATGGGTCCTTGGGAATCGAACCTGGGTCCTTTGGCTTTGCAGGCAAGTGCCTTAAACACTAAGCCATCCCTCCAGCCCTAATCTTAACTGTAGCCTCTAAGAGACTTGAGGCAGGAGGATAAAGTCTGAAGGCTAGGATACAATCCATTGTAGAATCCTTGGCCTGATAAGTGCAAAGTCTGGGTTTGGTCCCCAATTTGACTTTCATTTATTTACTTATTTTGTTTTTTGAAGGTAGAGTCTTGCTCTAGCCCAGGCTGACCTGTAATTCACTGTGTAGTCTCGGCTGGCCTCAAATTCACTGTGGCCCTCTTACCTCTGTGCTGGGATTAAAGTCGTGTGCCACCATGGCCAGCCCAGTTTGACTTTTAAAAAGCTGGTGGCTGAAGAGCTGGCTCAGTAGTTAAGGGTACTTGCTTGCAAGGCCTGACAATCCAGGTTTGGTTCCCCAGTACCCACATAAAGCCACATGCCAGAGTGGCACATGCATCTGTAGTTTATTTGCAGTGGTGGGAGGCCCTGGCATGCCCATTTCTCTCTCTGCTTACAAATAAATATATACATATATTTGGTTTTTCGAGGTAGGGTCTCACTGTGGTCCAGGTTGCCCTGAAATTAACTATGTAGTCTCAGGGTGGCCTCGAACTCTTGGTGATCCTCCTACCTCTGCCTCCCAAGTGCTGGGATTAAAGGCGTGCGCCACCACACCCGGCTACAAATAAGTAAATTTATAAAAAGAGGAGAGCCTGAGCTACATAGCAATTACTTGTTTCAAAAAGAAAACAAGGGTTGGGGGCAGTGTGGGTCCTGGAGCAGCAATTTATACCTTTTTTGTCCTACCCATGTTGCCCTCTGTTGCTTATTTCTGTCAGATAAACCTCAGAACTTAATTTTATTTGAATTTATTTATTTATTTATTTATTTTATGTAAGAAGTGTTTTGAAGAATATTGAATTGGGGCTGGGGAAATGGCTTAGCGATTAAAGCGTTTGCCTGCGAAACCTAAGGGCCCTGGTTCGATTCCCCAGGACTCACATAAGCCAAATGCACAAGGGGGTGCACGCGTCTGGAATTCTTTGTAGTGGCTGGAGGCCCTGGCGTGCCCATTCTCTCTTCTTCTCTGCCTCTTCGTCTCTCTCTCAAATAAATAAATAAATAAAATATTTTTTAAAAAAGGAATATTGAATTGAATTTGTATAATGTCTAAGTATGTATGTTTTATCTAAATAACTGCACTGAAACAAGCTGTGTTGGTGAGATATTTGCAGCTATTACAGTTAGGGCTCCTCTTTCCTCATGTAATTTTCCTCCGGCATAAAATGTACAAGATTCATTTGTTGTTGGACGTGAGGTGGATGGGGGGAGGGAAGCTTTAATTGTTTCTGCTCCATGCTCCTTTCCCAGCTCTATCTCTTCCCCGAGGTTGGGTGGGATACTAGGCTTGGTTTGAAAAAGGTGTGCTGAAGGGGCCTATGGGGATAGGGCACAACCAAAGGGGACATTTCTCGATTTTTCTTTCCTCATCCTCATTCTCCTTGGGCTCAGTGGATTTTCTGTATTAACAAATAGAGTACTGGTAGGAAAGGCAGGTTAAGAATAAAGACAGCCTCCCCCTGCCCTCTTGTCTGCCCTCCCCTGTCAGTTTGGTAACAGCAAGAAACCGTACCAGTCAACACTAATGAGTTTCCATGTTCCTTTTATACAACGAAAAAACTTAATATTACATAACCAAATGTGCTTTTTATATAACCAAATGTGATGGTTTTGATAGTGTACAGGGTGTTTTTTTTTTGCGAACTTAAATTTATTTTTATATTTTTAGGTTTATAAGGTTTAAAAAAGAGTCTAGAGAAAAAAAAAAATCTCATTTTTGCCAGGCTCAGTGGCACATGCCTTTAATCCCAGCACTCGGGAGGCAGAGGTAGGAGGATCACTGTGAATTCGGAAGTCACCCTGAGACTACACAGTGCCAGGTCAGCCTGGCCTAGAGCAAGAACATTCCTCAAAAAACAAACAAACAAACAAAATCTAAATTTTGCCATGTGATGGTCCCAAGTGCAGCTGTAGAAAAGTGCTTGTCAATTGAATAAAAACTACATTTGATAGAGGGGGTGGGGGAGAGCAAAACAAGGGATCAGGGAGAGGACTGAGCAATTAAAGGCAGTTGCTTGTGAAGCCTGCCTGTCTGGGTTCAGATCTCCAGCGCTCAAATATACCTGGACACAAAAAGTGGCACAAACAGCTGGTGTTCCATTTACATTGGCAAGAGGTCCCAGTGCTCATGGACATACATATAAACAAATGTGCAAATAAATACAAATTTTTTGTTTGTTTTTCAAGGTAGGGTCTCACTCTAGCCCCGGTTGACCTGGAATTCACTATGTAGTCTCAGGGTGGCCTCGAACTCACGGCAATCCTCCTACCTCTGCCTCCCGAGTGTTGGGATTAAAGGCGTGCGCCACCATGCCCGGCAAATAGAAATATTTTAAAAAAGAAAAACAAAAACCCTTAAAGTTAGTTTTTAAGAGATTGCCCAACTATACCTAATTTCAAGTTGACATCATATTCTTTGGAATGGGAACAAGAACATGTGTTTTGAGTGTAGAGTTTTCTTATTCTGAAATTTAACAGCTTAATAATGTGAAAACACTTGGGATTCTGTATTGTTAATGTCTACTTCCAAATGACCTTTTCCTTTTTTTTTTTTTTTCCGGTTTTTCGAGGTAGGGTCTCACTCTAGCACAGGCTGACCTGGAATTCACTATGGAGTCTCAGGGTGGCCTCGAACTCACGGCGATCCTCCTACCTCTGCCTTCCGAGTGCTGGGATTAAAGGCGTGCGCCACCATGCCCAGCTTTCTTTTTTTTTTTTTTTTTTTTGTTGTTGGCATAGGGTCTGTAAGGAAATGAAAGAGAAAAGCAAAGGAAAACACTGGACTTTTATTGAAGCACAGTGAGGGGCTGCCACCTTCCTATGGGATGGAGGCTGAGATGCCAAGCTAGGCTGGGGTTTAAGTTTATAAGGAGGATCCAGAGGAAAACAGACTGGGCCAGGTGCAGGTCCAAGGGAAGTAGATACGGAACTGTTCCCAAAACCTAGTTTCACGGACAGTCATTAACCCTTCAGGGTCTTGCTGCTTATTCTAGCCTAGGCTGGCCTAGAACTCATAACCTCGTGTTCAGCTAAGTGCTGACATTACCGACATTGCCCACCCTTCTGCTCATAAGACGATTTCCAACCCATCTTGGAGAAGCCCTGTTAGAGCCAGAGGACATCCAGTGACACTGCTTGATATTACATTGATTCTTAGCTGACCAGAAAATGCTCATCTCAACGTTTCAAGTAGATTCAAGCTTATATGGGATTTTTTAGTTTATTTGGCTAAGCTTGACAGATCGTTTTTCCTTTGATGGTGCTAGGGATCCAACACGGTGCTCGCATGTACTGAAGTATATCCTCTACCCTACTTGACATGTTTGACTTTATATTAAAATCTCATGTATACAAAGTAGGCTTTAAACTTGCTATGTAGCCAGAGTTGACTTTGAACTTGTCCTCCTGCTTCTACCTCGTAGACAAGTGCTACGACACCCAGGTTGTTTTTGTTTTGTTTTTTGTTTTGTTTCTTGATGCAGTGCTGGGAATTGAACCGAGGGCTTCATGCTGGCCAGGTAAGCACTCTACCAACTGAGCTATGTCTTCAGCCTCTAATAACTTGTTCTAATCTGATTTATTTCAGATTAAACTTAGTGGAAGCTTTTGTGGAAGATGCCGAATTGAGGCTAAGTTTACAAGAAAACTTGCTTCGCCGATTCCCAGATCTCAACCGAATGGCTAAAAAGTTTCAGAGACAAGCAGCAAATTTGCAAGATTGTTACCGACTCTATCAGGGCATAAATCAACTCCCTAACGTCATACAGGCTCTGGAAAAATACGAAGGTAATGAAACACTTGTTTTTGCTTTATTATCTTTCACTCTTACATGCCTGGCAAATGTGCTGTTCTTAAGAAGTTGAGGCTGAGCTGGGCGTGGTGGCGCACGCCTCTGATCCCAGCACTTGGGAGGCAGAGGTAGGAGGATCGCCATGAGTTCGAAGCCATCCTGAGACTACAGAGTGAATTCCAGGTCAGCCTGCGCTAGAGCAAGACTCTATCTTGAAAAACCAGCTGCTGAGAATGACCTCCAGACACACGCGCTGCTTTGTGCATCTGGCTTATGTCAAACCTGGGTCCTTTGGCCTTGCAGGCAAGCGCCTTCACCTCTAAGCCATCTCTCTAGCCCTGTTTTTGGTTTTTTTTTTTTTTTTAGTCTACATTTAATGCTAGTTCAGAATAAAAAGACAACTGCAGGGCCAAGGCAAAGGACCCCGGTTCGATTCCCCAGGACCCATATAAGCCAGATGCACAAGGTGGTACATGTGTCTGGAGTTTGTTTGCAATAGCTGGAGGCCTCTCTCTGTCTCTCTCAAATAAATAAATAAAAATAAAATTATTTAAAAAAAAAAAAAGACAACTGCAAGTAAGGTAGATTCACAGGCAGCGGGGGGCAGCCACACCACGGAAGCGCTGCAGATCTGATGAAGGCTTTCCTGTCTGCTCGTCTCCTGAAGAAGCAGCTGCTCACATACCCGACCAAAGCGTGGTCCTCTGTGTTGGGGAAGATGGTTCTTTTTGAGTGCCTAGCTTCAGCTGGGACGACCATGGAGTGGCGAGAAAGGAAAGTGATGCCCGCCTAGCCAGCCAGATCCGTCGGATCAGTTCTGCTGGGTGAGAAAGTCCAAAGGAACAAGAATTTTATAACATTGAGACTCAACAGCGAGGTGCGTCGGGCAGATAGTCAAAGAGTGGAATCAGCCAGAAAAGTCAGCATAGGAAAGAAAAGTGGTATTTCTGCCATTCATTGCTCCTATTTTCAGCAATCAATAAAAAACGTCAGAGAAGAGCCGGTCGTGGTGGCGCACACCTTTAACCCCAGCACCTGGAATTCACTATGTAGTCTCAGGGTGGCCTCGAACTCACAGCAATCCTCCTACCTCTGCCTTCTGAGTGCTGGGATTAAGGGTGTGAGCCACCCCGCCCAGCTGCCATTGAACCTCTTTATTAGTAGCACATAAGCTGATTGGGAATAAAGATCCAGACACCGCAGACATTATGTAGGCATAGTGTTTTAATACTCTGTCTAAATGTTTCACACATGTACTGTTTTCTCAGGATGTGTAAATGTAGTTTTGATTAGTAACAAAACATGAATTTTAAACAGTTTTCTTCTCTGATAGCTTTTCATCATTTCTCTATTTTTTTTGCACTTGTGAGTGTGTTTGTGTGAATGTGTATATGCGCATGCAAGGGTCAAACAAACGCCAGATACTTGTACCACATTTAAAAAATTTATGTATTTATTTATTTGAGAGAGAATGGGTGTGCCATGACCTCCAGCCACTGCAAACGAAGTCCAGATGCATGTGACACCTTATGCAGCTGGCTTATGTGGGTCCCGGGGAATCGAACCGCCTTCCTTTGGCTTTGCAGGCATACTCCTTAACCACTAAGCCATCTCTTCCAGCCCCACTTGCACATTTTTTTTCTTTATTAGTTCTGTACATACTCATTGTGTAAACAGCCATGTTGGTACCATCCTTACCCTCATCGCTGTCCTCTCCCCTCTGGAGGGACCCTCCTCGTTGGGGATGCCAGTTTTCCCCATGGGGATTGTGGGTCGTGCATTGTGGGGTTAGCCATCAGTTATGGGGAAGAGGCAATGTCTCTGTGCATAATGTCCCAACTTGTGGCTCTAACAATCTTCCTGTCCCCTCTCCCGCAAATTTCCTTGAGCCATGTTGGGTTCATTTTAGGTCTGCTTCAGTGATGAGGTTTTGGGAGCCTCTGTGTCTCTGGATCTCTGGTTTAGTAGGAGTTGAGTGTTCTCTGTGTGTATCTCCTTCACCCTTGTGCTGGTACCAGGTTCACCAAGAAAACAGCACTCTTGCTCATTTCCCCAGCTACTCTATGGTTTCAGCTGGGGCCCTGGTGGTGCAACACATTTTTAATTTAAATATATTATAACAGGACACTCTTTTATCCCCTCACAACTGTTCCCTATACCCTGGGGCCTCCTCAGTAGGGTTATGGTATTCAGTGTGGGTTCACGAAGGCCTCAGTCAGTCTCTGTGTGTGCCTTAGGGTAGTCCTACCCACTGTGTGGCTCTGACAGTCTCTCCGCCCCTTCTTCCGCATTGAGTTATGGCAGATTTGTTGGCAGTCTTTTAACCTCTGGATTTCTGCTTTGATGGGTTTTGAGTGATCACTGTCTCTCACCATTGCCCTGGAGCTGGTTGTTAGGCTAGCAGTAAGAGCAGTATTCATGCCATCGCCTCCTCTGCAATTTCTCCTGGGCCCAGGAAAATGTGGTAGAGGTGGCACATCTCATGGTGGGCTTTTCTCTTGTCTGACTGATGGATCTTGGTTCTCCTGTTTTCTCTGTCATCTTCCTAGCCCCACCTTTCCATGATTCTCGAGAGGCCAGGAACTACTAAATTTTTTAAAAAGATATTTTACTTATTTATTTGAGAGAGAGAGAATTGGTGCACCAGGGCCTCCAGCCGCAGCACACAAACTGCAGACGCATGCGCCTCCTTGAGCATCTGGTTTACATGGGTCCTGGGGAATCGAACCGGGGTCCTTTGGCTTTGCAGGCAGGTGTCTTTAACTGCTAAGCCGTTTCTCCAGCCCAGGAACTACTGAATTTTATGGAAGCTTGGCAACAAAGTCTTTGGGACAAAAGTCAGTGCTAGACATCCCTTGCAGAATTTCTTGGTGGAGAGAAGAGTCTTTGTTGTAAACTGGTAGTAGTGCATAGTGCCTGTTCTTGAGCTTACGTGTTGTGTATACATACGTGCTTACTTCACGATCACCCTTCTGGGTAGCAGTTGTCATTGCTCCAGTGTACAGGTAAGGGAAAGGAGGTCTTCAGAGCCCCGTGTTCCAGGTGACAAAGCTAGGACGAGTGGTATCCGGGGCTGTGTTCCCTGCTTTCATGTTTACTTTTTGATGCCCTTCCTCTTCCTCACGTAATCCCGGAGCACGCAGTCTTGTTCTGTTGTTTGTTTCGAGGCGGGCTTTCACTCTAGCCCAGGCTGGCCCCAAAGTCACAACCATTTCCCCCCAAGTGCTGCTGGGATTAAAGGCCACCACCCTGGATTCCTAGTGTGGACTCTTGGTGTATACTCGTTTAGTTTCACTCTGATCCAGACTGACCTGGAATTCACTATGTCGTCTTAGGGTGGCCTTGAACTTGGGGCAGTCCTCCTACCTCTGCCTCCCAGGAGCTGGGATTAAAGGCGTGCGCCACCACGCCTGGCTGTAGATTGTACTTTTTTTTTTTTTTTTTTTTTTGTTTCCAGATAGATCTCACTCTAGCCCAGGCTGACCTGGAATTCACTATGTAGTCCCAGGGTGGCCTGGAACTCACGGTGATCCTCCTACCTCTGCCTCCCAAGTGCTGGGATTAAAGGCGTGTGCCACCACACCCGGCCAGGCTCTGTACTCTTAAGTGGTATTAAGTAAAGCTACCGTGTTTAGATACCTGACTTGAGTCAACCTCTGTTAATTGGAGCCACTTTGTTGTTAATGGAAATTAGAAATGTAAGTTAGAGCTTGAGTTCTAAGGGGCTTTGACTTTTGATTATTAGATCAGCCTGAAATGAAGTTCCTTTAGTTATAATTAATGTTATTTATCTCACAGACTCCTGAAGGAAATGATAGATTTCCAGGGGAGGCAGTGATTTATGCCTGGGAAGCTTTGACTGCTATATTTTATTACTTCCCTGTCTGCAAAGTACATTGAGGACTGACTTCAAGTTAGAACATACTAAGTGAAACAGTAACTTTGGAGACCTGCTGCACAGTTTGTTTGCTAGATCAAATGATGTTTGTTATCTCCACATTTTTATTATCTGTTGTCTTCATTTTTTTTTTTTCCCTCTTTGCTTTGTTTTAGGCAGACACCAGTCATTACTGTTGGCAGTTTTTGTGACTCCTCTTATTGATCTTCGTTCTGATTTCTCAAAGTTTCAGGAAATGATAGAAACAACGTTAGATATGGATCAGGTATGCAATGTACATTTTAATTCAAGTAGTACAGTGTTTTTGAAAAGAAAACAACCACCAGACAAAAACAGAAGCAAATGAGAAGTGAATGAAGGCACATTAGAAAAAATTTGGATTTCTTTTGTGGTATCTTTGGGCACTTTTGTGTGTCGGCTTTGCAGACATTGGGGGCAAAGTTGAATGAAAGGAAAGGCACAGATGGATTTGAGAAGGAGGGTGTGTGTGCTGGGCATGGAATCCAGGGCCTTTAGCATGCTAGGCAAGTGTCTGTCACTCTGGCTACTCTGTCAGCCCCACGACCATCCCCAGTGTCCGTGTAAAGCCATGTCTACATGTGGGGCATCCAGATGGGGTTCGGTTACAGCAGCAGAAGCCCTGGTGCACGCATACATACCCTTCTCTTTCTCTCATAAATAAATAAGTAAAATGAAATAAAAATAGTTTTTAAAAAATGGTGTTGTTTTTTAAAGTTTTTAATGTTTCTTTATTTGAGAGAGAGAAATAGGCAGGGGGAGAGAGAGAAAGAAGAGAGAATGGGTACACTGGGGCCTCTGGCTGCTACAAACGAACTCCAGGTGCGTGGCTCTCCCTTGTGCATCTGGCTTACGTGGGTCCTGGGGAATCGAACCTGGGTCCTTTGGCTTTGTAGGCAAGCGCCTTAACCACTAAGCCATTTCTTCAGCCCAAAAATGGTGTTACTTTAAAAATGTTTCTTTGAAATAATTTTGATATAGGATCTTACTCTAGCCCAGGCGGGCTTTGAACTCATGTTGATCCTGACTTTTGGGATTACAGGCATGAAGGCGGCTTTTGGGGTACGTGTGTGTTAAAGATTTATTTAGTTAGTTATTAGAGAGAGAGAATGGGCTCACCAGGGCCTCTTGCACTGCAAACGAACTCCAGACGCTTGTGTCACTTTGTGCATCTGGCTTATGTAGGACCTGGAGAATTGAACCAGGGTCTTTAGGTTTCGCAGGCATGCGCCTTAACCACTAAGCCATCTCTCCAGCCCTTGTTGTGTGTTTTTGGACATGGTCTTGCTCTGTGGCCCTGGCTCTCCTGGTAGTGTCCGTGCACCTTAAGCTAGCCCACAGCTCACAGTCCTGTTTCCGCCTGTTCAGTGCTGGGATTGTAGCATGTACCACCATGCCCAGCCTGAATGTTTTCTAAACTCAATTTTCCATTAAGCTGATCCCGCATGGCTGGAGAGATGGTTCAGTAGTTAAGGCGCTTGCTACAAAGTCTTAATAACCCAGGCGTGATTCCCCAGTGCCCACATAAAGCCAGATGCTGAGTGACACATAGCAGCTGGAGGCCCTAGTATATCCACTCTGTCTGTGTCTCCTCCATCTCTTTTAAAAAAAAGATGATCCTGCAGGAAATATGTGCTCAGATTATGCATGTTGTGGTAACAGTTTAATTGGCTCATTTTATTCTTAACTACTGTGCCTGTAAGTTTGAGTTGATAATTAGCTCTTCGTGATCTTAAGTTATTTATTTTTTAAAATTTTATTTATTAATTATTATTATTATATCATCGTGATTTAGCAGATCATTATTTACGGCTTAAAGAAAATAATTCCCATTTGCTGTGTGGTCTCAAATCTCTGCTCTGTGGCCTCTGGACATGGGTTTCTTTTGAGACAGAGTCTGCATACTCATCTCAAATGTATGATCTCCTCCTTCAGGCCTCCTGGATGCTAGGATTAGAGGCAGGAGACTCCACTTCCAGCCTGGCTTGTGGATTTTAAAAGTTTATGAGTAGTGTTCCTATTGTTACAGATGCCTCACTTTTCTAATTCATTTTATGAATGATAGGCCAATGTTTTTATTTACTTGCTGATTAAAGAGCCCCCAAATTGGCATTGTTTACCTCTTATTTAAAATGTCTTCCTTGGGCTGGAGAGATGGCTTAGTGGTTAAGGCGCTTGCCTGCAAAGGCAAAGGACCCAGGTTCAATTTCCCAGGACCCACATAAGCTAAATGCACAAGATGGCACATGCATCTGGAGTTTGTTTGCAGTGGCCGGAGGCCCTGGCGTGCCCATTCTATCTGCTCCTCTTTCTCTGTCTCTCTTAACAAATAAAAAATATCTTCCTTTTCACCTGTAGCTTTCTCTGTAATGTTGGTATTAGTGCACATGATTTTAGTTCTTCAGGGTTTAGATTAGTGGAAGGCAGATAGGCTGTTGATGTAATTTGCATGCGAAGTGTGGTTTTGCCTTCTTGTTGCTGATGTAGCATTGATATTTGTAAATACTCCTTTAAATGGAAACATGAAGGTATTCCTCATGGTTATCAAAAAGCCTAATAGACTCCAGGCACAGTGGTACACACCTTTAATCTCAGCACTCAGGAGGCAGAGATAGGAGGATTGCCATGAGTTGAGTCTACATAGTGAATTCCAGGTCAGCCTGGTCCATGGCAAGACCCTGCCTCAAAACAAAACAAAACAAAACAAAACAAAACAAAACAGAAGCAGCAACAACCACCACAACAAAACTAACAGAGCAGTGGGTAGCAGCACTGTGTACTGAGCTTTTCACTGTGTCTGCAGTGAAGGACCTCAGAGCCCGCGAAAAGCTCTGCTTAAATATTGCAGTTGGTTTTGCCATTCTGGCTGCCTTTGTTCGTCTACATTGCTATTATTATTTTATAGCAATATTGTGAGTCTCAAGCTTAAGTTGGTATCAGAATTCTCCAGAGGGCTTGTTAAAATTAATTGGTAGGCTGCAAGCCTAGCATCAGATTGTTTTTTTTTTTTAAAGATCTAGGTGAGGTTAGAGAATTTGCATTTAGGCACAAATTCAAACTGGTGATGCTGCCTGTTTGAGCACAGCACTATGATAACCACTGCCTTGTTGCATTTGTTTGTTTGTTTATTTATTAAATTTTTTTTTTGGTTTTTCGAGGTAGGGTCTCACTCTGGGTCAGGCTGACCTGGATTTAACTATGGAGTCTCAGAGTGGCCTTGAACTCACAGTGCTCTTCCTACCTCTGCCTCCCGAGAGCTAGGATTAAAGGCGTGCGCTACCACACCCAGCTGTTTGTTTATTTATTTAGTTTTTTTTTTTTTTTTTTTTTTTGAGGTAGGGTCTCAGGCTGACCTGGAATTCACTATGTAATCTCAGGGTAGCCTCAAACTCTCAGTGATCTTCCTACCTCTGCCTCCCAAGAGGAGGCTGGAACTAAAGGCGTGAGCCACCACGCCCAGCATTATTTTGGCTTTTTGAGGTAGCATCTCCCTGTAGTCCAGACTGACTTGGAATTCACTCTGCAGTCTCTGGCTTGCACCACCACGCCTGGCTGTTTGTTTGTTTATTTAGGAGAAAGGCAAGGGTATGAGAGAGATTGAGAATGAATGGACAAACAAACTCCAGAAACCTGGGTGCTGAGGAATTGAACGTGGGTTCTCAGGCGTGTCCAAGGCCCATCACCAAAGAGAGTCTTAACACAGGTTGATAGGTTGGAGACAAATTCAAGTGACAAAAGATAGATTAGCACAGGAAAGGCTTTTGGAATTTGGGGATTATATGCTATTTTAACTGAGGAAGTGTTTAATGGGCACTTATTATTATTATTATTATTATTTTTGGTTTTTCGAGGTAGGGTCTCACTCTAGCCCAGGCTGACCTGGGATTCACTATGGAGTCACAGGGTGGCCTCGGAGTCACAGGGTGGCCTCGAACTCACGGCAGTCCTCCTACCTGTGCCTCCCCAGTGCTGGGATTAAAGGCCTGTGCCACCACACCCGGCGATAGATGGGCACTTACTGAAAAAATAGGGTTTTTCCCTTCTGTACCGGGGATCAAATCTGTGACTTTGCATATGTAATGTAAGACAAGCACTCTGCCGCTAAGCTACATTCCTGCTTTTGAGAGAGGGGCTCAGTATGTATATGTCTCGAGCCAGCCTTGAACATATATATATAGTCTAGGCTGATACTGAACTCAAACTCACTGTGCCTGCATCTCTCCTATGCTGAGATTACAGGTGTGTGCCATTGTGCTGACAATAAGAAACTCTTAGGAAAGATAAATGGTCCTTAAGAGAATAGAAGTAGAGGCTGGAGAGATGGCTTAGTGGTTAAGGTGCTTTTCTGGGAAGCCTCAGGACCCCGGTTCAGTTCCCCAGGACCCACGTAAGCCAGATGCACATGGTGGCACATGCCTCTGTAGTTTATTTGCAGTGGCTGGAGGCCCTGGTGTGTCCATTCTCATTCTTTCTGTCTCTCTTCTATCTGTTCTGCTTTCAAATAAATAAATATATTTTAAAAAAGAGAGAGAATAACATAGTGAATTCCAAATCAGCCTGGGGTAGAGTGAGACCCTACCTCAAAAAAAAAAAAAAAAAAAAAAAAAAAGAGAGAGAATAAAAGGAGAAAATGATGGTTTGTAATGAAGTCTATTTCAGTGTGATTGCTTCTCTCTGGTGATGTCCTAAGTGGGGATTTATGATTGAATTTTGAGAGGTTTTTCTTCTAAGCAGATATAGGAAGGAATGGAAGAAAAACTGTATTATCACATGCCTATAGTTCAATATATATATATATATATATATATATTTTTTTTTTTTTTTTGAGGTGGGGTCTAACTCTAGGCCAGGCTGGCCTCAATCAAACTCATAGTGATCATTCTACCTCTGCCTCCTGACTGGCTGAGATTAAAGGGGTGCGCCACCACACCCAGCTCAAAATGATTTTTCTTTTTGCTATTGTGGTCTATTCTATATTCCTTCAGTGTTAGTGCTGACAGTAAATCATTAGTGGAATGTTTCTCTCCCCCACCCCCCACCCGAATCGTTTATGTGAGGTTAAACTTATAATAGTATTTCATTTTGCAAAACCCTAAAGCCACTTTAGTCTAACTAATGCAGTTGTGAATCTAGAGCTCCCTCAAGTTCTCATTTCCAAAATGTCAAAAAGAAAATAAAAAAAAAAAAGATGGAGCAAGGGTCTCAGCTGGGTAAGTTGTGCCATTCATAGCTTCATAGCAAGGTGGTCAGGAATTGGTCTCAGGTAGCTTGGGAGGACCAAACAGCCCAAGGCCCTATGGAAGTTTGTTTTTTTAAAGACAAGATCTCATGTAGCTCAGACTGACTTAAAACTCTAGGTAGCTTGGTATGATCTTGAACTTAAATTTTTTTTAAAAAAAATTATTTATTTGTTTGAGAGAATGGGCGTGCCAGGGCCTTTAGCCACTGCAAACAAATATCAGACTCATGCGCCACCTTGTGCATCTGGTTTATGTGGGTCCTGGGGAATCGAACCTGGATCCTTAGGCTTTGCAAGCAAGCACCTTATCCGTTCCAGCCCAACCTTTTCCTTTCTTTTCTTTTTTGTTTTTTTTGAGGTAGGGTCTCATTCTTGCCCCAGGCTGACCTGGAATTCACTATGTAGTCTCAGGGCGGCCTCGAACTCACAGCCATCCTCCTACCTCTGCCTCCCAAGTGCTAGGATTAAAGGCGTGTGCCACCACACCCGGTTTCTTTTTATTTAAAAGAAACATCAATATTTGTTTTATTTATTTGCAAGGAGAGACACTATGAATCGGAGAGAGGAAACAAACTGTAAACAAACTCCAGATGCATGTGTCACTTTGTGCATCTGGCTTTACATGGGTACTGGGGAATTGAACCCCAGCCTTCAGTCTTGCTAGCTGGTACCTTCACCCACTGAGCCATCTCTCTAGCCCTAACCTTGAACTTCTGATCTCCTGCCCCCGTCTTTCAATTGCTAGGATATATGAGCCACCATACCTGGTATAAGAGCTGGGTTCCTTTTTTTTTTTTTATTTTGTTTAAATATCTTTATATATTTGCAAGGAGAGAGGGAGGGAGGGAGAGAAGGGGTGTCCTAGCACCACTTGCCCCTGCATACAGACTCCAGATACATGTACCACTTTGTGCATCTGGCTTTATGTGGGTGCTGGGGAACTGAACCCAGGCCGGCAGGCTTTGCAAGCACGTACCTTTAACCACTGAACAATCTCTCCAGCCCTCTTCTTTCTTGTGATTTTTATATTTCAACTAAGGCCCAGTTCTCCTTTTGCCTTAGAATGGCTAACAGTGTCAGTTGAGGCAGCCCTGCAGGTTAAGAGTCGTGCCACCTGCCATGAGGGGACCGTAGAAACAGTGATTGTGGCCAGGGGAATGGAGTGGGATGACTGTCCAGGGAAGCAGGACCGGTGACCTTCTTCCCGCAGGAGATAGATCTTCATTATTCTCACTGATGTGCCTCCAGGCTGATCTCGGGTTATAAGGTGAATCGAAACTTTCTCTGTCATTTGTAGATATTTGTGATGCATGTAGGCACTTAAATTACGTGCCTCCGAAGTACTTGGAGGAAATTTCCAAGGCATATCAGAGGTTGCATGTGTCAGGTTTTGAAAGCCTCCCCGTTTCCAGCTGTGCACCGGGGAGTTCGTGCGGTGAGGTCTGAGTCAGCGCCCCGTGTTTTGCTCAGAGTGTGCGCCCCACCCCCAGCCCCGCATGGCACGCTGCTTCTGGTGTTCTCACGGCTCCTTTCCGTAAATCCTCTAAAGTGAAAGAAGTTACTTGCAGGCCGGAGAGATGGCTTACTGTTTAAGGCCAAAGGACCTAGGTTCAGTTCTCCAGGATCCACATAAGCCAGATGCGCAAAGGTGGCGCATGCGTCTGGAGTTCATTTGCAGTGGCCGGAGGCCCTGCTGTGTGCTCATTCTCTCTCTTTTTCTCTCTGTCCATCTCTGTCTCTGAAAAATACAAAAAAAAAATTTTTTTTTTAAGTTATTTGCTGGGTATGATGGCATACGCCTTTAATCCCAGCACTTAGGAGGCAGAAGTAGGAGGATTGCTGTGAGTTCTAGGCCATCCGGGGACTACAGAGTCTGTTTGAGGTCAGCCTGAGCCAGAGTGAAACCCTACTTTGGGGGCAGGGGAAGCTATCTACTCGAGCTTGTGCATGCCTGCAACGTGCATATTGTGCATGCACATAGGTGTGCCAGGGCGCATCATGCCCATTCTGCTTTATGTGAGTGGCTGGAGAATTGAACCTAGCCTAGCAATGCCTTTTTAGCCACTGAGTTATCTTCCCAGCCCCCTCTAAATATTTTCATATTTTTTATATTTTTGGAGTGAATGCAGATCAAGGGGCTGGGGAGCTAGTACAGTGGTCGAAGGCAATTAATGAATTGCAGTGCCTTAATTCACTTAATTGCGAAGCCTGAGGGCCCCAGGTTCAGTTCCTTAGATATTCACATAAAGCCAGTGGGGCTTTTGTTTGCAGTGGCAAGAGACCCTGGTGTGCGCGTGCATGCATACACACACACACAAATAAATTTATATGAAAAATTTTGGTGTAAATTAAAATCACTGTTAACGCAGGGGTCAAAGAAAGCAATGATTTTTCACAAGACATTCAACAATTTGCTTTACATTGGATGATTCAATGAACTATATTAAATTTAAGCCTTCCAGGCTGGAGAGACGGCTTAGTGCTTAAGGCACTTGTCTGTGAAGCTTAAGGACCCAGGTTCAATTCTCCAGGTCCCTCCTAAGCCAGATGCACAAGGTGGCTCATGCGTCTGGAGCTTGTTTACAGTGGCTAGAGGTTCTGGCACTCTCTCTCTCTTTCTCTATCTTTCTCTCACTCTCTCTGTCATAAATAATTAATAATAAATAAAAAGTTCTTTTTTTTTTTTGAAAAAAGAAGCCCTGGTGCACCCATCCTCTCTCTTCTCACAAGTAAATAAATAAAAATATATATTTAACAAAGAAATATGAAGTGATGGCCAGAGAAGTAATTTTAAGCATAACATTACAACACTAGGCAAACTTGCCATGGATGTAGGAACTAATATATTTCTTTTAGATTTTTCAGTTGCCAAGAGTTAATCATGGTGATGGGTTGTTGTTTTGAAAGGCACTTATTTTAAAAGGCATTGCTGCTCTTACAGATTGGTTCTGTGATTATATTTAATATGATTTGTTTGTGCCTCCTCCAGCAGAGGAGAACTTGTGACTTGTAAAATCTTTCTGTTTCATAATTTTAAATATTACTCCTCTGCTTTTTTTTTTTTTAGTACTGAGGTTCAAACTTGGCCTCATCTGCTAGGCAAAGATTACCACTAGACCACACTTCCAGCCCACCACCTCAGCTTTTAAACATTATTTTTCTCTAGAGCCGGGTGTGGTAGCACATGCCTTTAATCCCAGCACTTGGGAGGATCTCAGTGAGTTCAAGGCCATCGTGAGACTACATAGTGAATTCTAAGAGGTCAGATTGGGCTAGAATGAGACCCCACCTCAAAAAAACAAAAAAGAAAAAAATTTATTTTTCTCTTCAGTTTTATTTATTGACTTGCACATGTGTGTTTCTTGTGTGTACGGATACACCAGGGTCTCTTGCTGCTGCAAGCTAACACCCACTCAATGTTATGGGAGTGGCTGTGGAATTGAATCCAGGCCAGCAGGCTTTGCAGACAAGCACCTTGAACCCCAATTGAGTCATCTCCCCAGACATTTTGTTATTTCAATAAGCATTTTCTTCAATGGTTTTCTTTATCTGGATGTATCCCACATATTTACAAAGAAATAATGTACTCTGTTCTTTAATGTTTTTTATTTTCATTCTCATGGGGGGTTCAAGGTAGGGTCTTGCTGACCTGGAATTCACTATGTAGTCTCAGGCCGGCCTACTAACTGCTGGGATTAAAGGCGTGTGTCACCACGCCCAACTTCTTTTTTAAAAATATTTTTATTTATTTGACAGAGACAGGGGAGGCAGAGTGAAAGAATGGGCGCGCCAGGGCCTCCAGCCACTGCAAACGAGCTTGTGCATCTGGCTGACGTGGGTCCTGGGGAATCAAACCTGGGTCCTTTTGGCTTTGCAGGCAAACGCCTTAACCGCTAAGCCATCCCTCCAGCCCCAAAATTCTTGAGTTTTTTATTTAGAAGAATGTTTTTAATCTCAGTAAGTGTGGTATGTTACTTTCATAGATGTTATCCATATACTTCAGGACCTAATTTTTCTTCATTTTCTATATGCTTACTTTTTTTTTTTTTTTTTTTTTTTTACTCTTCTGAGTTAGGGACAGAAATGTGAGTCCTTTTTTAAAAATTCATTTGTGCGTCTGTGTTTGTACGTGTGTGTTGCACAGTGTACACGAGGGAGTTAGAATCCACTTCCCAGTCCTCCTCACTTGAGGCAGAGTGTCCCGGGGCCTTGCAGTTTCCCTATGATTTATTCATACCCTCCTAGATTTTGATTACTCCTCCCCCACCCTTCCTTTACTCAATCTCTTCCCCTGACCTCACTTAGGCCTTTCAACCCCTAGTAATCTGTTCTTCTACTTACATATATACAATACCATCTCCTTAAGTCCTCCCCTTTCCTTGCTCCCTTTTTGCCCCTTTCTAGCTTACTGGCCTCTGCTACTAAGTGTTTATTTATTTGTTTGTTTGTTTATTTATTTATTTATTTGAAAGAGAGGGAGAATGTGTGTCCCAGGGCCTCCAGCCACTGCACACAAACTCCAGACATATATGCCACCTTGTGCATCTGGCTTATGTGGGTCCTGGGGAATCGAACCGAGGTCCTTTGGCTTTGCAGGCACATGCCTTAACCGCTAAGCCATCTCTCCAGCCCTGCTACCAAGTTTTATTCCAACTCACATACAAGTCCAAACATTTGTAGCTAGGATTCACATATGAGAGAGAACTTGTGACGTTTGGCTTTCTGGACCTGGGTTACCTCACTCAGTATAATCCTTTGCAGACCCATCCATTTCCTGCAAATTTCATAATTTCATTTTTCTTACTGCTGAATAGAACTCTGTTGTATAAATGTGCCACATCTTCATTATCCACTCATCAGTTGAGGGACATCAGGCTGGTTCCATTTCCCAGCTATTGTGACTAGAGCAGCAATAAACATGGTTGAGCAAGTATGTCTAAGGTAGTGAGACTAGGAGTGCTATAGTTGGGTCATGTGGTAAATCTATTTTTAGCTGTCTCAGGAACCTCCACACTGATACACAATGGGTGTACCAGATTATATTCCCCCCAACAGTGTAGAAGGCTTCCTCTTTTTCAGTATCCTCGCCAGCATTTATTGTCTTTTTTTTTTTTTTTGATAATAGCCATTCTGACAGGAATGAGATGGAATCTCAAAGTAGTTTTAATTTGCATTTCCCTGATGGCTAAGGATATAGAACTTTATTTTTTTTTTAAAGATGTTTATATGCCATCTGTATTTCTTTGTTTGAGAGCTATTTAGTTCCCTAGCCCATTTTTCTTTTTTCTTTTTGTATTTTGTTTTTCGAGGTAGGGTCTTGCTGTAGCCCAGGCGGACCTGGAATTCACTCTGTATTCTCAGGGTGGCCTTGAACTCACAGTGATCCTCCTAACTCTGCCTCCCAAGTGCTGGGATTAAAGGCGTGTGCCACCACACCTGGCTTTTAAAATGCATTTTTAAAAAATATTTTATTTATTTATTTATTTGACAGAGAGAGAGAGAGGGAGAGAATGGGCGCACCGGGGCCTTCCAGCCACTGCAAATGAACTTCAGACACGTGTACCCCCATGTTCATCTGACTAATATGGGTTCTGGGGAATCAAGGCTGGGTCCTTTTGCAGGCAAATGCCTTAACTGCTGAGCCATCCCTCCAGCCCTCTTTTTTTCTTTTAAGAAATATATATTTTATTTATTTATTTATTTGAGAGAGAAAAAGAGGGAGAGAGGGGGAGCGAATGGGGGCGCCAGAGCCTCCAGCAAATGAGCTCCAGATGCATTCTCCCCCTTGTGCATCTGGCTGACGTGGGTCCTGGAGAATGGAACTGGGGTCCTCTGGCTTGCAGGCAAATGCCTTAATCGCTAAGCCATCTCTCCCGCCCATAGCCCCTGTTTCAATTGGGTTGTTTGATTTCTTTTTAAGTAGCAGTTAACCTCATATTTCCTTAAATATTTGAAATGCACTTAGTCTTCCACATCTACAATTTTCTGAGGGTGGAGAGCTTGCTTTTATTTGGTGCTGTGTATTGATCCCAGGATATTAACAGTAAGCACTGAGCTGTTGACTTCAGTTCCCTCCAGTCGCAGTCTCTACTTTGTTTACCTGTTTGTGGCAAATCCTTCATCCATAGAGCCATCTCCTCTAATGTGTTTAATTCCTGTATCTTTGCTTTGTAACCTTTGGTGATACCAAGTCTTCCTGCTCTTCTAGAACTGATAATTTGTCCATCTTGGTGGCACACACCTTTAGTCTCAACACTTGGGAGGCTGAGATAGGAGGATCTCTCTCTCTCTCTCTCTCTCTCTGATTGCAAGTAAATAAAATTAAAAAAATTGTATTTAGTTATGTATTTGAGAGAGAGAGAGAGAGAGAGAGAGAGAGAAAGAGAAAGAAATAATGGGTGCGTCAGGGCCGCCAGCCACTGCAAACGAATTCCAGACACATGCGCTGCCTTGTGCAGCTGGCTTACGTGGGTCCTGGAGAATCGAACCGGGATCCTTTGGCTTGCAGGCAAACACCTTAACCGCTAAGCCATCTCTCCAGCCCTGTTCTGCCTCTTTTTGTGGAGCTTGCCTTATCCAGTGCCTTATTTTCTAGTGCCAAGTTCGCTGATGCTGTTGGAAAGACAGCTAGGAGAAATCCAGATGTCGCCTTTGGAAGGAATGACACAGTATTGAACAGTACCCTGTTTGGTGTGCAGTGCTAATGAACATTTATTTTAGTAATTTAGAGCATGCTTAGCCCCTTCTTGTTTTTTTTTTTTTTTTTTTTTTGCCGAGGTAGGGTCTCACTCTAGCCCAGGCTGACCTGGAACTTACTATGTAGTCTCAGGGTAGCCTCGAACTCATGGCGATCCTCCTACCTCTGCCTCCTGAGTGCTGGGGTTAAAGGCGTGTGCCACCACGCCTGGCTTCCCTTTCTCTTTGTTTTGCTCAGGTCTGTCCAGCTGCTGTTACTTGGTTTTTGGAGCCAGTGCCTTATGTTACCCAGTTGGCTTCGAACTCAGGAAGCTGGGGATGACTTTGAACTCCTGACCTCTTCCACTCCCTCTGGCTGGGGTTGTAGGTGTGCACCACTCCCAGTGCCTAGCGGCTCTTTCAAAGTAGTGCTTTTGGGGTTGGGGGTGGCTCAGCAGTTAAAAGGGTGCTTGTTTGCAGAATTGTACTTTCCTATCTCGGGAAGGAAGATGTAAGAGTAGTTCATTTGTTTCCCCCTGTGGTGAGAATTCTTAGGGTTTTGTTGATTCAGCATTAGGTTTCTGGACAGTGGCAGTGAAAATAGGAACTTGGCCTGGCCTCACCTCTGTTAAGTTCTTTAGGAGAGATGAAGTTGTGTGGCATGTTTTCAGTCCATTATTGTAGCATTACTTTTTTTCCCTGTAACTATCATAAGTCTTAGTCTTTGTTTCTGAATAATCTTCACTGTTTATTTAAATAATGGTATCAATACTGTGTTTATTGACGTGCTATTCTGTAAATATTGTGCCTTATTATCTTCAGCTTTTTTCTGTAACATGTCTGCAGAGGTTTCATTCAGCCTTATGTGTTTTATTTTTGTTGTTGTTGTCTTTATTTCATTATTCCTCAGATTGAATTGCCATGAGTGGAACTGCAGTGTCAAAGCATAACAGATGTCTTGCTTTTCATTGCCTATTATCTTTCTCATTTTTAAACGTTATACCAACTTATATTCTCAGCAGACATGAATGAGTATCCTAATTTCACTGCAGTCTCACTAGTATTTCGGTGGTAGATCCTTATTCTTTGAAGGAGTGGGTGTTCAAAAGGAAAAGAGCTGTAATAGAGTCACCGCGTTGAAGGAGAATGCTGTAGAATATTATCTCCAGGTTGCTGAGATATTCAGAGGCATTCATTATCGTAGCAGTTCTCTGCAGATTACTTTACTGTTCATTTTTGCATCTGAGTTTTAGGTGCTTCTGTTTGCTCGTTTTATTGACTTAGATTTTTTTCTTATAAATTTTATTTATTTATTTATTTGATAGGGACAGACAGAGAGAGAAAGAGGCAGACAGAGAGAGAGAGGGAATGGGCGCACCAGGGCTTCCAGCCACTGCAAACGAACTCCAGATGCGTGCGCCCCCTTGTGCATCTGGCTAACGTGGGTCCTGGGGAATCGAGCCTCGAACCGGGGTCCTCAGGCTTCACAGGCAAGCGCTTAACCGCTAAGCCATCTCTCCAGCCCTTTTTTTTTTCCTTATAAACAAACAAGTATCCTGATAAGAATAAGTCTTTCATTAAAAAAAAAAATATTAAGTGAAAAATTAAATTTTAGCCAGGCATGGTGGTGCATGTATTTGTTTTTAATAATACCTATGGTTAAGACACCACTCTCTTTTTTTTTTAATATTTATTTATTAAAGAAGGAGAGAGAGAGAGAGAGGGAGAGAGAGAATGGGTGCGCCAGGGCCTGCAGCCACTGCAAACAAACTCCAGACGCATGTGCCCTCTTGTGCATCTGCCTTATGTGGGTCCTGGGGAATTGAACCGAGGTCTTTTGGCTTTGCAGGCAAACTCCTTAACCACTAAGCCATCTCTCCAGCCCGGTGCATGTATTTAATCTCAGCACTCGGGAAGCAGAGGTAGGAGGATCACCATGAGTTTGAAGTCACCCCGAGACTACATAGTGAATTCCAGGTCAGCCTGCACTAGAGAGAGACCCTACCTCAAAAAAAAGAAAAAAAAATTAGGGGCTGGAGAGATGGCTAAGTGGTTAAAGGTGCTTGCTTGCAAAGCTCGTTGGCCAGGGTTTGATTTCCATATAATACCAGATGCAAAAAGTGTCACATGCATCTGGAGTTTATTTACAGTGGCAAGAAGCCCTAGTGTGCCTATTCTTTCATACTCTCTCTCTCTCTCTCCCTTTCTCTCTCTGCTTGTAGATAGACAATGAATAAAAAATTTGAGATAGGTGTGGTGGCACACACCTTTAATCCCAGCCCTTTGGGAGGCCAAGGTAGGAGGTTTACCCTACCTTGAAAAAACCAAAAAAAAATTTTAAAACTTTTAGTTTAAATCTATTTTGGTGGCTTTAAATATTTTATTCCCTTTTTTGCTAGCTTTCTGTAATTTGAATCCTATTCTTTCTGTAGTTCAATTTAGAAATGTGAAGTTGTGCTCTGATGAAGCTTATAATAATTAGGAGCACTTTATCTCAACCTCATTTAGTGAATATGTTTTTGTCATCTTGTTTTAGAAAACTGACTCACTTTTCTATTAAGCTTTTATGTATAATTGTCTATTTAATAATTTTAAGTACCTAATTCAGATACACTTCATTCTTTTTTAATGTTCCTTTATAATTTTGTTTAAATTTTAGTCATTTGTTTTTTAAAAAAAGATTGCTATTGAACAATCATTAGGTGGGAAAGGCTTTTAATATTTGATGTCATTTTCTGTTTCCATGGTTTGCTTTTTCACTTACCAAGTCTTTTAAATCTTGGTAAATAGGTTGTCTTTATTAAAGTCTTGTATAACCAAGACTTAAAACCCTTGTTTTTGTTTATATAAATGAGTTCTGGTTTTTTGTTGTTACTGTTGTGTTTGAGGTAGGGTCTCACTGTAGCCCAGGCTTACCTGGCACTTATTCTGTAGTTCCTGGCTGGTCTTGAACTCACTCTGATCCTCCTACCTCTGCCTCACTGAATGCTGGGATTAAAGGCATGCACCACTGCACCCAGCCCAGCTATTGTTATTATTGTTTCTTGATGGTTAATATATTATGTTATGGTTAATATAATATATGGAAAATTTACAAAAACAGAATACTTAGGAGTTCAAGGCCCTGTGTCTTTTTTTTTTTTTTTGTATGCATGTGTGCACCTGTAATTATATCAGGGTCTCTTACTACTGCAAACAAATGGCAGATGTGTTACGTAGTATCTGGCTTTATATGGGTTCTGGGGACTTGAACCTGGGCCAGTAGGCTTTTCAAGCAAGTGCATTTAACTGCTGCGCTACCTCCCCAACACTCCATCTTTTCCTCAACTCACAGTGGTTCTGCTACTTCTGCCTCCTGAATGGTGGGATTAAAAGCATGTGCCACCACGTCCGTCCCCCCCTTTTTTACAGTGTTGGCTTAGAGCTAATATTTGATGGAAATTTTGGTCGTGGAAACACACCGATCAGTCATGGTTTTGAGCATGGAGCCTCCTTTAGTAATCTCTGAAAAACTTGAATAAAGAATGCTGTTGGGGCACGTGCATCTATCTCTTGCACTATTTCTACATCATACTGATAATTTTGTATGTTTAGAACCCTTCAACTTCTAACAGAACTTTAAACCTGTCTGTAATTAATTTAAAAAATTTTTTTAAAATTTATTTGAGAGCGAGGGAGGGAGAGGTACTAGGTGGACTAGGGCCTCTAGCCACTGCAAACAAACTCCAGACATATGCACCATCTTGTGCATCTGGCTTATGTGGGTCCTGAGGCATTGAACCTGCGTCCTAAGGCTTTGCAGGCAAGCACCTTAACCACTAAGCTATTCCTCCAGCCCATCATAATTAGAAGTTCCTTAACAGTTTGACTAAGTGTCTTATGGATATTGAATCATTCAACTCAAGACATTAAATTAACTAAATAGAAGAAAATATTTGCTTACTAAATTTCCATACTCATTGTTTATATAGTTTAGGTCTTCTTTGTTCTGCTTGTAGGTGGAAAACCATGAATTTCTTGTGAAACCTTCCTTTGATCCTAATCTGAGTGAATTAAGAGAAGTAATGGATGGTCTGGAAAAGAAGATGCAATCCACATTAATAAACGCAGCCCGAGGTCTCGGTAAGAATGGGTCATGGTAGGCTCAGTGATTTTGTTGACAATGTTTATAATGGTTCCAGATCATCTTATATCTCCACGATAACACCATATTCCTGCCAGGTTTGAAAATGGAGTGGTGAAATTTTCTATACTTCACAGAAAATGTATGTTCTAGTTTCCCTAGGGTTTCATTTTCAGAATTGAGTTTTTTTGTTTGTTTGTTTGTTTTTAATTGCATTTGGTCACTTTTCTTTTTATTTTTCTTTTTAGGTTTTTCAAGGTAGGGTTTCACTCTAGCCCAGGCTGACCTGGAATTCACTATGTAGTCTCAGGCTGGCTTCAAACTCACAGTGATCCTCCTACCTCTGCCTCCCGAATGCTGGAATTAAAGGCGTGCGCCACCATGCCCTGCTATATTTTTCTTTCTTTCTTTAATTTTTTATTTATTTGTTTGAGAGAAAGAGACGCATGTATCACCTTGTGCATCTGGCTTATGTGGGTACTGGGGAATCAAACCGAGGTCCTTTGGCTTTGCAGGCAAGTGCCTTAACCTCTAAGGCCATTTCTCAGAGTCCTTTTTCTTTAGTTTTTTGAGGTAGGGTCTCACTCTAGACCAGGCCTACCTAGAACTCACTCTGTAGCTCCAGGCTGGCCTTGAACTCACAGCAGTCCTCCTACCTCTGGCTCATTTGGTCACTTTTTAATTATACCCTAAATTAGTTCCAAAGAAATATTTTGATTAAGAAAAGAATTGGTCAGGTGTGGTGGCATACACCTTTAATCCCAGCACTCAGGAGGCAGAGGTTAGGAGGATCACTGAATTTGAGGCCACCCTGAGACTCCATAGTGAATTCCAGGTGGGCTTTTTCCATTTTATAGGTCTGCAACAGAGAGTGTTGTCTGACCCTGGTACTCTGTAGTCTTGGAACGATTTACCTAAAAACCAGCTCCCGTGTCAGAAGTCAGCATTTGTAAGGGAGTTTCAAGGGTTCCGTGGATGTTTTTATTTCATGTCGTTTTCAAATCAAGTGGGATTTGAATCTTGTGAAATACTATTAGTGATTCCCAGTGTGCTGTCAGGTAATGAGCGTAGGCATGGCACTATTCAAAAATGTAACGATTTGAAACATTGAAAAATGGCTGTAGTAAATACTTGGGTCAAGCTAATTTTTTTCTTTTTTTCCTTCCCAATCATGAAGGATTGGATCCTGGCAAACAGATTAAACTGGATTCCAGTGCACAGTTTGGATATTATTTTCGTGTAACTTGCAAGGAAGAGAAGGTCCTTCGCAACAATAAGAACTTCAGCACAGTAGACATACAGAAGAACGGTGTTAAATTTACTAACAGGTCTGTGTGTTAAAGTCTGAAGCCTTTGTCAGTCCATGGGCTCTCTAATGAAATGTGAGTGTCCTACGGCAAGTCTGAAATTAATCCATCTCTTCCTCATGACTGAAGTCTATATAAGCCGTAATCCTTGGGTTGGAGAGATGGCTTAGCGGTTAAGCACTTGCCTGTGAAGCCTAAGGACCCCAGTTAGAGGCTCGATTCCCCAGGACCCACGTTAGCCAGATGCACAAGGGGGCGCACGCGTCTGGAGTTCATTTGCAGTGGCTGGAGGCCCTGGAGCGCCCATTCTCTCTCTCCCTCTTTCTCTGTCAAATAAATAAATAAAATATATTTTTTAAAAAAGTTACCTTCTGCCAGGGTGAAGTAGCATGTGGGGTGGCATCTCATGATTCTCTTCAGGCCTCAATCTCTGACTGAAACTGCCTTAAAAAAGAAAGAAAAAAATACCTTTAATCCCAGCACTCACACTCGGGAGGCTGAGGTAGGAGGATTGCCATGAGTTCAAGGCCACCCTGAGACTACATAGTGAATTCCAGGTCAGCCTGGGCTAGAGTGAGACCCTACCTTGAAACACATGCACACACACATGCGCCTTCTCCTATCTAACTTCAGTGATATTCCAAAAAGCATAGGATCCTAAAAACTAAATTCCTGCCTCATCTGTACTTCGTGAGTTGACCATTTTCTTCTTGCATTTTCATTTAACTATTGTTTTTATGCTTTATAGAAGGAGAGATAGCCTGTGTGAGGTCATGCGTATTATTTCTGGTGTTTTGATATTTTTGATACCATGTCTTGATCTGCAGTGAATTGTCCTCTCTCAATGAAGAATATACTAAGAACAAAGCTGAATACGAGGAAGCCCAGAATGCCATTGTTAAGGAAATTGTCAACATTTCTTCAGGTAAATATACCGAAACCAGCATATTGAGTGTTCTGAATATGACTTCTTGCTTTGCTTTCTTTTTCTCCTCTCCTCCTCCTCCTTCTTTTTTGTTTTTGTTTTTCAAGGTAGGGTCTCACTCTAGCCCATGCTGACCTGAAATTCACTCTGTAGTCTCAGGGTGGCCTCAGACTCATAGCAATCCTCCTAAAAGCATCGGGCCTGTGTGGCCATACTTGAGGCTTGCAGTGTCCACTGTTCGCACCACTGATGGCTTATGTCTCCCATATGGCTGCATGCAGTGCAGCTTTTTCCTGCTTGCAACCGTCCCCATAGAAACTGGCCTTGAAATCCACGAGTTCATAGTGCCTAGCACTACCTTCACAAGACCCTCAGAATAGGAGGAAAAGGTTTGACATCAAAATTTAAGAGACCACAATTCCCCAGGACCCACGTTAGCCAGATGCACAAGGGGGCGCACGCGTCTGTTCGTTTGCATGGCTGGAGGCCCTGGCGCACCCATTCTCTTTCTCTATCTGCCTCTTTCTCTCTCTGTTGCTCTCAGCTAAATAAATAAACAAATAAAAAAAATTAAAAAAAAATTTAAGAGACCAATGGAGAGAGGGAGGGGATATGATGGAGTGTGGATTTGTGAAGGGGAAAATGGGGGGGGGATTATCATGGTTTATTGTCTATAAGTATGGAAGCTGTCAATAAAAAATAAGTTAATTAATTTAACAAATGGAAAGCATCGGGGACTGGAGAGATGCCTTATTGGTTAAGGCGTTTGCCTAGTAAGCCAAAGGAACCAGGTTCAACTCCCCAGGACCCATGTAAGCCAACTACACAAGGTGGCGCATACATAATGTAGTTATTTGCAGTCACTGGAGGCCCTGGTGTGTCCACTCTCTCTCTCTGCCCCTTTTGCTCTCTTTCTCTCAAATAACAAATAAAAATAAAATATTAAAGGCGCGTGCCTTTAATGTAATCACTCAGGAGGCAGAGGTAGGAGGATCGCTGTGAATTCGAGACCACCCTGAGACTAGGCCTGTACTAGAGCCAGACCGTACATCGGGGAAAAAAAAAAAACAAACACCAGCAACAAAAAAAAGGCATTGGGATGTTTGAAGATTTGTTTGTTTTAGGACAGAGTTTCTCCGATGTTGTGGCTAGTCTTGAACTCCTTAGGTCAAGGGGTCCTCTTGCCCCATCCTCCTAAGTGTTAAGATGCCAGGTATGGACCGCTCCCCCTGCTGCTCTCCCCATGGTGCTGTCTAACCATTACCTGTGGGTTTATTACTCTGTAGCTTCTGGAAATAAGACCAAGGAGCAAATGTAAAATATGTATAAGGCAAGCAATTTTGAGTTTTATGTGCCATTTTATAGATGTTCACTCTATTCTAGCTATGCCACTGGAGATAATATTCTTACAATTAGATGAACAGCTTGTCTTGGCACTGTATGTTTTTGCATTTAGAATGGGATGAATTTATGTTTTTAGCACAGGGCAGGAAGTGATGCGTTAGGCTGAAAGGTTTAGGCTGACTTTTTATTATGCCTTTCAGAGACGTCAAAGAGGTCAGATATTAGCATCAACAATCACGTGACAGGTGTGCTTCACACAATATCACCCATATTGTATTCTTTTTGTAAAACAAAATATTATTTATTTGTATTTATTCATTTGAAAGAGAGGGAGAGAGAATGGGTACGCCAGGCCTCCAGCCATTGCAAACGAACTCCAGACGCATGCACCACCTTGTGCATCTGGCTTATGAGTCCTGGGGAATCAAACCTGGATCCTTTGGCTTTGCAGGCAAGTGCCTTAACTGCTAAGCCATTTCTTCAGCCCCTCCCCCATATAGTATTCTTAATATTTAACCTGATTATAAAGAAGAAGGAAAACTTTAGGTATATTTATATTGTGGGACATTTTTTAAGGCCTGAACTTAAAAAAAAATTTTTTTTTTCATGTAGCGAAAAAAAGGCCTCTGTTCTAGATTAAAGGAGACTTAAAAAGAGACAGGACAGCCAAACTCAGTGGTCAGCCATCGACTGGATCCAAAATTAGGGATGGGAGTTGGGGAATATCTTAGGAGACACTGTCGTGACAAAAATGTTGAGCATGAGACGATGTGATTACAGTGTCCGTGCTCTGGGATATATTAATGGTATTATGAATAAATAGGAGGATACCCTTTTTCTGAGGGTGTGTATACTGAATTATTCCAGGATGACTTTTTTAAAAAAAAAATCTATGTGCATGTTTAATTCTACAAATTGAGGGTTTTTTTTTTTTTTTTTTTTTTTTTTTTTTTTTGGTTTTTTGAGGTAGGGTCTCACTCTGTTCCAGGCTGACCTGGAATTAACTCTGTCATCTCAGGGTGGCCTTGAACTCAGGGCGATCCTCCTGCCTCTGCCTCCCAAGTGCTGGGATTAAAGGCGTGTGCCACCACGCTAGCCCAGGCTGCCCTGGAATTAACTCTGTCATCTCAGGGTGGCCTTGAACTCATGGCGATCCTCCTGCCTCTGCCTCCCAAGTGCTAGGATTAAAGCTGTGTGCCACCACACCCGGCCAAATTGAGTTTTAATATATTTTATTTATTGGCAGGGTAATGAATGGGGGGGGGGATGGCTGATGTACAGATCACATTTTTGCTTGGCAGTATCAGATAACTAAATTTAGCTGAGTTATGTTCTTGAATGTGACCTGTAAACTTTTTTTTTTGTTGTTTTTTTGGTTTTTGGAGGTAGAGTCTCATTCTAGCCTAGCCTGACCTGGAATTCACTCCATAGTCTCAGAGTGACCTCAGACTCACAGCGATCTTCCTACCTCTGCCTACTGAGTGCTGTGATCAGAGGCATGAGCCACCACGCCCAGGTCAATACTCTTTGTTTTAACTATGAAATGAAAATGAACAGTATTAGTCACCTAGCAAGGAGGCTAGGTTTTAACATTTGTATATAGGCAGGCTTGGTATTTGTAGTTTATTGTACACGTTAAGATCTGCTTTTATTGATAAATATACTGGATCTTTTTTTATTTATGAAAAAACCATGTATATGCAAGTATGTAAGCCAAAGGTCGGTGTTGGGTATATTCCCCAGTTGCTCTCCATACTGTTTTATTTTATTTTATTTATTTTATTTTTTGTTTTTTAAAGCAGGGTCTCACTCTAGCTCAGGCTGACCTGGAACTCACTCTGTACTGCAGTTCAGGCTGGCTTCCTGCCACAGCCTCTGATGTGCTGGGATTAAAGGTGTGCACCGCCATGCTGAGCCAGGGCGCACGCTCGCCTTAGAGCTCACTGACTGAGGTAGATGAGCTGAGTCAGGCCCCCAGGAGCTTTCTGGCTCCCCAACACTGGATTACAGGCGAGTGCCACCGTGCCTGTCTTCTGTGCGTGGGCGCTGGGGATCTAATCAGGTCCTCGTGCTTGCGTGGCAACCACCTTGCCAGCTTCTCCCCAGCTCAGAAGGGATCATTTTGAGTTTTCTTCCTGCCTCGGGCTTTTTTTGTGTTTTTCTTCTTCTTCTTCATTGGAGGAGTGTGCTACTACACCTAGCTGTGGGTTTCTCTCAGGGTGATACTGTGAATGAGCCACATCGTATAAAGTGCTAAGGGTTGTGTAGGCACTTAGGATGTTTTTAAAATATAATTCATGAAATACTATGAATTAATCCAGGCTGATAGCACTGGCACGCCTTCAGTTGCAGTAGTCAGGAGGCTGAGGCAGGAGGATTGCTGTGGGTTCAGGGTCAGCTTGGGTTAGAGTAAGACCCTGCCTAGATAAAACAAACCAACAAAAATGTACATATTTTTTTCTTTTTTTCTTTTTGTTTGTTTGTTTTGTTTTGTTTCTTGAGTAACGTGTAGCCCAGGCTGATCTTGGCCTCCTGGCGTTCCTGCCTCCACCGCCAGAGTGCTTAGGTCACAGGCATGCAATGCCAAACCTGACTAAATCTATTTTTTTGGGGGGGGGGTTGGGGGGTTCAAGGTAGGGGCTCACTCTAGCCCAGGCTGACCTGAACTTCACTAGTCTCAGTCAGGGTGGCCTCAAACTCATGGTGATCCTCCTCCCTCTGCCTCCAGAGTGCTGGGATTAAAGGCGTGCACTACCACGCCTGGCTAAATTTGTTCTTAATGTGTTAGAAGTCTTGTGTGCAGATGGAAGCTTGTGGCCTATGGAGAACCTCAGTTGTCTTCAGTTGCTCTCTACCTGATTGATTGATCTATTTTTCTCTCTCTTTCTCTATTTATTTATTTATTTGAGAGAGAGAAAGACACGGGGGTGGGGGTGGGGAAGAGAGGGTGAGGGAGTGCGCCAGGGCCTCCAGCCACTGCAAACGGACTCCAGATGTGTGCGCCACCTTGTGCATCTGGCTTACATGGGTACTGGGCAATTGAGCCTCGAACCGGGGTCCTCAGGATTCACAGGCAAGTGCTTAACTGCTAAGCCATCTTTCCAGCCCTTTTCTGGTATTTTAATACCATATCTGGATGGGGAAATTTTATGATAAATTTTGTCTATAAATTGGGAAATTAGATTTTTAAATTTTTTTTTTTATTTATTTGAGAGAGAGAGAATGAATATGGGCACACCAGGGCCTGTAGCCACTGCAAAGGAACTCCAGATGCATGTATCACTTGTTGTGCATCTGGCTTACGTGGGTCCTGGGGACTCGAACTTGGGTCCTTTGGCTTTGCAGCCCTAGCACCTTAGCCGCTAAGTCATCTCTCCAGCCCCAGGAAATGAGTTTTGAGTTACACATTTTCTTACATGGTATGTTTGTCATCTTCTAGTATTCTTGTGTATATTTTCTATCTTATAGGCTACGTAGAGCCAATGCAGATACTCAGTGACGTCCTAGCTCACCTCGATGCTGTTGTCAGCTTTGCCCACGCATCAAATGGAGCCCCTGTTCCGTACGTACGACCGGTCATCTTGGAGAAAGGACAAGGAAGGATTATATTGAAAGCATCCAGACATCCCTGTGTTGAAGTTCAAGATGAAGTTGCATTTATTCCTAACGATGTACACTTTGAAAAAGATAAACAGATGTTCCACATCATTACTGGTAAACAAAACAAAACAAAACAAAAGGACTAAGTTCACAACTAGTTTTTGGGCTTTTTGTCAGAGGCTAACATTCCCTCCTCCCTCCCCTCCTCTCTAAATATTGGAATAGAAATATGTTTAAAATTGATGAAGAAAATCTCAGTCCCTTATATTAGAGACAAAAGAGATTATTCATTGTGGTTAATAATATATTCACATTTTGTTTTATTTTTATTCATTTCTTTGCAAGCAGAGAACGAGAGAAATAGAAGAGAGACAGTCAGAGAGAGAATGGGCATGCCAGGGCCCCCAGCCACTGCAAACGAACTCCAGACACATGCGTCACCTTGTGAATCTGGCTTACATGGGTCCTGGGGAATCGAACTTGGGTCCATAGGCTGCACAGGCAAATGCCTTAACTGCTAAGCCATCTCTCCAGGCCCTATATTCATGTTTTGATTGGAGGGAGACTTGGAAGGGTGACTGAAGTTCACGAGATGGCATTAATGTGAAACTTCTATTTGCGGAGTTCAGAGCATTTAAAAACCGTGCTTTACATTCAAGCATTCTCAGTCCTTTCGGTGGCAAAGTCACTGGAAGTCAGGCAAAAAGCATCAGTTTAGGTAGCTAGTGTTTTTTGTTGTTGTTGTTGTTGTTCTTTCGTTTTTTGGGGTAAGGTCTCACTCTAGCCCAGGCCGACCTGGAATTCACTATGTAGTCTCAGGGTGGCCTCGAACTCACATCAATCCTCCTACCTCTACCTCCTGAGTGTTGGGTAGCTGTTATTTTAAGACAGCATTATGTTCATTTCCATGTGGCCCTCCCTTCACTCCCCCCCTCCCCCCCCCAAAAAAAAGAAAAGTAGTCTTATGTTAGACTGCTGTAGCATGTTTAGTCGGGGTGTTTTGAGAGATTTCAACCATCTGTAGAACAAAAGGGAAGTAGGAGTTGTTGGGGCAGATGTATTTGGAAAACAGAATTATATTCTATTATTTTCCTAAATGGGTTTCTTTTTTATTTTTTTATTTTTTATTTTTATTTTCTTTTTGTTTTTCAAGGTAGGGTTTCACTCTAGCTCAGGCTGACCTGTAATTCACTGTGTATTCTCAGGCTGGCCTCGAACTCATGGTGATCCTCCTACCTCTGCCTCCCGAATGCTGGGACTAAAGGTGTGCGCCACCACTCCTGGCTTCTAAATGGGTTTTTAAGTTGATGACTTAGCTCTTAACAAGCAAATAGTGCATTTGCTAAAAGGTTCATTTCTTAAGATCGTAGTCAGGATTTGAGAAGTTTGGCTACACTGATCATTCACTTATTTATTTATTAATGAGTGGTAATGTTGGGTTAAGTAAATAATTGGGCCTGCACTGCTTTGGATAACATTAAATTTAACATACAGACACCGCTATGGTTTTTCTAAACCCTCATCAAACTACAGGGAAAGAATATTTTTCATGAATCCTCTTTTCCTTCTTTTTATGTATTTATTTGAGAGAGGGAAAGAGGGAGGGGGAGAGAGTGAGAGAGAATTGGGCACGCCAGGGCTTCCAGCCACTGCAAACAAACTCCAGATGCATGCGCCATCTTCTGCATTTGGCTTACGTGGGTCCTGGTGAATTGAACCTGGGTCCTTTGGGTTCACAGGCAAGTGCCTTACCAGCTAAGCCATCTCTCCAGCCCCCTCTTTTCCTTTTGTAGGGCCTAGTGTAGGTTTGTGCGAAGAAACACTAGCATTACATTAGAGGATAGTGACTTTGCTCATTCCTGTCTTTTTTTTTTTTTTTAATTATTTTCAGTAGCTGGGCGTGGTGGCGCACGCCTTTAATTCCAGCACTCAGGAGTCAGAGGTAGGAGGATCATTGTGAGTTCGAGGCTACCCTGAGACTACATAGAGAATTCCAGGTCAGCCTGAGCTAAAGTGAGACCTTACCTCAAAAAACCAAAAAGAAAAGAAAAGAGAAATTATTTGCAGTAGAGGGAGGATGGGCATGCCAGAGCCTCCTATTGGTTGAATTCTAGATATATGTGCCACTTTGTGTATCTGGCTTTACGTGGTTACCAGGGAATTGAACCAAGGCTGTCTTTGCTTTTACCCACTGAGCCATCTCTGTAGTCCTGTCCCTGTCTTTTTTATTGTTGTTTGTTTGTGGGAATCTCCCCCCACACCCCCTAGGTGGTAGTGTTTTTCGAGGTAGGGTCTCACTCTAGCCCAAGCTGACCTGGAACTCGCTCTGTACTTCCAGGCTGGCCGTGAACTCACAGTAGTCCTCCTACCTCTGCCTCGTGAGTGCTGGGATTAAAGGCGTGCACCCCGACACCTGGCTTTTGTTCCCGTCTATAGATGGCTTGTGGCTGGACTTCTAATTTGCTACATCAATGTGACTTCGGTCATTAGTGTCCGTTTTAGAACTAGTTGAACACTTTACTAGTCGCAGAAAGAGTAACCATCTGATACGATTTGTTTCATAGGCCCCAATATGGGAGGTAAGTCCACGTACATCCGTCAGACTGGGGTGATAGTGCTCATGGCTCAGATTGGATGTTTTGTGCCCTGCGAGTCAGCGGAAGTGTCCATTGTGGATTGCATCTTGGCTCGGGTAGGGGCTGGCGACAGTCAGCTGAAAGGCGTGTCCACGTTCATGGCTGAGATGCTGGAAACCGCTTCCATCCTCAGGTACCTGCCTGTCCCTGTCCCTGAACGCGGGGCTGAGCACCCCATCTTGTGCGAGATACACTTGCAGATGCATACGTAACCTGTCCACAGACACTTAACCTTAGTTTGGTCGTTGTTTTCCTGTGAACTTTATGTTGGCAAGTGATTGGAGCTTATTTTTTCCTACTTTATTTTTATTTATTTATTTATTTATTTGACAGAGAAAGATGGGGAAAGAGAGAGGGGAGAGAAAGAAAATGGACATGCTAGGGCCTCCAACCACTGCAAATGAACTCCACATGCTTGTGCCCCTTTGTACATCTGGCTAACATGGGGCCTTTGGCTTTGCAGGCAAACGCCTTAACTGCTAAGCCATCCCTCCAGCCCTAGATTCTTAGTTGTTATTTATTCATTTATTAGAAACAGAGAGAGGAGAGAGGGAGGGAGGAGGAGGGACGGAGAGAGAACTAGCACGCCAGGGCCTCAGCCACTGCAATCGAACTCCAGACACTTTCACCACCTAGTGGCCATGTACGACTTGAGCTTGCCTCACCTTTGTGCATCCAGCTAACATGGGACTTGGAGTCGAATGTGGGTCCTTAGACTTCACAGGCAAGTGCCTCAACCACTGAGCCATCTCTCCAGCCAAAGCCCACGTCCTTTGTAATGATGGAAATCCTACTTCTGTGATGATTCTAGTGGTCACATAGGTGTTTCTTCTGTAGTACTCTTAGACATGCCTGGAAGCTATATGTAGATTTGACTTCTGAAATGTTCTGTCAGTTTATATCTGTAACTTAAAGGATTAAAAACTAAGTTGACAATTCACAGAAAACGAATAGAGACGTGGAAGCCTTTCAAATTAACCAATTAAGAGAAAATTCCCCTTGTTGACATTGGCTGAAGGTAGGCAAGATACGAAATGTCTGGTATTGGTACGGCTGGGGTGACACACACTTACATGACCTGCCGCCGTGTGTGTGAGTGTCCGTGTCATCACACCCTGGCCCATTCTTCATTTTGTTTTATTTGTACTCTTGACTCATTTGATGTGAAATGAATGATAGCTGCTTGTTTTGTTTTTCAGATTTAAAAAAATTCTTTGGTTACTATTGGTTTAATGAATCTGAAAAAAATACTTATTTGGCCAGTCATGGGGCCGCCCACCTTTGATCCTAGCACCCGGGAGGCAGAGGTAGGAGGATTGCCATGAGTTCGAGGCCACCCTGAGACTACAGAGTGAATGTATGTATATGCGCCAGACGAGGTGATGTACACCTTCCCTGGCAGCATGAATGTTCAAGGCCAGCCTGAGCTGCAAAGTTCCAGATCAGCCTGGGCTAGAATGAGACCCTGTCTAAACACAAACAAAGTATTTAATACTTATTTGCCATTTGTTTTCAGTTCCAACAGTGTCCATGCCCATTTTTCTATGGAAGCTTGGCTTTTATATCACTTTGCTGATTTTTGTTTTTGTTTTTGTTTTTTTGAGATGCGGTCTCACTTTAGCCCAGGCTGACCTAGAATTCACTGTGTAGTCTCAGGGTGGCCTCAAACTCATGGTGATCCTCCTACCTCTGCCTCACCCCCGCTGGGATTAAAGGTGTGCGCCATCTCTGCGGGGAGCAGTAGAATTGAATCCAGCCTGCCGGGCAAGTGCTCTGTCACTGAGCTACATCTCAGGCCCTTAAAAATACTTTAAATTGCCGGGCGTGGTAGCGCACGCCTTTAATCCCAGCACTCAGGAGGCAGAGGTAGGAGGATCACCATGAGTTCGAGGTCACCCTGAGACTACATAGTGCATTCCATCCAGGTCAGCCTGGGCTATAGAGCAAGACCCTGCCTTAATCCCACCCCCACAAATAAGAAATTCTTTGAAATTTTCAAGGTCTTACTAAATTTCCTAGACTGGCCTTCAACTCACTCTATAGCCCATGTGGACCTTGAACTCTCAATCCTTCTGCCTCAGCAGAAGGGGTTGTGGGATTATTTCACCAGGCCCAGCCCAGTGTATTGTCTTAATTTTGTTTTCTTGTATTTTGTGTCGTGACATGTTTCCATGAAATTATGCCTTTCAGGTCTGCAACCAAAGATTCCTTAATAATCATCGATGAATTGGGACGCGGAACCTCTACTTACGATGGCTTTGGGCTGGCATGGGCCATATCCGAATACATTGCAACAAAGATTGGTGCTTTCTGCATGTTTGCAACCCATTTTCATGAACTTACCGCTCTGGCCAGTCAGATACCAACTGTTAATAATCTACACGTCACGGCCTTAACCACTGACGACACCTTAACGATGCTCTACCAGGTAAAGAAAGGTGAGTGTATCCGAGTGATACGTGAGTCCCGACGGCGCCAGTCATTGCACTTGGAGGATCGGGGATCGAAGCTCAGATACTTGTTTCTACTTTATTTATTGATTGATTGATTTCTGGTTTTTCGAGGTAGGGTCTCACTCTAGCTCAGGCTGACCTGGAATTCACTATGGAGTCTCAGGGTGGCCTCGAACACACGGCGATCCACCTACCTCTGCCTCCCGAGTGCTGGGATTAAAGGCGTGTGCCACCACGCCCGGCTCTACTTAATTTTAATTGCTTCTTCTAATTGAAATTGTGCACTGTCCAGCTCTACAATACATGGGGTAAATAACTAGGCCAAAATGTTTTCATACAGTTGATATATAATTGAGTCAAACCAAGTGTAAAATCTCTGCCAATGATCGTTTTGTACTGAAGGCAGCTGGGTAGTCTACAAATGGACTAGGTGGGTAAATCAGGCTCCATCGCTTGGGTCCAGTAATTTAGAATTCATTGTATTGAGCTGGCTTTCTTGAATGATCATCTCTAGAAAATGGTGTTGGTAGATGTAGCGGCTAGACCATGCACTGGTAACATGTCAGTATCTTTTTGTTGTTGTTATTTGTTTTTGTTTTTTTTGTTTCTCAAGGTAGGGTCTCACTCTGGTCCAGGCTGACCTAGAATTAACTATGTAGTCTCAGGGTGGCCTCGAACTCATGGCGATCCTCATACCTCTGGCTTCCCAGTGCTGGGATTAGGGATTAAAGGCGTGAGCCAGCACTCCCGAGTTTTTTTTTAACTATATATATATATATATAATTATTTGCAAGCAGAGAAAGATAAAGAGAGACAGAGAGTGGATGCACCAAGTCATCTATTCACTGCAGATGAACTCAGATGCATGCGCCTCTTTATGCATCTGGCATTATTACATGGGTACTGGGGAATTGAACCCTGGTGCTTACTTAGGCTTTGCAGGCAAGTGCCTTAACCACTCGCAGAGCCATCCAACTCTAAATGCAACTCCTTTTCGTTCGTTTGTTTGCTTGGTTGGTTTTTTGAGGTAGAGTCTCGCTCTAGCCCAGACTGACCTGGAAGTCACTATGTAGTCTCAGGGTGGCCTTGAACTCACGGCGATTCTCCTACCTCTGCCTCCCGAGTGGTGGGATTAAAGGCGTGCGCCACCATGCGTGGCCCTAAATGCAACTCTTAATTAGTGACTCTTACATGTAGCCTATTTTAGTACTCATGAATCAGATAAGTATAGAAGATTGTGGGTATCCCCACCCCAAGATACTAGATCTTTAAGAACTGCCAGGCGTGGTGACATACATCCTTAATCCCAGCACTTGGGAGGCAGAGGTAGGAAGATAGCCATGAGTTTGAGGCCGCCCTGAGACAACATAGTGAATTCCAGGTCAGCCTGTGCTACAGGGAGACCCTATTTCGAAAAATCAAAACTAACTAACTAACTAAATAAATACATAAATAATAAAGAATTAACTGTCACAGCCTGAGGAGAAGGCTCAGTGGATAAAGAGCCTTCGATATAAGCCTGAGTAACTGAGTTCAGATCCCCAGAACCCATGTAAAGATGCAGTGGTGAGTGTCTAATCCCAGCACATCTATGGCAAGAAGGGAGGCAGCGACGAGGGTCCTGGAAGCTAGCCCACAGCAGTGAACAGTGAGAGACCCTGCCTCAAGTGAAAGGCGAAGACCGACAGACACCCCTAGGTGTCCGCTGACCTCTGTATGTGCGCCGTGGCACACACGCACCCATGTGCTTATGCACACACATGCACACATACACACGCACACACCAAAAAAGAAAGAAGTCGTCATCTGTCAAGCTTTTCTTTGCTATTCTTTTCCTGTGCCAAATCACAGGCACTTTTAATTGGAGGCTTAATTAAAATTCTTTTATCTAAGTTACTCTGAAGCATTTGGCTAATGTATTTGAAATAATCTAAAATTAAGTTTCCTAATGACAAAGTGAAAGAGAAGGATCAATTCCATCTGCATAAATACTGTCTCTCTACCCTGCCCCCAACCTCCCCCCCCCCCCACTCTTGTAGGTGTTTGTGATCAGAGTTTCGGGATTCACGTTGCCGAGCTTGCTAACTTCCCTAAGCATGTAATAGACTGTGCCAAACAAAAAGCCCTGGAACTTGAAGAGTTTCAGAAGATCGGAATTTCACAAGGCCGCGACGAAATGGAACCTTCAGCAAAGAAACGCTACCTGGAAAGAGAGGTGCGTCCGTTTGCTTTTGTGATTGCTTGATGGCCTTTGTGTTGTGGGCACCACATAGCCAAGAACAGTTTCCTGTGTGCTTGCAGTGCGTGCTCTTTGATTGTTCTGCTGGCTTTCACTCCTAACCAAAAGTCTGTATGTGTCCTCTTGATTTACATACCATGTATATCAGTAAGATGAACACGTAGGAACCAGGGCCTAGCCCGGTGGTAGAGGGGCTGCTTAGCATGTACGAGGCCCTGGGTCCACTGCCTATCACCCTCTGTCCTCCCTCCCTCCATTGATAGTATTTGAAGTTCTAGGTTTTAATAGCAGGAGTCAAAGATTAATCTAGATTTAAAGTTATTTTTTAAAGAAAAAAAAAAGGCCAGCCGTGTTGGTATACTCCTTTAATCCCAGCACTGGAGAGGCAGAGGTATGAGGATGCTGTGAGTTCGAGGCCACCCTGAGACTACACATAGTGAATTCCAGGTCAGCCTGGACTAGAGCAAGACCCTACCTTGAAAAACTAAAAAAAAAAAAAAAAAAAAAGGAGAGATGCCTTGGCAGTTAAAGGAATTTTGCATGCAAAGCTGGCCAACCCCGGGTTCAGTCCCCTAGGACCCAGGTAAAATCCAGACGCACAAAGTGGTCCATGCGCCTGGAGTTCATTTGCAGAAGCAAGAGGCTCTAACATCCCCATACTCTCACACACTTACTCTCTCAACTAAATAAAAATATTTAATTAAAAAATGACTTAGGGGGCCTGGAGAGATTGCTTAGCAGTTAAGGCACTTGCCTGCAAAGCAAAAGGACCTTGGTTCAATTCCCAAGGACCCACGTAAGCTAGATGCAGAAGGGGGTACATGCATCTGGAGTTTGTTTGCAGTGGCTGAAGGCCCTGGCGTGCCCATTCTCTCCCTCTCTCTCCCTCTCTCTCCCTCTCTCTGCCTGTGTCTTTCTGTCTCTGAAATAAATAAATAAAAATAAAAATGATTTACGGATGGGTGTGGTGGTGCACACCTTTAATCTTAGCACTTGGGAGGCAGGGTTAGGGTCACTGTGAGTTGGAGGCCATCCTGAGACTGCATAGTGAATTCCAAGTCAGTCTGGGCTGGCCAACCTTGAAGAAAATAAGATAAAATAAAATAAATGATTTAGGGGCTGGACTGATGGCTCACTGGTTAAAGGCACTTGTTTGCAAAGTCTGGTGGCCAGGGTTCAGTTCCCCAGTACCCACATAAAAAGTGGCACATGATTCTGGAGTTCATTTGCAGTGGTAGGAGACACTGGCATGCCCATTCTTCTCATTCATATTCTCTCTCTCTTTCCCCGCCTCTGCTTACAAATAAATAAAAAAAATCAAAAAGCTATGGACGTCCAGTTGAATATTGGCTTAAGCTAATAACAAACAAATAACATTGTGTGTGGTGGTGCATGCCTTTAGCCTCAACTCTCTGGGAGGCTGCGGTAACAGGATTGCAGTGAGTTCAAGGCCAGCCTGGGCCATAGATTAAGCTCCAGGTCATTCTGAGCTCAGTGAGATTCTGTCTTGAAAAAACAATAACAAAAAGGATCATAACAAAGAAAGGAAATTGCTTAATAATTTCTGCTCTCTAGTTGTTGAGGATATAGTTAAGTAGGTAAGAGTAATTAATGTGTCTTTGAGAATTAAGGGTTCTGTGGTAAATATTTATTAAAGACAGCTGTTGTAGGCAGGATGTTTATTCTCAGAAATGCACCTTATTGTTGGGCCTTCTGAATTAACTGGTCAGATTTAGATGTTCCCACTGAATGTACGACATATGCCTAATTTGTTTCTTCTTATTATTCTCCTCTTTTAAAATTACAAGCTTGCTTGTTATAATAAAAATAAGAGGAACTTAATGCCCTGCTTGGTCTTGGCAACACTATGGCACACATTGTGACAGCTTTTTACTTGTCATATGTTTAGCTTTTACTCAGTGATTTTTTTTCTCTCTCTCTTCAGGAGAGATGGTTGCTATACAAGTTGGAGAAATCTATCATAACTGGCTCATAAATTTAGATATGGAAGGTTGCCATCCGGAGCATGAAATGGTTTTTATATCATCACTTTACTTAATACATCAAACTCTTCGCTCCTGATGATTTGGCAAACCGTTTTATGTAATTCCTGATTTCCAGTTAAAACCTAAGTCATGTGCTTCTTGGTATTGTAATGTATGTTTCCAGTCCCGTAAGCCAGCCTGCTCCGTGGTGGGGTTGCAGTACTGACAGTTCGTGGTTGCCGGGGGCGGGGGCGGGCGGGTGGGAGGTCACGTTCTCCAGGTGGGGGAGCTGGTGCACTGCCCAGGCTCCGCTGAGTTACCCCTCACCCGTGCTCCTGCAGACGGCCCTAACCAATTAAGGCAGCGGGTCAAGACACATGAGAGGGAGGGGAACTAATTGAGAAGGAGGAGTTTAGTGACATTGGGTGGGAGGTAAGGTAACTGGGGTGAATATGATCAAAATACACCATACAACAGTCAACTCCTCCCCCGGGCCCCAGAACAGGAGCCCGAAAGCACCCGCTGCCCGTTGAGCTGCTGCTGTCGCGTGCACTGCCCTGGGCTTTCCTCTCACTTCTCATAAGTGCTCCTTTATGCTTTGAAGTTTCACAATTAAAAGATTTATGCAACTTGCGATTAGTCTAAATTTTTTATCTTAGTACCCTTGATGGCAGTGCTGGAGATGCTAATGCACTTTTTTTTTTTTTCCACAAGCACCATTAACTGCTGGGCCATCTCTCCAGCACCCCTGTTTTAAAAAACGTGTCTGTGTGTGTTTGCGTGTGCGCATGGAGTTCTGAGGACAACTGGAGGTGTCTGCCCACCTTGCTCCACATTTGAGACAAGGTCTCTTGCCGCTGCAAATGGTCTGCATGCTTCAGATTCTCCAGGCTTGTTCTCCCATTTTGATTGGGATCACAGATGCACATGCCACTTCGCTTGCATCCAACTACGGCTCGATGGAGTCGGTGCTGGACAATTAAGTCCATATCAGCAGGCTTGGCAAGCAAGTGCCTTGAACAGCTGAGCCATCTTCCCAGCCCTTGTTATTTTGTTTTGTTTATTTGAGAGCGACAGACAGAGAGAGAGAGCGAGAGAGAATGGGCGCGCCAGGGCCTCCAGCCACTGCAAACGAACTCCAGATGCGTGCACCCCCTTGTGCATCTGGCTAACGTGGGTCCTGGAGAATCGAGCCTCAAACCAGGGTGCTTAGGCTTCATAGGCAAGCGCTTAACTGCTAAGCCATCTCTCCAGGCCCTGCCTTGTGTTATTTTTTGAGACAGAGTATCACTGTATAGTTCAGGCTGTCCTAGAACTCAGGATTGGGTCCTGTGGTTCCAGCTGTAAGGCACCATACCTGGCTTTCTAAGTGGAGAAGCATTTCTTTTTAGCAGCTGGATATCCGCTTCCTACCCTAAGATGCTCGTTTGTAGTCAGGTGTGGTGGCTCATGCCTTTTTAATCCCAGCACTTGGGAAGCAGAAGTTTGAGACCGTTGTTGTGAGTTTGAGGCCACCCTGAAACTGCATAGTGAATTCCACATCAGCCTGCAGTAGAGTGAAACCCTGCCTCGAAAAAAAAAATTGGAGGGATGGCTTAGCAGTTAAGGCTTCTGCCTGCCAAGCCAAAAGACTCAGGTTCAATTCCCCAGGACCCGTGTAAGCCAGATGCTCAAGGGGGCGCATGTGTAGTAGCTGGAGGCCCTGGTGTATCTATTTTCTCTCCCTCTTTCTCTCTCTCTCTCTCAAGTAAAGAAAAATAAAACATATTTTTAAAAAAGAAGCTGGTCATGGTGGCCTACACCTTTAATCGCAGCACTCGAGTGGCAGAAGTAGGAGGATCACCATGAGTTCGAGACCAGCCTGAGACTATGTAGTGAATGAGTTCCAGGTCAGCCTGGGCTAGAGCAAACCCCTACCCCCCAAAAAAGAAAACAAAACTTTATCATGTACCTTTTAGATATTACTGGTTCCCTTGGACTGTTTAGTTCTGTTTCACATACAATAGTTAAACATTGACATAATACTTACTCTTTGCTGGACCTGTTCTAAACACTTTAAATATTTAGATGTGGGCTGGAGGGATGGCTTAGCAGTTAAGCTGTTTGCCTGCAAAGTCAAAGGACCCAGGTTCGATTCCCCAGGACCCACATTAGCCAGAGGCACAAGGGGGGTTGCATGTGTCTGGAGTTCGTTTGTAGTGGCCGGAGGCCCTGGCACGCCCATTCTCTCTCTCTCTCTCTTTTTCTGTCAAATAAATAAATAAAAGTAAAAATAAAATTATTAAATATTTAGATGGTATAACAGATGTGTGAGGTACTGATACCCCATTTTACAGATGAGAAATGTGAAGTCAAGGAACTTGCCCAGGTGTCGCGTAGCTAGTAATAACCATGCGTTTGGTATAGAAATAACGGGGCAGTAAAAGTAAAATGAGGGGCTGGGAAGATGACTCAGCAGTTAAAAGCATTTGTTTGCAAAACCTGCCTGCCCAGGTTCAATTCCTAAGCCACATAAGCAGGCACAAAAATTGTGCCCTATAGTACAAGCATCTGGTATTCGTTTGCAGTAGCAAATAAACACATTTGCTTATTTGGACAGCCACACACACACACACACACACACACACACACACACGTAAAGTGAAGTGAAAAATCCTATGTGCACATTAATGTGTGTGAGAATGATTAGTGACTGTTTGCACCTTAAAGCATTCTTTTAAACCTTGAGTTCTTTCTTTCAATTAAAGAAAATTAAGTGTATATATCAATTATCACAGCAGAGGGACTTAGAAACTATTAAATTTCTATTTCTTTGCCATTAGCTGAACATAAATTGGTGTCATCTTGATGACTTCCTACAAAGAAAGTCAAAGCACATGAACATTTTTGTTGCGCATTCTAAATATTTTATGCCCACTTGTATTAAGAATGTTCTTAAGGGGCTGGAGGGATGGCTTAGCGGTTAAGGCGTTTTCCTGCGAAGCCAAAGGACGCAGGTTCGATTGCCCCAGGGCCCATGTAAGCCAGATGCACAAGGGGCACATGCGACTGGAGTTCCTCTGCAGTGACTGGAGGCCCTGGCGTGCCCATTCTCTCTCTGTCTCCTCTCTATCTCCTCTCTATCTATCTCACTGCTTATAAATAAATAAATTAATTAAAAAAGGAATGTTCTTAAAATACTGAGTGAGTGTCATGTTTAGATTGAAATGCAGTCAAACGGTTTATTTTTGTCTAGTGTGACTTTTTAAGACATAATAATTACTTTGATGCTTAACTTGTATTTCAGCAAGGTGAAAAAATTGTTCTGGAGTTTCTGTCCAAGGTGAAGCAAATGCCCTTTACTGAAATGTCAGCAGAAAACATCACAATAAAGTTAAGGCAACTGAAAGCTGAGGTGATAGCAAAGAACAACAGTTTCGTTAACGAAATCATTTCACGAATAAAGGTCTCCACATGAGAAGACTCAACCAAGGGAATGAAGACAGTATTGACAAGCTGTTGTCTATAAGACTTTGGGGTTGTTTCATATTAACCCTTATACCATAGTATTAACTGGTATGTCCACTTTCAGTAGAGTGTAGTAATACTTATATCGAGAGCTGTAACTCAGGACTGATTAAATGGGCATGGGCAGTGGTATGCATTATGCCAAATTTTATAAATAAAATCATGTAGTTGATGTAATTTCAAATGCCTTGTGTTTCTTTGCAATGACGTTTACCCAATAAATAAATACTCAGAGACTTAGGAAAAGTGAAGAATCTTAAAGCTGAAGGATATGGAGCTCATTTCCAGCAAGTCTTACAAGGCCCATCTGGGGCTAGAGATACGACTCAGCAGTTAAAGGTGCTTTGCAAGTAAGTGCCTTTATCCATTGTACCTTCTCTCTACCCCCCCCCCCAAATATTTTCATGTTTTTGGATTTGGGCAAAATTTGTGTCACTCAAAATTCATTCAGTTAGCACATTTAGAAATATTAAAGTTAATGTCTTTCTTGGGTGGAGAGATGGCTTAGTGGTTAAGACATCTGCCTTCAAAGCCAAAGGACCCAGGTTCGATTCCCCAGGACCCACGTAAGCCAGATGCACAAGGGGTCACATGCATCTGGAGTTCGTTTGCAGTGGCTGGAGGCCCTAGCATGCCTATTCTCTCTTTTTGCCCCTTTGTCTCTCAATATAAATAAATAAATAAAATATATTAAAAAAATTAATCTCTTTTGCCAGGCATGGTGGCATATGTCTTTAATCCCAGCACTTGGGAGGCAGAGGTAGGAGGATCACCATGAGTTCGAGGCCACCCTGAGACAACATACTGAATTCCAGGTCAACCTGGGCTACAGTGAGACTCTACCTCGAAAAAAGAAAAAAGTTAATGTCTTTCATTAAATGGTACCACAAGGGCTGGAGAGATGGCTTAGTGATTAGGTTGCTTGCCTTCAAAGCCAAAGGACCTCAGTTCAATTCCCCAAGACCCACGTAAGCCAGGTGCACATGGGGGCCCATGCATCTCAATTTGTTTGCAGTGGGTGGAAGCCCCTGAGTGCCTGTTCTTTCTCTCAAAAAAAAAAAAAAAAAAGAAAGAAAGAAAGAGAAGAGGGAATCCTCTCTGGGAGATCGTTGGGACCACCTAAAATATTGAAGAACTTACATCCAGATCAGACGACTCTTTTTTAAAAAATATCAGAGATCTTTGACTTTTAATTTATTTAGTTAAGGGGAGAGAGAGAGAGAGAGAGAGAATGGGCACACGAGGGTCTCTAGCTACTGCAAACTCCAGACACATGCACCATCTTGTGTATCTGGCTTACGCGGGTACTGGGGAATTGAACCTGGATCCTTAGGCTTTGCAGGCAAGTACATTAACCATGGATCCATTTCTCCAGCCCACAAATGACTTCTTCAAGAAAATCCCTAAGGGGCTGGAGAGATAACTCCACAGTTAAGGCACTTACCTGCAAAGCTTAACAACCCAGGTTCGATTCCCCAGTACCATATAGGGCCAGATGTACAAGGTAGCACACATACCTGGAGTTTGTTAGCAGCAGCTAGAGGCGCTGGTGTATCCATTCTCTCTTCCTCTCTGTCTTTGTCTCTCTGCTTAGAAGTAAAAAGAATCTTTTAATCACTAAGAAAGGGCTACGTAAAGAGTCCTCATAGAATTCAGTAACAAGAAAACAATTATTATTGGGGCTGGAGAGATGTTTCAGTGATTACAGGGGCTTGCTTCCAGTGTAACTGCCCTAATTCTGTTCCCTGGTATACCCACGTAAAAACAAATGCACAAAATGGCACATGTGTCTGAAATTCTTTTGGAGTACCAAGAGGCTGTGGTGTGACTTCTCCACCCCCTTCTTTGCTTACAAATACATAACTAAAAACAAAAAAAATTAAAAATTTTTATATAAAGGAGATCCAAAACCCACCAGTAGGACAAGAAAAGATAGCCGACTACCCACCATGAGACGTGCCACCTATATCACATCAGCGGAGGCCCAGAGACACCACAGAGGAAGCAGTGACGTGAGCACTGCTCTCGCTGCTAGTCTGACAACCAGCTCCAGGGAGATGGCGACAGACAATGTGGCTGATGACCCATCAAAGCAGAAGCTCAGAGGCTATAGGGAAAACTCTAAATCAGACTGCTGCCATGTCTTCCTTGGCTCAGGAAACATTGCAGAAGAGGTAGAACAATTGTAAGAGCCACAGAGTGGCTGAGAATACACTGATCAGTCATCCTTCCCTCTCCTCCTCGCCCCAGAGAATGATAGGCCTTGATTCCCAAGGTGAATACCAACAACCACACTGAGGACAGGGAGAGGGGATATAGAATTTAACCTTTTTTAAAAATAAAAAATATAGAGCCAGGCATGGTGGTGTATGCCTTTAATCCCAGAAAAAAAATGTATATATATGTATAATTATTCATGTATATATGTATGTATAATGTGTATATGTGTGTGTGTATATATGTAGATAGATATAGATATATAGATACTGATATATAAATTAAGGCCCAGTGAGGTGGCACACACCTTTAATCCCAGGAGGCAGAGGTAGGAAGATCGCTGTGAATTTGAGGCCACCCTGAGACTACATCGTGAATTCCAGGTCAGCCTGGGCTAGAGTAACACCCTACCTCGAAAGACAAACAAACAAAAAAACTGTATATAAACCAGTCCTGGTGAAACACACCATTAATCCCAGCGCTCTGGAGGCTTGAGGTAGGAGGATCTCTGTGAGTTTAGGCCATCCTGGAGTTACAGATTTACTTCCAAGGTCAGCCTGACCTAGAGTGAGAGCCTGTCTAGAGAAAGAACCCAAATGACATAATCTCCCTGCACCCTCCTTTGTCCCCCAATTACTCTTCTGCTGAGCTCCCCCTCCCCCCTTTTCCCTCCCATACATAGTGGCATACTGATGGGCCCAATGTTGTGCAGACAGTGACAGCCACTGGTGAGCTCATGGATGCAATGGTCACTATGTCTGGAGAACAGTACTTTAAATTACTCCTCCTCAACCTTAGCTCTTAAATTCTTTCCACCACCGATGGTCCCTGAACCTGGGAAGGTGTCAGAGATGTCTCATTTAGTGCTGGACAACCTACTGTCACTTACCAGCAATTTGAGGAGGCTTATTTGTTTTTCCTTTTTTAAAAAAATATTTATTTATTTGCAATCAGAGAGGGAGAGAGAGAAGAGCGACAGAGGACGGACATGCCAGAGCCTCCAGCCACTGTAAACGAACTCCAGACGCATGTGCCGCTTTGTGCATCTGGCTTACGTGGGTCCTGGGGAATCGAACCTGGGTCATTTGGCTTTTGCAAGGCAAGCACCTCAACTGCTAAGCCACCCCTCCAAGCCCTTGAGGCGGAGGTTTGAGTCTCCAGTAACCCACCCTCTGGAACGAGAAACTTCGGCTAGGGAGGAACTACTAAATGTCTGGTAAATCAAAATATTATGGCCACCAAGCTGGCCTCTAAATATTTACATTTATGCCTATATATTTAATGCCACTGTCACTGTTGGTTAGAGAAACTTCTCTTTTCAGATGGTAGTGATCCATGGGGTAGCTCAAAACTCACAAAAATGGTAAGAAGTGACAGTGTCCAGTACTAAATGAGACATCTTTGTCACACCCTCCGAGGCTCAGGGATCATTGTTGAAGAGGTGGCTGAAAGAATGTAAGAGCTACAGGAAGGGGAGGAGGTGCTTACCACGCTGTCATCCAGTCATAAAGTGACCTTGACATCCACGACTTCACAGTGGCTGATGCTACCTCAAATAATAGGAGGGGAAAAAATAATGACATCAAATAGAAGAGAGACTAGTTAGAAAAGGGGATTCAGTGATGGGGGAGGGTGTTGAGAGGAGATTATGATCATGGTGTATTGTCTATGAAACTTGTCAATAATAATGATTAAAAAATAAAAAACACCCCCCCCAAGAAAAAAGAAATTTTAACCAAAAGTGAGAGCAGTATTAGTAGACATAAAGATAAATATTTAGAGGGAAATTTGGTGGACATACTATATCCATTTAGCTGAACAACAGTAGTAGCTTACCCCACAAGGGCTTAAGACCTTCCCAGCCATAGGATTTTGACTAGGTTTTCCTTATCAGGCATAATTTCCTTCTGAGCCTCAAATCCAAATAGAGCAATTGGTTATCCCTCTAACAGATATACAACTATTACACTAAGTGCGCCCATCTTGCCTTGCTGGCCAGTTGTGTTGCTTTCAGGGTCCACTGCTGATTAAGACTGTTGATTGGGGGCTGGAGAGATGACTTAGAGGGTAAAGCATTTGCCTGCAAAGCCTAAGGACCTAGGTTTGATTCCCCAGGACCCATGTAAAGCCAGATGCACAAGGTGGCACATGTGTCTGGAGTTTGTAGTGGCTAGAAGCCCTCTCTCCTGTCTCTCTCCATGCAACTAACTAAATAAATAAAATGTGTTTGAAAATGAGACTGTTGGGCTGGAGAGATGGCTTAGCGGTTAAGCGCTTGCCTGTGAAGCCTAAGGACCCAGGTTCGAGGCTCGGTTCCCCAGGACCCACGTTAGCCAGATGCACAAGGGGGCGCACGCGTCTGGAGTTCGTTTGCAGTGGCTGGAGCCCTGGCGCATCCATTCTCTCTCTCTCTCTCTCTCTCTCCTTCTTTCTCTGTTAAATAAATAAATAAAAAAAAATATATTTTTTTAAAAATGAGACTGTTGATGGCTTTTCTCTGCAGAACACTTCCTAGGACTATGGCACCTTGTCCGATGGGAGGAGGCTTCCAACTCGGCTCCTGCTTGATTTCTCAGTGTCCTACAACTGAAGCATGTGTCTTTTCAGCAATAGGGTCTTCCCTCCTAGTTCTGGTGGGCCATCAAGAGCCGTGACAATAACCTATCATGTTTTGAAAGCATTAGGATCCTCTCTGGCCAGCAGCTCACTGGAAGTTATCTCATCTCTAGCCTGACATTGCACATTTTTAGAAATATGTATTCTGGGCTGTAGGGATGGCTTAGTGGTTAAGGTGTTTGCCTGGGAAGCCTAAGGACCCAGGTTAGATTCCCCAAGACCCATGTAAGCCAGATGCACAAGGTGGCACATGCATCTGGAGTTTGTTTGCAGTGGCACACCCATTCTCTCTATCTGCCTCTCTGTCTCTCTAAATGGAAAAACATTTAAGAATATGTATTCTGGGGCTGGAGAGATGGCTTAGCAGTTAAGGCACTTGCCTGTGGAGCCTAAGGACCCAGGTCCAATTCTTCAGAACCCACATAAGCCAGATGCACAAGCTGGCACATGCATCTGGAGTTCGTTTGCAATGACTAGAGTCCCTGGAGTGCTCATTCTCACGCTTTCTCACTCTCATAAATAAATAAATTAAATTAAAAATGTATTCTGGCTAGGGAAATGGCTCAGCAGTCAAAGGTGCTTACTTAAAAGTATTGATTATGGGCTGGAGAGGTGGCTTAGTGGTTAAAGTCCTTGCTTGTAAAGCCTAAGTACTCACGTTTGAATCTTATCTCCAGGTCCCTGTAGCCAGATGCACAGTGACGCAAGCATGCAATGTTGCACGTGTGCACAAGGGGGCGCACGCGGCTGGAGTTTGTTCTCAGCAGCTGAAGGCCCTGGCGTGCTCATTCTCTCTCTCTCTCATAATAATAAAAATAATAATGAAATAAAAGCTTTTCCCTTCAGTTTCATGGTGTTTCATACCAAAGCCAGTCAGTTTATCTGTCCTTTAGACCCTGATTTGCTTTAAATATTTTATTTATTTATTAAAAATATATTTATATTTATTTATTTACTCTCTCTGCCTCTCTCTCAAAATAAAAAGAATTATTATAGATATGTTGGTATAGCCTGCCTAAGCTTCACCTATTTTCAGCTGTCTTGGGTAAGACATACATTGTTTTATGTTAATTCCGATGGCTCTAATAGACATCCGATTGTTATATATTTCAATTGTCTGACTGTGTCTTGCTCTTTCCAAATGCATTTGTAATGGGTTATAATATCAAAACAAAACTGTTTTAGTTCAACTAGGTTCTGCTCTAGTCTTTCTTTCTTTCTTTCTTTTTTTTTTTTTGTTTGTTTTTTGAGGTAGGGTCTCACTCTAGCTCAGGCTGACCTAGAAATCACTATGTAGTCTCAGGATGGACTCGAATTCAGTGATCCTCCTGCCTCTGCCTCCTGAGTGCTGGGATTAAAGGCGTGCGCCACCACGCCCGGCTTCCTCTATTCTGTTAGTTTTTAATTTATTTCATTTATTGAGAAAAAGGGAGAGAAGCAGATAGATAGAATGGGTGAATGGGCACGCCAGGGCCTTCAGCCACTGTAAACAACTCCAGATGCAAAGTGCCACCTTGCACATCTGGCTTATGTGGGTCCTGGGGAATCGAACCTTGATCCTTTGGCTTTGCAGGCAAACCCTTAATTACTAAACTATCTCTCCAGCCCCTCTGCTCTATTCAGGGTCTCGCTCTAGCCCAGGCTAACTAACCATTTCCCAATTAGACCAATACTGTCGTCAAAACTAATGGTCAGGGGCTGGAGAGATGGCTTAGCGGTTAAGTGCTTGTCTGTGAAGCCTAAGGACCCAGGTTAGATTCCCCAAGACCCATGTAAGCCAGATGCACAAGCTGGCACATGCATCTGGAGTTCGTTTGCAGTGGCTGGAGCCCTGGCGCATCCATTCTCTCTCTCTCTCTCTCTCCTTCTTTCTCTGTTAAATAAATAAATAAAAAAAAATATATTTTTTTAAAAATGAGACTGTTGGGCTGGAGAGATGGCTTAGCGGTTAAGTGCTTGTCTGTGAAGCCTAAGGACCCCAGTTCAAGACTCGATTCCCCAGGACCCACGTTAGCCAGATGCACAAGGTGGCACATGCATCTGGAGTTCGTTTGCAGTGGCTGGAGCCCTGGCGCATCCATTCTCTCTCTCTCTCAAAATAAAAAGAATTATTATAGATATGTTGGTATAGCCTGCCTAAGCTTCACCTAATTCACTCTGAAGTCTCAGGGTGTCCTCAAACTCACAGGAATCCTCCTACCTCTGTTTCCCAAGTGCTGGGATTAAAGGCGTGTGCCACCATGCAAGGCCTTCTGCTTCAACTGTTTTATTTTATTTATTTATTTATTTATTTATTTATTTATTTATTTATTTTTTGGTTTTCTGGGGTAGGGTCTCACTCTAGCTCAGACTGACCTGGAATTCACTATGGAGTCTCAGGGTGGCCCCGAACTCACAGTGGTCCTCCTACCTCTGCCTCCCCAGTGCTGGGATTAAAGGCGTGCGCCACCACACCCGGCTCTGCTTCAACTGTTTTAATCAAGAGCTTACTATTCATTGTCTCAGTTCTGATATCTCAAGTTCATTGCTTATAAATCTTTTTTTAGCCCCCTGGTGCTGAAGATGAAACCCAGGGCCTTGCACTTGCTAGGCAAGCACTCATCCACTGAGCTAAGTCCCCAGGTCCTTTAAATAACTGAGTTCTTGAGTCACACCCTCTGTTTCAGGATACAGCCTCGTGCTCAAACAGTGGCCCCCATCCACCAGAAATGGCCGCAAGCTCCACTCTTCCTGGGATCCATGTGCTTCCAACCATCCCTGGTTAACTGAAACCAAGATTAAATGAATAATGTCTTTTCTTGTAGCCTTTCCTTTTCTTCTCAGAGTGGGTAACAAGCCATCAGCAGCATCCACGCCACTAGAATGTGTCTTGAAAAATTGGGGTTCCCTTCACCCATGGAGCCTAAGGGGGAGGAAAAAAACCAGCTGATGATATTCTTCTGTTGCGCTGTCTGGCCAACTTGCAAACTAGAAGATGGGGAAAGACGGCTTCCTGAGGGACATATTAATTATAATACCATTTCCCAATTAGACCAATACTGTCGTCAAAACTAATGGTCAGGGGCTGGAGAGATGGCTTAGCGGTTAAGTGCTTGTCTGTGAAGCCTAAGGACCCCAGTTCAAGACTCGATTCCCCAGGACCCACGTTAGCCAGATGCACAAGGGGGCTCATATGTCTGGAGTTCGTTTGCAGCGGCTGGAGGCCCTAGTGTGCCCATCCTCTCTGTCTCTGTCTCCCTCTTTCTCTGTCACTCTCAAATAAAATAATAATAAAATAAAATAAATTTTCTTCTTTTCAATTTTTTATTAACAACTTCCATGATTATAAAAAATATCCCATGATAATACCCTGCCTCCCCCTACCACTTTCCCCTTTGAAACTCCACTCTCCATTATATCCCCTCCCCCTCTCAATCAGTCTCTTTTATTTTAGTGTCATGATCTTTTCCTCCTATTATGATGATCTTGTGTAGGTAATGTCAGGCACTGTGAGGTCATGGATATCCAGGCCATTTTGTGTCTGGGGGGAGCACGTTGTAAGGAGTCCTACCCTTCCTTTGGCTCTTACATTCTTTCCGCCACCTCTTCTGCAATAGACCCTGAGCCTTGGAAGGTGTGATAGAGATATTGCAGTACTGAGCACTCCGGTCACTTCTTTCCAGCACCATGATGCCTTCTGAGTCATCCCAAGGTCACTGCCATCTGAAAAGAGAAGATTCTTTACCAAAAGTGAGAGTAGCATTAATATAAGGGTATGAACATTAAGAGAAGTGCTTACTGGGCAGTTTGATAAGCATAGTATATACATTTAGCCAGCAGATGTTACACCCCTAGGGCTCATGACTACCCCTGTTTTAAATTTTCAGTATCAGGGATGTATTCCCTCCCATGGAGCCGGACTCCAGTCAAATTAGAGGGCAGTTGGTTTCCACCATGACAGACATGCCACTTAAAATATATTTTTTTTTAATGGTCAGAAGGACTGGAGGGATGGCTTAGTGGTTAAGCCATTTGCCTAAAAAGCCAAAGGACCCAGGTTCAATTCCTCAGGACCCATGGTGTTAGCCAGATGCACAAAGGGGCTCACGCAACGGGAGTTCGTTTGCAGTGGCTGGAGGCCCTGGCGTGCCCATTCTCTCTCCCTCATTCTCTGTCAAATTATTAAATAAATAAAAATAATTTTTTAAAAATATGGTCAGAAAATTCTTACGTACAAATCTTCTTTATATGAAGAGAAAATCCAGATATTTGCAAAACCTGTAAAGTAGACCTTGCATGTGCTGTGCCCTTGGCTAAGGAGACCAATTTAGAGTCCCCCCAAATCAGAATTCTCCTCCCAACCCCCAGAGGCCTCTCAATCTACAACCCACCCCCCCGTCCCCCACATGAGAGGCCACTTTCCTTATTTCCCTTCTGAGAAGTAACAGGAGGACTTGCACCAACCAAACCCCATGTCTCATTAGCTTTGAGATCTCAGGCAAACCAAAACCAATCTAGGTAAACAGTCAGATGACCCCAGTCAATATACTGATGTATTCCAAAGTTTAGCTCATTTACGGGCTAGCCTGGGAAGACATAGCGCTACTCCTAAACCAGACCCTAAGTTCTCCAGGAAAATAAAAATTATGAAGAATATATATATGTGTGTGTGTGTGTGTGTGTATACCTACATATATATGTATGTATATCTTGGGGACAGGGCCCATACACACATGCATACATTATATAATATGCATATGTATGTATATATTTTGGGGACAGGACCAAAGGCCTAACATAGATGACACTGGTTTCAGCTCAACTTCTACTTGTCAAGAGACAAACTGAGGGGGCTGGAGAGATGGCTTAGCTGTGAAGCGCTTGCCTGTGAGCCTAAGGACCCCGGTTCGAGGCTCAATTCCCCAGGACCCACGTTAGCCAGATGCACAAGGGGGCGCACGCGTCTGGAGTTCGTTTGCAGTGGCTGGAGGCCCTGGCGCACCCATTCTCTCTCTCTCTCTGCCTCCTCTCTGTCGCTTTCAAATAAATAAATAAATAAACAAAAATAAATAAATAAAAAAAGAGACAAACAGATGGGCCTGACCGTAGTGTTTTGGAGGAGCCCGGCCTCCTTTTCCCACGGAATAAAAAGTTATCCCCTTGACAGGTCCTGGTTGGGAACATGGAGCAGAAGGTCAAAAAAAAAGGAAAGAAAGCCAGGCGTGGTGGCACACGCCTTTAATCCCAGCACTTGGGAGGCAGAGGTAGGAGGATCGCCGTGAGTTCGAGGCCACTCTGAGACTACATGGTGAATTCCAGGCGAGCCTGAGCTAGAGTGAGACCCTACCTTGAAAAACCAAACCAAACCAAAACAAAAGAGTAGGATCTCAAGGTGCCAGGTGTGACCACTATATTACTTCCAGAATGATGGCAAGAGTGACCCCGGCTGGTAGATATTCCTGCTATGCAAATGAACTTTGGGGGTGATTTTCTATCTCACCCATGTTGAGTGTGAATCCGGGTTTCTCTCTTCGGTGCACCATGGGCTCAGCTCAGCCGGTGAGGTTGGTCTGCTCTTCAGTTCACCTGTGCTGGGTGGGGGAGGGGTGGCTCTGATGCCTTGGTGTCCTGAGATCTCGGGCGGTTCCAGGTGCTGGCATATGTAGGAGGTGAGGAGTCCCAGATTCATCACGGCAGGAAAGGCATGGCAACAGAAGGTGCTCACACTCAGTCCCACAGTGGGGAATCTGTAATGGTTGTGGCTGTGTCTTTACCTGGGTTTGGTATCAGGGTTGGTACTGCCTTCATAGGAGTTTGGTAGTGTCCCTTTCTTTTCTAGTTTGTGGAATAGTTTCAGAACCATTGGTGTTAGTTCGTTGAAAGTCTGTTAAAATTCACCAGTGAGGACTGGAGAGATGGCTTAGCAGTTAAGCGCTTGCCTGTGAAGCCTAAGGACTCCGGTTTGAGGCTTGATTCCCCAGAACCCATGTTAGCCAGATGCACAAGGGGGCGCACACGTCTGGAGTTCGTTTGCAGTGGCTGGAGGCCCTGGCGTGCCCATTCTCTCTCTCTCTCTCTCTCTCTCTCTATCTGCCTCTTTCTCTCTCTGTCACTCTCAAATAAATAAATAAATAACAAACAAAAATTCACCAGTGAGCTAGGCGTGGTGGCGCACGCCTTTAATCCCAGCACTCAGGAGGCAGACGTAGGAGGATTGCTGTGAGTTCAAGGCCAACCTGAGACTACATAATGAATTCCAGATCAGCTTGGGTAGAGTGAGACCCTTCCTCGAGAAAAACAAAAAAACAAACAGCAACAACAAAAAATTCACCAGTGAATGAATTTGTATTGACCTGAACTTTTTTCAGTGGCAGATTTATGAAAATATTTTATCTTGCAATTTTACTAATAATGTGTAAGTGGTTAATGGACAGACATCACCAACTTGACTGACATCTTTTCTGTATTATTCAACTTTCCCAATGACTGTTCACAAGCTGGTTAAAAATGTCATCTTGGGGGTCGGAGTGTTGACTTAGTGGTTAAGGCACTTGCCTTCAAAGCCTAACAACCTGGATTCGATTCCCCAGTACCCACATAAGACAGATGCACCAAGTGACACGTGCATCTGGAATTCGTTTGCAGCAGCTGGAGGCCCTGGCATGCCCATTCTCTCTCTCGACTTGTAAATAAGCAAATAATTTTTTTTTTCTTTTGGTTTTTCGAGGTAGGGTCTCACTCTAGCCCAGGCTGACATGGGATCCGCTATGTAGGCTGGTTCCCAATCATTATTCCTAATGTCCTTCCACCATATAGGCTTAAGGATGGCGACTGGAGCCTCCTTGATCCAGTGTCTCTGCGTGGCTGAACATTCATCATCATCCAAAATTTCATAATTGCTGGGCGTGGTGGAGCACTCCTTCAATCCCAGCATTCGGGAGGCAGAGGTAGGAGGAGCGCTGTGAGTTCAAGGCCACCCTGAGACTACAGAGTGAATTCCAGGTCAGCCTGGGCTAGAGTGAGACCCTACCTTGAGAAGCCAAATAAAACGAAACAAAAAAAAAACCAAACCAAAACAAAACAAAACCATAATTTATAGTATATAATGCTATAGTCAATTGCTCTTCGGGGGCTGTTATAATTTCAGCCTTTTTGTTTTCAAAGGTATAACTTCAAAGTACGGTTTTTGCATTCTACGCTTTTGTTGTTGTTGTTTGTTTTTGGAGGTAGGCGTCTCACTGTAGCCCAGGCTGACCTGGAATTCACTATGGAGTCTCAGGGTGGCCTCGAACTCACGGCGATCCTCCCGCCTCTGCCTCCCGGGTGCTGGGATTAGAGGTGTGCGCCACCACACCTGGCTTAAAAATTCCACACTTTCAGCCTGGCCTTGTGGATTGTGTGGAATCCCCGTGGTATGTGTTATATGCCAACCAGCAAGAAAGCGAGCAGGGCGACTCCTGGCATAAGCAGGGGCACTTTCAATTTTAAAATTACGGGGCAGTCCTAAAATAGCAAAAACTGTTAGCACATGACATGTGTCACCTTTTCCCCTGATGGAACGGTCGCCCGAGTAGATACTGACGACGTATCCACTGCAACACGAACATAAGCGGGGCGACCACACCTGGCGACATGTGTAACGTCCACCTCTCCGTCGTCATTAGGTTTGGTCCCTTGCGGATTAGTTCCTCCTGACAACGAAGGAGTACAAAACGGGCACAGGAAGGCCAAGACATCGCAATACCAAGAGCCTGCCTTTGAGGTAAAGAAAATTTATGATTTCTTTGGAAACTGTTGTTGGGCCAAAGGAAGGGTAGGACTCCTTACGACGTGCTCCTCCAGACACAAAATGCCCTGGATATCCATGACCTCACAGTGCCTGACACTACCTACACAAGACCATCATAAGAGGAGGAAAAGATGATGACATCAAAATAAAAGAGAGGCTGATTGAGACAGGGAAGAGGTATGAAGGAGAGTGGAGTTTCAAAGGGGAAAGTGCGGTGGTGGGGGGAGGGAATTACCATGGGTTATTGTCTATAGAAGTTGTCGATCAAAACTAAATTAAAATTAAAAATAAAAATGGTTGTTAGAGCATGGGTGAGAGAATGTCACTTTTGAGCATCTTCCATACACAAGTAGCTTCAGTGTTACATCTATATATATATATATATATATTTGTTGTTTTGTTTTGTTTTTTTTTTTTTTTGCTTTTTTGAGGTAGGGTCTCACTCTAGCCCAGGCTGACCTGGAATCCACTATGTAGTCTCAGGGTGGCCTCGAACCCATAGCGATCCTCCTACCTCTGCCTCCCGAGTGCCTGGGATTAAAGGCGTGCGCCACCACGCTGGGCCCTTGAGCGTTGCCTTCTGATAGTGGTTCAGATAGTCCTGAGTGGGGGCGGATGCAGGTAACATATATTGGGTTCCTCTGATGACTTAGTTCTTGTTCCTGTGAAGTTAACTATGATACAGGGTTATCATGGATTGGTGTAATAGCAGCAGTTTCTAGTAACAGTAAAGAGGAAGCCACATGTGGGGAATCTGTGGTCAGATTAAATGATGTATGTATATTATTTAATAAAAGGTTTATATATAGCAGGGCTGGAGAGATGACTTAGTGGTTAAGGCGTTTGCCTGCAAAACCAAAGGACCCAGGTTCGATTGCCCAGAACGCACGTAAGCCAGATGCACAAGGGGCACATGTATCTGGAGTTCATTTGCAGCGACTAGAGGCCCTGGTGTGCCCATTCTGTCTCTGTCTGTCTCTCTTCTCCCTCTCTCTTTCTCTCTCTCTCTCTCTCTGTTTGCAAATAAATAAATAAAAATTTAAAAACTTTTAAAAAACAACAACAAAAAGATCTATAGCAAATATTTTGTTGAGTGGAGATGTAAGCTGTATGGAGAGTTTTTATACTAAGGCTGGTATAATCCTTATCTCACCATAACCCACAAAATGTTTATTAACCATCTTTATAGGACTATTAATAGAAACCACATTTAATTGATTTATCCCACTATCAACTGGCAGAGAAGTAAGTACGTTGGCGTAATTGAGCAAAGATTTAGCCGCCTTATTATAGAAAATTTACAGAGACACAGCCATAGCCGAAAAACTTGGAATTAGATATTTTTAGTATGAACATCTAAAATTTCCAAAGTTTTTTCCCTTTATTATTTATGTCATCAAAATCTCTCTTTTTATGTACTTAGGAAAAAGTGACAACCAGACTTGTTTTAGAATATTTACCAGCATACACTTACAGGTTATATCAACTGTTAGGTTAAGACCAGATTTTATGAACTACTTTTAAAAAAAGAAAAGAAAAGAAAACTTTTTTTTTTTTTTGGTTTTTGGAGGTAGGGTCTCACTGTAGCTCAGGCTGACCTGGAACTCACTATGTAGCCTCAGGCTGGCCTCGAACTCACGGTGATCCTCCTACCTCTGCTTCCTGTGTGCTGGGATTAAAGGCGTGCGCCATGACGCCCGGCTAAAAAAGAAAACATTTTTATTTTTATTTTATTTTAAAATAGTCTAAGGCTTCTACTTAAGATGACATATTAACATGAGACATTTTTTTTTGCAAACCATTCTCAAAGCATGAAAACAGGTTAAAACACATTATATATAAATAAGCATTTAGATCTTTTATTTTTATATTTATTTATTTCACAGAAAGAGGCAAAGAGAGAAAGAGCGAGAGAAAAGCAGAGACAGGCAGAATGGGCGCGCCAGGGCCTCCAGCCGCTGGAAATGAACTCCAGATGCGGGCACCACCTTATGCATCTGGCTTACGTGGGTCCTGGGGAAGCGAACCTGGGTCCGTTTGGCTTTGCAGGCAAGCACCATAACCACTAAGCCATCCCTCCAGTCCAAGCATTTAAATCTTTTAAGTTTTGTCAAAGAAAAAAAAAAAACATAGGAGACAAAACAAATTTTGAAATAGATATAACATCTCTCAGAGCCAAAAGCCATGGCACACGAAGACTGGACTCCTGACATTAACACAGCACCAGAAGCAATTTCAGTGTGAAAACCCCTTAGATGTGGCCCAGGCATCTCATCCACATTAAGCTCAGAGGCCTTGGAATAAACTTGCTGCAAGACTCATCTTGGTTTGTCTCCTTGTATCTTTTTTTTTTCAATATTTAAATTTTATTTATTATTTGAGAAAGAGAGAGAATAGGCACACCAGCATCTCCAGCCACTGCAAAGGAACTCCAGATGCGTGTGCCACCTTGTGCATCTGGCTTATGTGGGTCCTGGGGAATTGAACCTGGGTCCTTAGGCTTCACAGGCAAGCACCTTAACGGGAGCCATCTAGCCCTCCCCTTCTATCTTTTATCCCCTTCCCCAGTGTCAGGCTGTGGAATAATAGAAGTCCCCAGTAGTTCAAACCGCAATGTTCCGCCTACCCAGGCCCAAGCCCTGCCAGCCAGCCGCTAGTCTTCCCTCTTTACAGGAGGGTGTGTTTGGAGGCAGGTATGTGGGGGAGAGTGGACTCCAGCCTTGAGGCCTCTGGCCTGACTCAAGCTGAACTGTTCCAGGGAGAGTTCTGAATTTTTCTCAGGACTCCAGGTCAGCTCCCTGACCTTATTGTTGTACAATTTTCTCCTTCTTTCTTTCCTTCTTCTTTCTCTCTCTTTCTTTCCTTCCTTCCTTCTTTCCTTTCCTTCCTTCCCTTTCCTCCTCCTCCTTCTTCTTTTTTGAGGTAGGGTCTCACTCTAGCCCAGGCTGACCTGGAATTCATTCTTTTTTTTTTTTTTTTTTTTTAAATATTTTTTTGTTTATTTTATTTATTTGAGAGCGACAGAGAGAGAAAGAGGCAGATAGAGAGAGGGAGAGAGAATGGGCGTGCCAGGGCCTCCAGCCACTGCAAACAAACTCCAGACGCGTGCGCCCCCTTGTGCATCTGGCTAATGTGGGACCTGGGGAATCGAGCCTCGAACCGGCGTCCTTAGGCTTCACAGGCAAGCGCTTAACCGCTAAGCCACCTCTCCAGCCCGAATTCATTCTTTATTGTTAGGCTGGCCTGAAACTCATGGCGATCCTCCTACCTCTGCCTCCCGACTGCTGGGATTAAAGGCGTGTGCAGAGCCGGGCGTGGTGGCACACGCCTTTAATCCCAGCACTCGGGAGACAGAGGTAGGAGGATCGCCGTGAGTTTGAGGCCACCCTGAGACTCCATAGTGAATTCCAGGTCAGCCTGGACTAGAGTGAGTCTCTACCTCAAAAAACCAAAAAAATAAAATAAAATAAAATAAAGGTGTGTGCCACCACTCCCAGCCAATTTTTTTTTTTTTTCCTAAGAGTAGGAGAATCTTGCATTTTTCCCTGTCTATATTTTTAATTACTTTCAGAGTTCCCTCTGGAGGCCATTTAACATTAAAAGCTGCCCATCCTAATTTACTGAGGGTCATTAATTTCCCTGGTGTTATCTTAGCATCATAATCTCCTGAATCATGTTTTAAATTGAGAAAGATTTAAGATGATTTATTCTTTTTTAATTTACACGAGTACTCACTTGTAAGTCAACATTACCATACCAGCAACGTAGACTATATACATAGATATATACTTCTAGTCACAAAGACCAAATACATTTTGTAGCTTATGAATTTGTTATTTGTCAGTTTAAAAGTAAATTATTATTGTTTTCTTCATAACAAGTAATCCCCAACACAGGGCAGAAATCTTGACATTCTTGTTATAAAACATTTTTCAATGGTTAGTTTGTATTCCTCTATAGCCAAACATATTATTCACTCAAATATGTTACTTATTCAAGGAAAGCAGAAAACAGAAGTAAGTCATTGTCTCAAGTTTTGGATTTTTAGCCTTTAGAAGGAATCTGAGTTAACAACAGTTTATTTTTTAATTAACTTATTTGAAAGTGACAGAGAGAGAAAGAAGCAGATAGAGAGAGAGAAGGGGTGCGCCAGGGCCTCCAGCCACTGCAAACGAACTCCAGATGCATGTGCCCCCTTGTGCATCTGGCTAATGTGGGTCCTGGGGAGTCGAGCCTCGAACCGGGGTCCTTAGGCTTCACAGGCAAGCACTTAACTGCTATGCCATCTCTCCAGCCCAGCAACAGTATTTTTCTATATGGCCATTTGCCTGTAAATCAATTTGATATTATATAAGCATCACAAAAATATAAGGCACGTATCGCTTATATATATATATAACCATCTTTATTACATTCAAATTGGCCCATTCAGATTCTTTTTGTTGTTGTTTTGAGGTAGGGTCTCACTGTAGCCCAGGTTGACCTGGAATTCACTATGTAATCTCAGGGTGGCCTCGAACTCACGGTGATCCTCCTACCTCTGCCTCCCGAGTGCTGGGCTTAAAGGCATGCGCCACCACGGCCGGCATTGGCATCCTCTGCTTTTAAGAAATTGTTGTTGTCATTACTTTCAAGTTTGCATATATAGTCCCCTGTCTTTCCATTGACCCTGTCCCATATTTTACATCTGATTCTACACTGCTCTTCCCCTCTTCATTTCTTGCTGCATGCGGGGGGTGTATTATTATTGGGGAGTGTCCTCGAGAGCGCATCCTTTGAAGTTCCCCTTTAAGTCTCTGGGTCCAGGGCTGAGGAATGTTAGTTTTTTTTAATCTGTTGACTTGAAACCTGTGGTTTTTACCACGGAGCGCAGAGGCAGCTTGAGGCTTATCACCTTCTTCAGAGTCTGACTCTGAGGATAAAAGACATGGTGGGATGGAGGGCGGAACGTCCGCACGATTAATTTTATCTTCCGCAGCGCCTGTGGGACCATTAAGGTCTCCGGCTGCTGATGGGGTAGGAGCTTGTAATGGCTGGATTAGCTAAAGTAATAAGATTGCACAAAGACCAAATAGTTAGAGGGATAACTTCACCTCTCCAGGGAGCCTGTTTAAAAGATTTTAAAACTCCTCCATTGTCGCATCTGCAGAATGCCTGGTGGAGGTAGCCAGTAGCAGTATTTATATATTCAGAGATTTCATACAAATTTCTTCTTCTTTTTTTTTTTCTTTTTTTGCCCCTGATGCTTTTGGCATGCTCCCTTTTACTTTGGGCTTGACCCATAGCTACCCTGGCATCCCGGAGTGGGTTTCTCGTGGCTTTGCCAGAACCACATATCTCTCCTGTTTTCCTCGGTAGTTCCGCTGTCTGTAGGCCAGGTGTGCCACCTTTGGGCACCGCCCTGTTGGCATCGTCGCTTGCTGGTGCCAACTGAACCCGTTGAAGGTCCTGAATGACTAGGGAGGAATTGAGCCGAGACTGGGGCAAGTCAACAGAACCAGGGGACCCCAGGCGATTTCTGTACTGGATCCCAGTGCAGAATTTTTACTTTATTTTATTTTTTGTTTTTTTTCGAGGTAGGGTCTCACTCTAGCCCAGGCTGACCTGGAATTCACTATGGAGTCTCAGGGTGGCCTCGAACTCACGGCGATGCTCCTACCTCTGCCTCCCGAGTGCTGGGATGAAAGGCGTGCGCCACCACGCCCGGCTCAGAATTTTATTAGAATAGCTCTGTGTACAGGATCCATGCAGAGTTTTTGTAGATAATGGCAAAATAGAGAGCAACGTCCCTACTTGAAAAGCAGGAGACATCTTGGCTCACTTGGGGCGACAGATAAATATTAGACCTTCCCTCACAGCTCCGGAATTGACACCACACTGCTTCTAGCATTCCAGAACCAGGCACAGATGTCCTTCTTCTGAAAACATAGTGTCAACAGAACCACAGTGTTCTGCAAACAGAACGCAACAGGCTAAAAGCCACCTACAGTAGTGTAAATGTATGGCCCCATAGTGTTTTATTAACAATAAACCCTGTAGCTTTGGGCCTTGAGCCGTCTGGCTGGAGGAAATGTCACAGGAGGCAGATCCTGGAGGCCAGCCTAGATCTAGATTTCAGCCCCAAAGGTGTGGAGAGAGCAGTTTTTTTTGTTTTGTTTGTTTGTCTGTTTATTTTCTTGAGGTAGGGTTTCACTGTAGCCCAGGCTGACCTGGAATTCACTATGTAGTCTCAGGCTGGCCTCGAACTCACGGCGATCCTCCTACCTCTGCCTCCGGGATTAAAGGCGTGCGTCCTGGAGGTTCATGGCTGCTGCTTGCTGGTTCCTCCGGGCGTGGATGTACGGAAGTGAGCAGCTTCTTCTGCCATTGGTGGAATTTTCCCTGGACTTTAGAAGCTGAAATGAATCCCTTCCTCTGATCAGGTGTGCCTGGTTGGCTGTTTGTCCCAGCAACATGGAGCTGACTGCAACATTGTAAAGCCAGAATAAAGCTAAATATGTAAGCATCCAATATTAGAAACTCAGACTCACTGTCAGCAGGAAATCTGTCAGCCACATAAACGGATGCTTGGTTTTATACATTTTAAGACATTAAAAATACACTCAAGGGCTGGAGGGATGGCTTGGTTGTTAAAGTGTTTGCCTGCAAAGCCAAAGGACCCAGGTTTGATTCCCCAGGTCCCACGTTAGCCAGATGCACAAGGGGGCACACGCGTCTGGAGTTCAGGTTTGATTCCCCAGGACCCACGTTAGCCAGATGCACAAGGGGGCACACGCGTCTGGAGTTCAGGTTTGATTCTCCAGGACCCACGTTAGCCAGATGCACAAGGGGGCACACGCGTCTGGAGTTCGTTTGCAGTGGCTGGAAGCCCATTCTCACTCTCTCTTTCCCTTTTTCTGTCAAATAAATAAATAAAAATAAAATATTAAAAAAATACACTCGAGCTGGGTGTGGTGGCACACAGCTTTAATCCCAACACTGGGGAGGCAGAGGTAGGCGGATCGCTGTGAGTTCGAGGCCATCCTGAGTGAGACCCTACCTCAAAAAAAAAAAAAAAAATTCATTCAAGATATAATTGTTTAGTAATTAACTAGACTTTCCCTACTTATGAGATTTCTTAGGGTTTGTGTGTGGGGGGGGTTGAGGTAGAGTCTCACTGTAGCCCAGGCTGACCTGGAATTCACTAAGTAGTCTCAGGGTAGCCTAGAACTCATGCAATCCTCCTACCTCTGCCTCCTGAGGACTGGGATTAAAGACGTGCGCCACCACGCCAGGCGGGTTTAAAAGTTTTAATGGGGGGGGGCAGGGGTGGAGAGATGGATTAGTGTTTAAGCACTTGCCTGTGAAGCCTGAGGACCCCGTATGAGGCTTGATTCCCCAGTACTCACGTAAGCCAGATGCACAACGTGGCACATACATCTGGAATTCGTTTGCAGTGGCTGGCGGCCCTGGTGAACCCATTCTCTCTCTCTCTCTCTCTGCTTCATTCTCTCTGTCTGTCTGTCACTCTCAAATAAATAAAATTTTTTTAAAAAAAGCTTAAACAGGGACAGAGGGATTGCTCAGTGGTTAAAGCACTTGCTTGAAAAGCCTGCCAACCTGGGTTCGAGTCCCACTACCCACGTAAAGCCAGATGCACAAAGTGGTCGATGTGTCTGGAACTCATTTGCAGGGGCAAGAGGCCCCGGTATGCACGTGTTCGTATTCTTTCTCTCCTCTCCCAACAAAGAAGGCAAGAAAAGTTGTAACAAAACCCAGAGGAAAGATGCTTTACGGTAGATATATTTAAGCCTCAGGCTTCTGCCTGTTCAGCTAGCCAGGTGACTAGGGTAGATATATTTAAAGAATGATTTGTTCCCCATAAAAATCTCGATGTTCCACATACCAAAGCACATCCTGTTAGACTTCTTGAGTATTAAATACATCTTCTATCCTTGGTCTTTCTGCATTTAGCTTTTTTTTTGGTGGGGGGGAAGTATGTTTTTGCCATCGGCATATGGTATAAGCTGCTGAGTCAGTAGTGAATGGCTCCTTCAGCTTCTTAGTTAGAGTCTGTTGATAAAATGGTGTGCAGAACAGTCAGGAGGAAAAAAAAAAAAAAAAAAAGAACCAGTCCCTGGTCTGAAATAAATGAAAAAAAAAATTGTTAATTAGCTTATGAGGAATAGCAAATGAGTCAAGAGAACTTTCACATGCAGAGGAAATGTTTCTTGTCGCTTTTATGGATTCAGTGTGTTTGGCTTGAGGAGATGGGGTGTCGTTAGGGAAGATGAAGAAAATGCCCAGAATGGTGCATATTTTTAGACTAAAACTGGAAGTGCAGCCCAAGTTAAAATAATAGTTTTCTGCTTGTTGTCCCCTCTCTGTGCCCACGCCACTTTTCCTTGACAGACAGCTACTGCTTTCTCTTATTGCTGTGTTTCAGAACTTGGGCTGTAAACGGTGGTACCCATTTTGGGTTGCCAGCGCCTAAGAGGCTGTGAGGGAACTTAAGGCCAACCTTAGCTAGGAAGCATGCTTTAAGGCTAGCCTGAGCCACAGCACTGAGATTGTCTTAAAATACAATGAACCGGGCCACGGAGATGCCTTCGTGGTTAAGGCGCTTGCCTGAGAAGCCCGAGGACCCGTATTCGACTCTCCAGATCCCACGTAAGCCAGACGCACAAAAGGCGAGGCAAGCGCAAGGCCGCACATGCCCGCTAGGTGGCGCAAGCGTCTTAAGTTCAATTGCAGTGGCTGAGGTCCTGGCGCACCAATTCTCTCTTTCTCCGTCTCTTGGTCTCTCTAAAATAAAATATATAGGGCTGGAGAGATAGCTTAGCGGTTAAGCGCTTGCCTGTGAAGCCTAAGGACCCCGGTTCGAGGCTCGATTACCCACAACCCACGTTAGCCAGATGCACAAGGGGGCGCACACGTCTGGAGTTCATTTGCAGTGGCTGGTAAGCCCTGGCGCTCCCATTCTCTCTCTCTCTCTCTCACTCTTTCTCTCTTTCTGTCACTCTCAAATAAATAAATAAAAATGAACAAAAAATTTTTAAATAAAATATATAGACAGACAATGAACCAACAAAACCCTGAGAAGCGCTGCTTTTAGATTGTGCACATCCTGGTGAGAAGGCCCTTTGTAGACAGCATGTCACTATGGTTGTGAGGTACGCCTCCCGCCCTCTCACAGGAGGGAAACAGGACCCCTTGACTTGCATTTGCCACGGTGGTTTGCACCCATCTCCCTGGCAGAACTGCTTCATGGTTTCAGACAGCCTTCAGAATTGGTGTGTGGCTTGTTCAAACTACAGTGCCCTTCCATATCGCACCGCCGCGTGCGTGAAGCCATTTGGTGACGACGGGACACTGGGGACCGGGATATGGACCTGATTCTCTTGAGATGGTCTTGCCATGCGGCCCGGGGGTTGACTTCTCACTGGGCACCGTCCTGCTCAATTTCCCTAGTCACTGGGATTCCGGGCACACACCGTCAAGCCCCAAGGGTCTGCCTGATCTCACTTCCTAGACTTGGCGACTAGATCACTCTACTATTGCCTTTGGTTCACATCAACGAAGCAAATAGAAATTAGAAACACCCTTAAAGTGGTTACATTTTGAAGGAAGAAAATATTCTAGAGTTCGTTTGCAGTGGCTGGAGGCCCTGGCGCGCCCATTCTCTCTGTGTCTCTCTCTCTGCCTACTTTTTCGCTCTGTCTGTCAATCTCAAATAAATAAATAAATAAAATGAACAACAACAACAAAAAATTAAAAACAAACAAACAAACAAACAAAAAAACCTGGGGTCAGCCATGTGCCCAGGTCATACAGCCAGAAAGTGGCAAAGCTGCATTTATTTTTAGTTTTTAAAAAATATTTAAAAAAATATTTTCATTTAGTTACTTGCAAGCAGAGAGAGATAGAAGAGAGACAGAGAGAATGGGTGTACCAGGGCCTCCATCTGCTACAAACATGCTCCAGATGCACACATCGCTTTGGCATCTGGTTTTATGTGGGTACTGGGGAGTAGAACTCAGGTCATCCGGCATTGAAGGCAAGTGCCTTAACCAATAAGCCATCTCTCCAGCCCTTTAAAAAACATATTTTTCTTTATTACAGAGAGATAAGAGAGGAGAGAAAATGGACATACTAGGGCCTCTACCAACTGAAAACGAACTCCAGACACATGTGCTCCCATGTGCATCTGGCTTATGTGGGTACTAGGAAATCAAACCTGGGTCCTTAGGCTTCACAGGCAAGTGACTTAACCACTAAGCCATCTCTCCAACAAATTTGTTTTTTTTTTTTTAAATTTAGAGAATAGCTTATTAGTTTCTGTAATCAAACCCATGTAGATAAGACTTTACATATTTTATACAGTGTGTTATCCCTGTACGAATGGGAAAAAAAAAATTAAGTTTAACATTTCTAGACCAATATGGCTGTTAATTTCTGTACAATGCCAGCTCAACATGGTAAACAGGGATATTTTTTCCCTAAAGTTGACAGCACAGCTAAAGTTTCCAAAAATTCAAATTATATATAGATGTATATGTATTTATATTTATATAAAAGACCAATAATAGCGGTGTCAAATCTGGAATTTGAATCCTAGCATCTTGTCTCTAAAAAATTTATACTTTTCTTGTTATTTGGAAGCTAAAAATGCAGCTAGGAATGTAAGCTGTGCAGTAGTCAGTTTAATCTTTCTAAATGTTACGCGTCAAAAGGGAATGTAGGCAGTGCATATGGAGTTCAGACAAAGACAGAGGCATGTATCCATTAAAGCATTTCTAGGAGATATGACTTAGTGGTTAAGGCGCTTGCCTGCAAACCTTAAGGACCCAGGTTCAATTCTCCAGATCCCACGTAAACCAGATGCACATGGTGGCGCATGTGTCTGGAGTTCGTTTGCAGTGGCTAGAGGCCCTGGTGTGCCCATTCTCTCTTTCTCTCTCTCTCTCTCTCTCTCCCTCTCTCTCACCCTCTGTCTCTAATAAAGAAATTTAAAAATTGCCGGGCATGGTGGCACACGCCTTTAATCCTAGCACTTGGGAGGCAGAGGTAGGAGGATCACCATGAGTTTGAGGCCACCCTGAGACTACATAGTGAACTCCAGGTCAGCCTGGGCTAGAGTGAAACACTGTCTCAAAAAACCAAAAAACCAAACCAAAAAAAAAAAAAAAAAAAAAAAAACAAAGAAAAAAGAAATTAAAAAAATTAAAAAACGAACAAACAAACAAAAAAACCATTTTAAGTATTTCTAGTCTGTCCTGGATCCTGGTCCACCAGAGACCTCTCCTAGCTGCCAGGGACAGATCAAAACATCCACCCTGCCTCTTCACCACCAACCCTGACAAGGCTTCTGGCCTGGGGCTTGTTCGCACAATGAAGATGAACTTCTAAAAAAAGTGCATCCTGGGGCTGGCGAAATGGCTTAGCGATTAAGGCGTTTGCCTGTGAAGCCTAAGGACCCCGGTTCGATTCCCCAGGACCCACGTAAGCCAGGTGCACAAGGGGGCGACCGCGTCTGGAGTTTGTTTGCAGTGGCTGTAGGCCCTGGCACACCCATTCCCACTTTCTCTCTATCTGCCTCTCTCTCTCTTTCAAATAAATAAATAAATAGAATATTAAAAAAAAAAACCTGCATCTTTTTTTTTTTTTTCGAGGTAGAGTCTCACTCTAGCTCAGGCTGACCTGGAATTCACTATGTAGTCTCAGAGTGGCCTTGAACTCACAGCGATCCTCCTATCTCTGCCTCCCGAGTGCTGGGATTAAAGGCGTGCGTCATCACGCCGGGCATGCATCTTTTTAAAAGCTTTCCAGTTACCAAACACTGGCATCCAGCAGAGGGACGGTATTGCACACTATTTGCACAAACCGTTGAAGCGAGAAGAGAGACGACGTGCCAGCAGGGTGGAAAAGCGAGGAAGTAGAATCCGCTGTCAGCAGGGTCGGGGACATGGCGCGGGGGCGGGTCACCTGGAATGTTCTGTCGTGAACCAAGAACGCTTTCGCCAGCCTGTGAGAAGTAACCCTGGGATTTTCTTCATTGCTCTGCTTTGAATAGACGCTGACTCAGTAAGCGTCTGATGACTAAGCGTCGCGTGTCTGGACGCCCAGTGGAGCTAAGTGAGCAGCAATGTGGTCTGTTCGCAAGAGTGGACTTTGGCTGTAGTCCTTGCCTAGCCGCGTGCGTGGCTGTGTGGCTTTAAAGTGGTCACTACCCTTCTTTGGGTATCTTCTCTCTCTGTAACTTAAGGGGACTGGATTATTAGAGTTACTTTTTAAAAAATATTTTATTTTATTTATTTATTTGAGAGACAGGGAGAGAGAGAGAAGGAGAGAGGGAGAGAGAATGGACACGCCAGGGCACCCAGCCGCTGCAAATGACCTCCAGATGCATGTGCCACCTTGTGCATCTGGCTTTACGTGGGTACTGGGGAATCAAACCCAGATCCTTAGGCTTTGCTGGCCAGTGCCTTAACTGCTGAGCGATGTCTCCAAGCCCCTCTTTCTTCTTTCTTTCCTTGGAATCAAGGTCTCACTGTAGTCCAGGCTGACCTGGAACTCACTCTGTAACCCAGGCTGGGGTTGAACTCGTGGTGATCCTCCTACCTCACTCATCCTCCTGAGTGCTGGGGTTAAAGGCGTGCGCTATCATACCTGGCTAATTTTTTCATGTGTATGTGTGTGTGTGTGTGGTCACACCAGAGTTTCTTGCTGCTGCAAATGAACTCCCTTCTGGCTTTTATGTGAGTAGCTGGGGACTTGAACCTGAGTTGGCAGACTTTGCAAGTAAGTGAATTTAACCCCTGAGCCATCTCCCCAGCCCAACAAAGTGGATTTATTAACACATTTATTATCAGCTTTCCAGATGTGGTGGCATACAGCTGTAATCCCACCTCTCTGGAGGCTGAGGCTAGAAGATTGCCACAAATTCAAAGACAAGTTGAGCTACTCAGCAAGACCCTGTCTCAAAAAAAAAAAAATTTTTTTTTTTTTTTTAGTAAGCTGGGTGTGGTGTCACATGTCTTTAATCCCAGCACTCAGGAGGTACAGGTAGGAGGATCGCCATGAGTTCAAGGCCACCCTGACACTGCAGAGTGAATTCAGGTCAGCCTGGCTAGAGCGAGACCCTACATCACAAAAAAGAGAGAGAGAGAGAGAAAGAAAGCAACCCAAAAACCGAAAAACAAAAACAAAATAAAACCATATATATATTTGAATTTGTGGCAATCTTCTAGCCTCAGCCTCCCAAGAGTTGGGATTATAGCTGCATGCCACCACATTTGGAATTTTTTTTTTTTTCAAGGTAGGGTCTCGCTCTAGCCCAGGCTGACCTGGAATTCACTATGTAGTCTCAGGCTGGCATCAAACTCACGGTGATCCTCCTACCTCTGCGTCCCAAGTGCTGGAATTTAAGACGTGCGCCACCATACCTGGCCATAATCATCACTTTTCCAAAGAATATAGGTCATGACAATATACTACACATTTCTCCTGTGAGTTCTATTGATTTACTCATAAAAATTTAAGTACCAACCCTTCTACACTGTTGGTGGGAATGCAATCTGGTTTAGCTATTGTGGAAATCAGTGTGGAGGTTCCTAAGACAGCTAAAAATAGATCTACCATATGACCCAGCTATAGCACTCCTAGGCATATATTCTAAGGACTCATCTCATTACCTTAGAGATACTTGCTCAACCATTTTATTGCTGCTCAATTCACAATAGCTGGGAAATGGAACCAGCCTAGTTGTCCCTCAACTGATGAGTGGATAATGAAGTTATGGCACATTTATACAATGGAGTTCTACTCGGTGGTAAAGAAAAATGAAGTTATGAAATTTGCAGGAAAATGGATGGATCTGGAAAGGATTATACTAAGTGAGGTAACCCAGGCCCAGAAAGCCAAGCGTCGCATGTTCTCTCTCATATGTGGATCCTAGCTACAGATGGTTGGACTTCTGTGTGAGTAGGAAGAAAACTCAGTAGCAAAGGCCAGTAAGCTAGAAAAGAGATATAAAGGGAAGAGAAAGGAAGGGAGGGGGGTACTTAATAGGATGGTATTGTATATATGTAAGTAGAAGAATACATTAGTGGGGGTGAAAAGGCCCAAGTGAGGTCAGGGGAAGAGATTGAATAAAGGAAAGGTGGAGGGAGGGCTAATCAAAATCTAAGAGGATATAAATAAATCATATGGAAACCTACTTTTTTGGACAATGGAACACTCAGGAGCCGTAGATTGTTACTAGAAAATTTTCAGTTCCAGGGATGGGATACCTTCCAGTGAGTTGTTGGCCAGGGAGGTCCCTGATGCCCACAAAACATTACAGGCCATTGCCAAGGCCCTTGGTTTCCCACCAGGAATAGATGGTAAGACCCTATTGCTGAAGACTCCACATACTTGGGCTGCAAGGCCACTGAGAAATCCTGTTGGAACTGAGCTGATAACCTCCTCCATGTAGACCAGCTGACAGAAAGCTGGAAGAAGCAATTCTGCATGCAGTTCAATGGGAGAGAGAAATCACCAGTGAAGATACTCAACAGTGGACACTGCAAGCCTTATATTATTTTGCCAGCCAGGCCAAATGAGCCAACGGGTGCAACAGTGGCACGTCTGTCATGGTGGAAACCAACTGCCCTCTAGTTGGACTGGAGGCCCGGTCCATGGGAGGGAATATGTCCCTAATAATGAAAACCTAAAACAGGGGTAGTCATGAGCCCTAGGGGTGTAACGTCTGCTGATGTCTGGCTATATGTATATACTATGCTTATCAAACTGCCCAGTAAGCACTTCTCTTAATGTTCATACCCTTATATTAATGCTACTCTCACTTTTGGTAGAGAACCTTCTCTTTTCATATGGCAGTGACCTTGGTATGACTCAGAAGGTATTATGATGCTGGAAAGAAGTGACAGAGGAGTGCTCAGCACTGCAATATCTCTATCACACCTTCCAAGCCTCAGGGTCCTTTGCGGAAGAGGTGGCAGAAAAAATGTAAGAGCCAAAGGAAGGGTAGGACTCCTTACAACGTGCTCCTCCAGATACAAAATGGCCTGGATATCCATGGCCTCACAGTGCCTGACACTACCTACACAAGACCCTCATAAGAGGAGGAAAAGATGATGACATCAAAATGAAAGAGAGACTGATTGAGATGGGGAGGGGATGTGGTCGAGAGTGGAGTTTCAAAGGGGAAAGTGGGGGAAGGGAAGGCATTACCATGGGATATTGTTTATAATCATGGAAGTTGTTAATAAAAAAAAGAATTAAAAAAAAGAAGAAAAAAAATTTAAGTACCAATTAGTGATAGTAGAAACAATTACAGCAGAATGGTAAAGGGGTGGTAGAGTGTACGTCTGAAATTCAAGGGCTTTTTTTGTGTGTTTTTTAAAAAATTATTTATTTATATGAGACAGAGAGAAAGAGGAGAGAGAGAAAACAAGTATGGGCATACCAAGGCCTCTTGCTGCTGCAAATGAACTCCAGATGCATGTACCACTTTGTGCATCTGACTTTGTGTGAGTATCGGGGAATCGAACCTGGACCATCAGGCTTTACAAGCAAATGCATTTAACCTCTGAGCCATCTCCCTAGCCCTTGTATGGTTTTTGGTTTTTTATTTTCAAATTTTTTAAAAAAAATTATTTATTTACTTCAGAGAGAGGGGCAGTCAGAGAAAAAGAGAGGAAGAGAGAGAGAGAGAGATAATGGGTGTGGCCTCCAGACGTTGCAAATGAACTCGTGATGCGTGCACCACCTTGTGCATCTGGCTTACGTGAATTCTGGGGAATCGAATCTGGGTCCTTTGGTTTTGCAGTCAAGTGCCTTAACTGCTAAGGCATCTCTCCAGCCTGTTTTGTTTGTTTTCTAAGGTAGGATCTCACTCTAGCCCAGGGTGACCTAGAACACACTGTAGCATCAGGCTGGCCTCGAATTCTCAGTGATCCTCCTACTTCCGCCTCCCATTGTGCTGTTGTTGCTGTTGCTGCTATTGCTGTTGGTTTTTATTTCATGGTAGGGGAGAGAATTGGTGCGCTAGGACCACCAGCCACTGAAATCAAACGCCAAACATATGCACCACCTTGTGTGCATGTGTCACCTTGCATGTCTGGTTAACATGGGTTCTGGGGAGTTGAACCTGAGTCCTTAGGCTTTGCGGGCCAGCACCTTGACCGCCAAGCCATCTCTCCAGCCCTGTTGTGTTTTTTTTTAAACTTTATTTTTATTTATTTATTAGAGAGAGAGAGAGAGAATGGGCACACCAGGGCCTCCAGCCACTGCAAACGAACTCCAGATGCATGCGCCATCTTGTGCATCTGGCTTACGTGGGTCCTGGGGAATTGAACGGAGGTCCTTTGGCTTTGCGGGCAAACGCCTTGACCGCTAAGCCATCTCTCCAGCCCTGTTGTTGTTTTTAAGTTGAGACAATCTCATGACGGCCAGGCAGGCCTTGAACTACTTCTGACCCTCCTATCTCCAGCGCCATGCCTGGCTGAGAGTATAAATCTACTCTTTGTAAGATCATATCTAAAACTGAAATAAAATAGCCATGTAAACATGTTATTGAAAAATGAAGAGATAAAATGCTGAAGGGTTCTGCTAAGAAGGTTGAAAGTGGCTACCTCTTTGCAGATCCTATTATAAGCCTCCTGGTAATACTACTTGAGTTTTTTTTTTTTTGTGGGGGGGGGGTGGAAATGAGTGTTTGTCTTTTTTTTTTTTTAAGGTTTATTTATTTATTTATTAGAGACACAGAGAGAGAGGGAGACAGAGAGACAGAGAGAGAGAATGGGCATGTCAGGGCCTCCAGCCACCGCAAACGAACTCCAGATGCATGTGCCACCACGTGCATCTGGCTTATATGGGACCTGGAGAATCAAACCTGGCTGGGTCCTTAGGCTTAGCAGGCATGCGCCTTAACTGCTAAGCCATCTCTCCAGCCCCGGGTGTTGGTCTTTTATTGATACAAGGTCTCATGTAGCCCAAGCTGGACTTGACCTTTCTCTGTAGCCTTGGGTGGCCTTGAACTCTTGTACCTCCTGTCTCCACCTCCCAAGTGCTGCAATTATAGACATGTACCAGCATGGCAGGCTTGCATGGCATAGTGTAAATGGGAAAACTATATGGAATGTAAATTACAGATCAATAAAGCTATTAAGAAACAGTAGCTGGAGAGATGGCTCAGCAGTTAAAAGTGCTTGCTTATCAAGTCTGATGAGCCAGATTTGATTTCCCAGGGCCCATGTAAGTCAGATACACAAAGTGGCACATGCATCTGGAGTTTGTTTGCAGTTGCAGGAGGACCTGGCACACCCATACTCTCTCTTGCTCTCTGATTGCAAATAAGTAAATAATTAAAAAAAAAAAGAAAGAAAGAAGCCAAGTATGGTGGCACACACCTTTAACCCCAGGGGAGGCAGAGGTAGAAGGATAGCTATGAGTTTGAGGACTACATAGTGAATTTCAGGTCAGCCTGGGCTAGCATGAGACTCTACCTCAAGCCCCACCACCACCAGACAAAAAGGAAAAAAAAAAAAAAGAAATAGTAGTGTAAATAAGCTTTTATAGCAAATGTTATAGGTCTGGAATTCAGTTTATTCCCAACCACTTTAAAAAATAGGTGCTATTATTATCCAATTTAAAAAAATTTTATTATTATTATTATTATTATTATTTTTTTTTTTTGGTTTTTCGGGGTAGGGTCTCACTCTAGCTCAGGCTGACCTGGAATTCACTCTGTAGTCTCAGGGTGGCCTCGAACTCACTGTGATCCTCCTACCTCTGCCTCCCAAGTGCTGGGATTAAAGGCGTGCGCCACCACACCTGGTTTATTATCCAATTTTACAATGAGGAAAGTGGTGTGTAGAGAAGCTAAGTGACTTGCCTAAGCTCATCATACACGAATGCACGTTTTCTTCCATGTTAAAGAAATCTGGAGGTTAGGCTGGAGAGATGGCTTAGCGGTTAAGCGCTTGCCTGTGAAGCCTAAGGACCCCGGTTCGAGGCTCCATTCCCCAGGACCCACGTTAGCCAGATGCACAAGGGGGCGCATGCGTCTGGAGTTCGTTTGCAGTGGATGGAGGCCCTGGCGCGCCCATTCTCCCTCTGTCTTTCTCTCTCTGCCTCTTTCTCCCTCTGTCTGTCGCTCTCAAATAAATAAATAAAAATTAAAAAAAAAAATTAAAAAAAAAAAAAGAAATCCGGAAGTAGGCAGCCAGGGTGTCTCCATGAGTACCAGGGACACTGGATCCTTTCAGCTTGCTTATCCATGGTGCCTGGCTTCTCCTCTCAAGGTCATCTCATGGTCAAGACAACTGCTGGGGCTCTATCTAATGCACCCACAGTTTAGGCTATGGGAAGGAGGGCAGTGCGTGGACGCTGTTCCCATCTTCAACGGAACACAGAAGTTGGCCTCAGTGCTTCCACTTGTATCTCCTAGAGAGAATGGGCACACCAGGGCCTCAGCCACTGCAATTGAACTCCAGACGCTTGCGCCACTTAGTGGCCATGTGCCACCTTGCGCCTGCCTCACCTTTGTGCGTCTGGCTTACGTGGGATCTGGAGAGTCGAACATGGGTCCTCAGGCTTCGCAGGCAAGCGCCTTAACCGCTAAGCCATCTCCCCAGCCTTGTTTTTTTTTTTCCTTCCCAAGGTAGGGTCTCACTGTAGCGCACACTGACCTGAAGCTCACTCTTTAGTCTCAGTTTGGCCTCCAACTCGTGTTACTTATCCTACCTCTGTTTTCCCAGAGCTGGGATCAACGCCTGCCATTGTATCTCCTTTAGTGGGAGAATTGAGTCATGTGTCTGCCCTGATAGTGTTACCAGGATGCTGGGGGGTCAATGGTTTGCTCCAGGCTGGACTAGCTGGTTCCAGAGGTGGTCTGGAAGCCAGCTCTTTTTTAAAAACATATATATATTTGGGCTGGAGAGATGGCTTAGCGGTTAAGTGCTTGCCTGTGAAGCCTAAGGACCCCGGTTCGAGGCTCGATTCCCCAGGACCCACGTCAGCCAGATGCACAAGGGGGTGCACGCGTCTGGAGTTCGTTTGCAGTGGCTGGAGGCCCTGGCGTGCCCATTCTCTCTCTATCTGCCACTTTCTCTGTCTGTCTGTCACTCTCAAATAAATAAATAAAAATAAAAAAATATTTTTTAATTTTTGGTTTTTTTGAGGTAGGGTCTCACTCTAGTCCAGAGTGACTTGGAATTCACTCTATAGTCTCAGGGTGGCCTTGACCTCATGGCGATCCTCCTACCTCTGCCTCCCAAGAGCTGGGATTAAAGGCATGCACCACCATGCCTGGCTAAAAAAAAAAAAAAAAAAAAAAAAAAAATTTAAAATTTTTATTTATTTACATGAGGGTGAAACAATGGACATGCCAGGGCTAACCACTGCGGATGATACATGCGCCACCTTGTGCATCTGGCTTATGTGGGTCTCTGGTGAATTGAACCTGGGTCCTTAGGCTTTGCAGGCAAGCGCCTTAACTGCTGAGCCATCTCTCCAGTCTAGAAGCTTGATCTTGATCATCAGTCACCTCCTCCCACCACAGAGCTTCTCAAATACCAACGTCAGGCTGCGCTTCATCATGCAGGGTCATTAAGTAACACGGAAATGGATAACAAATCTTTATGTGCTCTGAGACTGTTCCTGTCCTTCCCTCCTCTTGGGGCTGATTAACTTAGCTGGAAATAATGAACCGGAACTGATTTCTTGAGCATCAGCTCTAAGTGGCAATTGCTGAGCATACACCTGTTTCTAGATTTCTACAGAAGACCGTAGTCCTTATTAACAGGATCTGTTCCTCTCCCTACTCTCCCAGTTTTTCCCTTGGTATGAGAACTGACAAGCTGGAAAATAAATGAGTTGGATGTAAAACGGTCCTTTTTTTTTTTTTTTCTTTTTCTTTTTTTTGTTTTTCTTTTCCTAGGAGTTGTGTCATGTTTCTAAAGGCCAGAGCTATAAGTACTGTCCTCCTTCAGTACTTATAGGACAACTCTGAATCTGCCCAGGCAGCCAGATTTCTCCCTGTCTGGAATCTTTTCTTAAAAATTCTTTATTTGTTTATTTATTTAATTTATTTATTTATTTAAGAGTGACAGAAAGAGAAAGAGAGAGAATTTACGCACCAGGGCCTCCAGCCACTGAAAACAAACTCCAGATACACGCACCACCTTGTGCATCTGGCTTATGTGGGTCCTGGGGAATCAAGCCTCGAACCGGGGTCCTTAGGCTTCACAGGCAAGCGCTTAACCACTAAGCCATCTCTCCAGCCCTTATTTGTCTATTTATTTGAGAGAGAGACAGACAGAGAGAGAGAGAATGGACGCACCAGGGCCTCCAGCCACTGCAAACAAACTCCAGACGCGTGCACTGGCCACCTAGTGCATCTGGCGTACTTGGGGCCTGGGGAACTGAACCTAGGTCCTTAGGCTCCGCAGGCAGGCGTCTTAATCGCTAAGCCATCTCTTCAGCCCCTCCCTGTCTGGAATCTTGCTGACAGGCCCAGTGGTCATCTCATGGGGTTTTCTTCAATTGTTCCTCAGTAGATGTAGGTGGGTGGCTGTCTTGATGTTCTCTCTCAGACGTGTGCGCAATCAATTCTTATCTGCCTCTCGGTTCCTCCTCTCGTGATGGAAACTCCTATTTGTCCCCGAGTGGCCTCGCGCAGGTGTCTAAGGCACCTCCATCGCTGTGTCTCAAGTTAGTGGACGTGCCCATCTCCGTGGTTAGGGATCCCTGGGAAGCCTGGGGAGATGGCACAGCCTGCTGTTGGATGTTGATGGGACAAAGGCCTAAGCCCAAGAAAGCAAGCCTCCCACGTTAGTGGGATCCTTGGAGTTTCTGGGTCTAATGCTGCCGCAGGCCTTCTGAGTTATGAAGCCCCAAGTTCCTTTGGGTTGCCCTTTGATTCTCCTCTACCAACGGGGGGTCCAGCAAAATGCTGACGCTTAATCCATTTGAAGTCAGCCCAGATCCCAGCGTTTCAGGGCTCGGTCCCTAAAGACTGCGCTCACTTCAGAAACCAGCTGCCAGTGGGGTTCCATTTCTACCAGCTGAATAGACTTGGGGTTCCCCCAAGCCCTCCAGAGGTTTGAGCCTTCACTAGCCTAATCCACCCAGCCTAGGAGAGGACGTTGCTGTCTCTTGCTGCTGTGGGAACTTCTTCTGGGGAGACACGAACAAACGTCTGCTCAGCCCAGATACGGCACCGATACCAGACCAGAGCAATGATTTCAGAGCTTACTGAGTTGATGAGTTTCTTGGACTTACTTACAGAAGTGCAGGGGACCCCACAATACCATAGCAACGTCACCAAAAGTCTCACTTCAACATAAATGACTTCCCATAGATGCATCCTGGAGTTCCCCCTCAGTTAATCTCCCTCTCTCTCTCTCTCTCTCTCTCTCTCTCTCTCTCTCTCTCCCTCTCCTTATATCACCTTCAGAGAGCAGTTGGAGCAGAATTACATACAGCTAGTAGGCGGTCGTGCAAGAGGGAGTGGCTAGACTCTCAAGTGGGGGTTAATGAATGTCCACATGTAAGAAAAAAATATATGGGGGGGGGGGTCACTCAGCCCGGTGTGGTGGCACACACCTTTAATCCCAGCACTCAGGAGGCAGAGGTAGGAGGATCGCTGTGAGTTCAAAGCCAGCTTGAGACTAAATAGGGAATTCTAGGTCAGCCTGGGCTAGAGTGAGAACCTGCCTTGAAAAACCAAATCTATCTATCTATATATATCTATATACACGTACATATATAGATATATACATATGGTTCTATTTTCAAGACAAAAGTAAGTTAAGTAGGTTTAGACCCAGTTACAGATAAGCAGAAGACACTGGGCCACTGGTTCTGCTTGTCAGGGCCTCCTGACTACCCACTCCTTATACTAAAGATTTAGAACAAGCCGGGCGTGGTGGCGCACGCCTTTAATCCCGGCACTCGGGAGACAGAGGTAGGAGGATCGCCATGAGTTCGAGGCCGCCCTGACACTACATAGTGAATTCCGGGTCAGCCTGAGCCAGAGTGAGACCCTACCTCGAAAAACCAAACCAAACCAAACAAAAACACAAAAAGAAATATAGACAGATGCTGGTGGTGGTACGCATCTTTAACACTGGGCAAACTGAGGTAGGAGGATCACTGCAAGAGACCCAATCATGAAGACAAATGAACAAAAGAAATATATAATATCTGGGAAGATTATGCTTCCCTGAGTACAGACAGAGTCAATGAAGAAAATGGGGGGAGGGAACCAATGAAGAAAAGAGGGGGATTATAAACACTGCTTTCTGTAAGCCAGGTGTGGTTTCGCACGCCTTTACTCCCAGCACTCAGGAAGCAGAGGTAGAAGGATCGTTGAGAGTTCTAGGACAGCCTGAGACTACATAGTGAATTTTCCAGGTCAGCCTGGGCTAGAGACCCTACCTTGAAGGGTCCACCTGCCATTTTGTGTCAGTTGATGCCTCCCCTTGTAAAATAAAAGGCTTGCTTTTGCTGCTCAGAGGCTCTGAGTCTTTAAAATTTTTTTTTGTTTATTTTATTTATTTATTTGAGAGTGACAGAGAAAGAGGCAGAGAGAGAGAAAGGGAGAGAGAGAATGGGTGTGCCGGGGCCTCCAGACACTGCAAATGAACTCCAGACACGTGCGCCCCCTTGTGCATCTGGCTGACGTGGGTCCTGGGGAATCGAACCTCGAACCAGGGTCCTTAGGCTTCATAGGCAAGCACTTAACCGCTAAGCCATCTCTCCAGCCCTCTGAGTCTTTTTATTAAGAGAAGTGGATATTTCCAACACATACCCCCTCATTCTATGAGGAAAAAATCACCAGGAACTATCTTTTTAAATTAAAAAAAAATTTTTTAAATTTATTTATTAGAAAGAGAGAGAGAGAATGGGTGTGCCAGAGCCTCTATCCACTGCAAATGAACTATAGACGCACATACCATGTGGTGGCTTGATTCAGGTGTCCCCCCAAAACTTAGGTGTTCTGAATGCTAGGTTCCCAGCTGATGGAGATTTGGGAATTAATGCCTCCTGGAGGCAGTGTATTGTTGGGGGCGGGCTTATGGATGTTATAGCCAGTTTCCCCTTGCCTGTATTTGGCACACTCTCCTGCTGTTATTGTCCACCTGATGTTGGCCAGGGGGTGATGTCCACCCTCTGCCCATGCCATCGTTTCCCCCTGCCATCGTGGAGCTTCCACTCTGTAAGCCAAATAAACATTTTTTTATTTTTCCCTACAAGCTGCTCTTGGTTGGGTGTTTTCTGCCAGCAATGTGAACCAGACTGCAGCACACCACCATGTGCATCTGGCTTATGTGGTGCCTGGGGAATCAAACCAGGGTCCTTAGGCTTTGCAGGCAAACGCCTTAACCGCTAAGCCATCTCTCCAGCCCAGGCTCTTGTCTTTTTTGAGGGTCTCTTGCCAGTAATCTCAACTGCTGTGATTAAGATGGTAAGGGCTGTTATGCTCCAAGGACAGTGTTACTATAAAGGATGAAAGCCAAGAATAGCCAAGTGGAAGAGAGGCACAAGGCAAGATATAGGGATGCGCCCAGAGTGCTCGGAATGTGTCACCCTCCCAGAACTTTGAAGTACCTCTCCCCTTATGAGTTCCCCGAACATTATCTTTTTAACTTTTAAAATTATGACTAATTTCCATGAAATAGGCACGATTAATTCCATCATTAGCCACTGGGGATTGAACTTCATCTCCAGACTTTTTTTTTATCTCCTCCCCAGAAGCTAGGGAGAGGGGATGAGTGAACTCACCGTGGCTGGCTGGTTGCTCTGTCTCCCTGGCCCAGTCCTGAAGCCATCTTGGGGACCATCAAATTGCCGCGTTAGCATTAACTCAGGTAGAAAGGGATTCACTGTGAATACTAGAATATGGCCCCTGTCATTCAGGAAATTCTAATGATTTTGTTCCAGGAGCAGGGGACAAAAAGCAAATACACTTTGTCTTATCCCAGAGGTTCCCTGAGTGCAAGTTTCTATTGCTTGTGACCAAAATGTCCCTAGATGCTTCATACACTAACTGAGCCAGATTGAAACCCGTGACTACTGACTCCTAATGGACCTCAAAAGAGATGCAGAAGGGCCGGGGAGATGGCTTAGCAGTTAAGGCATTTGCCTGCAAAGTCTAAGGACCCCGGTTCAATTCCCCAGGACCCACGTAGGTCAGATGCACAAGGGGGCGCATGCGTCTGGAGTTTGTTTGCAGTGGCTGGAGGCCCTGGTGCACTCATTCTCTCTTTCTCTCTGCCTCTTTCTCTCTCTCAAATAAAGAAAGAAATAAAATGTTAGAAAAAAGAGATGCAGAGGAATGGAGAGATGGCTCAGTGGTTAAGGCTCTTATCTGCAAAGCCTAAGGACCTGGGTTTGATTCTCCAATACTCACATAAAGCCAGATGCACAAAGGCGATGCATCTGGAGTTTGTTTGTAGTGGCTAGAGGCCCTGGTGCACCCATGCATTCTCTCTCTCTTTCTCTCTCTCTCTCTCTCTCTCCTTGCAAATGAATAAATAAAATATTTAAAAAAAGAGAGAGATGCAGAGTACTCCCATTTCTGTGAATATTCAGATCCCAAATGCATCAAAGATATCCACTATTTGAGCCAACATGACAGTTATTTTGTGGCATCATACAGGTCATAAACAAAGCTCTGTGAACATGGGTTTGATTAAAATGAAGTAATATTGGTAACATGTGACTTACCCTTTCCTGGATCTTAGCTTATGAGGAAATAACACCCATCTCTCGCCCATTCTATTTGTCCAGTATCTAGAATCTGCTCAACCTCTGTACTCAGACAGAATGAAACTCCTTCACACAGGCGTCCCTGCTCTGTTTCTGGAACACAGACACTCAGAACCATTTTTCTGTAAAATGAAGGCAGGTTGGAGAGATGGGGCAACGGTTAAAGTGCTTACTTGCAAAAGCCTGACAGCCTGTGTTTGATTCCTCAGTACCCATGTAAAGCCAGATGCACAAAGTGGAGCATGCATTTGGAGTTTATTTTCAGCAGTAGGGAGCCCTGGTATATCCATTTTCTTTCTCTTTCATTCCCCAAATAATTAAATATTATTTTTAAAAAAATAGGCTGGCTATGGTGGCGCACACCTTTAATCCCAGCACTTGGGAGGCAGAGGTAGGAGGATCCCTGTGAGTTCCAGGCCACCCTGAGACTACATAGTAAATTCCGGGTCAGCCTGTGCTGGAGGGAAACCCTACCTCTAAAAAATAAAAAAATAAAAAAAAATAAAATGATGGGGGCTGGAGAGATGGATCAGTGGTTAAGCAACTTGCCTGCAAAACCTAATGACCCTGGTTCAATTCCCCGGTATCCATGTAAAGCCAGATGCACAATGTGGTGCACACATATGGAGTTCATTTGCAGTGTCTAGAGGCCCTGGAATACCATTTGTTCTCTCTTTCTCTCTCTTCTCTCTTTCTCCACCTCATTCCTCTCCAACTCCTTCTGCTTGCAAATAAATAAATAAATAAATAAAACATTAAAAAAAAAAAAAGTAAAGAAGCTGGGCGTGGTGGCGCACGCCTTTAATCCCAGCGCTCAGGAGGCAGAGGTAGGAGGATCGCTGTGAGTTCAAGGCCACCCTGAGACTTCATAGTGAATTCCAGGTCAGGCTGGGGTAGAGTGAGACCCTACCTCAAAAACAACAACAACAACAAAAAATTACTTATCAATAATCAGAATTCTTTTGCTCCTTGGTAAGAGATAGTCAACTACTAGGGGTCAGGAGAGCTAATCTCAGGTCCAACTGGTCCAGAGGTGTCTGTGTGCCATTGTTCTCCCCTAATGCCTTCCATCCTTGACCGCTTGAAAGTTATTCTTGTTTTTTGATTCCTTTGTATAATAGGAACTTGGTCACCCTCAGACAGTAATGAGGTCAAATCCCTACAACATTTTTCTCATAGAGAAAGAAGGTCTATTTCTTCAGGGTTCATATATAAAATTCTAGGAAGAATTCCAGCCACCTGAGCCCAAGATCAACCAGGACAGCTCTCCCAAAACAATGTGGGTGAGGGAGGAGAGGTTCCCCTGGGGGACAGGGGTCATATTCACAAGTACTGGACTTTGACCAAAACTTCAGTGAGCTCTTTTGAGTCCCTTCAGGTTTGGCTAACTTGGCCTTCCTTCTCAGTCCTGGCAGAAGCCAGTTTAATCCAGAATCTTGCTAAGTTAAGGAAAGTCCCCTACACAAAACTAAAAACATATTTTATTACTTTCTTTCCAAGGAGAGAGAGAGAGTGAGAGAATGATCACACCAGGACCTCTAGCCACTACAAACAAACTCCAGATGCATGTGCTACTTTGTGCATCTGGCTTTATGTGGGTACTGGGGAATCGAACCTGGGTTGTTAGGTTTTACAGGCAAGTGCCTTAACCACTGGGCCATCTCTCCAGCCCTCTACTTAAGGTTTCTTTTCTTTTTTTCTTTCTTACTTGCTTTCTTTCTTTTTTTTTGTTTTGGTTTTTCGAGGTAGGGTTTCACTCTAGCCTAAGCTGACCTGGAATTCACTAGGTAGTCTCAGGGTGGCCTTGAACTCACAGCGATCCTCCTACCTCTGCCTCCCGAGTGCTGGGATTGAAGGCATGCGCCACCACGCCCGGCTTTACTTAAGGTTTCTGATCAACAGCAAATCTTTCCACTCTTGCCTGACTTCAGCGAGAATCCTGTTGATTGGGTCTGGCAAAGCTTTCCCTCTCCCTGATGTTTTCCTCTGTTAATTCTCCTTTATTAACTCTTCCCCTGGTCCCCAGTTGCTTCTGCTGTCTTCCGTTGAGCCCAAGCTCTTTCCCCACCTACAAGATCCCCCTGTTATCCCTGCGCTGGCCACCACACCTCTCCGTGAATGAAGTCTGTCTTTAGCCTTTAGCAAGAGTCATGGAGAACTTTTTTCTTTAACAAGAACCATGACTCAAAGGCTGAAGGAAAGGGGTGCTAGGCTGAGAACAGCTTTTGCCCACACACACAGCTCTGCGGGACATTTGTAAATATTACAGAGGCAAGGCACAGCAGAAGCTGAGCATGTGTCCTGCTGCTAGCGAGCCCCCAGTAAAATGTCAGCTGCCACCGTGATGGCTGACGAAGGCTGTGGTGACGAGAAGTGGAGGGACTGGGAACAGAGAGAGAGAGAGAGAGAGAGAGAGAGAGACTGTGTGCACTGGGCCTCATGTGAGCGAAGCCACTAGCTGGGTTGGGTAACATTCATTCCAGCCCTTCCTATACAATGTCCTGGCATAGGGTGTGATCTGCTCAGGGCAAGGGTTTAGAAAACTTGATCAGGAGGGATGGAGAGGTAGATCTGTGGTTAAGGCGCTTGCCTGCAAAGCCTAAGGACTCAGGTTCGATTCCCCAGGACCCACATACATAAGCCAGATGCACAAGGTGGCACATGCTTCTGGAGTTTGTTTGCAGTGGCTGGAAGCCCTGACATGCCCATTCTCTGCCTGTCTCTCTTCTCTCTCTCTCTGTGCAAATCAATAAATTAAAAAAAAATTTTTTTTGTTTATTATTTATTTATTTATTTATTTGAGAGTGACAGAGAGAGAGAGAGAGAGAGAGAGAGAAAAAGAGGCAGATAGATAGAATGAATGGGCACGCTAGGGCCTCCAGCCACTGCAAATGAACTCCAGACACGTGCGCCCCCTTGTGCGTCTGGCCAATGAGGGTCCTGGGGAATGGAGGGTCCTTAGGCTTCACAGGCAAGTGCCTAACTGCTAAGCCATCTCTCCAGCCCCCCTTTTTTTGTTGGGGGGGGGGGTTTCAAGGTAGGGTCTCACTCTGGTCCAGGCTGACCTGGAATTAACTATGTAGTCTCAGGGTGGCCTTGAACTCACGGTGATCCTTCTACCTCTGCCTCCAGAGTGCTGGGATTAAAGGCGTGCGCCACCACACCCGGCTTTCTCCAGCACTTTGTTAAAAACAATTTTTTGTTTATTTTTTATTTATTTGTAATTTTTTTTAAAAAACCTGATCAGGGCTGGGCGTGGTGGCACACGTCTTTAATCCCAGCACTGGGGAGGAAGAGGGAGGAGGATTGCCATGAGTTTGAGGCCACCCTGAGACTACATAGTTAATTCCAGGTCAGCCTGGACCAGAGTGAGACCCTACCTTGAACCGCCCCCCCCCCCCCAAAAAAAAAACCTGATCAGGGTTTTAGAAGAGTACTGGCAGCCAGAGCTGCTATGCCTAGATTGGGTTCTGAGTGGGATACAGGCTGTGGTAGTTTGAATGGATGGCCCCCAATATATTCAGGATTTTATTAACGTTTGTAATTTAGATCTGCGGCCACCTGGCTGGAGGAGGTGTCACTGTGGGTAGCTCCTAGGGTCCAGCCCTGATGTGTGGGGGTGGATCTGGAATTCCAGTCTAAAGATGTGCAAAGGGCCTGAGCTTTGCCTGGAGTTCCTAAGGGTGCCTTCTTGGCTTGTAGCTTTGCTCTCTCTGCTTGGACCTGTGAAAGGGGGCCAGCTTCTTCTGCCATTATGGAACTTCGCCTGGATCTGTGAGCTGCAAATACATGCCTTCTTCTGCCCATAAACTGTGTCTGGTCTGGAGGTTCATCCCAGTGACATGAGGCTGTGTGCTATACAGGTCAAGGTGTCAGGGGGAGCTGGGCACCATATGCAACACTCTCACCTTAGTTTGGGGGTACAGGCAGACTCTCTGCTTTCTGTTCTGGATGGAGGGGAACTCTGCAGAATATAGACATGTAGGTCAATGTGAATGAAAACACTCTAAAGGTCAAAGCGGAGCTTGGAAGAAGAGCCAAAATCCCACTGATCCTTAGCGCGCTACGACCTTGACTTAGATAACGCATCGCCTGCACTCACCTATAAGCCTTTTTTTTTTTTTTATAAGTTACAGAGGTTTTTTTTTTTTTTAAATTATTTATTTATTTGAGAGCGACAGACATAGAAAGAGGGGGAGAGAGAGAGAGCGAGAATGGGCACTCCAGGGCCTCCAGCCACTGAAAATGAACTCCAGACGTGAGCACCCCCTTGTGCATCTGGCTAACGTGGGTCCTGGGGAATCGAGCCTCGAACCGAGGTCCTTAGGCTTCACAGGCAAGCGCTTAACCGCTAAGTCATCTCTCCAGCCCACCTGTAAGCCTTAAAGACCAGAAACGGATGCTCAAGATGACCTTTGCTGAGGTCAACGAGCCGATAGGAGAAATGAAGTCTGCCTTCCCACCATGCCACCCCTTCTGGGACTGGCTCACAGAGGAGGGACTGGCCCTATCATTGCCACTCAGAGCAAGCCAGTTACATAAACAAGAGGGGCGATGTCGCTAAACAAGACTTTCCCTGACAAGGGCTCAGGCCTCGCCCAGCCTCACACAGCTGTTAGGCAGCAGGGCTGGTGTTGTGCCTCTTTGTTCCTCTCAAGCACAACGAAGCACCCAGACAGGCAGTACTTTTTTTTCCCAGTAGTCTTTGCAGGAAATGGGCAATGCTCTTGAGGGCGCACGTAGCCCGGATGTGGTAGCGTTTTATTCACTTGTTGGCCCTTGTTCTTGTGGTGGCAACAATATGTGTGGCTTTTTTTTTTTTTTCCTCCTCTTGGGAATGATCTGGTAATTCATCACTTTCATGGGAGATCTTTTTTCTTCCCAGGGTTGCAACGTGGGCAGACTCTGCAAGTAGGAAGGGGTCTCTAGGAGGGACGGGGCGGCCACTGACACAAGCCCCCCACCCCTTGTTCCTTTTCTGCAAACTGCTGCGCAGAGAATGGCGAGGCCTCCTCATTTAAGTTTCAAAAATCCCTCATAGAGGTTCCCATTAAAATCTTGGAAGAAATCTCTGCACACTGTCCTCAGAGGAACAACTAAGCAGTGAATACAGTTAAATGAGAGGTGGGATAGAGCCATTCACTGCCTAGGTGAAGATCATTAGAGTCCAAGGCATATTCCCACGTAAAGAGAAAACAATGTGTCCTAATAGCCTTCGTTAGGGAAAGAGAAATGTTTTTACCGAATAAAATGAAACGCTAGCACTTGTCTTCAATTAGAGAACGTAAAGCGGCCTGGGGGGGGGAGGGTGTTTTGTTTTTTTTGTTCTCCTAATATGTTCCCTGTATCTCTCTCTTATGACACTTAAATTGTTTATATGAAGCTTGAACTGCCAATCTGGTGAGAGTTTTTTTTTTTTTTTTTTTTTTTTGGTTTTTCGAGGTAGGGTCTCACTCTGGCCCAGGCTGACCTGGAATTCACTATGGAGTCTCAGGGTGGCCTCGAACTCACGGCAATCCTCCTACCTCTGCCTCCCGAGTGCTGGGATTAAAGGCGTGTGCCACCACGCCAGGCATGGTGAGTTTTAAGACTGCGCTGTCGAAAGGACTGTGCAAGCTAGCCGTATGAGGTTTCAGAGGGAAAAGAGAATTTTTTTCCCAGGAACTGAGCTTTGAAGCTGTGGTCTGCCTAGGTCCTGAGAATTTTGTTTGTTTGTTTGTTTTGAAGCAGGGTCTCACTCTAACACAGGCTTTACCTGGAACTCACTCTGTAGCCTCAGACTGGCCTCAAACTCACGGCGATCCTCCAGCCTCAGCCTCTCGGGTGCTGGGACTGAAGGTGTGCGCCACCATGTCCAGCTCGTCCTGGGTATTTGAGCAGAGTTTCAGTTTTAAAGTAGTGGACTGCTGTGTTCGGTGGTGGAAACAAAGCAGAAAGAGAGGGGAGGTATAAAGTTTGGCTCGGAAAGCACTGGAGGTCTTGGTTTCTTGGTATCTAAAGGCTGTGGCGGCTGCAGCTGCAATTGTTTGAAGGAAGCATGCTGAAAGTATTGTGCTACTCAAAAGCAGCTTTCTCCCCCTTTGGATTAACAAATTTGGTAGCCTCCTCGGTCCTGGTTTTGGGAGGATGACAAATACGTGACGTGGCCATGGAGTGCAACCACGGACACAAGAGTGAGAAAATAGTGTTGTAGCTCCCGCATGGTGGTCCTGTGAGGCCATAGCATGGAGCTCTGAAGACCACAGGGTGTTGGAGATGCCAGGACTAGAAGATTTACTGCCAAGGAAAGCTGCTCATCCTGACTTGGGTGGGTCTGCCTGGAAAGTAAGCAGAATTTGGAGCCCAGAGAGTTCATCATGGGTCCAGATGCTGCACTTTGAGCTACAGGGTTTGATGTTTGTCCCATTTGTTTTAGTTTTAATATTTTTTTATTTGGCAGAAAGAAAGAGGGGGAGAGAGAGAGAGAGAATGGGCGTGTCAGGGCCTCCAGCCACTGCAAACGTACTCCAGACACGTGCGCCCCCTTGTGCATGTGGCTAACGTGGGTCCTGGGGAATCGAACCTGGGTCCTTTGGCTTTGCAGGCAAATGCCTTAACCGCTAAGACATCCCTCCAGCCCACCGTTTGTTTTAGTTTTGATCTTACATTGGTCCAATCGTTCCTCGCTATGCCTTCTTTTGCAATGGGAATGCTTCCTCTGTGCTGTCATGTGTTGCATGTATTTAACTTGGGTTTTGGTTCTTTAGGCTCACAGCGAAGAGACTGTCTTGAATCTCAGACGTGACTTTGGATTTTTGGATGGTATCAGAACTGGTAAAGACTATGGGGACATTTACCCGGGCGTGGTGGCGCACGCCTTTAATCCCAGCACTTGGGAGGCAGAGGTAGGAGGATCGCTGTGAGTTGGAGGCCACCCTGGGACTACAGAGTGAATTCTAGGTCAGCTTGGGCTAGAGTGAGACCCTACCTTGAAAACAAAAACAAAAACAAAACAAAACAAAACAACAACAAAAGACTATGGGGACATTTAAAGTTGGACTGAATGCATTTTGCATCATGAGATGATCACGAGTCTATTTGGGGTCAGGGGTGGAATGTGGTATTTTGAGTGTGAAATGTCCCCCATAGCCTCATGTGCTTGCAATTCAATCTCATACACAATCCCTGGCTGGCGACAATTTAGGAGATGGATCTTGCCAAAGGAGGTGTATTGCTAGAGGTGGGCTTTAGTATATTTCAGCCCAGCTTCCTCCCTTGCCGGTGCTAAACTTGTTCTTTTCTTTTATTTTTTGAGGTAGGGTCTCACTCCAGTCAAGGCTGACCTGTAATTCACTGTGTAGTCTCAGGGTGGCCTTGAACTCGCGGCGATCCTCCTACCTCTGCCTCCCGAGTACTGGGATTAAAGGCGTGTGCCACCACGCCCTGCTAAACTCATGCTTGCTGCTACTTCCCGGCTGCTGTGGCAAGACGTGATGCCCAGCCCCTGCTCTGCCCTGCCATCGTGAAACACCCCCTTTTGTGATCGTAAGCTGAAATAGACCCTTTCCTCCGATCAGACACTCTTGCTTGTTTTGTCCCAGCGACGAGAAAGTAGCTTTGGTGAGGGAAGGAAAGAAAAATGGGAACTGATGCTCACCGCGCGTCTGTGCTAGACGTCGCGCCTGGCACTCCACAGACTTCAGTTCGTCCTCATGCAGATGCAGTTTTGGCAGGTTTGTGTTCCCATTTCACAATGTCAAAACTGATTCTTGGACTGGAGAGATGGCTCAGCAGTTAAGGCGTTTGCCTGTGAAGCCAAAGGACCCAGGTTCGATTCCCCAGGACCCACATTAGCCAGATGCTCAAGGGGGGGGGGCGCATGCGTCTGGAGTTCATTTGCAGTGGCTGGAGGCCCTGGCGCACCCATTCTCTCTCTCTCTCTTTCTCTTTCTCTGCCAAATAAAATATTAAAACAAAAACAGAAATTGATTCTTGGAGAGCTTAAGGAATTTTCCCACTGGGACCCTCATCTAGGTCAATGCAAATGAAAACACTCACCATGTTTTAAAGGTCAAGCTGATTACCAAGTAGACAGCAAAAACTGGACAGGAAGCTAATTACCCGGAACAGTTACCCATGTAGTTTCAGGCTTCTGACATGCCCAGAGCCGAAAGTCTGCATTGGGGAGTGAGGGAGAGTTGACCAGGGTAACTTCAGCAAGGCCTGGGTGACTCAAGAGATCCTCCCCTCCATTATCTACCCGCACACGATTGCATTGACATTTCATCATGGATGGTGGAGAAGCTCTGAGTTCCCTACCCGTCCCTGAGGAGCTATTGGCAATTAATCATTGCTGGATGGGAGAAATATTTTATTTGGTGTTGTAGCCACCGTTCAGTTGTGTGTGCTCTGATGAACAACCGCCCGCCATTACCCATGTTCATACGAGTGATACGAATTAGTCTCAGTGGGTCACACACTTACACATCCCAAAATACATCAAAGTAGAAGTGGAACAAGTTGGCAAAAAGAAGGGATTCACTGGGGGGGGGGGGGGTAGAAGGAAGATAAAGGGAGGCAAATCCAATCAAAATACACAATATACATGTACAAAATTTTTCTATTAAAAAATAAGTCTGGGCTGGGGTTCAGTGGTTCAACGTGCTTGCTTGCAAAGCCTGTCAGGCTGGGTTCAACTCCCTAGTACCCACATAAAGCCAGATGCACAAAGTGGTGCATGCATCTGGTGTTCGTGGCAAGAGGCTCTGGTGCACCCATGTTCATGTTCTCTCTCTCTCTCCTCACAAATAAATAAAAACTATTTTAAGATGACTAAGGGCTGGAGAGATGGCTTAGCGGTTAAGCGCTTGCCTGTGAAGCCTAAGGACCCCGGTTCAAGGCTCAATTCCCCAGGACCCACGTTAGCCAGATGCACAAGGGGGCGCATGCGTCTGGAGTTTGTTTGCAGTGGCTGGAGGCCCTGGTGTGCCCATTCTCTCTAGGAGATACAAGTGGAAGCACTGAGGCCAACTTCTGTGTTCCGTTGAAGATGGGAACAGCGTCCACGCACTGCCCTCCTTCCCGTAGCCTAAACAGTAAATCTCTGATCTCAGGGTGAGACCAGAAGTGACCTGGTGAGAGATAAGGAGGGGCGGTACATCCTGTTCTTGGGGCATCCTTGAGGAATGTGGATGATTCACTTCACCCTCCTGCTGTAACTCCATTTTGTCCTGACCTAACACTTCCAATCATCATCATTACCGTTATTGTCTTTCTGAGTACCGTCTCCCTCTAGCTCAGGCTGACCTGGAACTCACTACGTAGTGCCAGAGTGGCCTTGAACTCCCAGCGATCCTCCTGCCTCTGCCTCCCGAGTGCTGGGATTAAAGGCGCGTGCCATCATGCCTGGCCTCATGTTTATTTGTTTGTTTGGTGACCCGTTGAGTTTAAGTTAGGGGTGCTTGCATGAGCATGGTGGGAAGTTATTTACCGGAGTGTGGGCAGCTTCCCACTAGCTATACCGCAGAAGAACGAGACTCCCTCATTCCCCAGCAGCCTATGGCTCCTCAGGGAGCCACGGGGCCTCATGCCCCTTAGTTTGGCTTGCTCCTCTTTAGGGAACCATTCTATGAAGTTCTGGTTCTCCTTTGTGTCTTTCTTTTCTTTGTTTTTCTCCTTCCTTCCTTTTTTTAAAAAAATTATTTATTTATTTATTTGCAAGCACAGAGAGAGATAGAAGTGAGACAGACACAGAAAGAATGGGCACACCAGGGTCTCCAGCCACTGCAAACGAACTCCAGGAGCATGCGCCACCTTGTGCATCTGGCTTACTTGGGTCCTGGGGAATCGAACCTGGGACCTTTGGCTTCGCAGGCAAATGCCTTAACCACTAAGCCATCTCTCCAGCCCATTCTTTCCTTTTTTTTTGGGGGGGGGGTCTATGGTGTGTGTGAATGGGCACATGTGTGCCACAGTACCACAGTGGAGATAAGAGGACACCTTGTTTGAGGATGGCTCTCTCATTGTTCCATTTGCCAGGCTTAGTTGACCTGTGAGCTCTCAAAGGAGTCTCCTCCCTCCACCTTCGGTTTTGCCGTAGGCGCTCTGGGATTACAGATGTTAATACCACAGCATCCAGGTTTTTTCTTTGGTTTTTAGAGGTAGGGTCTCACTCTAGCCCAGGCTGACCTGGAATTCACTATGGAGTCTCAGGGTGGCCTCAAACTCACGGCGATCCTCCTACCTCTGCCTCCTGAGTGCTGGGATTAAAGGCATGTGCCACCACGCCTGGCTCAGTTTTTTTTTTTTTTTAATGAATTCATTTTTATTTACTTGAGAGAGAGAGGAAGAGACAGAGTGGGAGAGAATGGGCATGCCAGGGCCTCCAGCCACCGCAAACGAACTCCAGACGCGTGCGCCCCCTTGTGCATCTGGCTTACGTGGGTCCTGGGGAATCAAACCTGGGTCCTTTGGCTTTGCAGGCAAATGCCTTAACCGCTAAGCCGTCTCTCCAGCCTAGCATCCAGTTTTTAGGTGGGTTCTGGGGATCCAAACTCTTGTACTCACACCTGCACAGCAAGTGCTTTATCTACTAAGCCGTCCATCCAGCCTTGCTTTGCAGTTTTTTTTTCTATAACTTGTGGGACTAGACTTTTTATATAATTTTGTGTGTGCGTGCATGCGTGTGTGTAATTGGGCCAGTGCTCTCATCTTTGCAAGTATACGTACCCCCTCCATTCTGTCAGTAACCCCAAGGTCTGGGGCAGCTGTGGCAGATCTGTTTGGCGAGCATGGACATTACACTGTGTAAAGTCACAGCATGCCACCTGCTCTTGCTGTAGGGTGTGGAGGCATGGGTGCCCAGGGGCATGGACATTACACTGTGTAAAGTCATAATGTGATCAAATGCTCTTACCATTAGATGTAGGGGTACAGGTGCTTGTGTTGTACAGCACCTGTGGCTCTCCACAGTGGATAGGGGAGAAGGGGCCAGTTGAAGGTGGAAGAGACCACAGTTGGGATATGGTGGTTGGATCAGGACACTTTACCTTAACATCCTCAACACAAGTTTGCACTGGTTAGGGTTTCTGAGCTCAGATGTTTCTCTAGACTAGCCCTATGTCCCAGAGCTGTCTATAAGGACAGAACCATTATATCTCTGTGCCTACCACTGTGAGAAATTGGTATGAGAAAATACTAGACAAAACAAAACAAACCTGTTTTTGCAGAGTGATGGTGCATGCCTTTAATCCTAATATTTAGAAGGCTGAAGTAGGAGGATCACTGTGAGTTCCAGGTCAGCCTGGAACTAGGTGAGATCTTACCTTGGGGGGGGGGTAAGCAGGGCTGGAGAGATGGCTTAGTGGTTAAGGTGTTTGCCTGCAAAACCAAAAGATCCTGGCTCGACTCTCTAGGACCCATGCAAGTCAAATGCACAAGGGTGCACACGCATCTGAAGTTCAGTTGCAGTGGCTGGAGGCCCTGGTGTGCCCATTACCTCTCTCTGTCTCTCTCTCTACCTCTCTTACTCTCTACCTCTTTCTCTCTCAAATAAATTTTAAAAAATAGTTTCAAATATTAAAAAAAACAGGTTTGTTTTAGTTTGTGGTTTGAGGGTACAGTTCATCACGGTGGGGAAGGTGTGGTGTTGAGTTGGCTTCAGCTGTGGTTGTAGGAACGTGAAGCAGCTGGTCACATTGCCTCTATGGTCCAGGAAGCAGAGGGCAATGAATGTCATTTTCTGCCTCTCTCTCTCTCCCTTTTTCTTTTTTTGGTTTTTCGAGGTAGGGTCTCACTCTGTCCCAGGCTGAGCTGGAATTCACTATGTAGTCTCAGGGTGGCCTCAAACTCACGGCGATCCTTCTACCTCTACCTCCCCAGTGCTGGGATTAAAGGTGTGCGTCACCACGCCCGACTCCTTTTCTCTCTCTCTTTTTTTTTATTCAACCCAGGTCCCCAGCGCATGGGACGGTGGGCCGCCCACATTCCGGATGAGCGTTCCCTCTCTATCTAAAGCTCTCCCGAGGCGCCTTCACTGACATGCCCAGAGGTGCGTCTCCTAGGTGAACTCCGAGCCCAGTCAGGTTTAACAACAATGTCCATGAACCATCACAGGGTGATTGATTGTTCACCCACCGGTGCTCATTGAGCACTTCAACAAATGTGCCTAGTGAAACTGAAGATCTGGAGATTTCATGTAAATTTCAGGTGGATGTAAATAGGTAGGCGTACCCAGTGGCAACCTTAGTATACGCAGCGTTCATCCAGAGAAGGGTACTTCCCAGGTCCTCCGGGAAAGGGAAACTGACGGAGTCACAGGACAGGAAACTGTGCCCTCAGCAGAAAGCTGGCCCATCCTCTCCAGGGTGGCCTTCTTACTGCATCCCACCTGCATCCGGGTGACTGGATCTGCTTTTTCCCAGGCTATAGAGACAGAATTGCAACAGATTATCCAAGCAGGGAAGGTGCCCAGCCCGGGTTTGTTGGCCATGGCTCTTGATGGGAATTCCTGTGGGCCTCTTGCGTTTCTGCCCTTTTTCCCTTCAGAACTTCAGAGTGACAGAACCCAGCTGTCAGCCCTTCATTTCTGCTGACATGTTCAAAGAACCAGAGAGGAGGGGAAAGGTCAGATCAGTCACAGGGACATCTGTTGCTTTCTGATTAAGCTTTTTGTTTGTTTGTTTGTTTGTTTTTGTTTTTGTTTTTCAAGGTAGGGTTTCATTCTGGCCCAGGCTGACCTGGAATTCACTATGGAGTCTCAGGGTGGCCTCGAACTCACGGAGATCCTCCTACCTCTGCCTCCCGAGTGCTGGGATTAAAGGCGTGTTGCCACCAAGCCCGACTTTGATGAAGCTTTTCTGTTTTTGTTGTAGTTTGTTTGAGACAATGTTACTGTAAAGTAACATGACGATGGGTAAGCCGTTGTAGTGGGGTGGTATACCATTTTCATTATTTATTTATTATTATTTATTTATTTAGGTTTTTTCGAAGTAGGGTCTTGCTCTAGCCCAGGCTGACCTGAAATTCACTACATAGTCTCAGGGTGACCTCGAACTCATGGTGATCCTCCTGCCTCTGCCTCCTGAGTGCTGGGATTAAAGGCGCGTGCCACCACGCCCGGCTCTATTTTATTATTATTATTATTTTTTGGTGTGTATAAATAAGTGTGTGCCATTGTGTGTGCATGTGGAGGTCACTGGATAATCTTGGGGTATTTGTCCCCTCACCTTGTTTAAGCATTAAAAAAATTTTTTTTTTAAAATTTATTTGAGAGTGAGGGCAGACAGAGAAAGTGTGTATACACCAGGGTCTCCTGCCACTGCGAAAGAACACCAGACACATGGAGCACCTGGTGCCTCTGGCTCTACGTGGGTACTGAGCAATCAGACCTGGACCATCAGGCTTTACCAGCAAGTGCCTCTGGACTGTCTCTCCAGCCCTCCACCTTGTTTAAGATGAGTCTCTCTTGTTGTTTCGCTACTGGGAAAGTCACACTAGCTGGCCTACCAGTTCTGGAATTCTCTTGACTCCACCTGCTGTTGCCATAGGCAAGTTGGTATCACCGAGAGGCCCATGTGCTTGAATCTGGCTTTACGTGGCTATCAGGGATCTGAGCTTCAGTCACTAGGCTCGGAAAACAGGCCTCTTTAACCACTGAGCAATCTTCTAGTCCCCCGCAGTGTCTTATTTTATACTTACTGCCCCTAAACGGGTTTGCACTGCTGAAGTTAAAAGTCTGAAGTGTGTGTTCCCCAGAATTCCTTACCAGGTTCCTCCTAGATAGGTCTGTCGATGGACACAGTCGGGGAAGAGGGTGGCGACAGGAGAGACAATTCTTGTTTCCTGACAAGGTCTGGGTCTGAATTACATCAGCAATAGCAAACAGCTATGATCCTAGCCTTACCTGAGTCCTCTCAGGTCCCACGGCACTTGTATGATGTCCCCTCAGTGGTCTGAATGGGGGCTAACCTGATCTCACCCTTCTTTTTTTTTATTAAATCTTTTAAAAAATTATTTTATTTTTTAAAATATTATTATTGGGGGCTGGAGAGATGGCTTAGCGGTTAAGCGCTTGCCTGTGAAGCCTAAGGACCTGGTTCGAGGCTCGATTCCCCAGGACCCACGTTAGCCAGATGCACAAGGGGGCACACGCATCTGGAGTTCGTTTGCAGTGGCTGGAAGCCCTGGTGCACCCACCCATTCTCTCTTTCTCATTCTCTCTCTCTCTCCCTCTTTCTCTCTCTGTAGCTCTCAAATAAATAAATAAAAATAAACAAATTAAAAAAAAGAAAAATATTTTTATTGGGAGGGTATTACTATGGGATTTTTTTTATAATCATGGAAATTGTTAATAAAAAAATTTGAAAAGAAACAAAAAACAAAAAAATATTTATTTATTTATTTATTTATTTATTTGACAGAGAAAAAGGGAGAGAGAGAATGGATGCCAGGGCCTCCAGCCACTGCAAACTCCAGACACATGCACACCCTTTTTATTTTTTCCAGAGCCTCTTACAGTGATAATTGGTCATGTGATTAAGTTTTGGCCAATGGCAAGAGAGTGAAATTGATACATATTGCCCTTTTTCCCTTGGCCATCTGTGGGTGTTGATGGTAAACTGATTATCCTGGACCACGGAAACTGTCACTGTTGTGAAGGATGGTGGAGCAAGGGGTGGATATGACAGGGACGTCGAAGCCAAAGGGCCTTCCTACTGAGTAGATAGATCATTCCGGGATTCCTACAAGAGTGACGCGAACTCTCACTTGTTGATACCAACATTTTTGTTTTTTGAGGTAGGGCCTCTTGTTCTAGCCCAGGCTGACTTGGAATTCACTACGTAGTCTCAGGGTGGCACCAAAACAAAACAAACACTCAGTGTGGTGGCGCACGCCTTTAATCCCAGCACTCGGAAGGCCGAGGTAGGAGGATCACCATGACTTCCAGGCCACCTTGAGACTACATAGTGAATTTCAGGTCAGCCTGGACTAGAGTGAGACCCTACCTCCAAAAACCAAAATAAATAAATAAATAAAAATATATTAATTAAAAAAGGGCTGGAGAGATGGCTTAGCGGTTAAGCGCTTGCCTGTGAAGCCTAAGGACCCCGGTTCAAGGCTCGATTCCCCAGGACCCACGTTAGCCAGATGCACAAGGGGGCACACGCATCTGGAGTTCGTTTGCAGTGGCTGGAAGCCCTGGCATGCCCATTCTCTCTCTCTCTCTCTCTATCTGCCTCTCTCTCTCTCTCAAATAAATAAATAAAAATGAACAAAAAATTTAAAAAAATATATTAATTTAAAAAACAAACAAACAAACAAACAAGGGCTGGAAGGATGGTTTAGCTGTTAAGGTGCTTGCCTGCAAAGCCAAAGGACCCAGGTTCGATTCCCCAGGGCCCATGTTAGACAGATGCACAAGGGGGCGCACGCGTCTGGAGTTTGTTTGCAGTGGCTGGAGGCCCTGGCGCGCCTGTTCTTTCTCGTTCTCTCTCTCTCTCTCTCTCCCCCTTTCTCTTTCTCTCTGTCAAATAAATAAAAATAAAATATAAAAACAAAGCAAACAAGAATTGGCACAGCTCATCGCCTGTACAGTACAGTTTGATGAAAATTCTTATTCCCTTTCCTCACAGATGCCTGTGGTGTGGATAGAAGGGAGAGATTTGTGCCTTTGGGTGGTCGTGACCGGTAGCGTGGGGCACTAGCTGAGACCTCTGGAGAGTTTGCAGATTTTATGAGTGGAGCCAGGATGGGCCTGGCCATTGGTTTCTGGTCATGTCTAGGACACAGGGGAGGAGAAGGCTGCTGGGAGGGGGATGTGGAGGAGCGAGACAGCTTGGGCGGGGTTTGCACCCTATTGATGTCGGCGCAGGGGTTTCTGTAAAGGAGACGTTGGCTGAAGCAGTGTCTCCTGGAAGGAGCGAGTCTTCCTCCAGGAAGCAAGAGGAGCTGCCCAGCCCCATGAAGTGTCTGTCATTATGGGAACCCTTTGCATGCGGGGAGCACTTTGTGCTTTGCAGACTGTCCAGCCCCTGCTTCCTCTTCCTAAGGCTTTTGGGAGCTGGGACATAGGGGGGTCATCATTATCCCATTGCAGAGATGGGGAAGCCAAGGAGCTGAGCCGGCTCTGTGAATGCCAGATCCCGAACCAGCGTCCCTGCTTTTATTTCTCAGTGGCTGGGGAGGCTTCCATAATGTGACTACCCTGTGTTTATAGCGCAGGTTCGAGAATCACCTGTACAACTTAGGAGAAATACCTCAATATGCCTCGCGTGGTGGCACGCTTGGGAGGCGGATGTAGGAGGATCGCTGTGAGTTCGAGGCCACCCTGAGACTACAGAGTGAATTCCAGACTGGGCTAGAGTGAGACCCTACCTCGAAAAACAAACAACAACAACAGAAAAAAAACACAACCCCACAAACAAAAAACCCTGAGCTCCTCCCTAGACCTTGGGATCAGAATCCCTGAGCTGTGGCCTGGCCCCCACATCTTTTCAAGCTTTCTTTCAAGAGAGTCATGTGTGTATCTAGGTTGAAGACCACAGTCAGTTGTGTCCACGCCTGGGTTCCCCAGACTTGGCCCAGTCTCGCCCAGTGGCGTCCTGGATTTAGATGGACTCACTGGTGTTTTGTAGAGTAACTCCCCGAGGGGTGGGGTGTGGGGGGGACTGCCTCAAGTCTGTGGGACCGAGGTGAGGAGGGGTTTCTCTGACAGAAAGCAAACAGCTCAAAGGGTGGCAGGCTGCGTTTTATTCATCATTAGTTGAAGACCCTTAAAGTCCTCTCTCAGCAGACACTCAGAAACCTTACAGGGCTCGCCTGTATCTAGAGCCCCACCCCTTCCAAGAGAACCCAGCCTAGAAAATGAGCTGAGAAGGCAGAAACAGCTTTTGTTTTTATTTTATTTTTTTTTTCTGGAGGTTTGGAAGGGGTCTTGGGCCAGGTTAGTGCAGGAGGCCCATGGCTTCTCTTCAGTGCACAGTGAGACTGGCTTTGCTCTGTATCTGGAGAAGCGTGCCAGGGCTGTCCCAGGGGCCAGAGAGTCCAGGCCCGCACGGTCCTACGGCTGAGCCCACGCAGGGGCCACGGATGTCTTCAGTCAGCAGGTCCTTCCTTCACATCCCACTGCACAGGAGCTTTTAAGGTCACCACAATGTTACACAACAACCGCTCAACTGCAAGGACAGACAATAAGTGTCCTAAGCCACTGGCTGGTTGAGCATTTCAGACAGAGGTGTAGAATTGTGCTTTTTTTAAAAAAAAAAAAAATTTTTTTTTTTTTTTTCTCTAAGAGTGTAAAAGGTTACAGTAAGACAGACCTGTGTGGTCCACAGCTCCTGTGGTGGCCACCTTGGTAGGCTGCTTTGGCCTCTGACTTCCAGAAGCTTCTCCTCTGACCTAGGGAGCCCTCATGCCTGAGTTCGCAAGAGAAAGTGGGGCCTGCTGGGGGCGGGGGTGGGGTGGGTGTCTGTTTGACAGACAGACAGGCTCCTGGGTTAAACGAATGGCTACCTGTCAGGGTTGGAGGCCGGCTTCTGTGAAACACGCAAACACATGCATACTGTACTTAACGCTTTACCAAGGCATAGAGGATCGGGCCCTAGGAGATCTCTAGGGAGCTAAACGTGAGAAATCTTTCTTCTTAAAGCCGGTCCTCCTCACTGGGATGCTTCCTGGGAGAAAGGGCTACTAGCTGTTTGTAAGGCTGATGTAGGCGCACGTGCATGTCTGCGCATGATGCCGGGCCAAGGACAGGGCCATTTGGTGGGTAGAGGGCCTGAGACTGCTTGCCTTTTAATCCCATTGGGCCTGGAGCCATGGACCTCACTGCATGGACATAGGAGCTCTAACCACATAGCTTTAATAAGCAAGGTTTTTTTTTTTTTTTTTTTTTTTTTTTTTTTTTTTTTTTAACCTGCCTGATCAACTCTGAGACCTAGTGCACATTTGTGTGGCCACAGCCATAGGGCAAGGGAGCCATGCTGTCTTCATGGGAAGCCACGGTCCAGCAGGAGTCTGTGAGCGAGAGCCTGAGGTTGCGCAGGCCGGAAGCCCCATGTGAATTGAGAACGAGTGGCGAGCTGCCAGTCAAAGGTCAGACGAGAGCATCCCATGACCGTGGGAGAGGCATTGGCATCTGAGAACGGGGTCTGCCGGGGGGGTCAACGCTATCGTTCCCCAACGTGTGGAAGGGCTTCTTTCTCAGGGCTCACTCTCAGGCAGAAACGTCACACTGAATAGATGCGTGGCTCATTATGTCCCCTGACCTGGTGAGTGCCAAGATTTCAAGGAATCAGACCCAGACATTTAGGGAACTGAGATCCTCGGCCTGGGTGGTGGTGGTGGTGGTGGAGGAGGGAAGAATTAGGACGTGTTGCACCATGCAGTTGGATTAATATTGGAGTCGGAGGGGGGCTAGGGGGGCTGGGGGGCATGAGCAAAGATGCACATGTGTTCCCCGATCCTGAGCTACTGTCGTACCCTGGAGGGCTGCCATTTCTCTGGGGAAGTTGTGAGAGGGAAGAGGATCAGGGCTGGCCGCCCCTGCCCTCCTGCCTCCTTTAGAAGCTTGCTCAGACCGCAGCCAGTTTGCCTCCAGGAGCTGAGGCCGAAGAGGGTGCTGCACAAACCCCTTAGGTGACAGAGGAGACGTGGACAGCCAAGGAATGTTTAGCGACAGCCAAGGAATGTTTAGCAATTCTCTTCTCTGGAGGCAGGTCTGGGCCTCCGCCCTTTGCCATGACATTAGGACTCCATGTCGTGTGAGGTGCTGGTCAATAGCATGCTCTGGATACTTCACGGGGTCTGTTTAGCCATGGTGACTTGGTGGTGGCTGAGGCTTAGGTCTCCTGTGTTGTAACCAGGGCTCCCCCCCCCACACACCCAAAACGGGCAAGCTGCTATATTTTTGCACATGCCTGGTCCGCATGCCTCTGCGATGGGAATCTCTACTCCCTCCCCCCCCCCCCCGGATGGCTCGGATCCCCAAGTTATTTCCCGTTGCCTAGGTGACATCGCTAATTGGATGTCTTGTAATGGGGGATGAACCCTGGCACTTTCAATCCCAAGTCCCGTCAGGGGCTTTGTCTCGGAGACATGTGCCTCTCGGAGCATGCGTGCAAGTCCCTTCGTGGAAGCGTGGCCATTATTCAGATGGTGGCTCATAGGGCTGAGCCCGTCAGACATCACAGTGAATCTGGGACTCAGGGGCTCCTGAGAGCGTCCACCCCTCAGGAGTGAGAAAGACCGACCGTTCTCCTGCCAGCTCTGCGTCACTGGCTTCCACCAGATCAATGCCTATGCTGAGAAAAACGAACCCCAGGGCTGGAGAGATGGCTTAGCAGTTAAGAGCTTGCCTGTGAAGCCTAAGGACCCCCGGTTCTAGGCTCGATTCCCCAGGACCCACGTTAGCCAGATGCACAAGGGGGGGACGCACGCATCTGGAGTTCGTTTGCAGTGGCTGGAGGCCCTGGCGCGCCCATTCTCTGTCCCTCTCTCTCTGCCTCTTTCTCTCTCTGTCTGTCACTTTCAAATAAATAAATAAAAATAAACAAAAAAAAGATTAAAAAAAAAATGAACCCCAAACTAGATTAGCTAGATTTCCCCAGGGTGGCCAAGTCATTGGGATCCTAGCTCATTTATTTATTATTTTCCTTCTTGCCTTACACGGGAAGGCGAAGGAGGAATGTTGGCCTTCAAGCGTGGCTCTTATGCTGTCCGCGCGTCGGTGTGCATATCTGTGTGTGTGTGTGTGCGCACACGTGTGTGCTGGTGTGTGCGCACTGACCAGGGGCGGGAGTGTTAGCAGCATGGCCGGAGCCGGTGCTGAGGAGGTGCTCTTGTGAGACCTCCTTCCTGTCACGAGAGATCCGCGATGCGTCTAAAAACTCTTGGCACTTGTACGCACACTTGACCTTTCTTTAGATGGGAGCCAACGGGCCAAGGAGCGTCCCTTGACAGCTCCAGATGCCCGTCCTTTCAAGGACGCCTTAGATAGATGGCTTCTGCTCCTCGTTAAGGACCCACGTGCTTCCGAAGGCCAGGCTGAGACACTCTGTCCCTCACCAGGGACCATCATGTCTCCATCCATGGGTCCTGGCAGCTCCCTCTCTTCTGCTTTCTTTCTCCACCTCCAGGGCAGATTGTGTGCAGGAAGCAAACAAACTCACTTGATTACTTGGGGGACCACGCAGGACTTAGAACGGGCTCCTGTTGTTCCTGACCCACAAACACTATACCGGCCAGGAAGCCAAATACCCTGGCATTTTTAAGATGGCCCTGGGTCCCAAACAAGGGTATCGGGCAGAGCCCTAACTCAGAGGAGGAGGAGCAGTGGCTAGAGTGTGGGGGGGGTCTATGTTTTGTACCTCCAGGCTCTCTAATAAAAGGAGAAAAGAGGGCTAGAGAGATGGCTTAGCGGTTAAGGCGTCTGCCTGCAAAGCCAAAGGATCCTGGTTCGACTCTCCAGGACCCACCTAAGCCAGATGCACAAGGGGGCGCATGCATCTGGAGTTCGTTTGCAGTGGCTGGAGGCCCTGGTGCGCCCACTTTCTCTCTCTCCCTCTCTCTCTTTCTCTCAAAGAAATAAATAAAATATATTTGTAAAAAGGAGAAAAATCGAACTGTTAAGAAAACAACCACAGCACCTCCTCTAAAGAAGAGACAGATATTCCTGGTTAATAAGAGAACGCCTTCCTGCAGGCTGTGGAACTTGTGAATGAACAGGGCTTGGGGGGGGGGGATTCATCTCAAGAGTTTGTGCTGAAACAGAGCAGGGCCCCCTCCCTGCGGGGCCACCCCTTGGCTTTTGCCGCCCTGCCTAGGGGTGGTGCTCAGTGGACTGACTCCAGGCTGGGAAAGGCCAGCTAAACTTACCCTCAAACCATTTGCAATTTCCAAGTGGGGAAATGCCAGAGTCCGCGAGTTGGTGCCGGTTTCATCTCCTTGCATAATACTACACCGGTCCCCCCCACCCCCACCCCACAACCCCCCCTGTGTGTAGTGGTTGTGCTAAATATACACCCCGGGAGGCAACATATGGCTCTCCCCACCCCCACCTGTCAAAACTGTGACTCTCTCGCTTCTGACGACCAGAAGGAAGCTGCTGGGCTGGGCCAGGATTCTAAAGGCTGAGGAGGCAATTCAGAGCCACGAAAAGCTGTACATATGCTTTGGCTTTGCCAGCTGCTGATGGGGAACGGTTCAGTGCCCGTCTGTTAAGAGCCCAGGAGTGGCACTCTCCTTGCAGCGGGGATGCACTGAGTTGGGAGGGGGGGGGGTGAGGTGGGAGGAGGGTCTGGGGTGCCACTTTGTTTTTCTCCCATGAGAAGGTATTGGTGGTGCTGGGGGGGAGTGGAGGGAGGGACCATTTTATTTTATTTTGTTTTATTTTCCAAAGAGAGGACTTACCAGGGGAAACACAGGCTTGTCCCAAACTTGCCCTTGATAACATCAAAGCCTGGCCAAATAGTATTTCATTAAAAAAAAAAAAATATTTGTTTTTTTTTTGTTTTTTGTTTTTGGTTCTTTTTTTTTTTTGGTTTCATTTTATTGGATAAAGATTTAAGAAAGCGCCAGCTCGGAAAGAAGAGAAAAGCCAGGTGGCACGGCACGGTGGCGCGCGCGCATCCTCTTCCCTCCCCCCGGCCCCCGCACCCCGGGAGGGGGTGGGTGGGTGGAGGGTCCCGCGGTGCCAAGGGCGGCCTGGCACGGGTAGGTGTCGGTGTCGGTGTCGGTGGGTGGGCAGCGGTCTACCTGGAGGCGCTGGTCTCCGCCAGCCGGTTGTTCATGATGCCCAGCGCCCCGACGCCGCCCGAGAAGCCGTTCTGGCGCGTATGGACGCACACGCCGCGCGGGTACCCGTTGGCCGTCTCGGACAGCTGTTTCTGCAGCAGGGCCAGCGACACTTTGTTGGAGGCCGTGAGGTCGCGCATGGAGATGAGCTCTCCGGAGAGGCGTCGGCCCTCGGGGTCGTCGCTGTCTCGGGCCGACGACGGTTCGATCCCGAGCGCGGCCAGGCGGCGACGGCGCAACCGGGAACCCGGGGTGATGGCATTGCGCCGTGCCAGGGGCGCGCCGGGCGCCGGGCAGCAGCGAGCGCAGCAGCGACAGCTCAGTTTGCGCAGCATCCAGTTGAGCACTTGCTTGATGAGGATGGAGATGACGTTGAAGAGCGAGTAGATGCAGCACACGCCCAGCAGGATGAACAGGAAGTTACCCAGGCGGTAGAGACCCTGGTGCCCGTAGGCGGCCCGTTGGCTGCTCACCAGGTCCCCGAAGCCGATGGTGCTGAAGGTAACGAAACAGAAGTAGAGAGAGTCCACGTAGTCCCAGCCTTCCACGCTCGCGTACATGGCCGAGGCGCAGCAAGACAGCAGCACGGCGAACAGACCCAGGATGAGCAGCACGTGGTACACCGAAGGCTTCCAGCCAGCCAGGCTGTCGGCCTCGGACAGCGCCGAGCTCCCCCGGCGCAAGGTGGACGCGGTGGCCGGCAGCAGGCCGCTGCGCCGGAGCTGGCGTTCCCGGCACGCGCGCATGATGAAGGCCAGCAGCGAGATGATGCGCTCCAGGAACAAGTTGAAGAACAGGATGGTCCCTGCGCAGCCGAACAGCCCGTAGGCAATGAGGAAGGCCTTGCCTCCCACCGTCGCTGGCGTGGTCATGCCAAAACCTGTGGAGACACAGACCAGGGGTCAGCGAGGGCGGGCTGATCCCCACCACCACCCCCCTCCCCCCCACGGTGTGTATGTGTGTGTAAGGGGTAGAAGAAGGGAGTATCTGATCAGCAGACGAATGCACATGTCACTTGGGCCCCTATCTATCCTGAGTGGATGGCACACAGTACTTAAGACACTTCCTTCCCTCCCTTGCTGGGAGTACATACTGGCTCCTGATCTTGGCAACTGGGCCCCAGACTCATAGAGAAGACGTGCCCTTTGGCCTCGGGGGATGTTTAAACAACAGGATCGGGCCAGATGGTCACTAGGAAGGACCCCCACAGGTTGCACAAAGCAGAAAAACAGGTGCGCAGGTGCAAACCATTAGATGCCCACAAGGCAAACAAGTGACACCTGTTCTTCTCCCAACTGATTTTTTTCTTCTTCTTTTCTTTTCTTTTTTTTCCTGCACACCTGGTCTGACAGTGTTGATAGGGCAGGATTCCAGCAGAGCCTCATGTTAACTGAGCTCGCTCCAGTCTAGTCAGGGAGACAGGTGACCGGACAACTGTGGTTCAGCGAAGCTCACCGAGAATTGCTTAGGGCCTAGTCCGCCCATAGCCTTCAGAGCGCGAGGGTGGCCCTGGGGGCTTCAGCTCTCTCTCTTCCCCAAGACCACCACCAGGCATCTTGTTCACGGTATGGTAGAAGGGCAAGGTTTTGACACAGCGGGGGCCTCTGTTGGTGGTGTGTGACTGGGGTTTTGTCCTGGAAGGTCTGCTACTAACCTACTCGCTTGTTTTTAAGTACAGGCATTAAGAAGGCATCTTTAGCCGGGCGTGGTGGCGCACGCCTTTAATCCCAGCACTTGGGAGGCAGAGGTAGGAAGATTGCCGTGAGTTCGAGGCCACCCTGAGACTCCATAGTGAATTCCAGGTCAGCCTGGGCTAGTGTGAGACCCTACCTCGAAAAACCAAAAAAAAAAAAGGCATCTTTATAATGGATTCTTGCAGAAGGACTGGCTGTCTGCCTGCCAGCATGCCCTCCCAGGCCACGGGGGGCAGCAGTGCCCTCCAGTATCCCTGGAGGAGGGGGGAGGGCAGAGTTGCTTCCCTCTAGGGAGGGGTAGGGATGTTAATGTTAATGTCTTTCATTTTATTTATTTATTTATTTTTGTGTGTGTGTGCGTGCGCATGCGTTCACATGCCAAGGTCTTTTGCCACTGCAAACAAATGAGGTCTGGCTTTCTGCAGATGACTTGGGAATTGAACCCACAGCTGGCCGGCTTTGTAAGCAAGCGCCTTTAACCACTGAGCCATCTCCCTACCCCTGGATGTTAACGACTCACTTACTGCTTGGAGTCTGAGCTGAAAGTGGATGCACCACGTCGTGGCAAGACTTCAGAGGAGGCCCTATTTCCTTCACGCACACTAGCAAGAGAACGTCTGGGTGCTGTCAGTGGGGGTAGGACCAGCCCTGGGCTTTTTCCTAGTTGGCTTATTATTTCCCTAAATAGGTCAGAGAAAATATTTTGAGTAACGCTTGCAGAGTCAATTCCTTAAAGCTGTATGCTAATCGTTTTCTTGATTCCCTGGCGGCGGGGGGGGGGGGGGAATGCCCGAATTGTCTGACCACGCTGTTCCTCTTCTGCTTAATGACTCAAGTTTGGGGGAGAATCCGATGATATTACTCACAGAGGAAGATGGGTTATACAGCCATATTCAGAAAAGAATCAAACACACGAACAACAACGAGACAAACCGAGAACCTAACGGTTTGTCCATGAACTTGAAAGAGGGATTTCATGATACTTTAAAGCCAAGCGCCAATGCTTTGGGCTTATAAAAGAAATAAGCTCTGGGGCTGGGAAGATGGCTCAGAGGCTAAAGGCACTTGCTTGCAAATCCTACCCATCCAGGTTCGATTCCTGAGGGCCCACACAGGGCCAGATGTGCAACGTGGCACATGTGGCTGGAGTCTGTTGGCGGCCACAAGAGGGAGGCCCCGGCGCATGCATTCTGTCTTTCTCAGGTAAATAAAAATATCAAAAAGAAACACAATCTGGGGCTGGAGAAATGGCTTAGCGGTTAAGCGCTTGCCTGTGAAGCCTGAGGACCCCGGTTCGAGGCTCAATTCCCCAGGACCCACGTTAGCCAGATGCATAAGGGGGCGCATGCGTCTGGAGTTCGTTTGCAGTGGCTGGAGGCCCTGGTGCGCCCATTCTTTGTCTCTCTCTATCTGCCTCTTTCTCTCTGTCTGTCACTCTCAAATAAATAAAATTAAAAAAAAAAGAAAAGAAACACAATCTGAATTTATGTGGCTACACGTGAATCAGGAATGCATATGTGTTTGTAAAGGGTTTAAGATCGATAGAGGGCGCGGTGGCACGCAGCTGAAATCCCCGTGCTTGGGAGGCAGAGGAAGGAGAACGATTACGCGAGTGTGAGGCTAGCCGAGACTGCATGAGAACCTGTCTCAACAAACAAACAAACAAACAAGTCCTACATTGATAACTGGGAGTGTCCAGCAACAACTAAATCATGACCTGCTCCTTGTAAGAGAATACCACTCATGAACCCACAGCTATTTCCCACATAGTCGAATCTTTCCAAAAAGAAGTTTTGAACAAAGGAAGCTATACACAAAAGAAAATAGTCTTCATTATTCTAGCAATATAAAATACAGAATCGGACAAAGCAAAGCTATGCTTTTTTTTGGGGGGGGGTTATGCATATTTGGTTGGTCAAATTATAAAGAAACATGAGAAAATGATGCTGATAAGAGTTTGAGGTTCCTCAGGGATAGCAGGGATGGGGAATTTCAAACTGTCCCATGAATGCTAGCTATATGAGATTTGTTAATCTGTACCCTCATGGTAAGGATAAATTCTTAAAATTTTAGACTGTTAGAACTACTAGCCAGGCGTGGTGGCACACGCCTTTAATCCCAGCACTCGGGAGGCAGAGGTAGGAGAATCACCATGAGTTCGAGGCCACCCTGAGACTACAGAGTGGAATTCCAGGTCAGCCTGGACTAGAGTGAAACCCTACCTCAAAAAACCAAGAAAAATAAAAATAAAAATAAACTAGAATTACAAAAAGACCTAACTTCTGTTTTTGTTATTTTTGCATTTTTGCCATGTTGGAGGTTGAAGCCAGACCTCACACAGGCTAGACAAGCACTCTCCCACTAAACTGTATCCTACCTGTGGGACCTCACTACTGATCTACCCATCATGGTGGAGGTGAGGCAGGAGGAGCCCAGGAGACCTGACCTGTAGCTTGTAGGGGGATGGACTGCCATCCGTTTATCCCGGTGTTTAGAACAAGGTTCACAATGCTGCTTCTACTCATTCAGGGCCACAAAACCTGTAGCAGAGGGATCACTCTGTTAAATTCCTACAGAAATGGAAAACTCTAATCCTGGAAAATTAAAGTTTTGTCTAGTTAAGAGTGCCGAATCATATTTTCCTATACGTTCGGATTTTCAGCTTAAGTCTTAAAAATAAATTTGTAATATGTAACTCCTGTGTTTTTTTTGGGGGGGGGGCATGGTTTCGTTGAATCAGGATCCCACGTAATGTAGCCCAGGCTGGCCTTCAACTCACTATGTGGTCTAGTATGGCCTTGAACTCTTGAACTCCGGATCCTTCTGTCTCTACCTCCCAAGTGCTGGGATTACATGTGTAGCCCCACCATATCGGGACCACCATAATTCCCTTTTCTAAAGATAAGTTCTAGACACATCCAGGCTGGATTTACTAAATAAGGAAAATAGGTTAGGCAGCTGGGATTCCTTCCCCAACCCCCAGCTATCTGAAAGGCTAGAAATGATCTGGGGATTGCTGGACAATGGGCTTGTGGTAGGAGTGTCCTTGTGGTAGTGCATAGACTCCCTCTACACACTCCCAGGCTACACAGTGGTTGTTGGGGGTCATGGATAGCAAGGGGACCCCCTGGCTTCAGCAGGGGAACCAGGCAGTTCACCTCCCAGCTGGGCGCAGACACCCACGTTTACCCGTGTACTGGAGAATTCCAAGACAATTACAGTGTACCCCTTGGAGTCTGAGGTTATGCTGGCAAAGGGTCTGGGTAGGAGAGTGCCGGAGGTACCCACACAAGCAGGGGAGGAAGAGGGCAAGATGGGAACAGTCTTTACCTCTAGGGGCTGTAGTTTGGATCTTTTCTTTCCTTTTTTTTTTTTTTTTTTTTTTTGGTTTTTCGAGGTAGGGTCTCACTCTAGCTCAGGCTGACCTGGAATTCACTATGTAGTCTCAGGGTAGCCTCAAACTCTCGGCAATCCTCCTAGCTCTGCCTCCCCAGTGCTGGGATTAAAGACGTGTGCCACCACGCCCGGCTGGATCTTTCCTTTTGAGGTCCCATGCTGCTCAGACTGGCCTTAGAATCTTGGGCACAAGGGGTGCCTCAGCCTCAGTTTTCCCAATAGATGGGGGGGGTACACCTTTCTTGGGGTGTGTGTGTGTGTGTGTGTGTGTTGACGCAGGGTCTCATGTAGCCCAGAATGGCCTCCAACTCAATTTTAGCTGAAGATGACCTTCAACTCCTGATCCTCCTGCCTCCACCCCCCAAGTGCAGGGATCAAAGGCATGTCCCTCCACATCTCACTAGTCAGGATCTTGAATGTCCCTGAAAAGCCCAGCTTGGCACTATTGAGATGTGGTGGAACCTTCAAGGTGGGGCTGTAACGGGAGGGCTTCGGGCCCTTGGGCATGCCCTTGCAAGGGGATGGTGAGACCCCGGGCCCTTTCCTTTTTTTTTTTTCTCCTTTGTTCTTTGCCCACGAGGTGAGTATTTGTCGGTTGGTTGGTACTGAGGAGCGAACCCAGGGCCTTGCACATGCTAAAGAGTCACTCAGCCATTGAGTTAAATGCCTCAGCCCCCAGATAAGTGTGTGTGTTTTTTTTTTTTGCTGCAACCACACACGTCTGCCACAATGTCCTTCTTCAGCAAAGACCCGGAGGGTGCTCCACCCTTGCACGCAAGTTCCCAGGCCACAGGACGGGCCAGCACTGAAGGAAGAAACTAAGCATTGATTAGAAGCGAATCTGGAGGTTAGATTTAATATCCAAGAATGAGTCAGAGTCTAAAAACCGATACTTGAAAAGGTTAAAAAAAAAAAAAAAAAGATACTTGGAACTTCTGGCCTCTGAGGGAAATGTAAAAGGACACAGCAGGCAGCTTATATTCCTTGAGACAGGCTCTCACTCTGTAGTCCCGGCTGTCTTGAACTCACGATGCAGACTAGATTGGCTGTAAAGTCATCATGCTTCACATGCGTAAGCCTTTGGGAGCTGGGATTGTAGGTGAGAGCCACCATGCCTGGATAAAGAAGTTCTTGGCCTGGTGTGGTGGCGCACACCTTCATTCAATCCCAGCACTGGGGAGGCCGTGGTAGGAGCGTCGTGGTGAGTTCAAGGCCAACCTGAGACTGCATGGTGAATACCAGGTCAGCCTGGGCTAGAGGGAGACCTTACCTTGAAAACTCCCCATCAAGAAAGAGAGAGAGAGAGAGAGAGAGAGAATGGGTTAAGGGTACACCAGGGTCTGGTCCTGCAAATGAGCTCCAGATGCATGTGCCACTTTGTGCCTCTGGCTTTACATGGGTACTGGAGAATAGATTCAGTGACAGCAGGCTTTGCAAAGAGAGTGACTTGAACTTGCTGAGTTCCATTTTCCTTTTTCCTTTTTCTTTTCTTTTTTTGGGGGGGGGTGTTTAGAGGCAGGGTCTCACTCTAGCCCAGGCTGACCTACAAGTCACTATGTAGTCTCAGGGTGGTCTTGAACTCACGGCAATCCTCCTACCTCTGCCTCCCGAGTGCTGGGATTAAAGGCGTGCACCACCATGCCTGCCTGCCTTTCTTTCTTTCTTTCTTTCTTTCTTTCTTTCTTTCTTTCTTTCTTTCTTTTTCCCCTTGTTTCTTCTTTCTCCTTTTTCTCTCTTTCTTCCCTTCCTTCTCTCTCTCTCTTTCTTTCTTTCTTTTATTCGTTCATTCATTCTTTGAGAGAGGGCTTCATGCAGTTTCAGGCTGGCCTGGAACTTCTGACCCTCTTGCTTCCACCTTCCCATTGCTGGATTCTAGGTACGCACACCACATCCACTTTATGAGATGCTGGGTCTTAACCACAGGGCTTTTGCAAGCTAGGCAGCTGTAGATCTCCAGCTCTCTTAGAAAACCCAATTGAGGGTGCTGGAGAGATGGCTTAGTGGTTAAAGCAGTTGTCTGTGAAGCCTAAGGACCTGGGTTCGATTCCCTAGTACCCATGTAAGTCAGATGCACAAGGTGGCACGTGCATCTGGAGTTCATTTTCAGTGGCTGGAGGCCCTGCTATGCCCATTCTCTCTCTCTCTCTCTCCTTTTCAAATGAATAAATAAAACTTTTTAAAAAAGAAAACCCAATTGCAAAAACAAACTAGAAGGAGGAGGAAGGAAAGAAGACAGAAGTACAAGACCAAATGATCCATCCCTGGGTTTTTTGTTTTTTTTTTTTTTGAGGGGGGAGGGCAGAATTCAAGGGAGGGTCTCACTGTAGCTCAGGCTGACCTGGAATTCACTGTGTAGTCTCAGGCTGGCCTCGAACTCGCAGCGATCCTCCTATCCCTGCCTCCCGAGTGCTGGGATTAAAGGCATGCGCCACCATACTCTGCCATCCCTTAGTTTTTAAGGGGGCAAGTGTTGTCCCTAAGAGTCATGACTCCTGTTCCCAAGAGTCCCCTGCAGCTCTATTCCCTCCCCATTGCTGCCTCCTTGGCTTGGGCAGAGGAAGGCACCATTGTTCTTCCTTTAATTTTTTTTTTTTGTTTATTTTTAATTATTTATTTGAGAGCGACAGACAGAGAAAGAAACAGGCAGAGAGAGAGTGTGTGTGAGAGAGAGAATGGGCGCATCAGGGCCTCCAGCCACTGCAAACGAACTCCAGACACGTGCGCCCCCTTGTGCATCTGGCTAACGTGGGTCCTGGGGAATGGAGCCTCGAACCGGGGTCCTTAGGCTTCACAGGCGAGCGCTTAACCGCTAAGCCATCTCTCCAGCCCGGGTCCACTTCTCTTACTCTCCTACAGACCATGGCCAGCTCAGTTTAGGAGACGAGGTGGGGGCAGTCCATTCTCCTTTCCCATCAGTGTCATAGGCTCAGAGCACCTGGGGGACGCTGAAGTCCTGGCCTACCTATTGCTTCCCCAGGTGGGGCAACAGCCCCTCAAGCCCTGGCGCTTTGTGGGAGAGGGGTCTGGCACCCTGAGACTCTCCTCTCTCCTTTCCCTACCCCACCCCTCCAGTCACACCTTGTCCCCAGGTTCACACCAAGCCCCCCCCTCCCCGCTGTTTTGTTGATACCACAATTGATCTGCCTGCTCAATCTGTTGGAGACCAGACTCTTGGAGACTTTATTATGTCACTCTACAGAAGCTGTGAAGCCATGGTTCCCCACAGCCTGTCTGGTGCCGCCTTCACAAATGGGGACCTGTTCTGTTGGTGGGGCCTCGGAGTTCAGCTCAAGGAGGCCGGGAGTGAGACCCTGCACCCTGCGGCGGCGGCAGCTTCTGTTGGACGCCCAGTGCTGACCCCCTCTTCCCGGGCAGTCCCCAACCACCCAGTGCGGGAGGCACAGCACCCAGGTAAGGAAGGTGGGGAGAGAGGTGCTGCCCCAACCCCGGGTCCTTTCCTTTGGGGTAGGCAGATGGGAGACCTTGGCTCATTTCCTTCTGGGACCTTCTGCTGAGTGTTGCATGGTCCATTAGGGGTGGAGGTGGGGGCGGGGGAGAAAGGGTGGGGCATAACTTATACTCCGATGGGGCATTCTTTTGAGACTCAAAATAGCACCAGTAATAATAATTGCTTAGGACCTTGTAAGACGCAGGACTGTTCCGATGAACGGGCTGTTTGATTACAGTGCAGGGTCCAGGGCAGGTTGCACCCCAAAGGGGTTATTCAGTGAGTCAGAAAGGGGCTCAGGAATTTGGATTTTTAATCTTTAAAAAAAAAATTTCATTTTTATTGATTTGTTAGAGATGGGGGGGGGGTTTAGAGAATGGGTATGCCAGGGCTCTAGCCACTTCAAACGAACTCCAGATGCACGTGCCATCACGTGCATCTGGCTTACATGGGACCTGGAGAATCGAACCTGGGTCCTTTGGCTTCACAGGCAAGCACCTTAACCACTAAGCCATCTCTCCAGCCCATGGACTTTTTTTTTTTTTTTTTTTTTGGTTTTTCGAGGTAGGGTCTCACTCTAGCCCAGGCTGACCTGGAATTCACTATGGAGTCTCAGGGTGGCCTCGAACTCAAGGCGGTCCTCCTACCTCTGCCTCCCGGGTGCTGGGATTAAAGGCGTGGGCCACCACGCCCGGCTAGCCCATGGATTTTTAATCTTTATTTATTTATTTATTTGAGAGAGTAAGAGAAAGAGGGAGAGAGAGAGACAGAGAGAGAGAGAATGGCCACACCAGGGCCTGTAGTCACTGCATATGAACTCCAGACGCATGTACCGCCTTGTGCATCTGGCTTACGTGAGTCCTGGGGAATTGAACCTGGGTCCCTTAGCTTTGCAGGCAAACGCCTTGACTGCTAAGCCATTTCTCCAGCCTGAGGAGACCTTTTTGAGAAGTCTACACCCTATCTGTGGAGTGTGTCTTTCTTTCTGAGCATCTTTTTTTTTTTTTTTTCTCAACCCTGGTGCTTAAAGTCTGTATTACAATATCTTTAATAAAATCCCAACACTGGTTTATAAAAAAAAGTAATGTTAATAAGGCATCTCAGAGGACCCTCATGTCTGAAATCTCTCCAGCCCTAGTGTATTTATATTAAAAAAAGAGTCCTTATCTGATATTGAAATTCAACTACATGTCCTATGTTTTTATCTGCTAATTCTGGCCATCCAACTCACGGTTCCATTTGTCTGCATGACAAATTTCTTGGGAGCCTTTCCTAACATCCCCATCTCATTTTGAGAGGGGGGGTAGAGTTAGGGTGACTGGACCCCTGAAGGTGAGAAGCGCAATCTTTTCCTTGCCTAGTTCCCCAGACCTGTTTTTGCACACAGCCAGGACTTCTCCTGGGAGGGAGGTCTTTCATAGGATTTAAACACTGTGGTTGGCCAAGCTCAGACCCTGACCTTTTCCTGAGACAGCCCCCAACCCTAACCAACCAGCTGGCCCTCTGGGTCACCTGAAGACAGCCCACCCCCATAAGGTCATAAATACCTTTGCAAGGGGAAGGCAGACTGTCTTGTCATTCTGGCCACTTGGGAACTTCCAGCTGTGGGGTGAGCTTTTCCTCCTCTGGGCCTGGGTTGGCTTGGTCCCCTCGCCCTCAATCTCCACAGAGCTCCTTGATCCTCTCCAGCTCCTCACATGGCAGGAGTTCCTTTCCACACTTTTTCCCTCAAACCCTCCACGTGGGATCTTTATTTTATTTTATTTTATTTTATTTATCTTATCTTATCTTATCTTATCTTTTTGGTGTTCCGAGGTAGGGTCTCACTCTAGCTCAGGCTGACCTAGAATTTACTATGTAGTCTCAGGGTGGCCTCAAACTCACAGCGATCTTTTTGGTGTTCCGAGGTAGGGTCTCACTCTAGCTCAGGCTGACCTAGAATTTACTATGTAGTCTCAGGGTGGCCTCGAACTCACAGCGATCCTCCTACCTCTGCCTCCCAAGTGCTGGGATTTTAAAAGTGTGCGCCACCACCCCCGGCCTTCCACATGGGATCTCTAGCCACATAGGTGCCTTTCCTTGGCTCTACTTCCCTCAATAAATATAATAGTTTAATAATTATCCTTCTCAGTTTTCTGTTTTGGTCAATTCTTTGATTAAAATTAGAAACGAACCTAGGGTTTGGGGTTTAAGGACTTTCCTGGACCCCTAGCACCCCGTTACAATTTGACTCACTTTTTTTTTGTGTGTGTGTTTTTTGAGGTAGGGTCTCACTGTAGCCCAGGCTGACCTGGAATTCACTATGTAGTCTCAGGGTGGCCTCGAAACTCACGGCAATCCTCCTACCTCTGCCTCCCTGAGTGCTGGGACTAAAGGCGTGCGCCACCACGCCCGGCTAGACTCACTTGTTTTTGAGACAGAGTCTTACTATGTAGCCCAGATTGGCCTTGAACTCATGGTGGTTGTGCCTCAACCTCCTCAGTGTCAGGACAAGCACGAACCCTGCCAGTTTCAGTCAAGTTGTCCCATGTATGGAGTAGAGACATGGCTTTCTGGGAAAGAAAGGGAGGCCCCCTGGCCACCCTCCATGCAGGACGACTGGTCACTCACAAGGAAAACTTTCCTGGGCCACAAGCCTCGGGCCTGGCACTCCAAGGCTATCATGTGTCACCCTGTTCCACGTTTCTCACCTGGAGGAATGACTGAGTATCCTGACAAGCCTCAACCTCTTGGGAGAGCTGGTACTAAAGGGACGGATGGGAAAGGTCGGGGAATTGATAGAAGATCTGTGCGAGTAACTACAGTGACTTGATCTTTGACAAAGGCGCCAACCACGTACACTGGAGAAGACGTGGCACCTTCAACCAATGGTGCTGGACAAACTGGGTAACCACACGTAGAAAAATGAAACTAGATCCACTCCTCCCACCTTGCACAAAAATCAACTCCAAGCGGGTTAAAGACCTCACCACAAGACCTGAAACAAAATCAACTCCAAGCGGGTTAAAGACCTCACCACAAGACCTGAAACTCCTCTTAAATGAATGGAAGAAAAAATAAGGGGGATGCGCCATGGTATAGGAGTGGAGGAAGACTTTCTGAACAATATCCCAGTAGCCCAGGAAATTAAACAATCACCCAACCAGTGGGATCTCATGAAGCAAAGCGTTTGTGGGTTGGAGAGATGGCTCAGTGGTTAATGCACTTGCCTGCAAAGCCTAAGGACCCAGGTTCGATTCCTCAGGACCCACGTAAGTCAGATGCACAAGGTGGCACATGTGCTTGGAGTTCATTTGCAGTGGCTGTAGGCCCTGGTGTGCCTAGTCTCTCTCTCCATCTGCCTCTTTCTCACTCTCAAACTAAAATATTTTTTTTAAAGAAATTCTTTTGTACAGACAAACATACCATAAACAGAGCCAGCAGACTACCCACACAATAGGAGGAAATTTTGATAGCTATACTACTGACAGAGGCCTAGTATCTAGAATCTACAAAGAACTTAAAAGACTAAACAATTAAAAAAAAAAAAAATCAAACATCCTGCTCAAAAAAATGCGGCACAGAATTGAATAGGGAATTCTCTAAGGAAGAAATACAAATGGCTAATACTCACTTAAGAAAATATTCAACATCTTTAGCCATCAGGGAAATGCAAATTAAAACAACTATGAGATTTCCCTTACACCAGTCAGGATGGCAATCATTAAATAAATCAAGAGAAGCCGGGCATGGTGGTGCACGCCTTTAATCCCAGCACTCGGGAGACAGAAGTAGGAGGATTGCTGTGAGTTTGAGGCCACCCTGAGACTCCGTAGTGAATTCCAGGTCAGCCTGAGCTAGAGTGAAACCCTACATTGAAAAACAAACAAACAAAAAGACAGACAGAAAGAAAAAAAAAAGATCAAACAAGGGGGCTTGAGAGATGGATTAGTGGGTAAGGTGTTTGCCTGTGAAGCCTAAGGACTCAGGTTCGATTCCCTAATACCCATGTAAGCCAGCTGCACATCTGGAGTTCATTTGCAGAGGGCTTGGTGCACTCTTTTTTTTTTTTTCTCTCTCTCTCTGTCTCTCAAATAAACAAATAAAAAAAATTTTTTTTTGAGGTAGGGTCTCATTCTAGCTCAGGCTTACCTGGAATTCACTATGGAGTCTCAGAGTGGCCTTGAACTCACAGCGATCCTCCTACCTCTGCCTCCCAGAGTGCTGGGATTAAAGGCGTGCGCCACCATGCCCGGCTTAAATAAAATATATATTTTTTTAAAAAGTCAAATGATAATAAATGCTGACAAGGATGTGGGAAAAGAGAAACCTTCATCCACTCCTGATGGGAGTGAACCCCCCCCCCCCACACAACCACTATGGAAATCAGTATGAAGACTCCTGAAAAAGATGAAAACAGGGTTATGTGAGCTGCTGGGGGGAAATGGCAGTCAGGGGACACTGCTATACAAAAGCGACCAGCCTGACAAGATGTAATGGCCCCCAATGGCCCTCTGACTGGCTAAGAGACTCAGTGGAAAGGAACCCATAGCTGGAACTGGGAACTGGGTCAGAATCCTATGGAGACCAAGATTATGGACTCCAATGAGAAGTTCCTAATAGTCTTTGGCCAGAAGAGAAGCTACACCCATCAAAAGCTCTCTAAATTAACAACGCTTATCCTCTTAAACCTATGCTGATCTCACTCTCCACTGGAGAATCTGTTTTTCTTTTTCAGAAGGCAGGAAGAACTCTATCAACAAGGCCAGAAAAGGTAGCTGACTCCCTGGCAGGAGATGAACAACCCCCTTTGCACATCAGCCCCGGGCCCAGGTGAAACCACAGGGGAACTGGCGAGATGAGCAAGAGCGCTGCTCCCACCGTGAGCCTGACAACCTGCGCCAGGGTGAAGGAGACAGACACTGAGAATACTCAAAATGTACCAAAGCAGAAATCCAGAAGCTGTTGAGAGCTCAACACTGAAGTAGACTTAAAACACACCCACCATGGCTCAGGGAGTTCTGTGGGAGAGGGAGTGGAAATATTGTAAGAGCCACAGGGTGGGAGGAAATATCCAGAGGCACTGCCCCCCCCCCCAACTGCACAATGACTGACGGCCGCTCTCACAACACATAACCCACAACTCCACGGTGCATACCAGCAATCCCACTAAGAGGGGGCCCCTCAGTGGAGTGGGGGCAGGGAGGAGGGAAATGGTGGTACCCACACATGATGTGTTCACACATAGTTCCTACTTGAGGGCTGGAGAGATGGCTTAGTGGTTAAGCGCTTGCCTGTGAAGCCTAAGGACCCCAGTTCGAGGCTCGATTCTCCAGGACCCACGTTAGCCAGATGCACAAGGGGGCGCACACATCTGGAGTTCGTTTGCAGAGGCTGGAAGCCCTGGAGCACCCATTCTCTCTCTCTTTCTCTCTCTTTATCTGCTTCTTCCTCTCTCTGTCACTCTCAAATAAATAAAAAAATGAACAACAAAAAAAAAATAAATTTAAAAAAGTTCCTACTTGATTGAAAAAAAAAAAAAAAAGGGCTGCAGGGATGGCTTAGCGATTAAGGCATTTGCCTGCAAAGCCAAAGGACCCAGGTTCGATTCCCCAGGACCCACGTTAGCCAGATGCACAAGGGGGCGCACGTGTCTGGAGTTCGTTTGCAGTGGCTGGAGGCCCTGGAGCGCCCATTCTCTCTCTCTCTCTCTCTCTCTCTCTTTATCTGCTTCTTCCTCTCTCTGTCACTCTCAAATAAATAAAAAAACGAACAACAACAAAAAAAAATAAATTTAAAAAAGTTCCTACTTGATTGAAAAAAAAAAAAGGGCTGGAGGGATGGCTTAACGATTAAGGCATTTGCCTGCAAAGCCAAAGGACCCAGGTTCGATTCCCCAGGACCCACGTTAGCCAGATGCACAAGGGGGCGCACGCGTCTGCAGTTCGTTTGCAGTGGCTGGAGGCCCTGGCACGCCCATTCTCTCCCTCTCTCTCTTTCTCTGTCAAATAAATAAATAAAATAATTTTTTTTAAAAGAAAGAGAAAAGAAAAAGAATGGAACTGTGGAGAGCAAAGGAGAGCTGGCATCCTTTGAGCGCTCGCTAGTCCAGGCACCTTGCCAAACAGCTTCATGCATATCAATTCATTTAATCCTCCCAACAGCCCTGAGGCACCCACAGGGTTTACTGATTCTAAGTCACAGGATTTTTTTTATTGTGTCCGTTCCCACCACCCCCCCCCCAACACCACCCCACATTTTAACATGTCTCAAATCCTGGTGCATCTCACAATCAATGGTCTGCCAGTAGTTTATTTGGCAGCATTTAAAATTCTTCACGAACACACAATGCTGGAGCAGTCATAATGAATGGCACATTTGATTTGATGAACTAGAGTGGGAATTACTATCATCCCCATTGTGAGGCTCCTAAATGGAGTTAATTTAATAGATAAAGATGTCTTAGAGTTCAGTAACGCCCAAGGTCACGGAGCAAGCAAGCCATAGCCTACTGTGTAGCTGAGGAAAAAGCCTACAATAAGACCAAGGAAAGAGGCAAGAGTTTAGAAGACAGAAGGATGCTTTTGCCCAGTGCTCAACTCTAGCCACCAGCTGAATCACCTGGGAAACTTTCTTTTTTCTTCTTTTGGTTTTTTTGAGGTAGGGACTCACTGTAGTCCAGGCTAACCTGGAACTCACTATGTGTTCTCAGGGTGGCCTCGAACTCACGGCAATGCACCAACTCTGTCTCGCAAGTGCTGGGATTAAAGGCGTGCGCCACCACGCCCGGCTCTTTTTTCCTTAAAAAAAAAAAATTTATTTTTATTTATTTGACGGAGAGAAAGAGGGAGAGAGAGAGAGAATGGGTGCACCAGGGCCTCCAGCCACTGCAAACGAACTCCAGACACGTGCGCCCCCTTGTGCATCTGACTAACGGGGGTCCTGGGGAATCGAACCTGGGTTCTTTGGTTTTGCAGGCAAACGTGTCAACTGCTAAGCCATCCCTCCAGCCCCACCTGGGAAACTTTAGATGGGCCCAGTCCCCAGGTGCAACCACAGAAGTTCAGCCTGAGTGTCTTCCTGTTGGAACAACTGGGAAAGACCAATGGAGGAAAGGCTCAAAGGCTGGAGGGATTTCAAGAGCAAAGGCGTACACGAGAGGCCTGGGGTATATGTAGGGCTCAGCCTATTGGCGGCTATGTTGTGTGTGTGTGGGGGGGGGGGGGAGTGAGTCTGTGGAAGAAGGAAGAGGAGAACACTGGGGGAGTCTGAAGTTCTGGAATCTTTAGAAGAGAAAGCAATAGGCTGGAGAGATGCCTTAGTGGTTAAGGCGCTTGCCTGCAATGCCAAAGGACCCAGGTTCGACTCCCCAGGATCCATGTAAGCCAGAAGAGAAAGCGAGTCTCCATTCTGAGGGTTTGGCCATCTTTCTTAGTCTGCTGAGGGCAGAGGGAGGAGCAGGGATTGGTGGCAGGCACACAGAGTCTCCACTTGCTAGTGGGGCCGCACGGACACACTACTTCTCTCCACGCCTCAGCTTCTCCCACTAAAACGTCCCGGGGCGAATCGCTCCATATGGGACTCAGTGAGAACGCGGTTCCCACAGTGCCTAAGACTTTGAGAAGTGACGCCAAGGCACCCGTTCATTTGGAAGCACCAAGGGCAAGGCACGGATGGCCCCTTGCACATCACAGCTGAAGTGCCTCAGGGGTAGTGTGCAAGGCAAGTATGAATGAGAACGCCAGGTGGAAATTTGGAGGGGCAGGAAAAGTCCCCCGTGTGTGAGCTGAAGCTTGGATCTAATCACTGACTTGTGTCTTTTCACCTCGGTGTGTGTGTGTGGGGGGGGCTCAGCTTCTCCAGTCTGGGTTCACTTCACTTCCAACTCTGTTCTCTGTGCTGGGTAGAAAGTCTGGTAAAGATAAGCATGAACTCTCCTCCTCTCCTCTCCTCTCCTCTCCTCTCCTCTCCTCTCCTCTCCTCTCCTCTCCTCTCCTCTCCTCTCCTCTCCTTTCTTCTTCTCTCTTCTCCACTTCTCTCCTCTCCTCTCCTCTTCTCTCCTCTCCTCTCCTCTCCTCTCCTCTCCTCTCCTTTCTTCTTCTCTCTTCTCCACTTCTCTCCTCTTCTCTCCTCTCCTCTCCTTTCTTCTTCTCCTCTCCTCTCCTCTCATCTCCTTTCTTCTTCTCTCTTCTCCACTTCTCTCCACTTCTCTCCACTTCTCTCCTCTCCTCCCCTCTCCTCCCCTCTCCTCTCCTCTCCTCTCTTCTCCTCCCCTGTCCCCTTCCTTTTTCTTTTTCCAGGTAGGGTCTCGCTCTAGCCCAGGCTGACCTGGAATTCACTAGGGAGTCTCAGGGTGGCCTCGAACTCACAGCGATCCTCCCACCTCTGCCTCCCGAGTGCTGGGGGTTAAAGGCATGCACCACCATGCCTGGCTAGCTTTTCCAACTGCAATCTCTCTCCCCGCCCCCACACCTCTTTGATATTTAAAAATAGGGCTGCCAGTGGAACAGCTGTGGCCTTCTGTTGTTTGTTGGCACTTGTGGGTTGGTCTGATTTGCGCAACTAGATGTCCAGCGGCTGGAGGGCAAAGATGCCTGGTTTCTGTCCTTTTACTTGCTCAGTGATCCGGGTCAGACACAAACACACAAACACGGCCAAAAGCTGAGGGGACAGCGCAGCCAGGGAAGCAGGGGAGAACCCAGTGGTGGCATAGGCCAGGGGGAGGGGAGGTTCCTTTCTCACGGTAGGGGATGATGGAAGCCCAGGGCCTTGTGCACGCAGAGCAAGTGCGTCCTAAGCACAGAGCCACACCCAACTCCTCAGCCACTGCTTTCAACTTGAGAAAGGCTTTGATAGGCTGAGAGTCAAAAAAAAAAAGTGCCCTCTCTTGGGCTGGAGAGATGGCTTAGTGGTCAAGGCGCTTGCCTGAGAAGCCTAAGAGCTCATGTTCGAATCTCCAGGTCCCACGTAGCACAGTGACGCAAGCACGCAATGCAGCACATGCACACAAGGGGGCGCACACGTCCGGAGTTTGTTCACAGTGGCTGAAGGCCCTGGTGTGGCCATTCTCTCTCTCTCTCTCTCTGCCTCTTTTGCTCTCAAAATAAATAATAAATATTTAAATTTTTGAAAAGTACCTCTCTATGGCTGAAAGAATGTAAGAGCCAAAGGAAGGGTAGGACTCCTTACAACGTGCTCCCTCCAGACACAAAATGGCCTGGATATATCCATGACCTCACAGTGCCTGACACTACCTACACAAGACCATCATAAGAGGAGGAAAAGATGACATCAAAATAAAAAAGAGAGACTGATTGAGATGGGGAGGGGATACGATGGAGAGTGGAGTTTCAAAGGGGAAAGTGGGGGGAGGGAGGGTATTAACATGGGATTATTTTTTTTAATAATCATGGAAGTTGTTAATAAAAAATTGAAAAAGAAATAAAATAAATAAAAAGTAAAAAAAGAAAAAAAGTACCTCTCTGGAGCTCTGCACCCTGGCACAACCTTCCTGCTGGTGGGGCTGTGGTAACCACCGCCCCCCCACCCCCCCCAACTCTGCACCTCATCTTGGGATTAAGCTCTCCTCACCAGAAATCATTCAGCAAAATGAGTTATTAAAAGCCGGTTAACTACTCCTGCCTCTGGTAGCTTCTGCTTAACAACATCTCCTGGGGAGCAGCTGTCAAGAGCGGGGCCCCTGTGGCACTGGCTGGCGGGAAGATGACTCATTTCCATAGAGCCCCCCCACCCCCTTCAGCTCTGTCCCTGTCTCTCGGATGACTAATCCCTTTTAGAGATGAGCTCATTGCCCCTCCTGACCCCCCCCCCCCCCCACACACACACACTAAAAGAGCAGAGCCCTAGCCTAAGACTTTGGGGAGGAATCTTAATTCCAGATCAGAGAAGTCCTTGGCTGAGGCTGACAGAAGCCTAGGGGTTAGGATCAGACAGAAGCTCTGCTGCCCACCTGCCCTGCTCCTCGCTTCTCTCACCCGAGGGTGCCCACAGGATTTGGGGTGGGGTGGCCCCAGTGCTACCCTGGAGGTGTCTGACATCAGGCTGACTCTCTTGGTGGGCCCTCCAAATCTTCATTACATGGTCAGTAAATGTCAAATCAATCACACAGCGCCCTGGGAATCCTCCAAAGAGAGGCAGGCTTTTAGAAGACATTGGTTCTGTAAAGCAAAGATTTGCACTCACAGTGGATGGCTCAACAGCATTCAGTCAGTCTGGCACTACCTCCTCGCCCATGCTAGCTACCTTTGAGGGCCACTGTGCCCAGGCTAGGGCACAGCGCATAGAAAAGGGGCAGAAAGGTGAGTTGCCAAGCCCTCGGGGACAACTTGCTAACGCATGCAGGCCACACTTGGTCTTTTCTTTTCTTTTTCGGTTTTCCAAGGTAGGGTCTCGTTCTAGCTCAGGCTGACCTGGAATTCACTATGTAGTCGCAGGGTGGCCTCGAACTCATGGCGATCCTCCTACCTCTGCCTCCCTGAGTGCTGGGATTAAAGGTGTGCCCACCATGCCAAGCTCAATCTTGGTCTTTCTGACTGAGGTGTCCCACACGGGCCTCCATCTCCCACTCTTCATTCAGGAGTCAGCCTGTCGGCTTGTTCCAGGAGGGTAACAGACTAGAAGGCATGAAGGAAACAGACCCCCAGTTTAAACCTGCAGCCCGAGTGTACTTCGGAGAGTCCATGGAGAACGCTGTCTGTTTTGCTAACTACCAACATGCTCTACCCAGCAGAAAGGCCGAGGTGGATATCAAACCAGCCACCACTGTACCTCAGCCCAAGGGTTTCTGTTAGGGCCTGGCAGGGGTCACCAGGGCCAGCACCGTGGCCACTGGCTTGAGGCTGAGATCCGAGGTTGGACTGGTTCCAACTCCACATTCTGTTTTCATCTGCCAGAGCTGGGAAGCCTTGACGCTGGGGTACAGGAGGCAAGTGGTAGAGGGAAATGGAACTGTGGAGCTCCTACCCCAGGCTGGAGAGATGGCTTAGCGGTTGAGGCACGTGCCCGCGAAGCCTAAGGACCCAGGTTCGATTCTCTAGGTCCCACGTAAGCCAGATGCACATGGTGGTGCACGCGTCTGGAGTTCGTTTGCAGTGGCTGGAGGCCCTGGCGTGCCCATTCTCTCTCTCTCTCTCTCTTTGTCTTAAATAAATAAATATAAATCTACCCCAGGCTGGGAGCCAGGTGGGTGCTTTCCAAGGGGACAGTCCCCAGAGTCATTGCACGGGCTTGGGGAAGTTGGGGGAAGGAACGGGTACGAAAGAACGTGGAGCACAGACTCCATCAGCCAAAGCTCTGTCTACTGGAGGCCCTGGCTCAGCCTTCAGTCCAGAGAATATGGCAGGCACCTGAGTCTACCGTGCAGGGGACACCTGCTGTGGTCCAGATGCCTGCTCCAGGCTTGTGGGTGTCACAGGAGATCGGGTGTGTGTGTGTGTGGGGGGGAACAGCTGAGGTTCGGAGCTGTTCATGACTGTAAGGTTCAGGAGTGACCAAGACCACGGAGACCACTCTGAGGCAAAGATGGAAGTTTTTATTTGGAGGTGGGGGGTGGGCACGAGCTGCCAGGACTGACTCTCGAGAGCGGAGCAGTCAGTAGTTTGGGGTTACAGAGCTTTATAGGCTCTTCAGTTGGGGGAAGGTGAGGAAGGGAAGGAATTTCTTTGTTGGGGCCGTAAATCTCTGTTCTTTACATTAGCTGAGACCACAAGTGACCCAGTGAGAGATAGGGGGGCAGTGAATCTAGATGTGGAGCCTTGTTATGCAGGGGAGGGAGGATGGCTGGACAGTTTCTTGAGGGATGTGGATGACACCCCTGTCGCCCTCCTGCTGTGACTCCATTTGGGCCTGACCTAACAATGACCTTGTCCAAGGTCAGAGAACCGGCACCGCTTGGGAGGGATTGCAGCTCATTGTCTGCCCAACTCCGAATTGGCTTTCCTTCTACCTTACTGACTCGCCTCTGCTCCTGAGCGCAGAGATGGGACTCAGACCGCCCCCTACACCCCCATGGCTCCATTTGGTCCGTTCCGTACACTGGCGCCCATCCGTGTCACTGACGCACAGCCCCGCAGCATCACCCTCCGGGTCTAGCGCTCGAGCCCCTTCCACGGTCAGGAGGGACCCACTGTCTGCTCTCCAGCTCTCTGTGTTTTCTCTATTGCCTTGCCGGAGAGGAGGCACAGACCCCCTCCCACCCCCGACAATGCGTGGTCCCAGGGAACAGCTTGGACTTCCCTGCTGGAACCTGCCTGGGGCTGTTGCGCAGTCGGTAAGAAGGCTCGTCTACTTTGCATGAAGGCCTGGGTTTGATCCCTAGCATCACATCACCGAGTGTGGTGGCACATGCGCCTATAATCTCAGCACTCGAGGGCTGGAGGATCTGAAGTTCAAGGTCATCCTCCGTTACGCATCAAGCTCAAGGCCTACATGAGATTCTACCTTAAACAAACAAACAAAAAAAAAAAAAAAAAAAAAAAAGAAAGAAAGAAAAAAAAAGCCGGGCGTGGTGGCGCACGCCTTTAATCCCAGCACTCGGGAGGCGGAGGTAGGAGGATTGCCGTGAGTTCGAGGCCACCCTGAGACTCCATAGTGAATACCAGGTCAGCCTGGGCTAGAGTGAGACCCTACCTCGAAAAACAAAAACCAACCAAACAAAAAAACCCACCAGTCATAATAGTAGTCCCCTGAAACAGATGGACCACCTTGCTCTAAGGTGGTCTTTAAATTTAGACTGACTCTGTCAGCCAAGAAAGTTCTGTTTGAAGCCGGGCGTGGTGGCGCACGCCTTTAATCCCAGCACTTGGGAGGCAGAGGTAGGAGGATCACCATGAGTTCGAGGCCACCCTGAGACTATATAGTGAATTCCAGGGCAGCCTGAGCCAGAGTGAGACCCTACCTCAAAAAACAAACAAACAAACAAACAAAAACAAAAGGCAAAAAAAAACAAAGAAAGTTCTGTTGTGTTTCCTGTATAGGATGGTCACGGGGGCTTCCAAGGCCTCCATTGCAGGCTGAATTGTGTCTCCCAAAATCCATGCCGAGGTCCCAGTGCTCCTGGAAGAGATATCTAAGGTGAAGGAGGCTTTCATCACATCTGACGAGCATCACTGTGAGAAGAAGACATGAGGAGCCAGGCACACAACAGAAGGACACCCAGGTAGGGACACCCAGGGAAGAGACAGCCACCTTCGAGGCCGGGAGAGATGACCGTTGAAGAGACCAAACCCGTAACACCTTGACCTCAGGTTTAAGCCAGGGACACTGTGGGTTAAGCTGCCTAGTGGTCGAGCTGTCGCTGAGCCACAGAAGACTTCCTTCTCCAGTTGGAGCTCAGTTTGCTGCCGCAGCCTAGGCAGCAGCAGGGCGCTCCGGATGCAAAGCCTCCTTCCTAAACCTTGATCAGGAGGCCGTGTTTATATTTATCCTGCGAACTGCAGGGGACTGTTTATACCCGGAGAAATAGACTCCCCTGAAAGACTGGTCAGCCAGATGCTTCCGCCAAGCCTGCTGGCTTCCTTCAGGTTCTTGTCATTGAGCCACCTCCCCCGCCCCAATCTTGCTCTTACTATCCTCACCCCCACTTTGGGCCCAGGGTCACAGTCTTATCTTTCTGAAGATATTCAGGTTTCTTGAGGCTGATGGAAACTGGATGAGCCAAGGGTACGCGCTTTGCAAACAAGTCCTGCGCCCGCTGGGTCTCTCTCAGATGCAGCACCATGCTAGGACGGTAGGAGGCGCTCAATAAGCAGAACAAGAGTTTTCCTTTAATAACATGAGTCTGGGGACTGGAGAGAAGGCTTAGTGGTTAAGGCGCTTGCCTGCAAAGCCAAAGGGCACCGGTTTGATCTCCCAGGACCCACGTTAGCCAGATGCACAAGGTGGCACACGCATCTGGAGTTGGTTTGCAGTGGCTGGAGGCCCTGGCACACCCATTCTCTCTCTCTCTCTCTTTCTCTCTCCACTCTCTGCAAATTTGAGATCATCCTGGGCTTCATAATGAGTTCAAGGCCAGTGTGGAATATAGAAAGAAACCCTGTCTTGGCCTAGGGAGATGGCTCAGTGGGTCAGAATGTTCGCTGTGCAATCACGAAGACCTGAGTTCCTTCCGCCCACCTCTTCCTCAATAGCCAAAGGAAGGGTAGGACTCCTTACAACGTGCTCCTCCCAGACACAAAATGGCCTGGATATCCATGACCTCACAGTGCCTGACACTACCTACACAAGACCATCATAGTAGGAGGAAAAGATGATGACATCAAAATAAAAGAGAGACGGATTGAGAGGGGGAGGGGAGATGATGGAGAATGGAGTTTCAAAGGGGAAAGTGGAGGGAGGAAATTACAGTCATGGAAGTTGTCAATAATAATAATAAAAAAAGCCATGTGTGGCCTCACATGCCTGTAATCCCAGCCCCGAGGCAAGCCGAGACAATGAAGAGTGCTAGGGCTTGCTGGAAAACTGGTGAGCTTCTGGTTCAGTGAGAGAGGCCCCCCAAGAGAATACGGCAGAAGAGTGACAGGGGAGGACACCCAATGGTCCCGTGGCTTCTGCACGTATGTGTGTGGGGAGTACACATCTGCACACACACGCGTACACTACACACACCACATACCATACGTACATTCCAAAAAATTTAAACAAAAGAAACATTGTCTCAAAAAAAAAAAAAAAAAAAACCCTCAATAGCCGAGCGTGGTGACGCACGCCTTTAATCCCAGCACTCAGGAGGCAGAGGTAGGAGGATCTCTGAGAATTCGAGGCCACCCTGAGACTACATAGTGAATTCCAGGTCAGCCTGGGCTAGAGTGAGACCCTACCTCGAAAAACCAAAAACAAACAAACAAACAAAAAAACCCTCAATAAATTAATTTACTCATATCTTGATAAACTGTGAAATGTCTCTGCTAACTCCCTTTAAACTTTTTTTTTTTTTTTCCCTAGAGGAGGGACAAAGCCCTTGAATTTGGTATGTACCTAAGGCTTCTCTCTCTCTCTCTCTCTCTTTTTAAGTTATGTATGGTCTTGAACTCTTTTTTAAAAAAATTTCTTTTTGCTTATTTTTATTTATTTATTTGAGAGCAACAGACAGACAGAGAAGCAGGCAGAGAGACAGAGAGAGAGGGAGGGAGAGAATGGGTGCGCCAGGGCCTCCAGCCACTGCAAACGAATTCCAGACGTGTGCGCCCCCTTGTGCATCTGGCTTACATGGGTCCTGGGGAATCGAGCCTCGAACTGGGGTCCTTAGGCTTCACAGGCAAGCGCTTAACCACTAAGCCATCTCTCCAGCCCCTGGTCTTGAACTCTTGATCCTCCTTCCTCTAACACCTAAGTGCTGGGATTACAGGTGTGCACCAAGACTAGACACACTTAACTTCTTTTGTTTTTGATTTTTCCAGGTAGGGTCTCACTCTAGCCCAGGCTGACCCGGAATTCACTATGAAGTCTCAGGGTGGCCTCGAACTCACGGGCGATCCTCCGAACCTCTGCCTCCCGAGTGCTGGGATGAAAGGCGTGCGCCACCGCGCCCAGTTTACCCCCTACTTCTTGATCTGCTTTCTTGGACCTCTGAGGACAGGACCTCCCACGCAGGCTGTGCTTCTGGGGAGCCCACAAGGTTCCAGCTGAGCCCTGGCCACACTGCTCAGAGTATTATCTTACCAGGGTGTGGCCACACTGTGACCCTTGAGTTTCAGTAGGGACAGTGTGAACTGCGAGCAATGGTGAGGTCACCCAGGCTACTTCGGCCAGGCAGTGTTCAGGAAGACAACGCTTACAGGAGCGACAAGAGAAAGCAGACATGCCAAGGCTTCCTGGTTTCCACACTGGCGACACACTGGCACACTTTGACTTCCGGGTGCCGCCACATGACTGTGTTCTTTCTACAGGAATTATTTGAGTAGCTGTGTCCACGTGACTGTGGATAAAACAGCCTTCCGGTGACAGTCTATGGCAATTCTGTGACATGACCTCAACCAACTAACACCCATCCCATGTGTGTAGATGACAAGACAACCACAGGTTTTCAATTTTTATTTTTAAAATTCCAGTCACTGAACTGACATTTTCCTCACCAAAGCTTGTGTGGGGCTTTATGGTTTTAGAGATCATCTTAAAAATATTTTGTTTGGAGAGATGGCTCAGTGGTTCCTTGCAAATCAATTGCCTTGGTTTGATGACCCGGTAACCATGGAAAGCCAGATGCATAAAGTGGTGCATGCGCCTGCAGTTTGTCTGCAGAGGCAAGAAGCTCTGGCTTACCCACATTCATATTCTCTCTCCCTGCCCCTCTGTCAAATAAATAAATACTTAAAATTATTTTAATTTTAGTTTCTTTTTATTTTAATTTAAGATTTATTTTTATTTATTTGAGACATTGAGAGGGAGAGAGAGAGACAGAGAGTGAGAATGGGCATGCCAGGGCCTTTAAGCCACCGCAAATGAACTCCAGATGTATGTGCCACCATGTGCAGCTGGCTTACATGGGACCTGGAGAATCAAATCTGGGTCCTTAGGCTTTGCAGGCATGCGCCTTAACTGCTAAGCTGTTTCTCCAGTGCTTTTAATTTTAATTTTTTTTTTTTTTTAGTTTTTTGTGGTAGGGTCTCACTCTAGCCCAGGCTGACCTGGAATTCACTATGTAGTCTCAGGGTGGCCTCGAACTCATGGCGATCCTCCTACCTCTGCCTCCCGAGTGCTAGGATCAAAGGCGTGCGCCACCATGCCTGGCTCTTAATTTTAATTTTTAAATGAGAATGACAGAGAGGAACACACACACACACACACACACACACACAGAGAGACATACACAGAGTATGGGCATGCCAGAGCCTCTTGCTGCTGCAAACAATTTGTGCACCTGGCTTTCATGGGTACCAGGGAATTGTACCCCGGTGGCAGACTTTGCAAGCAAGCAAGCATCTTTAACCACTGAGCAGTCTACAGCACAAGATCTTTTTTTTTTTTTTCCTCCCTGAGGAAGGGTCTTGCTGTAGCTCAGGCTGACCTGGAATTCACTCTGTAGTCTCAGGGTGGCCTCGAACTCACGGCGATCCTCCTACCTCTGCTTCCTGAGTGCTGGGATTAAAGGTCTGCTCCACACCTCCCGGCTTGCAAGATCATATATTTTTTTTAAATTTTTGTTTATTTTTTTTTATTTACTTATTTCAGAGTAACAGAGAGAGAGAGAGAGAGAGAGAGAGAGAGAGAGAGAGAGAGAGAGAATGGGTGTGCCAGGGCCTCCAGCCACTGCAAATGAACTCCAGACATGTGCGCCCCCTTGTGCATCTGGCTAACGTGGGTCCTGGGGAATCGAGCCTCGAACTGCAGTCCTTAGGCTTCACAGGCAAGCGCTTAACCGCTAAGCCATCTCTCCAGCCCACAAGATCATTTTAATACACGTGTTATTTCTCTTTATCCTAACTGACCACCTAGCGAGGCAGGTACCTTTACCCTGGGCTCAGAGGCAGGCTGAGGCTCAGAAAGTCATGATTTCGGGTCGCTTGGTGAGGGAAGGGTAGAGCAGAGTCAGACCGTGGTCAGGGACCCCACTGTGGCTGAGCCCCCATGCAGGTCACTGATGGTGGTCATCTACAGGGCACTCAGTAGAAACCCGTGGGAAGCTCCACTGGGCTGCTGGGGACTTCGGGCACTCCAGAAGGCAGCAGAGTGCATCCTGCGGGGAGTCTATCTACTCTGTTGTTTCTCTAGTAGCAATGACAGATGCAAAGTTGACCCTGCATGCCAGCCACCGACTGGTCCCCTGGGAGCCTTGGTGGGACTGATTCTGGAGAGGGGTGTGTTTTAGCATTTTCAAAGCCCACCTAGCTTCAATTCTCACATCAGTTCTATGACTAGCAGGAGTAGGGAGGAGTTTCTTCCCAAAGAGCCAGGATGCCAGCCCAGTTTACTTATTTATTTATTTTTATTTTTTTATTTTTTGCTTTTTCGAGGTAGGGTCTCATTCTAGCTCAGGCTGACCTGGAAATCACTCTGTAGTCTCAGGGTGGCCTCGAACTCACAGCGATCCTCCTACCTCTGCCTCCCGAGTGCTGGGATTAAAAGGCGTGCGCCACCATGCCCGGCTTTATTTATTTAGTTTTTAGGAGGAGACCAAGTGATGAGGTACTGAGGTCCCAGCACGGCCCTGTTCCATCTCGGCTCTTGCTGGCAGCGTAAGGCCGAGAACATTCTTAGAACGTACTCTCACTCTTTCTAGGGGACTGGCGGGCTCTGCTGTCAGCTCGGGGTGCTGAACAGGGTGCTGGACGTCCACTGTGAACTGAAAACACAGGCGTCCTCCCCTTACTGCCCTGAACCTCTGCTCCCTCCTCCACATACACAGGCATTTCAAGGCACAGCCTCCTCCTTCAGTTTCGCCCTCCCAGGCCCAGGGGTAGACCCGTCATCGTTCCCGGTGTTCTTATTAAAACACATGGGTCCCGTGTACTCTCCTCCCCTCTGAGCCGCTCAGACGGCAGAAGCTGTAATTTCCTGGCATTTGTTGTGCGTGCCCTTGGCTGCCAGACGTGGGCTCAGTATGAGCGCTCTGTAATTTTCCAGCCTCCTAAATGCCTCCCCTGTAGCTAACACATACCACGCACCAAACATAACCCACCCTATTTCCAGCCCCCAGACAACTCAATTACTCATAGTCTTCGCCAGGGCCCTCCTTGTGGGGGGGGGGGGGAAGTGGGGGGTATCCGTGAGCTAGGCCTTATGGGAGGAATACTCGTGCTTATGATAAAACATGGTATGTCCTCTCCGAGGAATACTATGTACCCAACAACAGAGATCCTTTAGAAAAGATATGAAAAGTAATAGCCCAACTTTTTATACCAGAAAAAAAAAAAAGACCCAGGGGCAAATCACTATAGAATTTTTTAGGAAATTTCCCCCCCCCCCTTTTTTTATTTTTGCTTTTGACCTCTTTAAAAAAAATTTTATTTGGGCTGGAGAAATGGCTTAACGCTTAACCGCTTCCCTGTGAAGCCTAAGGACCCCGGTTCGAGGCTCGATTCCCCATGACCCACATTAGCCAGATGTACAAGGGAAGCACGCCTCTGGAGTTTGTTTGCAGTAGCTGGAGGCCCTGGCGCACCCATTCTCTCTCCCTCTCTCTATCTGCCTCTTTCTCTCACTGTCGCTCTCAAATAAATAAACAAAAATAACAAAAAAATTTATTTTATTTATTTAAGAGAGAGAGAGAGAGAGAGAGAGAGAGAGAGAGGAAGAGGCAAATAAAAAGACAGAATGGGCGCGCCAGGGCCTCTAGCCATTGCAAATGGACTCCAGATGTATGCGCCCTTTTGTGCATCTGGCTTAGGTGAGTCCTGAGGAACTGAACCACGGTTCTTAGGCTTCACAGGCAAATGCCTTAACCACTAAGCCATTTTCCCAGTCCATGGCCTCTTTTATAAAAATGTCCTATAATAAGCCTATGCTATTCTAATGAAGATAAATCATTTTGTCTTTTCTCCTGTTTTGGAGTTAAGATCTGACTATTTAGCCTGGGCTAGACTCAAAATCATGATTCTCCTACCTCAGCCTCTTGAGTGCTGGGATTACAGGTATGTGGCCACCATGTCTGGATTCTTTTTGTTGTTGTTGCTGTTATTAATAATAACAACCATAATTTTTTTGGCTTTTTCAAGGCAAGGTCTCATTGTATCCCAGGCTAGCCTTGAACTCACAGTGATATTTCTACCTCTGCCTCCTGAGTGTTGGTATCAAAGTCGTGTGCCACCACACCTGGCTTATCATTATTATTATATATATATATTTGTTTTGTTTTGTTTTTCGAGATAGAGTCTTACTCTAGCTCAGGCTGACCTGGAATTCACTAGGTAGTCTCAGGGTGGCCTCGAACTCATGGCGATCCTCCTACCTCTGCCTCCCAAATGCTGGGATGAAAGGCGTGCTCCACCATGCCCAGCCATTATCATTATTTTTATTTATTTTTACCATTATTTTAATTTTATTTTTAAGTATACATTTTATTTATTTATTTATTTGAGAGCGACAGACAGAGAAAGAGGCAGAGAAAGAGACAGACAGAGAGAGAGAGAGAGAGAAAGAGAGAATGGGTGCGCCAGGCCCTCCAGCCACTGCAAACGAACTCCAGACACGTGTGCCTCCTTGTGCATCTGGCTAACATGGGTCCTGGGGAATTGAGCCTCGAACCAGGGCATGTATATATATATATATATATATATATATATATATATATCTTCTACTATTTGGAGGTTACAAAAATATTCCTAGCGGTTTTTTTTTTAACTTTTTTTGTTTGTTTATTTGTTTTTGTTTTTTTGAAGTAGGGTCTCACTCTGGCCCAGGCTGACCTGGAATTCACTATGTAGTCTCAGGGTGGCCTCGAACTCATGGCAATTCTCCTACCTCTGCCTCCTGAGTGCTGGGATTAAAGGCATGCGCCACCATGCCCAGCTCTAAACTTTGTTTTTAATATATTTTATTTATTTATTTGAAAGTGAGAAAGAGGGAGAGAGAGAGATAATGGGCACCTCAGGGCCTCCAGCCACTGCAAACGAACTCCAGACGCGTGCGCCCCCTTGTGCATCTGGCTTACGTGGGTCCTGGAGAGTCGAACTGGGATCCTTTGGCTTTGCAGGCAAATGCCTTAACCGCTAAGCCGTCTCTCCAGCCCTTTTTCTTTTACTAGTAAGCATTGAATTCAGGGCTTCCCCCATTCGAGGCTGACCTGAACCCCTGGCCTTATTTCCAACCTAGAAAATGATATTAAAAGATTGAGAGACTTCTGGGTCAAGATGATCGTTTGATCACGTGAACTTATGTCTCCTCTCTCTTAAGACTGTATTAAAATGCAAGCTGGGCACGGTGGAGCACGTCTGTACCAACATGTGGGAGGTTGAGGCGGGAGGATTTCCACAAATTCAAGGCAGCTTGGGCCATAGGGTGACTACCAGGCCAGCTTCTAGGATGTGAAACCCTGTCTCAAAAAAAAAAAAAAAAAACCCAAAAGGCAATAGCAACAACCACGAAAACAATGGCGAAAGGACGTAAAACTGTAAAGGAGCAACACAGAGAGTGGGGGGGGGGGAGCCGAGGTGTAGATAATGGCTGGCCCCCACCCACTCACCCGGGGAGAAGCTGGCAGATCACAAGCACCATCTGCACACACCAAGCTTCCAGGCCAATTCTGTAGCATGAATTCTTTAAAAAAAAAAAAAAAACTTTTTAATTTATGTATGCGTGTGGGGGTGAGGTAGGGTGGGGCATGCCTCTTGCAAATGAATGCTGGAAGCATGCGCCACTTTTGGTTCACGTGAGTGGCTTGGGAATTGAACCTGGGCTGGCAGGCTTTGCAAGCAAGTACCTTTAACCACTGAGCCATCTTTCTCTCCCAGAGCCCCTCTAGTATGAATTATTATTATTTTTTTAATAACATACTTCAGGGATGGGGAGATGGCTTAGCAGTTAAGGCGTCTGCCTGCAAAGCCAAAGGACCTCGGTTCAATTCCACAGGACCCCACGTAAGCCGTATGCACAAGGTGGTGCATGCGTCTAGAGTTCATTTGCAGTGGCTGGCGGCCCTGGTGCGTCCATTCTCACTCACTCACTCTCTCCCTCCCTCCCTCCCTTTTTGTGTGTCTGCCTCTTTCCCTCTCTCAAATAAATAAATAAAAATTTAAAAAAGAATATTAAAAATATTTCAGTTATTTGCAAGCAGAGAGATGCAGAGAGAGAGGGAGAGAGAGAGAGAGACAGAAAGAGAGAAGGAGGGAGGGAGGGAGGGGGACGAGGCACAGTAGGGCTTCTAGTTTCTTCAAATGAATCCCAGATGAATGCTCAGCTTTGTGCATCTGGCTTTATGTGGGTACTGGAGAATTGAATCTGGGTCGTTAGGCTTTGCAGGCAGGTGTCTTAACTGCTGAGCCATCTCTCCAGCCCTAGTAAGAATTCTTAGATGAAAGTGGGCAGCCATAGTTCAGACACTGGAGGAAAGAAAGCCTGCAACGTCACTCCCATGTCTCTCCACACAGCCTCCTTCATCTTCCAGAACCCCAAGGCTGTCTTCAGTTCTTGTTTCTTCTGGACACTGTTGTATCTTGGAGACTCTCTGTGGTTGCAAAATTTACTGCATTGGAAATCATGCAAAATATCCCCAGGAAGCTTCTAGCAGTTGGATGGAGGGGCACAGGGTACCAACTTGGGTGGCAAGACTAAAAACCCCAAAGAGACCAAGGTGTGTAGCCCCATGGTAGAGCACATGCGTAGCACACGTGAGAACCCCGGGTTCAATCCACAACACACACACACAACACAACACACACAAAACTGAAGAACAAACTTTCTGTTTTGTTTTTTCAAGGTAGGGTCTCGCTCTAGCCCAGGCTGAACTGGAATTCAGGATGTAGTCTCAGGGTGCCTTCAAACTCATGGTAATCCTTTTACCTCTGCCTCCCGAGTGCTGGGATTAAAGGCGCCTGGCCTGAGGTGATTTTAATATGTATCTGGGGATAAGAATCATTGTTCTTGGTGAGGCTTTAAGTAATATACATGGGTCTTACGTCTGACTACACTTAAGAATGATCTGGAAGTCTTTGAATACTTCGAAGTGTCAGGCCTGGCCCCAGATTCTGCTTAAGGTGGCCTAGGATCGGGTCTACACATAGTTCTGGTTTTATATTCCTTAGGTGATTTTCATGTTGCTGTGTCCAGGATTAACATAATGAATCAGTGGCCTATAGATTGGCATATCCCAAACCTCTGTGTCAATCCCAAGTCTTGAGTTCTAGGTTTGCATATCCAACTGTCTAGCGAGCACTCTGTTTGTAAGCCCAAGAGTCATGGGAGAATTCCCAAGCTGAGCTCTTCGCTTACAGCCTCTCACAAAAAGATTGTTGCTAGAAAATTTTCAGTGCCAGGGATAGTATACCTTCCAGTGAGTTGTTGGCCAGGGAGGTCCCTGATGCCCCCAAAACATTACAGGCCATTGCCGAGGCCCTTGGTTTCCCACCAGGAATATATGGTAAGACCCTATTGCTGAAGACTCCATATACTTGGGCTGCAAGGCCACTGAGAAATCCTGCTGGATCTGAGCTGATAACCTCCTCCATGTAGACCAGCTGACAGAAAGCAGGAAGAAGCCATTCTGCATGCAGTTCAATGGGAGAGAGAGAAATCACCAGTGAAGATACTCAACAGTGGACACTGCAAGCCTTATATTTGGCCAGCCAGGCCAAATGAGCCAATGGGTACAATAGTGGCACGTCTGTTATGGGGGAAACCACCTGCCCTCTAATTGGACTGGAGGCCCACTCCATGGGAGGGAATACATCCCTGATACTGAAAACCTACAACAGGAGTAATCATGAGCCCCTAGGGGTGTAAAGTCTGCAGCTGTCTGGCTAAATGTATATACTATGCTTATCAAACTGCCCAGTAAGCACTTCTCTTAATGTTCATACCCTTATATTAATGGTACTCTCACTTTTGGTAGAGAATCTTCTCTTTTGAGATGGCAGTGACCTTGGGACAACTCAGAAGGTATCATGGTGATGGAAAGAAATGACCTCAGTGCTCAGTACTGCAATATCTCTATCACACCTTCCAAGGCTCAGGGTCTAATACGGAAGAGGTGGCAGAAAGAATGTAAGAGCCAAAGGAAGGGTAGGACTCCATACAACATGCTCCCTCCAGACACAAAATGGCCTGGATATCCATGGCCTCACAGTGGCTGACACTACCTGCATAAGACCATCATAAGAGGGGGAAAAGATCATGACATCAAAAGTAAAAGAGAGGGCTGGAGAGATGGCTTAGCGGTTAAGCGCTTGCCTGTGAAGACTAAGGACCCCGGTTCGAGGCTCAATTCCCCAGGACCCATGTTAGCCAGATGCACAAGGGGGCGCACACATCTGGAGTTTGTTTACAGAGGCTGGAAGCTCTGGCGCACCCATTCTCTCTTTCTTTCTCTCCCTCTCTGCCTCCTTCTCTCTGTCGCTCTCAAATAAATAAATAAATAAACAAATAAACGAACAAAAAAAAAAAAGTAAAAGAGAGACTGATTGAGATGGGGAGGGGGTATGATGGAGAATGGAGTTTCAAGGGGTAAATGGGGGGAGGGAGAGTATTACCATGGGGTGTTTTTTATAATCATGGAAGTTGTAAATAAATAAATAAATAAATAAATTTTTAAAAGTGCTAGAGAGATGGCTTAGCAGTTAAGGCACTTGCCTGAAAAGCCAAAGGATCCAGGTTCTATTCTCCAGGACCCACATAAGCCAGATGCACAAGGTGGAGTATGTGTCTGGAGTTCATTTGTAGTGGCTGGAGGCCCAGGCGTGCCCATTCTTTCTCTCTCTCTGTGTCTATCTGCCTCTTTCTCTCTCTTTCTGTGCATGTCTGCTTCTCTCTCTCTCAAATAAATAAATAAAATATAAAAGTATTATTTATTTGTAAGCAGATAGAGAAAGAGTGATTATTGGAGATCCAGGGCCTCTGCGTCCATACTTTAAGATTTCCTGAACTCTCCAGCTCTAGGCTCCTTAATCTATAAAAACATCTTATGCCAGTTCTGGTTATATACAACTATTTTAAAAATATTTTATTATTTATTTATTTAAGAGAGAGAGAGAGGGGCAGATAGAGAGAAACAGAGAATGGGTGCACCAGGGCCTCTAGCCACTGCAAATGAACTCCAGATGCATGCACCCCTTGTGCATCTGGCCTACGTGGGTCCTGGGGAATTGAACTGGGGTTCTTAGGCTTTGCAGGCAAACGCCTTAACCGCTAAACCATTTCACCATCCCCCTACACAACTATTTTTTAAAATTATTTTTATTTATTTGCAATCAGAGAGAAAGAGAGATAGAGAGAGAAGAGAGACAGACAGAATGGTCATGTCAGGGCCTCTAGCCACTGCAAACGAACTCCAGACACATACGCCACCTTGTGCGTCGGGCTTACACGGGCACTGGGGAATTGGACCTCCGTCCTTTGGCTTCGTGAGCAAGCACCTTGACCGCTGAGCCATTTCTCCAGCCCAAGGCAACTGTTTATTTATTTAATTTTATTTTTAATTTTATTTTTAATTTTTTGTTTTTTCAAGGTAGGGTGAAACTCTAGCCCAGGCTGACCTGGAATTCACTCTGTAGTCTCAGGGTGGCCTTGAACTTACGGCGATCCTCCTACCTCTGCCTCCCGAGCGCTGGGATTAAAGGCGTGCGCCACCACGCCCAGCTTCGGCAACTGTTTTTTTTTTTTTTTTTAATCCAATGTCTAGCTATAGCCACACACTAACCTGTACAAAGTCCCAAGGACCAAGAAGATCTCTGACATTTCTCAGCGCAGCGCCTTGCAAGGAAATGCCTGGGACAGCGCAGAAAAGCAAAGCCAGGGCCGTGCGGAGGCCAGCCCCTCAGTCCCGTGACACAGGGGAGCCAAACCTCTCTCCACAGGGTCTGTGCCCCCCTCCCCCTTTCCTACCCAGCCCTGAGCGAACAGGGTCACAAGTTACAATAGAACTCATCAGAGTGCCAGCTTGGAGTCAGAATGTAGGGTGCCCTTCAGCCACAAATGGCTATAAAAGGAGAAGTTTTATGGAAAAACATTAAAGAAGAAATAAAGCAGGGATTCAGATGGGGGTGGGGTGGGGGAGGAGCGTCCAAGGACAAAGACTCCATGAATGAAGGTCATTGCTGCACACCAACCTCTGATGCATCACAGCCCCATCTGGACACCTTTCCCTCCTTCAGGGCACAGGAGACTGCACCCCCGCCCCCAGAACCTCTGCAGTGAAGGGAGGTGGCCCTGGCTGAGCAGGCTTTGAAGAGTGGCCTCCTATTAGAGCACAGCCTGCTTTTGCTCCGCCACCTCCTACCTGAGCCTCCCAAGTGCTGGGATTAAAGGCATGTGCCAGCACGCCTGGCCAATCACTCCCATTTCATAGATGTTAACACAGAAGCTTCGGGGTCGGGGCTGGAGGGATGGCTTAGCGGTTGAGGCTGCTTGCTTGCAAAGCCAAAGAACCCAGGGTCGATTCCCGAGGACCCACGTAAGCCAGATGCACAGGGGGGCACATGCATCTGGAGTTCGTTTGCAGTGGCTAGAGGCCCTGGCGCCTCCATTCTCCTCCCTCTCTCTCTCTCTCCCTGCCTATTTCTATATATCTCTGTCAAATAAATAAATAAAAATAAATTAATAAAAAAAAAAACAGAAGCTTCGGAACTCCCTTCAAAGATTCCTCCCATAGCATCTTTCTGTGCAGCCTCGATGTCTAGAAATGAGGGAATAATTAACAAGAAGAACAAGATTCGTGGAGGTCATATGGATTCCTAACGAGTGCCAGTCAATCAGTCTTGCCATTTGGTTCCTCAAAGTGTCTTTTATCTCCTTCCCTTCTGTTCCTTTCCAAAGGCTCCATCACCCCCTAGCTCTGGTCTCTGGTCCCCTGAACCCAATTCCCCCTGCATACAGTCAGTCAGTATCGTGGGCTGCCACCTAGGCAATTGAATACATGTTCATGGGCCCTCAGTTTGTTACGTGAGGTAGCACCCAGCATCCTGGGGAGATCTGCCTCATGACACCTTCGTGAGAAAGGCTTGTACATAGCTTCTAGATTTCCTTGCCAAGTTCCACTAACTCTGTTCAAAATGTATCCACTGGGGCTGGAGAGATGGCTTAGCAGGTTAAGGCGCACGCCTGTGAAGCCTAAGGACCCAGGTTCGATTCCCCAGGTCCCACAGAAGCCAGATGCACATGGTGGCGCATGCGTCTGGAGTTTGTTTTCAGTGGCTGGAGGCCCTGGTGTGCCCATTCTCTCTCTCTCTTTCCCTCTGTCTCAAATAAATAAATAAATAAATATAAAATCTTTTAAAAAGTTTATCCATTGGTAACTATAAAATACAACTCTAGCCTTCATGGATCATGAGACCCTTGGAATTCATGAAACAGTACATGATGGCAATTCTTCTGAGTGAGTGTGGGATTGAGCTGAAGATACAAACTAACTACACGTTCTTCAAGAATGTAACACTGATGCAATAGTGGCATGTCTGTCATGGTGGAAACCAACCGCCCTCTAATTGGACTGGAGGTCTGCTCCATGGGGGGGAATACATCCCTGATACTGAAAACTTACAACAGGGGTAGTCATGAGCCCTAGGGGTGTAACGTCTGCTGGTGTCTGGCTAAATGTATATACTATGCTCATTAAACTGCCCAGTAAGCACTTCTCTTAATGTTCATACCCATATATTAATGCTACTCTCACTTTTGGTAGAGAATCTTCTCTTTTCAGATGACAGTGACCTTGGGATGACTCAGAAGGCATCATGGTGCTGGAAAGAAGTGACCGGAGTGCTCAGTACTGCAATATCTCTATCACAGCTTCCAAGGCTCAGGGTCCATTGCAGAAGAGGTGGCGGAAAGAATGTAAGAGCCAAAGGAAGGGTAGGACTCCTTACAACGTGCTCCTCCAGACACAAAATGGCCTGGATATCCATGACCTCACTGTGCCTGACACTACCTGCACAAGACCATCATAAGAGGAGGAAAAGATCATGACATCAAAATAAAAGAGAGACTGATTGAGATGGGGAGGGTATATGATGGAGAATGGAGTTTCAAAGGGGAAAGTGGGGGGAGGGAGGGTATTACCATGTGATATCTTTTTATAATCATGGAAGTTGTTAATGAAAAAAATTTTTGGAAAAAAAAAAAAAGAATGTACCACTGAGAGGCACCTAAGATCTTGATCAAGTGAGGGACATCTGGCAGTGGGCTGACTATAATGTTGGTAAACACCTCAGACGAGGGATTTCATGATTAACTGCTTGTTTCCAGGCAATACAAAAGCCAGTGATTTAGGCTGACATCATGGCCCAACTTCATAACGACTACATGGTCAGAATGTTCTCCTACAACATTCAGGACATCACACCCCATTTCAACAACTTCAAATAGCCCCTAGTTGCTCCCATACCAAGTCTAAACGTTTCCGCCTGGCCTTCAAGCTCTCCGACACATCAACCTGTGAAGGCAATTTCACCCCATTTTTCCTTTTAACGTGTTGAAGGCAGGATGGTCCTGGCCTCATCCTCACCGTCCCCTAGGCCTTCCCCATCCTGTCAAACATGGTGGAGAGAATCAAAGATCTAAGCTCAGGGGCTTCCAGCACTTGGGAGGCAGAGGTATGAGGATTGCTGTGAGTTCAAGGCCACGCCCTGAGACTACATGGTGAACTCCAAGTCAGCCTGGGTATGAGGATTGCTGTGAGTTCGAGGCCATGACCTGAGACTACATAGTGAATTCCAAGTCAGCCTGGGCTAGAGTGAGACCCTACCTTGAAAAACAAACAAAAAACCCCAAAACAAAACAAACAAGCAAACAAAAAACCAGAAGCTTTGGAACTTCATTCACTGGTTCTGAAAACGTTCGGTGCAGTACTGGCAATGGGGATCCGGGAGTGGGGACATGAGAGACAAGCCCCCCGCTCTCGTAGCGCACTGGGGTGGGCAGAGGTCGGGCAACACACCAAATGTGGGAACAGGATCATTTCGGAAAGCAGCGCATGCTCTTAGGGGGGTAAAGCAAGGCCAATTGATGATCAGTGACTGAGGAAGAGGAGGACACTACTTTAGTCTGAAGAGCCCAAACCAAAGTAACGCCATGACAGACTTTAATTATATTAATAGGCCTAAATTTCTGTTGCCCTGCGGGGCCCAAATTACTGACACAGCACTTTGCAGTTACTGGGGAAAACAACCCCGAACTGCTCAGGACCCAAAATCATCCTGTAGTGGGCCAATCAAAAAGGAACAAGTAAATGTTACACATTCCTGTGGCTCTTGTGACTATAGATAAGTTTGCTTAACGGTACTCAGCTACTATGTAACCAATCAGCTTGCAACATATATGCTCTTGCTAAATGTCAACCAATCATGTAACTGCTACGTTGAAAATTCCCCTTCTCCTTGTTTGAACCTAATAAAAGCACCTTCCAGACTCCATTCGGGGCTCTTGGACGGACCCACTGCGTTGGTAAAGTCTGGAGCCCGAGCTTAAGCCGGAAATAAAGCTCTTTGCTGTTGCATACGTGTCTGACTCTCTTGGTGGTATTTGGGGACTCCGTGATCTGGTCATAACAAGTCAGGGACCCGGGAGTCCTTAAGGGGTGACATTTTAGCTGTAGACATGGAGGGTTGATTAGTTGAGAACTCAGCCATGTTATGACTCATGGAGCAAGAAGGCGAGTATAAATTCCCAGAGGTCGTGCTGCTGTAGCAAGTTGAACAGAGGAGCAATACCAGAGCCTTGCTGGAAGGAAGGAGGAGGGAAGAGCAAGATTGTGCACCAGTGGGATTCACTGAAGGCTTTAGAGGAAGAGAAGAAGCTGGTATGGTCTATGCTTCAAAGATGACTTTATTTATTTTTATTTTATTATTTTATTTTATTTATTTGAGAGAGAGAGAGAGAAAAAGAAAGAGGCAGAGAGAGAGAGAGAGAGAGAATGGGCATGCCAGGGCCTTCAGCCAGTGCAAATGAACTCCAGACGCATGTGCCACCTTGCATCTGGCTTCCGTGCGTCCTGGGGAATAGAACCTGGGTCCTTTGGCTTAGCAGGCAAGTGCCTTAACCACTAAGCCACCTCTCCAGCCCATCACAGATGGCTCTAATTAAGTGGACATAGCAGTACACGCTTGCAATCCCAGCACTTAGGAGGTGGAGGTAGGAAGATCAAGAATGAGTTCAAGGCCAGCCTGGGCTACAGAAGTCCTTATCTTAAAAAAAAAAAAAAAACAGATAAAAAGTGTGGTGGCACATGCCTTTAATCCCAGCACTCTGGAGGCAGAGGTAGGAGGATCACCGTGAGTTTGAGGCCACCCTGAGACTACGTAGTGAATTCTAGGTCAGCCTGAGCTAGAGTGAAGACCGTACCTCGGAAAAAAAAAAAAAAATCTCTTTGGTGTGGAAAACAGGTTGTCAAGAAGCAGACAGGGCGCTGGTCCGTCTCAGGAGCCTGATGACATGCCAGTGAAGGTCAGTTAGACAAGAAGAGAGAAGAGGAACAGAAGAAAGAGGAATCAGGACAAGTCTGTATTGGTGAAGCGGCTTCTGGGGGGAAAGGGTTTATTTCAGTCTTTCGGATTCCAAGGAAAGCTCCATCGTGGTAGAAGCTGGCTCACTTCCATCCATTCACAGCGGAGACACAGACACACCTGTTCCCAAGCACGGCTTCACCTACTGAAGACTGACTAGGAGGCTTAATCAAAAATAGCCGAGGTGCCGGGTGTGGTGGCGCACACCTTTCATCCCAGCACTTGGGAGGCAGAGGTAGGTGGATCGCCGTGGGTTCGAGGCCACCCTGATATTACAGAGTGAATGCCAGGTCAATCTGTGCTAGAGCGAGACCCTACCTCGAAAAACCAAAAAGAAAAAAAAACCCTGAGGTGGGGCTGGAGAGATGGCTCGGCAGTCCATGCCTGCAATGCCTAATAACCCCAAGTTCAATTCCCCAGTACTCATGTAAAGCCAGAAGCATAAAGGAGTGCATGCATTTGGAGCTCATTTGCAGTGGCTAGAGACCCTGGGGCAGCCATTGCCCAGGCCCCCCACACCCACTTTGCAAATAAATAAATTTAAAAAAAGCCAAAAAAGAAAAACCAAAACACTCTGAGCTGGGCGTGGTGGCACACACCTTTAATCCTAGCGCTAGGGAGGCAGAGGTAGGAGAATCGCTGTGAGTTCGAGGCCACCTGAGACTACATAGTGAATCCCAGGTCAGCCTGGACTAGAGTAAGACCCTACCTCAAAACAAAACAAAAAACCTTGCATCTATGGGGACATTTACATTCAAACCATTACTGTGACATTTATTGAGATGAAGACTGACAGGGTAGAAAGGGCAGAAATCAATATTCTGGCCTTTTAAGTTTCTTTTGTTTTTGTTTTTCAAGATAGGACCTCGCTCTAGCCCAGGCTGACCTGGAATTCACTATGTAGTCTCAGACTGGCCTCAAACTCAAGTGATCTGCCTCCCACATGCTGGGATTAAAGGTGTGCACCACCATGCCTGGCTCCCTTTAAACTTAAAAAACAGATTTTATTCTATTTATTTATTTGAGAAAGAGACTGAGAGAAAGAAAGAGGCGGATGCAGAGATAGATACAGAGAGAGCAATTGGGCACTCCAGAAGCACCTTGTGCATCCGGCTTTACATGAGCACTGAGGAATCGAACCTGGGTCCTTTGGCTTTGCGGGGCAAGCACCTTAACCATTAAACCATCTCTCCAGCCCCCCTTCTAAACTTTGATACCATTAGATAGCCATATGGAAGTGCCAACACCTAGACCCTATTGTCTTGAGCTTAGTGGAGATCACTCATCAGCAGACAGATGGGGTTCAAAGTCATAGAGTGTGATGAAGATCAGGGCACACTTGAACCAGATGTGTCACTGGAGTACAGGTGTTATTTCAAGTTTCAGGTAATCAAGGAATAGGAGGTATAAGACTAGCTCTTTACTCTCTCTCGCCTGTCTAAAGGCAGTATATAAATTTCCTTTGGTGAAGGTTTCCCCTCTTCCTTCCTGTTCCAAAAAGGACTCTTTTTTCTTTTCCTTTTTAAATTTTGTTTTGGCGCTGTAGATTGAACCAAGGGCCTTGCACACACCAAAGCACACACTCACCAACCCACTGAGCTATATACCCAGCCCAGAAAATGACTCTGTTCCCAGGGTCCCCGGACACACTATTGTCACCTCTGAGACCGTTGAAGATGGAGACCGGAGGCTCGGAACGTAGCTCCATAGGGGAGTGCTCACAGCGTGTATGGAGCCCCGGATTCCATCGCTGCACTGCATAAACCTGACGTGGCAATGCACGTTTATAATCCCATGATTCAGGAAGTAGAGGCAGGAGGATCAGAAGTTCAAGGTCATCCTTGCCTACGTAGCCGATTTGAGGCCAAACTAGGATATACGGGATCCTGTTTTTCTTTTTCTTTCTCTTTTCTCTTCTTTTCCTTTCTTTTTTCTTTTCTTTCTCTACTTCCTTCCTTCCTTCCTTCTTCTTCTTCTTCTTTTTTTTTTTTTAAAGAGGGCTAGAGAGATGGCTCAGCAGTTAGAGTGTGGCACATGCATCTGGAGATTATTTTCAGTGGCTAGAGGCCTTGATGCTCCCATTCTCATTCTCTCTTTCTCTCTGCTTGCAAATAAATAAATTAAAAAAATATACCCAGCACTCGGGAGGCAGAGGTAGGAAGATTGCCATGAGTTCGAGGGAACCCTGAGACTACATAGTGAATTCCAGGTCAGCCTGGGCTAGAGCGAGACCCTACCTTGAAAAACAAAGAAACAAAGAAACAAACAAGCAAACAAACAACACTACATAACAAACCTTACTAAAATGTTATCCTTAATTTCCCTCTGTTTATCTTTCCACAATTACCACTCCTAAAAATTCACACTCTTTTTTTCTTTGTTATTATTTTTAAATATTTTACTTTTTTATTTGAGTATGTGAGAAAGAGGCAGAGAGATATTGAGAGAGAGAGAGAGAGAAAGAGAGAGAATGAATGAATGTGCAAGCCAGGGCCTCCAGCTGCTGAATAAGAATTCCAGACACATGCGCAATTTTGTGCATTTGGCTTACACGGGTTCTGGGGAAGTGAACCTGGGTCCTTTTGCTTTGCAGACAGGCACCTTAACTGCTAATCCATCTCTCTAGCCCTGTTTTCTTTTCTTTTGATACAGAATCTCATATAGCCCAGGCTGACCTTGAACTCACCATGTAGTAGAGGCTAACCTTGAACTTGAGATCTTCTTGCCTCCACCTTCCAAGCACTGTAATTACAGGTGAGGGCCATCCACACCCAGCTTTATTTTCCTCCATCTGTTGTTTTTAAAGTAGTATATGGCCCCTAGTTTTATGTCTTTTGATTTTCTTTTCCATGAAGGCTTTTTCCCATTGATCTTTTTTTTTTTTTTTTTCTTAATTAGGGTCCTATCATTGAAATTAAGGAGGTGAAGGAAAGCCATTACTCCTCTTCCTCCTTCTCAGTAAGTGAGATGAGGTTGGAGCGACTCCAGACAGAAGGGTCTCAAGACTGCATGGGCCAACAATTACTGGTCCCACGAGGAGGGGACATGGCTCAGGAGACGGGCGGTGTGGGCCAAGGAGATCATGGTCTACCAGAAGCTGAGAGCAAAGGGGACTTTGAGAAGGAGGAATGGCTAGCATGTCACAAGTTGCTGGGCCAGGCGTGGAGATGCACACACTGTCAGTCCCAGCACTTGGGTGGGGGACTGCGGTAGGAGGATCGAGTAAGTTCCAGGTCAGCCTGGGCTAGAGTGAGACCCTGCCTCGATTTAAAAAAAAAAAAAAAAAAAGTTGGTCTGGAGAGATGGCTTAGCAGTTAAGGCATTTGTCTACAAAGCCTAAGGACTTAGGTTCGACTCCCCAGGACCCACATAAGCCAGATGCACAAGGTGGCACATGCATCTGGAGTTTGTTTGTGGTAGCTAGAGGGGCCCTGGTGTGCTCATTCTCTCTCTCTCTCTATCTCTATCTGCCTTTCTCTCTCTGTGTGTGTCCAATAAATAAACAAAAGAACTCCTGTTTGAATCTCCAGGTCCCAAGTAAGCCACACGCAGTGATAAAACACACAGTGTTGTACATGCGCACAAGGGGGCGCACGCATCTGGAGTTCATTCTCAGCAGCTGAAGGCCCTGGCATGCCCACTCTCTCGCTCTCTCTCACTTTCTCTCAAAATTAAAAAAAAAATGTTGCTGAGAAGCAGAGCATGGGGAAGACAGGGAAGAGATCCCTGGATGGTTTCAGGAAGGAGGTCACCGGAACATGACAAGAACAAAAGAACGGAGGGGTGGGGTTCAACTCCTGATGGATGGGGTCAGGGGGAAGCCAGGAAGGAAAAAAGTGACTACTACTTTTGGGGGTTCCTTTCCCTGAAAAGGGGAGCAGGAAAATGGAAAAGTAGTTGGAGGTCTACTAGGGGGGTCAACAGAGGGTTCTATGAAAAAATATACCATGTTTGCATACTGGTAGATTATAAATTAGTAAGCATGGGGGTGGGTAATGGAGGAAACTAGGTCCTTGAGAAAGTTAGAAGAGATGGAACCTGATGAAACAGGCATGGTGAGCACGCAAGCCCTCCACTGCCTTAGGAAGGTGCTTCGCATGGAGGGTGGATTCAGGCTGTGAAGAAAAGGAAGCCCTTGTCTGATTTCCTTTCTTTTCTTTTAATTTTATTGTTATGCATTTATTAGAGACAGAGAGGGAGAGAGAGAGAGAATGGGCACTCCAGGCCTCTAGCCACTGCAAACAAACTCCAGATGCATGTGTCACCTTGTGCATCTGGCTTACGTGGGTCCTGGGGAATCAAACCTGGGTCCTTTGGCTTTGCAGGCAAGCACCTTAACCACTAAGCCATCCCTCCAGCCCTTCTTTTCTTTCTTTCTTTCTTTCTTTCTTTCTTTCTTTCTTTCTTTCTTTTTTTTTAAAAGGTTGATTCCATTTTAAAAATATTTTTATTTATTTATTTATTTATTTGCAAGCCAAGAAGACAGACAGACAGAGAGAATGGGTACGCCAGGGCCTTCAGCTGCTGCAAATGAACTCCAGATGCATGGGCCACTTTGTGCACCTGGCTTTATGTGAGTCCTGGGGAGTCAAACCTGGGTCGTTAGGTTTTGCAGGTAAGCACCTTAGCTACTGAGCCATTTCGAATTGCTTTCATTTCCTTAACAAAGTGTAAGAAACTGCTATGAGATGACAGTTCAGAGTATGTGTGTGTGTGGGGGGGGGGGCGTAGCGCTTACTGTGGAAGGAGGGAGCTAAATGGTAAATTGGTATCGTAGGAAGTATAGTGAGTCCTGCCACTATGGCATCTCCAGCGGGCATCCAGGTTCACTAACTTACACTTGGACCAGACATCACCTTTGTAGCCTTATTTAGCGGCCTGGGGACAGACGAAGAACAGGCAGACAGTTGGCATTGTGATGGTGAGACAGTGGGCACAGGGGCACAACGCAGGAAGAGAAGTGCAAGAAAGTTAGGGACCCTGCAGAAGATTAACCTAAGCTGGGTCAGCCAAGAGATGAGGACTCAAAAAGATGATAGAAACCTAAGGCGCAGAGGGCTAATTAACCATGTGCCTGTGGTCACATAATGATTGTCCTGGGGTCAGAGGAGGATGAGAGCTAGCAGAATGGGAAGTGGTGGTCAGAAGTGGAGATATTGGGCTGGAGAGATGGCTTAGCGGTTAAGCGCTTGCCTGGGAAGCCTAAGGACCCTGGTTCGAGCCTCGATTCCCCAGGAACCACGTTAACCAGATGCACGAGGGGGCGTACGCATCTAGAGTTTGTTTTCAGTGGCTGGAGGCCCTGGCATGCCCATTCTCTCTCTCTCTCTCTCTCTCTCTCTCTGCCTTTCTCGCTCTGTCTGTTGCTTTCAAATAAATAAATAAAAATAAACAAAAAAATTTAAAAAAAAGAAGTGGAGATATTTAGAGTCAAAAACTTGAAAGGGGCCGGGGAGATGGCTTAGCAGTTAAGGCGCTCGCCTGCAAAGCCTAAGGACCCATGTTTGTCTCTCCACATCCCACATAAGCCAGATGCACAAAGGTGAGGCAAGCGCAAGGTCGCATGTGCCCACTAGGTGGCGCAAGCGTCTGCTGTTTGATTACAGTGGCTGAGGCCCTGGAGCACCAATTCTCTCTCTCTTGCTTTTTCTAAAATAAAAAAATAATAAATAAACAAACTTTGAAGGCTGCCAGGCGAGGTGCTAATTCCAGCACCTGGTAGGTAGAGACAGGAGAATTAGGAGTTCAAGGTCATCCTCCGCTACATAGTGAGTTCAAGGCCAGCCTAAATGATACAGAGTCTGTCTCAAATAAAGAAAGAAACAAACAAACGGACAAAGGAACAATTGAGAAGATCAGTACCGGTAATGCCAAGGGGGTAGACAGAACCTCTGTGACCTGTTGGCATGGGATGGAGAAAAACCCTGCTATAGGCGAGATGGTTAAGGAGCCCAGGTCTCGAGCTGGTCATTGGGAGGAAACTGGTCAGGGCGAAAGAAACCCGGGAAAAGAGCAAGAGACAAGGGCCCCAATCACCATGCAGGGTGAAGTCTAAACCCAGGGCCCGAGTGCTTAGCGCATGTCCCAAGCTCTCCACACACAGCAAGCTGTTTTCCTGGTGATACAGGTTTGCTCATTCTTCAAATGGAGACATGAATAATGCATGTCTGCCCGCTTTCACAATGCACATCAAGGAGCTTTGGGAGGACCAGTTCCATCTGTCAGGCCCACAACCCAAACTCCGCTGGACGGTGCAGGGGCCCGAGCTGCAGCCACCATGGTAGAGCGCAGTACCCACAGTGCCTTGCGCTATACTTTGAACGTCCCAGTTGGTCTGCGGGTTGCCTGATAATTCGACTTTAGGGACAGAGGCTGCCTCAGGCATTAGGGCCTCCCGTGGGAATGAAATGACTTTGTGCAGCTGTTGGGTTCCTGGTAAACTGCTTTCAAGTTACATCCTTCATCTAAGGCACTGGGATGTCTGGCTTGGTGGGAACAGGAGTCCTGCCATGAATTCCTGGAACAAGGAAGCCTTCTTTTACAAAGGGAATCATTATTTCTTTTTTTTTTTTTTCTGATTATTTGGGGGCTTTTATTTTAAACTTATTTATTTGTGTGTGAGAGAGAGAGGCAGAGAGACAGACAGATAGAGAGAGAGAGAGAGGGAGAATAGGCATGTCAGGGCCTCCAGCCACTGCAAATATACTCCAGACACATGCACCACCTTGTGTGTCTGGCTTACGCAGGTACTGGAGAATTGAACCTGGGTCCTCAGGCTTCACATGCAAGCTCCTTAACTGCTAAGCCATCTCTCCAGCTCATTCCCCCCCCTCACCACTCCCCCTTCCTTTTTTTTTTTTTTTTTTTGGCTTTTTAAAAGAAAGGTCTCTCTCTAGCCCAGGCTGACCTGGAATTAACTCTATAGTCCAGGCTGGCCTGGAACTCATGATTATCCTCAGCCTCCAGAGTGCTGGGATTAATGGTGTGCAATATCATAATTGGCTTTATTTTTTTTTTTTTTTCTTATGAGACAAAGGCTTCATGTAGCTCAAGCTGGCCTCCAACTTTCTAGGACCCTGCATTCCTCAAGATTATAGGCATGCATCACCATGCCCAGCTTGCCATCTGGTTTGTAAGTGGAGATTTTCATATTGTACTTTTTTTTAAACATTTTTTTTTGTTATTTTTATTTATTTGAGAGTGACAGAGAAAAAGAGGCAGATAGAGAGAGAGAGAGAGAGAGAGAGAGAGAGAGAGAATGGGCGCGCCAGGGCCTCCAGCCACTGCAAACGAACTCCAGACGCGTGCGCCCCCTTGTGCATCTGGCTAACGTGGGTCCTGGGGAATTGAGCCTTGAAAAGGGGTCCTTAGGCTTAACCGCTAAGCCATCTCTCCAGCGTTTGTTTTTGTTTTTTGAGGTAGGGTCTCACTCTAGCTCAAACTGGCCTGGAATTCACTATGGAGTGTCAGGGTGGCTTCAAAATCATGGCGATCCTCCTACCTCTGCCTCCCGAGTGTTGGGATTAAAGGCATGAGCCACCACGCTGGTTTATTTTACTTTTTAAAAAGAAATTTTAAAAACGTATTATTTATTTGAGAGAGAAAAGGAGGCAGATAGAGAGAAAGAAAGAATGGGTGCCCCAAGGGCCTCCAGCCACTGCAAACGAACTCCAGACGCATGAGCCCGCTTGTGCATCTGGCTTACATGGGTCCTGGGGAATTGAACTGGGGGTCCTTAGGCTTCACAAGCAAATGCCTTAACTGCTAAGCCATTTCCCCAGCCCCATATTTTACTTCTTTTTATTTATTTATTTATTTTTAAGGTGGGGGGGTTTTACTCTAGCCCAGGCTGACCTGGAATTCACTGTGCAGTCTCAGGGCAGCCTTGAACTCACAGCGATCCTCCTACCTCTGCCTCCCTAGTGCTGGGATTAAAGGCGTGTTTCACCACGCCTGGCCTATATTTTACTTTTAAAAATATTTTATTTATTTATTTGAGAAAGAAAGCGAGAGAGAGAGGGAGAGAGGGAGAGAGGGAGAGAGAGAGAATGGGCATGCCTCCAGCCACTGCAAACAATCTCCAGATGCACGTGCCACCTTGCACATCTGGCTGACGTGGGTACTGGGGAATTGAACCTGGGTCCTTTGGCTTCACAGGCAAGCGCCTTAACCACTAAGCCATCTCTCCAGCCCCCATATTTTTATTTTTCCTCTTAAACAAGTGCACGCGTAGAGTTGGGAATCTCAGTCACTCATTCAAGTTCTCATGCACTCCATCATCTCCGGAGTCCTCCCATGTGGCACGCTTGCCGCCAGGCACTGGGAAGAAAAGCAGGATCCAGAGAGGCAGGGGCCTCACTTTCCAGGAAGCCATCGTCGCCATGGCGACACACGCCTTTAATCCCAGCACTCGGGAGGCAGGGGTAGGAGGATCGCTGTGAGTTCGAGGCTTCCCTGAGACTGCATAGCGCGCGGGGGGGGGGGAGCTAAACCAGTCACACAGTCAGCGCATGCCTTACAACACCAAGTGCGGGATGATGGCCAAGTGGGCTGTCGGGGTGGGGCTTGAGGTCCCACACCGGCATGGACGTGGGCAGACCTCCTTCAAGACTGGTTCACCATGCCACCCAGACCGGCGCGAGGAGCACCCTGCTCTATAGCAAGGGTCAAGCAGCTCAGCTTGAGGAGACCCTGCTGGCCAGAGCCGTCGCTGCAGCATTTATTTCTGTCAGGGCCTGGCTTGAGCAGTTAAACAGACTTGCAGAAGGTGCTCGCTCAGAACTTAGCGCATTTGGCAGCAAAGAACGAGATCTCGGCCACTTGGAAGGCATTTAGAAGGTATGCGGAGTGCGGCTCAGTGTTTGCACTGATCTCCACTGTAACTTTCCAGAAAGCTGGGACAACCGATTCCAATAAAAGCTTCCCCGAGTATTTCTGGAGGCTTTGTGGAGGTGCTGGGTTGTGTGGGTACAGATGGCTTTTCTTGGTCTGTTGGGATCATAATTCATTTTTTTTTTTCTCCCTTCGAGACAGGGTCTCACTCTATAGCCCAGGCTGTCTTAGAACTCATGGCCATCTGCCTACCTCAACCTCCTTAGTACTGGGATTACTGGCGTGGGCTGCCACACCCAGCTTGGAATTATATCATACTCGTCTGGGAATTATATTTCATTACTGATAAAACTTCCATCATATATTTTTAAAAAATTTTGTTTATTTATTTATTTGAGAGCAACAGACAGAGAAAGAGGCAGAGAGAGAGAGAGAGAGAGAGAGAGAGAGAGAATAGGCGCACCAGGGCCTCCAGCCACTGCAAACGAACTCCAGACACGTGCGTCCCCTTGTGCATCTGGCTAACATGGGTCCTGGGGAATCGAGCCTCGAACCGGGGTCCTTAGGCTTCACAGGCAAGCCTTTAACAGCTAAGCCATCTCTCCAGCCCTCCATCAAACTTTTTAACAAGCTTAACCGTTCTGTAAAAATTTTTACTTATCTATTTATTAGAGACAGAGAGAGGGGGAGAGAGTGAGAATGGGTGTGCCAGGGCCTCTAGCCACTGCAAGCAGGTGGCACCTGGCTTCCGTGGGACCTGGAGAATCGGACCAGGGTCCTTAGGCTTTGCAGGCATGTGCCTTAACCGCTAAGCCATCTCTCCAGCCTACTTCCGTCATATTTGTGAACCAATGTTCATTTTCTAAAGAGTACGTCCTGGAAGGCAGGTGTGACGGAAGGATTAAAGGGGACTCTAGATGACTGAGGGATGGAGCTACATCCAGGGCCCAGGTGAAAGAGGAGTGGAGTCATTTCTATCCTTGGGTAGGACTGAATTTTGCCCACCATCTCTTGCGAAGCAGCAGATCCGAGACTGGGTTTTGCTTCGTCTGGTTTCGCTCCAGGGATCCTGGCTTGGCTAGGCGCCTCTACTTTTCCAGGGCCCTCGGCAGGGTCTGGAGAAGACCTCAGCTGACTCAGAGCTCCATGCAGACAGCCCTGCCAGCCAGGGGAGTCCCAGATAGCCAGAACAGGCTGCCCAGATGCATACCTCATGAAGCTAGCAGCCAGGACGAGGGACCAGAGCACAGGCAGCTCTGCCAGGTCTAGGAGTAGGAGTGGGGGAGGAGGTCCGAGCAGGCCTGTTCAGTTTTTCTAGAAGTCCAAGGTTTCCACTCATCCACCCACATTTCATCTATTCAACATATGTTGGCTATTCGCCAACTTGGTGCCAAGGAACATGTTCCATGATTGTAAGAAACTACCCAAGTGCTTTAATTGGCTTCATTTCTAAACAGAGAGCCCATTTGGAGTAGTCACCCAACACATAGCTGCTGTCGTGGTCGTAGTGGCTTTCCTAAGTGTATCAGGGACTAGCGCTACTGAAACAGCTACTGCGCTGAATGAACAAAGGAGATGGGCCTGGAGAGATGGCTTAGTGGTTAAGGCACTTGCCTGCAAAGCCAAAGGACCCTGGTTTGATTCCCCAGGACCCACGTCAGCCAGATGCACAAGGGGGCACATGTGTCTGGAGTTCGTTTGCAGTGGCTGGAGGCCCTGGAGCGCCCATATTCTCTCTTTCTCTCATTCCCTGCCTCTTTCATTCTCTCTCAAATAAATAAAAATATATTTTAAAAAAGAAAGGAGCTGGGCGTGGTGAATCCATAGTGAATTCCAGGTCAGCCTGAGCTAGAGTGAGACACCGCCTCCCAAAAACTAAAAACAAAACAAAACAAAACAAAAGGGTATGAACTTTCCTGAACACCTATTACGTGCTAGGTCCTGGGCCAACTTTGGACACACCTTATTCCACTGCTGATATTAAAGCCTGAAGCTGGCATAGATACATGTTATTAGCATGTGTCTCGGGGCACTAAGAGGGGCTTAATAGCAGGTCCCTCATGAGTGGCTCCATACGAGCCAAGTTATAAAGATTAAGTTCACCAGTTAGGAAATAGGGGGAAAGGGAAGGGCTCTTGAGCGAATAGCACAATCGAGGGCCTGGTGGGTTGCCAACGTGCCTGAAAAGGTGGAGTGGCCAGAAGTTGAGGATGGGCAAGAGGATGAATCAACTGGCAAGTATTTGGTTTCACACATTTCCTCAATGCCTGGGCAGGGTTTATCCTTAGTTCTTTTTTTTTTTTTAAGATTTATTTTATTCATTTATTAGAGAGAGAGAGTGAGAATGAGTGTGCTAGGGCCTCCAGCCACTGCAAACGAACTCCAGATGCAATGTGTCACCATGTGCATCTGGCTTACATGGGACCTGGAGAATCGAACCTAGGTCCTTTGGCTTTGCAGGCAAGCATCTTAACCACTAAGCCATCTCTCCAGCCCTAGTTGTTTTTTTTTTTTTAATTATTTATTAATTTGGAGAGGAGAGAGAGAGAAAGAATGGGTGTACCAAAGCCTCTAGCTACTACAAACTTCAGATACACGCATCACTTTGTGCATCTGGCTTTATGTGCGTCCTGGGGAATTAAACGTGGGTCATTAGGCATTGCAGGCAAGCGCCTCAACCACGGAGCCATCTCTCCAACCCTGTCTCTAGGTTTTGACTTTGGGCAGAGTCTTCCTCAAACCAATCAACCCTCAAGAGATTGAGTGCTGAAGTGGGCCTGTCCCCAGATCCTCTGTGCTGGTGACCTTTCTACAGCAATGACCTGCTGGTTACTTGGTTTTCTGCTCTGCCTCTGGCTGAGGCAGTTCCCGGTGCAAAGCTGTGGGGCCTGAGGTCATAGAGTCCCGTCTGTGGGCAGGAGTTAGTGTAACGGGCCTTCAAAGTTCCCTTCAAGGTTCCCTTCAAGATACTCAACAGTGGACACTGCAAGTCTTCTACTTTCCCAGCCAGGCCAAATGAGCCAACGGGTGCAATAGTGGCACATCTGTCATGGGAGAAACCAACTGCCCTCTAATTTGACTGAAGGCCCGCTCCACGGGAGGGAATACATCCCTGATACTGAAAACTTAAAACAGGGGTAGTCATGAGCCCTAGGGGTGTAACGTCTGCTGCTGTCTGGCTATATGTATATACTATGCTCATCAAACTGCCCAGTCAGCACTTCTGTTAGTGTTCAAACCCATCTATTAATGCTACTCTCACTTTTGGTAGAGAACCTTCCCTTTTCAGATGGCAGTGACCTTGGATGACTCAGAAGGCACCACGGTGCTGAGAAGTGACAGAGGAGTGCTCAGCACTGCAATATCTCAAATCACACCTTCCAAGGCTCAGGGTCTATTGCAGAAGAGGTGGTGGAAAGAATGTAAGAGCCAAAGGAAGGGTAGGACTCCTTACAACGTGCTCCCCCCCAGACACAAAATGGCCTGGATATCCATGACGTCACAGTGCCTGACACTACCTACACAAGACCCTCATAAGAGGAGGAAAAGATGTTGACATCAAAATAAAAGAGAGACTGATTGAGATGGAGGAGGGGATATGATGGAGAGTGGAGTTTCAAAGGGGAAAGTGGAGGGAGGGAGGGCATTACCATGGGATATTTTTTATAATCATGGAAGTTGTTAATTTAGAAAAAAAGAAAAGAAAGTTCCCTTCAAGTCTGGCTCCTAGAGCTCTAGGGAGCTGCATGCTTAGCTGCTCCCCTCCCAGAGGAGCCAGGCTGAGACTTTCCAGAAGGATGGAAATCAGGCAGCCTTTGCTTTCAGTGTCGCTGTGGAGGTGCAAGGAGCGAGGTACTGAGCTCTCCCCCCATCCTCCACTCATCCGACGGGGACAACACCAGGCTATAGGCTGCAGTTCTTTCCACCGTGCTAATGTATGCATCAGGAACAGTAAGGAAGATCCTTGGGGGCTGGAGAGATGGCTCAGCAGTTAAAGGAGCTTGCTTTCAAAGCCTGACAGCCTGGATTCAAGTCCCCAGTACCCACATCAAGCCAGATGCACAAAGCGACGCATACATCCAGAGTTCATTTGCAGTGGCAGGAGGCCCCTAACATGCCCATACTCACTCTCTGTCCCCTTCTCTCTCTTCCTCTCGTTCTCTCTCAAATATATTTTTTTACGTTTTTTTTTTTTTTGTTTTGTTTTAAATTTTTGAGGTAGGGTCTCACTCTAGCTCAGACTGACCTGGATTTCGCTATGGAGTCTCAGGCTGGCCTCGAACTCACGGTGATCCTCCTACCTCTGTCTCCCGAGTGCTGGGACTAAAGGCGTGCGCCACCACGCCCGGCCTCAAATATATTTTTTAAAGAAGACACAAGGGCTGGAAAGATGGCTTAGCAGTGAAGGTGCTTGCCTGCAAAGCCAAAGGACCTTGGTTGGATTCCCCAGGACCCATGTAAGCCAGAGGCACAAGGGGGTGCATACGTCTGCAGTTCATTTGCAGTGGCTGCAGGCCCTGGTGCACCCATTCTCCCTCCCTCCCTCTCTCTCTCTCTGACTCTCTCTCTCAAATAAAAAAAAAAATTAAAAGAAAAGAGAAGAAGACGACACAAGCTGGGTGTGATGGTGCATGCTTTTAATCCCAGCACTCCGGAGGCAGAGGTAGGAATATTGCCATGAGTTCGAGGCCATCCTGAGTCTACACAGTGAATTCCAGGTCAGCCTGAGCTGGAGTGAAACCCTACCTCAAAAAAAAAAAAAAAAAAAAAAAAAAGAGCTGGGCATAGTGGCACGTGCCTTTAATCCCAGCACTTGGAAGGCAGAGGTAGGAGGACTGCCGTGAGTTTGAGGCCACCCTGAGACTCCATAGTGAATTCCAGGTCAGCCTGGGCTAGAGTGAAACCCTACCTTGAAAAACCAAACAAAAAGAAGACCCTGGGCAGTCAGGAACCTTGAGCCTCCATTCTGCCAAGGATTGACTTGCTCAGTGATGCCAAGATAGTCATTTAACCTCTCTGAGCCAACCTCTCTGTGCATCTATGAAACGGGATATCATCTTATTTTTCTTCTAGGAATTTTGGAGGCTTCTGGGAAAACAAAGACACACACAGTAAACTGACCACATGACACATGGCGGGGAGGGGACTCACCAGTGAGACCAACGAGGCTTTGGTTAGCCCCTTGCTCCCCAGCACAGCGAGGCCCTGACTCCTGGCACAGTGGTGTCTGAAGTGGGTTGGGGGGGGGGGCACACTGACAAGGCCCTGCAATGTCCTTCTGTCTCTCACCCTGACCTGACCCCAGAGGCGTCCCTTCTTGGGAACAAGGTGGTGTTTTCTCCACCACTAGAGGTGCAGTCCGGGTCCCACCGGCTGCCTGCTGAGCTGGCTTCCAGTGACATCCACAACAGCCCTGCCACCAGGGTCTTCCGAGAAGCCAGATCTGGCATCTCAGCTGCTCTCAGCTCCATAGCTTCCCCTGAGCCCAGGACGGCCGAGGAACGAGGGCATGGGGCTGCCGGGGCTCTGCTGTAGGACAAAGAAGCAACGGATGACGGTGTTTTCGCCTCTCACTTTTTAAAATTTATTTATGTATATATTTATCTATTTATGAGAGAGAGACACAGAAGCAGAGAGAGAGAGAGAGAGACAGAGAGAGCGTGCCAGGGTCTCCAGCCACTGCAAAGGAACTCCAGACGCATGTGCCACCTTGTGCAACTGGCTTACGTGGGTCCTGGGGAGTCGAACATGGGTCCTTTGGCTTTGCAGGCAGACGCCTTAACCGCTAAGCCATCTCTGCAGCCCTCACTTGCCACTTAATCACTCACTCCTTTGCCAGATCATGTGGGGGACAATTAAGACATTCCAGACGAGTACCCAAAAGAAAAAAAAAAAACCACCTTTGATAGAGCAGCCTTCCAAGTCAGGCATGGGGGCGCAAGCCTACAATCCCAGCACTTGGGAGGGAAAGACAAGTGGATCAGGAATTCAAGGTCATCCTCAGCTACACTTGAAGTTCAAGGTTAACTGGGTCCCTCACAGGTGGTGTGGTGGGGTGAGCTGCAAAGGGTGAGTGGTCCAGTCTCCCCATGCCAGCACAGGGCTCATCAGCAGGGTGCCCCAGCTCTGGGTAGCTGGGCTTGTCTGGCGGCATACAGGGATCAACTCCTTCTATCTTTAAAGTAGCTCATGAACAAAAGCCACTTAAAAATATTTTATTTCTCTTTATCTATTTGAGAGAGAGAGAGAACAAAATAGGCAGGGAGAGAGAGAGAGAGAAAGAGAAAGAGAGAGAGAGAGAGAGACAATGGGCACGCCTGGGCCCCCAGCCACTGCAAATGAACTCCAGACGCATGTGCCACCTTGTGCGTCTGGCTTACGTGGGTCCTGGGGAATCGAACCTGGCTCCTTTGGCTTTGCAGGCAAGCACCTTAACCACTAAGCCATCTCTCCATCCCCAAAAGCCACTTATTTGTATGTGTAATAGAATCTTGTTATGGCTGCCCCAGTTGGCCTTGAACTCATGGTACTCCTCCTGCCATGGCCTTCGTGGGGAGATAAGGAGATGTGTATCAGGTCATCAGGGGCCCGCAGCTTGGACGTGGCATAAATGGATCTGGATTCTAGGCCGGCAGGTGCAGCTGGTGTGTTTCGCACCTCCACCAACCCCCACAGGCGGGGCTGAGGAGACAGTCCTCTTAGACGTGAGGGCATCTCAGCTAGATCACTCACAGGACCCCTGGCACCTCCTTCTTTAAGAGATGGAGAAACTGAGGCACTGGGTAACGTGTCCTGCCCACCCAAAGCCACGCAGCCGGCGAGTGGCAGAGCAGGATCAAGTCCCCAGACCCTAACTTTGCTCTTTCTATGTCCTGGCTCAAAACTGTGATCTGAGGCCCAACAGTCTAGGCACAGCCCGGTGGTCATGATGAAATCAGAATCCCAGGTCTCAACCCCAGATCCCCGGAGCAGAAACAGCATGGTGACAACATGCCAGGTGATTCCCCTGCAGGGCACTGCATGTGTAACAGATGTCTGTAACAATTACCCTGAGGATAAAGGACATTGTGTCTGGGCATTGTAAAACTTAAAATTAGAGGGTGTTTTTTTTTTTTTTTTCCTTTAAAGGCGTGCATCACCACGCCTGGCTGCCATAGTCATTTATTTTTATTTTTATTTTATTTATCTATTTGAGTGAGTGAGAGACAGAGGGGCAGGGAGCGGAAGAGAGGATGGGGGCACACCAAGCGCCTTCAGCCACCGCAAACAAACTCCAGACGCATGCGCCACCTTGTGCATCTGGCTTATGGGGAATCGAACCTGGGCCCTTTGGCTTCGCAGGCAAGTGCCTTAACCGCTAAGCCATCTCTCCAGCCCAATGACAGGGTTTTGAGTGCTCCATCACAGCTGCCTCAGGGAAGCAGATGGAAGCAGTCAGACACACTGGTCGTCAGTGGACCTGCTAAGGAACCATTCTGCCCATGGAGATGACACTCAAGATAGGGTCTAGAACATTCTTTGCCACGGTCACTGACCACTAGAGGGGGGCCTAGTTGCCCCTAAGGAAGGACTAGAGCTGTGGTTGGCTAAGGAATGGAGGTGAGGATACACCCGCTTTTGGATCAGAGCGTTATAAAAGCAGATTGACAGCCGAGAGCCAACTTGGAGCGAAGGACCAGTTTCCCCGGCACCTCCCCTGCCCTATGATTTGGCTTTTCTCCATCCTGTGGGAGGAAAAGTGGGATGCTTCAGGGTCCTCCAGCGTCCCCACCCCATCAGTGGAAAGTCTGCTACTATGAGGGTGTGAGGCTAAGATCCTCTCGGCTTGGGCTCCACACACATTCTGGTTTTCTGGTCACTGGGCTCCTGTTCCCAGGGGGAAATCCGTGGAGCGGAATAGAGGCGAGGGGAGGACCAGGCTAGACTTGGCGCCGAGATGACCCTGGGAACAAGCCTACAGGGAGCATACAGCATCTGAGGGGTAGTCCAGTGGTTGGGGTCCAGCGTCCCCTTCCAGTCAGAGCAGATTTTTTTTTTTAACCGTCTGTTTCATATCATGAGCTGCCTGCCAGCCTTTTTTTTTTGTGACCAAATGGTCAAAGTGGTCCGAATGCTTGGGGAAAGTTCTGGAGGATTATCACGGTGCTTCCGGATACAATACTCCAAGGATCTACCTTGACTCCATTCGAGGCCATTTAAAGCTGGGGACCTTGGACACAGTCAGGACCGAATGGAAGAATGCCACCCCTCAAGGGGAAGAGTGTCCGGGCACCCCTTGTCTTGGTCTTTGACAGCATGCAGGTGTCTCCTCAATGTGTTTCTTTTTCTCCTTGCCCTTCTCCGCTCAACCAAGGCTTCCCACAGGAGGCCAGCGAAGCCAGAATCTATATAGCCTGGCTTGGCAGGCGGCTCAGCTCCTGGCGAGGGAGAAAAACAAGTGGATGCGTGGCCTGCTTCCGTGGAGTTGTGAGCTGCACGACCGTCCGGCCTCCGCTTGGCTTCGGACGCACAGAGAGGCTCGTCTTGGGGGAGATCAGAGCGCCGGCCTCAAGCAAGCGCTGTGAAGACAGCAGGACCCACTGACTCAGCACTTTCCCTGCTGGAATTCATCTCAACAAGCTATAGAAGGAACAGGCCACATGCATAAAGATGATCGCTGTGGCATTACTCAAAATAGCCCGAACTGGGTGGTTGCAGTCAGGTTTGCGCTGCTGGTAGAAATCACCCAACTAAGAGCAGCTTGTGGTCGGGGGGGGGGGGGTGGGGGGAAGAGGTTTATTTTGGCTTATAGGCTCGAGGGGGGAAGCTCCATGATGGCAGGGGGAAAATGATGGCATGAGTAGAGGGTGGACATCACCCCCTGGCCAACATAAGGTAGACAACAGGAATAGGAGAGTGTGCCAAACACTGGCAAGGGCACACTGGCTACAATACCCATAAGCCCGCCCCCAACAATACACTCCTTCCAGGAGGCGTTAATCCCCAAATCTCCATCAGCTGGGAACCTAGCATTCAGAACACCTGAGTTTATGGGGGGCACCTGAATCAAACCACCACATTCCACCCCTGACCCCCATAAACTGATATCCATGCCTGATGTAAAATATAATGCACTCAGTCCAACTTTAGAAGTCCCCATAGTTTTTATAATCCCAATGATGTTCAAACATCCTCATAGTTCAAGGTCTTTTAACTGAGCAATAATTCCAAAATTTTGTTCCCCAAAACCCATAATGGCACAGAATAAACACTCATACTGCAAAAGATGGCACCAGGCAGAGCAAAGCATACTCAAGCAATACATGATTTAAACAGGGAAAACATCAAACTCTGTAGCTTCAAGTCCAACAACTCTAGTCAGTGACAAGTCTCCAAGTCCGATAATTCTAACCAGCGACAAGTCTCTGGAGTTCCAATTTCGCCCCTCCAGCTAGGCTACTCACAGACCTGGAAAACTTCATCCAGGGCCCACTGCTCTCCCTAGCAGCCATCTCGTGGTCCCAGCATCTCGACTGCAACCCATGGTTCATCCTCATGGCCCCATGGGGTCTCCATGCAGGCATCCAGCAAACCTGCTTCACACTGCCCATGGTCATTTCCAAAACACAAGACCGCGTTGCAAACTCAATGATCCTCTCTTTCCTGCATTTCTTATACTCTATAATACCAGTGGAGTGCTAATTTGTTAATCCAGGGGGGAATAAAGCAGACTTTGAAGAACAGGACACTCCTTGAGCACTCAGGACCCTTCAAAAGTGTCTATATTCTTCCTGTTGCCCCAGTGCAGGTCAGCTGGCCCAATATCAAAGGTTATAATGTCTCATATAATTGCAGCTGAACAGGCAGAAGTTTCAGCCCAAAGACTTCATTTCTGTGCCATATGCCTCTGCACACACCAGTCCGTTTCTATGCAAAGCAACCCTGCACAAGTTCTCAGGACAGGAGCATAACAGCAAGCCTCTCACACAAACTGCTTCTAGCCCAGTTCAGGCAAAGCTTTTTCTCACCCTCATAAGCAAAACCCCATAGTCCATAGTTCTTACTGCATTCAGGTTTTCAACTCTGATGAGAATAGTCCATTAAGCTGTATTTACAGCACTGCAAGGCATCTCTTAGGCCAAGGTTTCAAATCCTTCTACATTCCTCTTGAAAATCAGCTCCAAAAGGCCAAAGCCACATAGTCAGGTGTCTAGCAGCAAATGACACGACTCCTCCAAACCAACTATACTGTTGCAGTCAGGTTCACATTGCTGGTAGAAATCACCCAACTAAGCAGCTTGTGGGAAGAAAGAGGTTTATTCTGGCCTATAGGCTCGAGGGGGGAAGCTCCATGATGGCAGGGAAAACAAAAGCATGGGCAGAGGGTAGACACCACCCCCTGGCCAACATCAGGTGGGCAACAGAAACAGGAGAGTGTGCCAAACACCGGCATGGGGAAAACTGGCTAGAACACCCATAAGCCCGCCCCCAACAATACACTCCCTCCAGGAGGCGTTCATTCCCAAATCTCCATCAGCTGGGAACCTAGCATTCAGAACACCTGAGTTTATGGGGGACACCTGGATCAAACCAGCACACTGGGAAACACTCAACTACCCAGAAATAAGGAAGGAGCAGCCAGCAGAATGCTCCTATCAGCACGTGAAGGCCACGTGGGAACATGGCATCAACACTGAGGAGAAGACACCAGGAGAGGGGCACAGCCCACATCCCTTCCTTTCCTCTACCCCGGGGGAGCCTGCAGGAATGAAGGTGCGTACTGGGGGAGGAGCGTATTATGAGTGACTCGTTCTCTGAATCATTTACTAAGTGTTTACCATAGGCTGGGTCGGGTGGGTGCAGGGTAGAAAGGATGGAGCAGAGAAAAGAAACCCATTTCCCGCACAGTTTCAAATCCAAGGGCACGGCTTTTCATAACCGTCCTTCTGGTCTACCATACACACAGCATCATCTTTCCACAAAAGGGACAATTAATAAAAGCAGTGCGAGGAAGTGCTGTCTTCTTTCTGAGTCGCGTATGTCCTTCTACGTGTCAAAACCATCTCTGTGGCTTGAGAGGTGACTCAATGAGTACGGGGCTTGCTGTTTAAGCACGAGGACCTGAGTTCGGATTCCCCAGGACCCCACGTAAAAGATGGGGCACTGCCGGGCGTGGTGGCGCGCGCCTTTAATCCCAGCACTCGGGAGGCAGAGGTAGGAGGATCGCCGTGAGTTCGAGGCCACCCTGAGAATAAAGAGTGAATTCCTGGTCAGCCTGGGCTACAGTGAAAAACCCTACCTGCAAAAAAAAAGAAAAAAGAAAAAGGCCTATAACCCCAGTGCTGGGGAGGCTGGGAGAGGAGGGTCCCTGGTGTCTTCTGGCTAGTTAATCTAGCTGAATCAGTGAGCTCCAGGTTTAGTCAGAGACTCTGTCTCAAACCGTAAGGTAGAGAGATGGCTCAGTGGTTAAAGGGGCTTGCTTACAAAGCCTGGCGGCCTGGCTGCACGTTCTCAGCCTCCCATGTAAAGCCAGACCCAAAGTGGTACGTAACATCTAACATTCATTTGCTTCAGTAGGAGGCCCTGGAGTGCCCATACACATATGTGCACACGTGCATGCAAATAAATAGAAAAATAAAATAAAAAGGAAGGTGGAGAGTAACCTTTGGCTTCCACGTGCGCACATACATGTGCCCACATGCATATGAACATGCATGTACACAGTCATGACACACCCCCCCCAACTGCATCACATACATCCTAGTTGGTAGTGACATTTTAGACTTATAATGTCTTGGTTTCCTCTACAGCAAATGTATTTTTTTAAAAACTCATGCTTTAAAAAAAAAAGAAGAAGTTAAAAAGTTAGGACTTGGGCTGGAGAGATGGCTTAGCGGTTAAGGTGCACACCTGCGAAGCCTAAGGACCCAGGTTCGATTCTCCAGGTCCCACATAAGCCAGATGCACGTGGTGGCTCATGCGCCTGGAGTTCGTTTGCAGTGGCTGGAGGCCCTGGTGCGCCATTCTCTCTCTCTCTCTCTCTCTGTCTCTCTCTCTCTCTCTCTGTCTATAATAAATAAGTACAAATAAATCTTTTAAAAAAAAAAGTTAGGGCTTGTCACTAATCTTGCGGGTGAATAATTAAGTGTGCCTACTTTGGAAAGCAGCAAGCTAAATTACGCAGTGCCAAAAAGCAACGTTTCTCATACCTATGCCATCCTGTCTGCACCGGCATGGTTCTAGCTTTACAGCTACAAAACTGCCAGAAAACCTAATAAAAGGAAGCACAAAAATATATATATATATTTCTCTGTCAACCAAGCTGCCATTTGAGAAAGACTTTTAAAATATGTTCTTCCCTATGTGTAAATGTGACGGCACATGCATAACGAGAGCCCCAGTGGAGAGCTTCCTTTTAATCTTTTTCAAAGTAAACCAATAAAACAGCCTTTAGCATGTGAGTAATGGATTAATACTCTTTAGATTCAGAGTATCCGTCTCCAAGCTAGGCCTGCTGCCTCTAAGAACACGGTTTCGAATTAGAAGCACACAGCTACGTTAGCTCATCCAGCCCCGGACAATGCAGATAACGACGTGCCAAAGGCCACGCTTGCTTCTTGCGATGAGCGCTGCTTGCCTTGGATGCTTGTTAAATGGAGGAATGCAGACGTAGATGCATTCACATTAAAATAAACTTCATTTCAAGCCCCAGGGAGTACGTCACATAGTATAAATGGGAGAAGTAATAATTATCCCGAGTTTCAGTTCTGTGTGAGCAATCAGTATAAATAATTTAGACCATAAAGTGGATTTTTTTTTTTTTAAATCTTGCTTAGGGGGCTGGAGAAGATGGCTTAGCGATTAAGGCGTTTGCCTGCAAAGCCAAAGGACCCCGGTTCGATTCCCCAGGACCCACGTAAGCCAGATGCACAAGGAGGCACATGCATCTGGAGTTCGTTTGCAGTGGCTGGAGGCCCTGGTGTGTCCATTCTCTCTATCTCTCTCTCTCTCTGTGTCTCTCACTCTCAAATAAATAAATAAATAAATATATTTTAAAAAATCTTGCTTGGGCTTCGTTTCAATTGACTTTCCATGCAGCCCCAACTATTGCTGAATAATCAGTCTCGGGCACGTTATCCTACTGGATCTGTGCTGTGTGGACACACGGTGTGTTTACACAGTCACACCCCACCCAGCTCTGGGGGTGTCAGGACTGGGCCAATGTCGGGACGAATATTCCATCTCACGGTGACGTTCAAGCTGCCCTTGAGGACGCATGGCCAAACGGCCTTGGTTATGCTGTCCGCTTGTTGAAGGCCTGTTCCTGCCCTTTCTTTCCTTTCCCTTCATACAATGCTCCTGACAGTGAGAGCATATGCACACATTCGCAAGCTCAGGCCAGAGGGAGGAAGAGGAGGGCCATATTTCACCAGAATGTCCCTGACTTGCTAGCACTCCTGTCCCTTAGCTTCTTTGTACTGGCTTTTGCCTGTTCAGCTGTTAAGGCCTCTAACCTGCGTGACCTGTAGTGTGCGATCTTTCAAGTTTTCCCTCAACTTAATAAGCTACTGGTCCTTGCACATATGAGAACATTGGCCCAATTACACACACCCACCCACACCCACACACACACACTCAGACACTCATTATCACATACTCCAGTCTCAGACAAGGATGTCTTTGATTCTAGATCTAAGCGAATCTCTAACTGGGTGACCTTGGGCAATTCTCTTTAACACTGTGAACACATAGGCTTGGACCAAGGGTCTCCATCTTGTTCTGGTCAACTTTCGTGAGAATGGCTAGGATGTGCTGCAATCCACTGCCCATGCAGGAAGCTGCTTTAAGATTATCCTTTCATTTTTTCAAAAATATAGCACTGGATCTGCACATTGCTTCATATTTATGTGTGAATGATTATCTAGAATAAAAGACTAGGTAAATTATTTAGCTGAGTCAACACAACCCCCCCCCCCCACACACACCAAAGAAATATCTTGCCCTGCATGGCGGTGCATGCCTTGAGGCCAACATAGGAGGATCGCTGTGAGTTCAAGGCCAGCCTGAGGCTATGTAATAAATTCCAGGTCAGCCTGGGCTAGAGAGAGACCCTACCTCAAAAAGAAATCCAATTTGATTAGGTAGTATAGACAGTTAAGCCAAGGTGTTTTTGGTCCCGTGAATTCTACATTGTTGAAAGTACCACACACAATGACATTAACTGATCACGGAAAAATGAGCTCATGTTAGTTTTCTTCTCCCCGGGGTGAGGCGGCAGACAGAGAATCCTGACTCCCCATTTCGGACTTGAGCTTTGGTTCTGTGAACTGTGGGATCCATGAACACATCGGTGATAATCATCTCCAAGGACGCAGGGCATGTAAAGGGAAGGAACTATGCAGGGCAGAAGAGAAACAGACTAACGTCTACTGAATTTACTAAAATTTACTAAAAATCTCATTCAAGTGCATTTGTCAAGGAGAAGACTGAAACGATGATGATCACGTTACTTGGGGACTCAGTAGAACTCACTTGACAGACAGAAGTGAAACCAATTTAAGCCACCAACTCTCAAATGCCACAGTTGGTGGCAGCAGGCTATCCTTGCTATCCACGTGGTGGTTTTGGTAGCTCTGTACAAAGGGCTCTCTTGAATGTCCCCCCCCGCTGGAGATTTTGGAAGCAAAGTGGTGGGTCACTCATAAACATGGAAGACACTACAGTGTAACCCTCCCACACTGCTTGCCTACATCTAAAAACAACAACAACAACAACAAAAATCAAGAACTAGAACACAGTTCCTTTTCTGCTTGACTAAATGAGCAGCCAATCATGCCAGTACATTAAAGGCTGGGGCATGGAATAATTTCCCAACCAGCTCACTTGATTCTGTGCAGAGCTTCTTTCGGAAGCTTCCAAAGCCACGCACGGGCTCAGAGTCATTGCCTCTGAAGGGGCTGTGAGCACGACAGTAACGGGAGCTCGCCAGAGCAACGACTAGAGTAAGGTCCTATCTGGATGCCTTCACAGCCCGAGGATACAGCCAAGAACTTCCTCTTTGGCCTGTGGGTTCCATTAGGAAACTACTTATAGCATGTCACTGGAAGAGAGATGCGGTGACTATGTATATTCTCAGGTGTACCTCTGTTGAAGAAGCAAGCTGTGTTTACAAGAGGAAGGACGCACGTCAACAACAAACTATAAATGCATGATGTCATTCTCCAGGGCTAAGCATCCTTACTTAGTACTTTTAATGCACTTAAAAAAAAAAAAACAAAACCAAAACTCTAGTTGCTATAGCAACTTGATGTAGCTCTTAAATGGGGATTTTTTTTTTGAGGGGGTCATTTTATATCTCCAATCACCATAACAACATGATATATTTTTAAAAAAGAGTATTTTTATCTAATTTGTGTAGACTTTGGACTCGGTCCATACCTGCCGTCTCTATTCAAAATTATCAGATCAAACACGACACATGAGAAAAAATCATTGAAGACAAGGACGCCCTTTCACAGAGTGTATACACACACACACACGCGCGTGTGCACACAGAGAGGCATGTCTGACTGTTCACATGTGGCACATGCATGCAACCTCTCTCTCAGACTTCTAGCAACCGTACTCAGCATCTTCTCCTGGACAGTTAGCTATAGTCCGTGCTGTAGGCTCAGTAGACACCCCGTGGACGTGGTGTCTAGGAAGTCCTCCGCTTCTCTGACCCATAAGGCCCTTTCCTCCCACACTGCACTGATAGAAGAACGTCACTTGGGGTGACTAGTACGACCAGTCAAATGCTTCCCCCATTCCAGGATCAAGCAGGAGAGGGTGAGACACACAAGTCTTCCCAAAATGAAAGCCCTCCCCGCCCTTTTTTCCCCCCTTCTGCACTCTGTTCAGGTAAATGAATAGAGAGAAAACCGTTTCTTGTGATGTCCAAGAACCAGAGAAAGGGATTAAAGCTGTGTGTGGGGTGGAGAGGAGATGATGTGGTGACTGGAGAAGTCCCAGGAGGAGTTCCTAAGACTGCAATGTAGCTTAAAAAAAAAAAGAAAGAAAAGAAAGAAAGAAAGAGGTGTGGGAATCTCAGAAAGATCTCAGAAAGAATCTACACAGCATTTTCCCTAATATGAAGAAAATGGGCACTGTTTATACCAAAAGTGGAAAGCAGAGGGAAACTCTTCTACTGGTTAACCTTTGGTACCACACTACTGGTTGAAAAGGTGGCCGGGTTGGGGGGGGGGGGTTGGAGGAGAAGCCTGGGGCATGGTGTGTGTGTGTGTGTGTGTGTGTGTGTGTGTGTGTGTGTAAAAACAGCAAAGTGATTGTCCTAGCCTCGGACTAAGAGACTTTACTTTGAGGGGGTGGGACAGTGTTGACAGCAGTAGGAGTGGATGGAAGAAGATCTTGGGAAAGGGAGTGTGGGCCAGCGGCACCCTTCCCAGGATAAACACCCGGCCAAGGGAGAGAAAGAAGAGTGTGAGAACGCAGAGGAAATGAAGAGCTCGAGAGAGAGAGGGAGGGAGTGGAGATGATAAGAAAACGACTTGCAATGATCTGGCGACGGATACTTGAGGTCTGGCGGGCTGGGAAACAGCGGTCCTTGACGCATACTCTCGCCTTTCTTGACAGAGAGGCGCGCACAGAGGAGGGCACAGAGCTTCCAAAGCGCCCGGAGCCCCGGGTGAGGCTGTCCAGGTTCGGACCCACTCAGTGGAACCACTCAGGCCACTTCGCTCCGGGGGGTGGGGGATCGGGAGAGGTAGGAGGAGGGTGGGTGGGTGGGTGTTGGGGGGAACGCATGGAGAGGAGAGCGCGCATCCAAGTAAGCAAACGGGTGTTATTAGAAGGGAACCAGAGGGGGTCCGGGGGATCGCGGGAGAAGAGCGCTCCGTTCAGCTCACCTATGGTCGACACCACGGTGCCCACGAAGTAGAAGGCTCCTGGGAAGTCCCAGCGCGGGCGCAGCGCGTCGGCTCGGACCCCGGCGGCCAGCGCGGCCTCGTAGTGCCGGAGGAAGGCGCGCAGCTCCGGTTCGGCCACGCCGTGCGCCGCGCTGAAGTTGCGCAGCGTGGCTCCCCAGCGCGCCCGCGCTTCCGCCTCTCCGGGGCTCTCGAGGGCCGAGAAGACCGTGGCTCCGGCCACCATGTAGAGGCCGATGAGCGCGGCCAGCAGCACGAAGCGCCCGGTGTCCTCGTTGAGGTGCGAGCGGCGGCAGCAGCAGCAGCAGCAGGAGGGGCGAGGCAGGCGGCGGCGGCAGCGGCGGGGCGGGGGCCGGGGATTGCGGGAGGACATGATCCGGAGCTCAGCCCCGGGGCCGGGGTGGTGCTCGGAACCCGGGCCGCCACATCTCCTCCTCGCAAGCAGGAGCGTGAGGATGCTGGCCAGGGAAAAGAGGGGAGGCGGTGGGGTCCGCGGGGAGAGGGGGAAAGGGTCGCCGCCGGGCCCCCTTGGCAGCCTCTCCAGAACCCGGACGGTCAGGCGTCTCCGTGTCCCCGCCGGGCGCTCAGGCCACACACGGGTCGCACTGTCCAGCGGACACCCGGGCTCGAGCGCTTCTGTCTGCGCCCCGACGCCTGGTGGGATCCCGGGGCTCCTTACCCGCCGCCCTCGGGCGCAGGGCTCCGAAGCTAGGCCCCTGCAGCCCTGTGGCCGGAGTCCACGGGGCCCCGGGCCTCATACTCCTGTGCGCACAGGCCGTGGGGCTGCGGGTGTCACGAGCCGTAGAGCACCCCCCACAACACCCTACCCCCGGGGTGCCTAGGACCGGGACAGGGCAGCAGGACACCGACAGAGTCCTTGGAGGCGTCCCATGAGGCGCCCCGGGGCTCAGCGTCTCCAAGGCGCAAGCTCTGCGCGCGGGCCCTGCGTCCACTCCCCCAGCCCCGGGGCTGTGCTGGCTGGCGGCGTCGGCTTCCGAGCTGAGTCCACCGCCGGCCGTGGGGGGGTGGAGGGGGGGGGCGCGGGAAACGATCCCTTTCCAAGCTCCAAGCCGAAGAAGAGCCGCCAGGCACCGAGAGGCGGAGTCACCGGAGCCCAGGGCGGGGTGTTGAGGCGGGGTGAGTAGGCAAAGGAAGGAGGGGTGGAGGTTCGGGTTACTGCGACGCCTCCGGGTGCTTCTGTTGGCACCAATGCGGGCCACCGGAGCAGGTGTCCGACCTGCAGTGTTGTCCGCCCACCGTGCTCCCGGACCCCTTGTGCTCCACGAGGCCGTCCTCCTTCTCAAGCTCCTGGGGAAAACTTTGCTCAACTTGGTGCTTTTGAGGTCTCAGGAGCTGGGGGGCCACAGGGCGCCCATCCCTGACTCCTGATCCTCCGGCTTCGGCCTGAAGTTTTAAGTTGGCGTGCGCTCGCTGTTTTTGGTCCCGAACCACCACCACCACCACCAGCAGCAGCAGCAGCAGCACGACACCGCAGCATCCAGGTCTCCCCTGGATACGAGACAGCAGCGCGTGGGGTGGGGAAGCGAGGAGAGGCGGTCTCTGGGCTCCGGGAGGGATGCAGGCCGGCGTCAGCACCGCGGACAGCGCATCGGTGCTGCAGCCCAGCGGGAGGACCGCTGCTCCCGGGGCTTCTGGTGTGTGTGGTGGGGAAGCGCGGGGGACACCCCAGGCGTGCCGAGGCCACTCACCTCGCCACGCAGAGCTCCCCACTCGCTCCAAGTCTTCCTTTCCACCTCCGGGGTGGTCCACCCATCCCGAGGCAGGTGCGGTCGCCGAAACCGAGAGCGGATAGGGTGGGGCCGCTGCGCAAAGAGTAGGAGGAGGAGTCACGCGCAGGTGGCGGCGGTGGTGGGGAGGACCATGGAGGGCCACCCGGGGGGTGAGGGGGATGGAGGAAGCGCCCCGGCCCGGCGGGCTGCTAGGTCTCCTGTCGTTCCAGCCCAGCTCACCCGGCCGGCCGTGGTGGCCAGATCCCCGATAGAAGCCCGGCTGCGGGAAGAAGGTACGGGGGAGGTTAGGAGAGATCCCTCAGCCCTCAGCCTGGAAAGACCCCGGAGGATGCGGCGGCCAGCGCAGCCGCGCTTCTCTACGGGACAGAACCCAGCACAAACTTGTGCTGCAGGGAACGACCTCGGCACCAACCAAAAACCACCCTCTTGGGCTGGAGGGATGGATGGCTTAGCTGTCAAGGGTTAGCTCGTCTGCAAAAGCCAAAGGACCCAAGTTCGATTCCCCAGGACCCACGTAAGCCAGATGCACAAGGTGGCACATGCGTCTGGAGTTCATTTGCAGAGGCTGGAGGCCCTGGTGTGCCCATTCTCTCTCTCTCTCTCTCTTCCTCTCTGTCAAATAAATAAATAATAAATAAAATATTCTGGGTTTTTTTTTTTTTTTTTTCGAGGTCGGGTTTCACTGTGGCCCAGGCTGACCTGGAATTCACTATGTAGTCTCGAACTTACAGCGGTCCTCCTAGTTCTGCCTCCCGAGTGCTGGAATTAAAGGCGTGCGCCGCCACACCCGGCTCAAAAAAATATATATTAAAAAAACAAACAAACCATGAACCAGGCGTGGTGGAGCACACCTTTAACCCCAGCACTCAGGAGGCAGAGGTAGGAGGATTGCTGTAAGTTCGAGGCCACCCTGAGGCTACGTAGTGAATTCCAGGTCAGCCTAGACTAGAGTGAAACCCTACCTTGAAAAAACCAAAAGAGAAAAAAAAAAACCCACCCACTTTGGGTAGTCAGCCCCTTGTGTGTCCCTCCTCCCTCTTCCAATGGCAGCAAGGAGGAGGCGAAGGATCCTGGTGAAAGATGTGACATAGATGACCGAAAATTAAAAAAATAAAAACAATGGTGGTTGGTGATTATGCTTAGAAACTCCGGGTGGGTGAGTGAACTGTGGCAAAATTCAGTTTCCTCAGCCCCAAGATAGGGTTATCTGTCTTCCAGGACAGGAAAACCCCAAGCTAAGTTCTACTCCGCGCGGTGGCCGCAGCATCCGTCTCCTGAATGAGGCCGTGCCTTGGACTCTGCATTTCACAGCTGAGCCGCTGGGTCCTCTGTCACATGGGGACACAAGCCTCGGCTGGGGCAGGCAGGAGAGCTGTGAACAGGGATTACGCGGATCTGGGGGCGATGGAGGCTTGGCTCTTCTGCATTAGGCTTCTCTTCCCGGCTATGGGTGGAGGGGACTGCTCCGAAGTCTGGCACTGGATATAGCAAGTGGCTACTTTTGCAGGAATCCGAGGGAGAAAACATCTTAGCCACCAAGAAATCTTAGCCCCCCAAGAGTGGTATTAAATTGCAAAACTGCAATTGTCCAGCTGGTTTTTAATTCCTCCAGGAAATGCATGCCACACGCCACAATTATCCAGTCAGTGAACACGAACACAGAAGGATTAAGAAAGTTTTGCAAGAGCTAGAGAGATGGTTTAGTGGTTAAAGGCGCTTGCCTGCAAACCCAAAAGACCTAGGTTCGAATCACCAGTACCCAGGTAAAGTCAGATGCCCAAGGTGGCACATGCATCTGGGGTTTATTTGCAGTGGCTAGAGGTCCTGGCATGCCCATTCTCTCCCTCTCCCTCCCTCTCTCTCTCTCTCTCTCTCTCTCTCTCTACCTGCCTCTCTCTTTTCACAAATAAATAGAATATTTAAAAAAAAACTGTTTTGCAAATTACCAATGGAAAGAAGATGTAGAAATGTTAATACCATTTACTTGCACAATTCCACTGGCTATCTAAAAATTAACAGCTTCTTTACTTAAGGTTTTAGGATTTTCTTCATAAATACATATGTATACGTATACATGTATAGGTATTTACTTCTTTTTTTCTTGTGTGTCTGCTCATGCCGTCGTTTTCTGCTTCCATCATGAAGTTTCCCCGTGAGTCTGTAAGCCAAAGTAAACCCTTTCCTCCCCCCCACAAAAAAAAAAACAAAAAAGAAATCTTAGCCCCCTTCCCTCCATTTCTGGAACACAATGGGAACTTTATACAAACACCATTGCAAACTATTCTTCTTCTTCTTCTTCTTCTTCTTCTTTTTCTTCTTCTTATTATTACTATCCTTGGCCCGTCTCTCTCCAAGCCTTTGCCCCCCAAGGTATCAGTCCAAGTTCTGTTTCCCTGTTCTTCCACTCTTACCAGCCCCTGCAGGCAGTGAGAAAGAATAGCCTAGCTGAGGGAAGCCAGGCACCTCTGGGACTGAGCTCCATCTGCCTGGTCAGTTCTGAAAGAAGCCCTGAGCGGAATGATTTCAAGAGATGCGGCTGACGGGCGCTGCCAGGTCTCTCCGGGCTCTGCCCAGACTCCCAGAGCAGGGACCGGGTGCTTTTCTGCAGTAGTGTCCTGACCCTCTGGGGTCAGCTTCTTGCCCAGTTGGCAGAGGGCCTGCCTTGACCTCCGGCTTTGTTATTCTATCCAGCTTGAATAGCAGCAGCCCTTTGGCATCAGTTGTTGCTCTGAGTGACCTAATCAATTTCTGTAATAAGAAAATGATGAGTTCCCTGTTCCTAGGTGTTGGTGCTGGGGAGAACTAGCCCCGTGATGAATGTGGCTTTAGCCCATTAGATGGATATTTAAGCCGTTGACTGCCTGCTGACTATCCCCAACGCCTTCACTTCAGCCCCAAACTGCTGCAACAGCCTAAGGGTGGGGCTTGCTATTAGAAACGAGTTCACACTGACCAAACCTGCTGGTCACTACTGTGATCATGCCAATCCAATCTGAACATGTGACTCCAAGACACCTCAAAACCACAGTCTTCAATGGCTCCCTAAAGCTGTAAAGATTTAGTGCTTCATGGAAGTTGTTAATAAAAATAAATTAATTAATTAAAAAAAAGATTTAGTGCTTGCTTAAGCTCTCCCTCTCTCTCTCTCTCTCTGTGTGTGTGTGTGTGTGTTTCTCATTCTATTTTTTCTAAAACTATCTTTATTTATTTATTTGAGAAAGAGGCAGACAGAAAGAGAGTGAATATGAGCGTGCCAGGCCCTCCTGCCATTGCAAATGAACTCCAGACGCATGCATGACTTTGTACATCTGGCTTTCTGTGAGTACTGGGGAATGGAGCCCAGGACATCAGGCTTTGCAAGCAAGAGCCTTTAAGCACTGTGCCATCTCTCCAGCCCTCTCTCTGGATCTTAAGACAAGGTGTGATGTAGCCCAGCTGCTCTTGAACTTACTATGTAGCTGAAACTAGCCTTAAATTCCTGATTCCTCCTACCTCCATCTACTGAGTGCTGGGATCAAAGGCATGTGTCGCTACACCTGGTTTGTAAAATAATTTCAAATTAATTATTTATTTATTTGAGGATAAGTGTGTGTAAGAGAGAGAAAGAAAGATAAAAAAAATAGAGATAAGAGAAAGGAAGAGAAAGAGAGATCATTGAGTGAGAACATGGGCATGCCAGGGCCTCTTACCAGTGCAAAAGAACTCCAGACACATGCACCACTTAGTCTGGCTTTACGTGGATGCTGGCAGGCTTTGCAAACAAGTACCTTTAACCACTAGGCCATCTTCCCAGCCCCAAATCCAACTTTTAACTGATTCTTTAATCATTTAACCTGTGTCTCCAGGTAGGTTTCTTTTTTAAAAACATTTTATTGGCAATTTTTAAACATGTGTGTAATGTTATTTTGATCAGAATTCCGTCATATTACTATCTCTTGTGCTCTGCTCTCCTGGTTCCCTTCCACCAAACCACTTATTTTTTCCAACTAGTCCTTCTTCTACTTTGACGTCTTTTTTTTTTCCCCCTACCCCATCATCCATGATGAAATGTTGATGGACCCAATATTGTGCAGGCTTTGTACTGGTAATAGCTACCACTGTCAAGTCATGAAAACAATTTCCCCTTCATGGCTAGTAGACTGACTTCTAAGCCATATCTCCCCATTCTCTGGCTCTTACATTCTTCTTTCTATCTCCTTGTCCATGTTCTCTGGGCCGTGGAGGATGTGAGCGAGATGTCTCATTTAGTCTGAGCACTCGTCACTTATTCTCAGTACTTTGAGTCCTCCCCAGTCTTCACCATCTTCCAGTAAATAAATTAATTAATAAACGCATTAAACAAATAAAAACTTCCCCAGTCAAAGATGAGAGCAGCACTAATCTAGGAACATAAATATTTACAGAGCAACTTGATGGGTACAACATGCCCATTTACACAATCATTGCAGCTTCTCTCTCTCTCTCTCTCTGTCTCTCTGTCTCTCTGTCTCTCTGTCTCTCTCTGTCTCTCTCCATATATATATATATATATATATATATATATATATATATATATATATGTTTTTAGAGGTAGGGTCTTGCACTAACCCAGGCTGACCTGGAATTCACTATGTAGTCTCAGGGCAGCCTCGAACTCATGGCGATCCTCCTACCTCTGCTTCCTGAGTGCTGGGATTAAATGCATGCGCCACCACACCTGGCTTCAGCCTGATTTTTTTTTTTTTTTTTTTTCCTTTTCAGAATGAGAATCTGGTATCCCAGATTGGCAGACTTGGGCTTGATTTAGCCAATTTATGTCAGAATTTCTCTTTTCCCCCGCATACATTGTCACACTTAGAATTCAGCTCCGTCTGCCAAGGAAAAGCTGGACAACTGAGGGGAGTCAGGGGCTCTGGCCTTTAAACCTCGCTGGATTCCAGTTTCCTGTCTCTGCGAAGACTACACTGTGTTATCTTTATGTCTACATAAAGGATTGAGGGTCAATGAAACCACCAGTCATTCTCTGCTTGTAAGAATCCATTGGAGGGCTGGAGAGATGGCTTAGTGGTTAAGTGTTTGCCTGTGAAGCCTAAGGACCCTGGTTCGAGGCTCGATTCCCCAGGACCCACATTAGCCAGATGCACAAGGGGGGCGCACGCATCTGGAGTTTGTTTGCAGTGGCTGGAGACACTGGCACACCCATTCTCTCTCTCTCTCTCTCTCTCTCTCTCTCTCTCTCTCTCTCTGTCACTCTCAAATAAATAAATAAAAATGAACAAATAAAATTTTTTAAAAAAAAATCCATTGGAGACTAGTTTTCCTCCTAATCTTCCTGTCCAGAAAACTGAAGTTTCTTTGTCTAAACATGTCACACAGGAGCCATCTTTTACACACCAAATCATTCTGTACTGAGAAGTGTCTTTAAAATGTCTGCTGCAAGTCTTTCTCATTTAAAATCCAATCCTGATGTCTTATTCTATAGATAAGGCCATATAATACATGCATTGATTTCGTCTCAAGTGGATTTTTTTTCTTGTTTCTTTTCTTTTCTTTCTTTTTTTTTTTTTTTTCAAGGTTAGGTCTCACTCTAGCCTAGGCTGACCTGGAATTCACTATGCAGTTTCAGGGTGGCCTTGAACTCATGGCGATCCTCCTACCTTTGCCTTCTGAGTGCTGGAATTAAAGGCGGGGGCGCCACCATGCCCGGCTCAAATGGATGCTGAGGTAACTTTTCAAGGTATGGGCTGGAGATGGATCTTCACGGCATGGCAGGTGCTTAGCCTATGTAAGTCCCTGAGTTCAATCCCAAGCACTAGTGGTGGGGAGGGAGACTATATGAGTAACGTATTATTAACTTAGAATAATCGGAAAATTCAGAAAAGGAAAAATAAGAAAATACCAATTACCCTTAAATCTACCCCATTATTCAGAGAAAATGACTACTATCAATCAGTTCAGTGGTGCCTCTCTCGTTGTTCAGTTCAATGTGTCATCCGTCTGTTTATCTGTCTGTCTGTCTATCCGCCTACCTACCTGTCATCACCTGTCTTCCATCGTCGTGACACTTGGATATGAAATGTTTCCCATGCGCTCATGCATCAAACACTTGTCTTATTGTATCAGGAATTTTGTCAAGGCGGCAGAGAAAGTCACGAATGAGCTCAGGTATCAGATCTGTCTACATACGCCTACACACCATACCAGTTACTCTCCCATTGCTGAAACAAATACCTGAACAAGAGGCGACTTAGGGAAGGGAAGGTTTGTTCTAGCTTATGTTTTAAGGGCATAGAGTCCGTCATTTTAGGGAAGTCACAGCAGCAGCAACAGAAGGTGGCTGGCTGGTCACATCATGTTCACAGGAAGCAGAGGGTGAGAGAGGAAATTTGGTGGGGCTATGGACCCTCAAGGCCCACCTGCAATGAGCTACTTCCTTCAGCGAGGATCCACCTAAAAGTCTGGGGACCAAGTATTAAAACCCACGAGCCTTGGGGCTCGAGAGATGGATTAGCAGGTAAGGCACTTCCCTGTGAAGCCTAAGGGTTCACGTTCGACTCTCCAGGTCCCACGCAAGCCAGACGCACAAGGCGGCGCACATGTCTGGCATTCGATCGTGGTGGCTGGAGGCCCTGGTGCACCAATTCTCTGTCATAAAAAAAAAAACCCATGAGCCTATAGGGGGCATTTTATGTGCAAACGACAACATAGGAATGTAGGTACAAATTTTTGAGGTTGGGGAGGGGATGGAGAAGAGGATGGGGTGGTATAAGTGTTAATAAAAATTACAGATGTGGCTGGAGAGATGGCTTAGCGGTTAAGGCGTTTGCCTTCAAAGCCAAAGGATCCCGGTTTGATTCTCCAGGACCCACATAAGCCAGATGCACAAGGGGATGCATGTGTCTGGAGTTCGTCTGCAGTGGCTGGAGGCCGTGGTGCACCCTCTCTCTCTCTCTCTCTCCATCTTTCTCTCTCAAATTAATAAATAAAATATATTTAAAAAATACAGATGTTATAATAAACCATATGGACACCTACATATACATATATATATGTATGTATGTTGTGTATATATTGTCAGGGAGGCCTCTGATATCCCCACAATACTACAGACTATTGCCAAGGCTCTTGATTGCCCACCAGAACTAGATGGCATGTCCCTACTGCTCAAGACACACATGCTTGGGCTGCAGGTCACTGAGAAATCAAGCTGGAGCTGAGCTGGAGGCCTCCTGCCTGTTGACCAGCTGTCAGGATGCTGGAAAAGCTATGTAGTCTGTTAGGAGAGAAAACTCATCAATGGTTTTACCTAGCAGTGGACACTGAAAACTTTACAGCTTACTAGTCAGGCCAGATATGCCAAATGGTACAATAGTGGCACATCTGTTATGTGGGAAACCAACTGCTCTCTGATTGGATTTAATGCTCCATGGGATGGAACTCATGCCTGGTACTGAAAACCTAGCCAAAAGTCGATATATGGTGAGGTCATAAGCCCAAGTGAGCAAAGCAGCTACTACTGTCTGGCTAAATTAACATATTATGCCCACCAAACTGTCCTCTGAACACTTATGTTTAGACCCATATATTAATGCTACTCTCACTTTTGACAAGAGAAACCTTCTCTGTTCAGATGATGAATGACATCTGGGGTGACTGAAAACTCACAAAAGTGCTGAGAAGTGACAGTGGAGTGTTTGTTTAGCACTAAGTGTGAGACATCTCTATCACATCCCTCAAGGCTCCGGGACTATGGTGGCTTGAGTCTGGTGTCCCCCATAAACTTATGTGTTCTGAATGTTAGGTCCCCATCTGGTGGCAATTTGGGAATTGAAGCCTCCTGGAGGCGGTGTATTGTTGGGGATGGGCTTATGGGTGTTACAGACAGTGTCCCCTTGCCAGTGTTTGGCACACTGTCCTGCTGCTGTTGTCCACCTGGTGTTGGCCAGGAGATGATGTCCAGCCTCTGCTCATACCATTGGTTTTCTCTGCCACCATGGAACTTCTCCTTGAATCAAAATAAACCCTCTTCTCCCGCAAGCTGCTCTTGGTCAGGTTCTCTGACTGAATGAAGAATGTGGAATAATTTGAAACCTTGGCCTAAGAGATGCCTTGAGAATGTATGTATAAGTACAGCTTGATGGACCATTCTGGTTAGAGTTGAAAGACCTGAATGCAGTTAGAACTGTGGACTGTGAGGTTTGGTTTATGAGGGGAAGAAAGAGCTTTGTCTGGACTGGGCTAGAAGCAGTTCGTGTGAGAGGCTTGCTGTTATGCCTGTGTCCTGAGAACTTGTGCAGGTTTGCATTGCATAGAAATGGACTGGTGTGAGCAGAGGGATAAGGCACAGAAAAAAAGGAAATCTTTGGGCCCAAATAGCTTCCTATTCAGCTATAATTGTTTGAGAGATTACAACCATTGTGATTGCACCAGCTGATGTGCATTGGAACACCAGGAAAAAATGTGAGCTCTTTTGAAATGAGGGACCTAAATGCTAAAGGAGTGTCCTGTTCTTCCAAATCTGCATGATTTCCTCCTGGATTAAAAAATTGGTAGCCCACCTGGTACTATGGAGTATAAGAACTGCAGGAAAGAGAGAGTCATTGAGTTGGCAACATGGTTTTGTATTTCGGAAATGGCTCTGGGCAGTGTGAGGCAGGCTTGTTGGATTACCCACGTGGAGGCCCGAGGGAGCCTGAGGATGAACTGTGGGTTGCATTGGAGACCCAGTGGCAATGCCAGGACTGTGGGATGGCTGCCAAGGAGAGTTGCCAGCACTGGTTGAAGTTTTCAGGGACTGTGAGTAGCTGAGCTGACGGGGAGGAATTGGAACTCCAGAGACTCATCACTGGTTAGAATTATTGGACTTGCAGACTTATCACTGACTAGAGTTGTGAGACTTGGAGCTACAGAGTTTGACTTTTGCCCTGTTTGTTTTAAATCTTGTATTGGGAATGTTTACTCTGTGCCATTATTAATTATTAATATTATTATTATCTGTATTATGGCTCAGTTAAAAGATCTTGGACTATGGGGATGTTTGAACTCATTGGGATTGATGGGGACTTTTAAAGTTGGACTGAATGCATTGCATTTTACATCCTGGATAGTTATTAGTTTATAGGGGTGTGGTAGTTTGAATGGATAGCCCCCAATATATTCAGTGTTTTATTAGTGTGTAGTTTGGATCTGCAGCCACTTGGCTGGAAGAGGTGTCACTGGGTGGATCTTAGGGTCGGTCCAGCCCTAAGGTGTGGTGGTGGCCTTGAAATTCCAATCTAAAGATATGCAAAGTGCTTAGTTCCACCTGGAGTTCCTGAGTAGTGTGCTGTGTGGCTTTTTGGCTTTTGGCCTGTGGTTTTTCCCTCTTTCTGCTTGGACCTGTGAAGGCAGGCCAGCTTCTTCTGCCATTATGAAATTTCCCCTGGATCTGTAAGCTTCAATAAATATCCCTTCCCCCATAACTATGCCTGGTCTGGAAGTTCATCTCAGTGAACCTTAAGCTGTCTGCTGCAAGGCGCTAGGGTGGAATGTGGTAGTTTGATTCAGGTGTCCCCCCATAAACTTAGGTGTTCTGAATGCTAGGTCCCCAGCTGGTGGTGATTTGAGAATCAAAGCCTCCTGGAGGCGGTGCATTGTTGGGGGCAGGGCTTGTGGGTGTTATAGCCAGCTTCTCCCTTGCCAGTGTTTGGCACACTCACCTGCTGCTATTGTCCACCTGATGTTGGCCAGGAGGTGATGTCCACCCTCTGCTCACGCCAACGTTTTTCCTTGCCCTCATGAAAGCCCCAAGTCTGTAAGCCAAAATAAACCATTTCCTTCCCAAAACTGCTTTTGGTCAGGATCTCTGTGCAGGAAGGCAAAGCTGGCTGCCACAGGGACCATTGTGGAAGAGGTGGCAGAAAGAATATAAGAGCCAAAGAAAGAGGAATAATGCTTATAAGATTGCCTTCCAGCACAAAGCGGCCTTGATATTCATGACCTCACGGTGGCTGATGCCATCAACACAAGACCTGAATAATAGGAGGAAAAAAAAATGGTTACAACAAAATAGAAGAGAGATGACTTGGAAAGAAAGGGTTCATTCAGTGGAGGGAGTGTTTGGGAGGAGAAATGGGGAACGTGGTGGGCGGTTTATTATGACCATGGTATATTGTCTATATGAATGGAAGTTGTTAATAAAAAATTTAAAAACTGTAGTTTGATTAAAATAATAGTATTGTTTATATACTGTTTTGAATTTAATTTTTTTTTTTTTGAGGTAGGATCTCACTATGTACTCCCAGGCTGGCCTCAAACTCACGGCGATCCTCCTACCTCTACCTCCAAGTGCTGGGATTAAAGGCGCGCGCCACCAGCGCCCGGCTCTGGCCATGAAACAATTGCAACTGGGAGTCTACGTAAGTCTTTCCTCCTTGAAGCTGTCCCCTCTCAGGTATTTGTACAGTGACCAAAAAGGAAAAGAAGAGGAAAAATAACTAACACACCCCGAAGAAGTTTAAGTGTTTGTGAGCGTGTTAGGCAGAAAAGAGAGCGCTGAGTCAATTCTCTCTTGGACACGATTGCAGCCCGGGAGGTATTCCTTATTGCATGTGTTCTCTATGTTCTGCAACATGTGAAAGCATTATATACTGTGACCTGAGGATAACAAGCCAGTTATCTGGCTGCATCCATCTGCCCTGGGAGCCGGAGCTGCTCTTGGCTTTTCTCACAAGCTGATTTTAAAAATATTTTATTTATTTTGGGGGGGGGTAGCAAAGAGAGAGAGAGAGAGAGAGAGAGAGAGAGAGAGAGAGAGAGAATGGGCACACAAGGGCCTCCAGCCACTGCAAACGTGTGCATCCCCTTGTGCATTTGGCTCATGTGGGTCCTGGGGAATCAAACCTGGATCCTTTGGCTTTGTAGGCAAGTGCCTTAACTGCTAAGCCCCACATAGAATTTTTTAAATTTGTTGTTTATTTTTATTTATTTATTTAAAAGCGATGGACAGGAGCGAGAGAGAGAGAGAGAGAGAGAGAGGCAGATATAGACAGAGAGAGAATGGGGCGTGCCAGGACCTCCAGCCATTGCAAACAAACTCCAGACGCGTGCGCCCCCTTGTGCATCTGGCTAACGTGGGTCCTGGGGAATTGAGCCTCGAACCAGGGTCCTCAGGCTTCACAGGCAAGTGCTTAACCGCTAAGCCATCTCTCCAGCCCCCTTTTCTTGGTTTTTTGACATGGGGGTCTCACTCTGGTCCAGGCTGACCTGGAATTAACTATGTAGTCTCAGGATGGCCTCGATCTCTTGGTGATCCTCCTACCTCTGTCTCCCAAGTGCTGGGATTAAAGGCATGCACCACCATGCCTAGCTAAAAATAGTTTGTTATTAAAAAAAAAACAACCAGCAGCAATTAGTTGGATCCATGGAGTTTGACTCATTAACTCTTTGTCATTTTCCTGCTCAAGTAGCAACGCTGGGGCTGCAGAGATGGCTCAGCAGTTAAAGGCATTTGCTTGCAAAGCCTGACAGTCCAGATTTGATTCCCTAGTATCCATCAGATGCACAAAGTGGCACATGCATCTGGAGTTTGTTTGCAGTGGCAGGAGGCCCTGGTGTGCCCATACTTACCACACACACACACACACACACACACACACACAATCTTCTGTGTGCAAATAACTAAATAAAAATATTCATGCAGAGGGCTGGAGAGATGGCTTAGTGGTTAAGGCACGTGGCCTACAAAGCCAAAGGACCCAGGTTCGCTTCCCCAAGACCCACATCAACCAGATGCACAAGGTAGCGCATGCATCTGGAGTTTGTTTGCAGCGGCCAGAAGCCCTGGTGCACCATTCTCTCTCTCTCTCTCTCTCTCAAATAAATAAATAAAAATATTTCTAAAATGTTCATGTAGAAACTCTGAAGGCCAAAAAGCTATCTAGACTGATACCCAGCTTGCTAGACATAGGTCTGGGACTAAGCCTGCAGAATAGTATCCAGGAGAGGAGTTATTGTCAGTAATGTGGTTTGCCTAAGACACAACTATGGGCTTGTTTGTTCATTGATGAGTGTGGGTGGGGAAAGCTAGCTATAACCTGCTCCTACTCATGAGTGGCTTGTCGGGGGGGGGGGGGGCAAACAGGGCTCTCTCCATCTGTTAGTCATTCCTGCTGGTGAGGGAGAGAGAATGTGTGAGGCTTTTTCCTCACACATAGATTGTTTATGTCACTCCCACCTTTCCCCGGGGACTTCAGAAAATACTGGAAGTCACAGGCGTCGAAGATCCTCAAATGGCACCGGGTCTCATGGAGCCCAAGCTGGCCTTGAACTTCCTGTCTAGCCAAGAATAACATCGAACCCCTGATCCTCTGCCCTCCAACTCCCAAGTGCTCAGATTACAGATATGTGCCCCACACTCAGCTTGGGACACGCCATGAACTCTAAATTACAGTCACCCATCCTTATCACTCCAAGATGTTCCAATCACTCTGACCAAAGAGTGCTTAGCTGTGGAACTTAATGCCTTATATTAAAAAAAAAAAAAAAAAAAAAAGTAGTTGCGGGCTGGAGTGATAGCTCAGCAGTTAAGGTGCTTGCCTGAACAGCCTACCAACCGGGATTGGATTCCCCAGTACCCACGTAAAGCCAGATGTACAAGGTGGCATATGCATCTGGAGTTTGTTTACAGTGGCTAGAGGCCCTGACATGCCCATTTTCTCTTTCTCTCCCCCCCTTGCAAATAAATAAATAAAAATATTTTTAAAAAAGTAGTTGGAGCCAGGCATGGTGGTGCACGCCTTTAATCCCAGTACTCAGGAGGCAGAGGTAGGAGGATCACCATGAGTACGAGGTCACCCTGAGACTACATAGTGAATTCCAGGTCAGCCTGAGCTAGAGTGAGACCCTACCTTGAAAAACAAAACAAAAAGTTGGAAAATAAGTTAATTATGAAAACTTCTGTAAATGTTTTACTATGATTTTTTTTTTCCCTAAGGAAAAAACCCTACTCTTAGCCAGGTATATGGCTCATGTGTGTAATCTTAGCACTTAGGAGGCAGGAGGATTGCCTTGAGTTCAAGGTCAGCCTGGTATACATGTGAGTTCAAAGCCAGCCCGGGCTGTGGAGTAAGACCTGTCTCAAAGAAAAAGAAATACAATAAAACAAAATTAAAAATAAATAATTAAATTAAAAACAAATAGAAAAGACTTTCAAATAAGTCGGTCTGGTCTTCTTGCTGGAATCTTTTAAAATCAACTCTGTGGGGGCTGAGGGGATGGCTCAGCAGCTAAAGACACTTGTTTCTAAAGCCTACCAGCACAGGTTCAATTCCCCGGCCACCCACATAAAGTCGATGCAAAAAGTAACATATTAATTTGCAATATGTATATATGTGCATTCATTAAAGTTCTCAGAAAAAAAAAGTGACACATGCATCTGCTGTTCACTTGCAGTGGCAGGAGACACTGGCACAAGACAGGAGAGCATCGCTCCTGCACACACGTACACACACGCACACACAGGAACACACACACACACACACACACACACACACGAATGAATGAATAAAAAAAAAGTTTTAAAGAAACAACAACATTGTAGCAAAAGGCCTCAGTTTCCATCCCCAGAACCACTAAACAAAAACTAGTATTGTAGAACCTCAGTATTATTTATTTATTTAAGAGACAGAAAGAGGGAGAGAAAGAGAATGGGTGTACCAGGGCCTCTAGCTACTGCGGATGAACTCCAGACACATGCGCCCCCTTGTGCATCTGGCTTACGTGGGTCCTGGGGAATCGAACCTGGGTCCTTTGGCTTTGCAGGCAAATGCCTTAGCCGCTAAGCCATCTCTCCAGCCCTCTCAGTGTTTTTTTTTTTTTGTTTGAAATAGGGTCTTGCTCTAGCTCAGGCTGACCTGGAATTCACTATGTAGCATCAGGGTAGCCTCAAACTCACGGTGATCCTCCTACCTCTGCCTCCCGTGTGCTGGGGTCATAGGTGTGCACCACTGTACGCAGCAGATTGCGAATACAAGTTGGAAGCTTTTCTGACTTGGACGAGGACAAAGAGCCCGCTCCTCTGTTCTTGCTCCATGAGCCTCGGCAGCTTCCGTAGTCCTTTACCCAGACCCAGGACCTCAGTAGGGTGGTGGTGGGTCTCTGAGGTAGAGAGTCACCTTTTTCTGGAGCATAGAAGCTGCATTAGTCAGGGTTCTCTAGAGGAACAGAACCGCTAGAATGAATTATATTATAAAGGGACTTAATGGGAGTAGCTTAAGACAGTCCAATAGCAGTTGCAGGCCCGAGGATCAAGGAACCCGGTAGCTGCTCAGTCCACGGGGCCGGATGCCTCAGCAGTCCCCATCCGGCACTGAAGGCCTGGAGGCTTCCTGAGGAGCCGCTGGGTTTCGATCCACGCGTGTCTTCAGTTCATGCTGGAAGGCAGCAAGCAGCTCGGGCAGCCAAGTAGAAGAAGGAAGGGGCTCCTTTCACCCCGAGCTTCCTTATATCAAGTCCCCCTGTGCAAGGGGCCTCCTGCTCTGGGGAGGGGCTCAGTCTGGGGGAGGGACTTCCTCCTTCAGTGAATCCTTCCTGGAAGCAGCCTGGGAGACCCACCCGAGAGGGATGTCTGGGGATTCCTAAACAGATCAAGTTGACAACACCTTCACCATCACAGAAGCCGTCCTCTGAGATAGCAGCTTCCTTGGTCAATCCATTCCTTGGTCAATCCATTCGGCCATCTGTATCTGGTACTGAGAGCCGAGAGGGCATGGGGAGGGTCTCCCTCCATCTCCACACATACTCCTGGAGGGAAGGGGAAGGTTCTCTTCCTCTTACTAGCTCTTTCCTCCTCGTCTGGTATCCATTAGTCACTATCAAAATAAAACTGCAAGGCTGGAGAGATGGCTTAGCGGTTAAGGGGATTTGCCTGCAAAGGCCAAAGGACACAGGTTCGATTCCCCAGGACCCACGTAAGCCAGATGCGCAAGGCGGTGTGTGCGTCTGGAGTTTGTTTGCAGTGGCTGAAGGCCCTGGTGTACCCATTCTCTCTATCTGCCTCTTTCTCTCTCAAATAAAATAATAATAATAATGATAATAAAAACCTGCAGCAGCCAACTTTTTGGGTGGCTGGAGGGGAGACAATTAGAGATAGTCCACACAACCTATAGGGCCGTTAGGGGCTTGGAGAGATGGCTCAGTGGTTAAAAGGCGCTTATTTCCATAAGCTGTTAGGTGTCTGACCATGTTTTCTTTCTTTCCTTTTAGTCTCTCTCTCTTTCTGTCTCTCATCTCTGTGTGTGTACGTGTATGATGTGTGTGTGGCAACAACCCTCACCAGACACAGCATCAGCCAGCTCGTTGATCTTGGACTTCCCAGTCTCCAGAACAGTGAGAAATCGATTTCTGCCTGTTTATCAGCCACCCCGTTTATGGTATTTTGTCATTGTACCTAAATCAAGGAAGGCATTGAGTGCCCGGGGAGACAGGGGAGCTAAGGCCAAGGACCCTTAGACTTTATCTACTGTGTGTGACCCTAAGCAAGTCCCTTCCTGCCTTTTGAGCCTCTGAAAGGTTAAACGAGGGACCTCACTCGTGATCGCCCCACTGTCTCATGCCTTGGGCTCTCTCATTCCACCTTGCTCCAAACTACCCCTGTTGGAATTTTTCCTGAAAGTCTAGGATTTAGCAGCTGGCTGGGGGACAATGCAGACCACCTACCCGTGCTGGCCTCTACCCCCCTGAGTGCACTGGTTTCATCAGACGACCTCTAAATGCAGGAGAGCTAGCTCCTGGAGGGTCTTCATTATTAGTACCAATACCGGCATCCCCTGCTGTGTGCGGAGCCCAAAGCTATCCCCGTGGGAGATGGGCCTGTTGCTTCTAAAGGAGGGATAGTGAGGTGTAGTCCCCACAACTCGCCCTTGTGACCTCGGAGGTCCCTGGACCTGTTTACATGCTGAGCCTGGGGACGTCAAGTTCATTCATACCGCCAGCATCCCTGTGAATACCCCCCAGGGGCATGGCCACCTACAGGGGCTTGAGCTTGGAGGGCTGAGCAGCATTTGGGCCTCTCTCTCTCACTTTAGAACCTGCACTCTGTGTATACTCTGCAATACAAATGTCCTCTTGAGAATGCCTCTCTGTGATGTTTTATTTGTCTAATCACATGTTCTTTGTGTTTTTACAGCCTATATAAGAGTATGCAGTAAAGCTATAATAGAGGAAGGTGTTTTGTTGCCATTGCTTTTATTATGGCTCAACTCTATGAATCCAAAATATAAAAAGGACAACTTTGAAGCTGTGGTTTTAAGGCGAGCTTCAATACCTAAACATGTTGTGTTTCCATGTAAGGAATCTAATGCTCTTGAGCTGAATTTTTAAAAATATTTTTTAAAAAATTTATTTGAGAGAGAGAGAGAGAAAAAAATGGGTGTGCCAGGGCGTCCAGCCATTGCAAACCAGCTCCAGACACGTTTCCCATTGTGCATCTGGCTTACGTGGATCCTGGGGAGTCGAACCTGGGTCTTTTGGCTTTGCAGGCAAGCGCCTTAATGGCTAAATCATCTCTTCAGCCCTGAATTTTTTGTTGTTGTTGTTGTTTTGTTTTGTTTTTTTGAGGTAGGATCTCGCTGTAGCCCAGGCTGACCTGGAGTCCACTATGTAATCTCATGGTGGCCTTGAACTCATGGCAATCTTCCTACCTCTGTCTCCCGAGTGCTGGGATTAAAGGTGTGTGCGCCACCACGCTGCCTGCCTTTGGATTTTGTTTTTGTTTGCTGCTGAATGCGGGAATCAAACCCAAGCTAAGGCTTTGCACCTGGCAGGCAGGTACTGTACTGCTGAGTCACATCTCCAGCCCGTGTGTGCGTGTGTGTGTGTGTGCGTGTGTGTGTGTGTGTGCGTGTGTGCGCGCGCGCACGCGCGTTGCGATAGCGTACGTGTACGTGTGGAGGTCAGAGGACGACGCTGGGTATCGGTGTTCACTTGCTGCTCGTTTGAGGCAGGGTCTCTTGTTGTCCAGTGCTGCACATGCCGGGTGAGCTGTCCCTCGAGCTTCCAGGACTCTTCCGTCTCTATCGCCCATCTTGCCATGGGGGGCAGGGTTTGTAGGCGCTTGCGACTGTACTTGGCTTTGTGTAGGTTCCGGGGAGTCAAACTCTGACTGTCAGGCTAAGCTATCTCCCCAGCTTTGTATTTTTTAATTAATTATTTAATTATTTATTTATTTATATTCACAAGCCGAGAGAGAGAGAGAAAGTGGGGGGGGGGAGAGGAAGAAAGGAAGGAAGGAAGGAAGGAGAGATCAATCGAATGCCTTTGCAAATGAACTGCAGACCTATGTTCCACTTTGTGTATCTGGCTTTACACAGATACTGGGGAACCAAACCCAGGGCCATCAGGCTTTGCAAGCAAGCTCTTTTGAACTGACAGGCTATCTCTACAGCCCTAGCCTCATATAAAAATATATATATATATATATATATATATATATATATATAAATATATGTATATATTTGGTTTTATGAGATAGAGTTTTGCTCTAGCCCAGGCTGACCTGGAATTCACTATGTGGTCTTGGGGGTGGACTTGAACTCATTGCAATCCTCCTATCTCTGCTTCCTGAGGGCTGGGATTAAAGGTGTGTGTCAGCACGCTTAGCACCTAGCCTCACACTTAAGATTTTTTTAAAGTATTTTCCCTTCCCTTCCCTTCCCTTCCCTTCCCTTCCCTTCCCTTCCCTTCCCTTCCCTCCCTCTCCCTCCCCTCCCCTCCTCCCTCCCCTCCCCTCCCCTCCCCTCCCCTCCCCTTCCCTTCCCTTCCCTCTCTCTCTCTCTTTCTTTCAAAAGAGAGAGAATGGGCACGCTAGGCCCTCTAGCCACTGCAGACAAACTCCAGATGCATGTGCTGCCTTGGCATCTGGTTTTTACATGGGTCTTGGGGAATCAAATCCAGGTCCTTTGCAGGCAAGTGACTTAACTGCTAAACCATGTCTCCAGCCCTAGCCTCATATTTTTAAGCTGATATTTGATTTACTTTTGGGGGAGGGGATACTGGCAAATTGAACCCAGGATATTGTGCATGCTGCTCAAGAACTATTTGAGCTAAATGACTAGGCCTAAACTAATATCATAAATAGGACATGAAAGAGGCCTGCCCTTGGGTATCCTCTCTGTGGAAGTGGGGCAGACCCACGGCTTGAGGAATGTTCTAGTACTTGAAACCCAGCACATTTGCCTTAGGTTTTGTATAATTTCCGGGGTCCTATACCCAGATGACCTTTAGGTCCTCTCAAGAAGTCAGTTATGGGCTGGAGGGATGGCTTAGCGGTTGAGCTCTTTGCCTGCAAAGCCAAAGGACCCAGGGTTTGATTCCCCAGGACCCACGTTAGCCAGATGCACAAGGGGGGGCATACACATCTGGAGTTCGTTTTCAGTGGCTGGAGGACCTGGTGTGCCCATTCTCTCTCTGTCCCTCTTTCTGTCTGTCAAATAAATAAATAAAAAATATTAAATAAAAAAGAAGTCAGTTATAGTGCTGGGGAGATGGCTTAGCAGTTAAGGACAGGGTGTCACACTTGAAGGTCCCTTTTAATAAAAAAAGAAGTCAGTTATAGTGCTGGGGAGATGGCTTAGCAGTTAAGGACAGGGTGTCACACTTGAAGGTCCCTTTATTTATTTGTATTGTATGGCTCCCAAGATAGAGGGGTTCTGGGACAGCACCACCCTCTTCCTTGCACTCTGGAGCGGGGGTGGGTGGGAGGGGGGGGGGTCCCTGCATTCACAGGATGTGTGTAGACACGCAGCAGACCGGACTTCTCTGCCTTGCCGCGAGTTACTGCGGTCGGGCAGGAAGGAGAGGGGCAGCCAGTGGCTTTTCATTCAGTTCAGTCTGGCTTACTGAATCAATGCTGGGGAAACACAGCAGTCTCCTGGGAGGAGAGGTGTTTGGTATAAATAGAACGCATTATCGCTGCGAGGCAACTGGGGGACGTCATGGTGCTCAGTGCGGCTCAAAGCAGGGCTGCCAGCCACCGCCTTTCATCTGCTTGTCCCGGGGGAGCAAGCCTTTGCTCCATGCAGCCCTCGCCTTTAGGGTGTCCTCGCTAGGCCCTCAGCCTCTTCTCTGCTGTAAAAATGGAGCGACCCTGACCCTCATTTGGCCTTCTTTGGCTCAGCCAGCCGGAGCCGCTCTCAGGGGGGCATACTTGATTGGATCTGACCCCTGCCCATAAAAAGGGCTCACCACCACCTACCACCCTCCACGAAAACTCCGAGCCCAGGGCTGTGCCTTCCCTGAGAAACCACCTTTGTGGTGCTCTATGGATAGCTAACTTGCTCACCACACAATTCACCCACTGATTCTTGTATTTATTGATCGTGTGTGGTACGCATGCGTATTCATATTTGTGGAGGGGCACATGTGTGTGTGTGTGTGTGTGTGTGTGTGTGTGTGCCCCGGGCCGGAGGACAGCGTTGGGGACCACCCTTCAGGGATACTCTCGACCCTCTTTTGTTTTCTTTTCTTTCTCAATTTTTATTAACATCTTCCATGATTATAAAAAATATCCCATGGTAATACCCTCCCTCCCCCCCACTTTCCCCTTTGAAATTCCATTCTCCATCATATCCCCTCCCCATCTCAATCAGTCTCTCTTTTATTTTGATGCCATGACCTTTTCCTCCTATGATGATGGTCTGGTGTAGGTAGTGTCAGGCACTGTGAGGTCATGGATATCCAGGTCATTTTATGTCTGGAGGGAGCACGTTGTAAGGAGTCCTACCCTTCCTTTGGCTCTTACATTCTTTCTGCCACCTCTTCCGCATTAGACCCTGAGCCTTGGAAGGAGTGATCGAGATATTACTCAGTACTTCAGTCACTTCTTTCCAGCACCATGATACCTTCTGAGTTGTCCCAAGGTCACTGCCATCTGAAAAGAGAAGATTCTCTACCCAAAGTGAGAGTAGCATTAATATAAGGGTATGAATATTAAGAGAAGTGCTTACTGGGCAGTTTGATAAGCATAGTATATACATTTATCTAGACATCAGCAGATGTTATACCCCTAGGGCTCATGACTACCCCTGTTTTAAGTTTTCAGTATCAGGGATGTGTTCCCTCCCATGGAGCAGGCCTCCAGTCAAATTAGAGGGCAGTTGGTTTCCCCCATGACAGACGTGCCACTATTGCACCCGTTGGCTCATTTGTCCTGGCTGGCCAAATATAAGGCTTGCAGTGTCCACTATTGAGTATCTTCACTGGTGATTTCTCTTTCTCCCATCTCCACCCTCCTTGAGACAGGATTGGCATCAGTTCTTTTCTTGTGACTGGGACGAAAATGCCTGACCAGAAGCAGCTTGTGGAAGGAAAAGGGTTGATTTTCATGGACACTTCCAGAGGGTAGGGTCCGCCGTAGCAGAAGAAGTATGGCTGGAGTGGGAAGCCAGCTTGCGGTATCACATCGTCAAGGAGAAAGCAGAGCAGAGTGATGAACGTTGCAAGCTCAGCTACCTTTCTCCTCTTCTTTAAAAAAAAAAAAAAAAAATTATTTTGTAAAGAGAGAGAGAGACAGAATTGGCATACCAGAGCCTCAGCCTGGGCAATCAAACGCCAGACGCTTGCGCCACCTAGTGGGCGTGTGCGACCTTGCGCTTGCCTCGCCTTTGTGCTTCTGTCTTATGTGAGATCTGGGGAGTCGAACCTGGGTTCTTAGGCTTCCAAGCGCCTTAACCTCTAAGCCATCTCTCCAGCCCTGGCTCTCTCCTCTTTATGTAGTCCAGGAAGCCAGCCCATGGGATGGTGCCGCCCACAGCTAGGGTGGGTCCTAATCTAGAAAACCCCTCACAGGCATGCCGACACATGTGTTCCTGTGGTGGTTCTAAATCCTATCAAGTTTATAGCCAGAAATCGACCATCACAGGGTCTTCTTATGGGCCTGGAGATCACCCATTAGGCTAGACTGACTGGCCAGGGAGCCCTAGAGATCCTGCTGTCTCTGCTTCCCAAATACTGTGATTATAGGATTCTTTACCATACTTGGCATTTTACGTAAGTACTGAACATAAGTTCTTACGTTTTCAAGGCAATGCTTTTCCCAACAACTTGGGTTTGATTCCCCAGTACCCACATAAAGCCAGATGCACAAAGTGGCGTATGCATCTGGAGTTCATTTGCAGCAGTTGGAGGCCCTGGTGTGCCCACTTTCTCTCTCTCTCTCTGTGTGGGAAAATAAATAAATGAAAAAAAATTTTGTTTGCTTTTTTCAAGGTAGGGTCTTACTCTAGCCTAGGCTGACCTGCAATTCACTATGTAGTCTCAGGGTGGCCTCGAACTCATGGCGGTCCTCCTACCTCTGCCTCCCAAATGCTGGGATTAAAGGCTTACGCCACCACCCACGGCAATAAAATATTTTAAAAAATATTTTATTTTTATTTATTTATTTGACAGAGAGAGAGGGAGGGAGAGAGAATGGGCATGCCGGGGCCTCCAGCCACTGCAAATGAACTCCAGATGCATGTGCCCCCTTGTGCATCTGGCTTACATGGGTCCTGGGGAATCGAACTTGGGTCCTTTGGCTTTGCAGGCAAACGCCTTAACCACTAAGCCGTCCCTCCAGGCCGACAATAAAATACTTTTTTAAGTGTGTGATTAAACCAGATGTGATGATGCGCATCTGTAATCCCAGCAGTAGGGAGCAGAGGCAGGGCGACCACAGGTTTGAGACCAACCTTGGCTACACCCGGAGCAAGTAAGTAAGTGGGCGTGTGACTAAGCCAGACCTGGTGGCGCAGGCCTGTATACATACGGTGTGCTCGGTAGACCGAGGCAGGACTGGAAGTTCAGAGGTGTGGAGTGGCAGCAGGGGGGGAGGGTATAAGGCATGTGCCGCCACCCTCTGAATCTGGACCCTCAGACCCCATGAACAAGCAAGAAGCTGTCGCGGGCTCCTGTGATCCCGGTTTGCCTATAGCACAAAGGGAGATCGGGACAGGACGCTCTCTCTGATTCCGATCTTGAGAACAGAGCAGTAGACAGCAGCAACAAGAAACCGTGCCTCAAACGAGGTCAGAATCTACCAGAAAACTGTCTTCTCACCACCACACATGGGCAGTGTCACGCATACAATTAGTTAATTAGCTAATTCAGCGTGTGTGTGTGTGTGTGTGTGTGTGTGTGTGTGTGTGTGTGTGTGTATGTGTTCAGGGCCAGCCTGGACTGTAGAGAGAGTTCAATTCTAGTCTAGGCAATTTACTAAGACCCTGTCTCAAAATAACAAAAATGAAAGTAAATTTAATCCCAGCACTCGGGAGGCAGAGGTGGGAGGATCGCCATGAGTTCGAGGCCACCCCGAGAATACAGAGTGAATTCCAGGTCAGCCTGGGCTAGAGTGAGACCCTACCTCGAAAAGCCAAAAACAATAAATAATAAAAATAATGAAAATAAAAAGAGGTTTAGGCCGGGTGTGGTGGTGCACGCCTTTAATCCCAGCACTCGGGAGGCAGAGGGAGGAGGATCGCCGTGAGTCCAAGGCCATCTTGAGACTACATAGTGAATTGCAGGTCAGCCTGGGCTAGAGTGAGACCCCACCTCGAAAAAAAAAAAAAAAATGGGGACAGAGTCCTATGTAGCTCGGGCTGGCCACTAACTTCTGACTCCCCCATCTCCACCTCCCAAGTGCTGGGAGAACAGGCATGCACCACCGTGCCTGGCTTTGGGGCTTATCAATCTTTTCTTTCAAAAGAAAATCTTCAGGGGGCTGGAGAAATGACTCAGTGGTTAAAGGCACGCGTTTGCAAAGCCTGACGGCCTGGGTTTGATTCCCCAGTACCCACGTAAAGCCAGATGCGCAAAGTGTCACGTGCATCCGGAGTTCATTTGCAGTGGCTAGAGGCCCTGGTGCACCTATCTCCCCCCACCCATCTTTGCAGATAAATAGATATTCTTAAACTGGGTGTGGTGGCGCAGGCCTTTAATCCCAGCACTGGGGAGGCAGAGGTAGGAGGATCGCTGTGAGTTCAAGGCCACCCTGAGATGACATAATGAATTCCAGGTCAGCCTGAGCTAGAGTGAGAGACCCTACCTCAAAAAACCAAAAAAAAAAAAAAAAAAAAAAAAAAAAAATATATATATATATATATATATCTTAAAAAGTCTTTGTTGTGCTGTGTATGTTGTGTGTGTGGTATGTGGTGTGTATGCATGTGCATGTTAATATATGCACATGTGTATGTGCCCCACACATAAGTGTAGACGCCTTCCCTGAGACATTGAACCTGTCATTGAACCTTGAGCTCCCCATTTTTTTTTTTTAGTTAGACCAAGGAATCCCAGACATCATCCAGTCTCCATCTTGCTCAGTGCTGGGGTTACAGGCATGTATAAGCCTTTTATTAAAACATGTGTGCAAGGGATTGAACTCAGATCTTTATACTTTCACAGGAAACACTTTTATCCATTAAGCCAGCCTCTCAGCCTCTTTTCATTCTTTTCTTAAAAAAATTTTTTGTTTATTTTTATTTATTTATTTGAGAGCGACAGACAGAGAGAGGAAGACTCAGAGAGAGAGAGAGAGAGAGAGAGAGAGAGAGAAAGAGAGAGAGCAAGCATGCCAGGGCCTCCAGCCACTGCAAACGAACTCCAGATGCGTGCGCCCCCTTGTGCATCTGGGTAACGTGGGTCCTGGGGAATCGAGCCTTGAACCGGGGTCCTTAGGCTTCACAGGCAAGCACTTAACCACTAAGCCACCTCTCCAGCCCTTGTATTTTTTTTAAATTATTTATGTATTTGAGAGAAACAGAAAGGAAGAGAGACAGAGGGAGAGAAAGGATAGGGACACCAGGGCCTTCAGCCACTGCAAATGACCTCCAGACATATGTGCCACCTTGTGCATCTGGCTTACATGGGTCCTGGGGAACAGAACCTGGGTCCTCTGGCTTTGCAGGCAAGCGCCTTAACCACTGAGCCATATCTCCAGGGCTTGCACCGCTTTTTGAGTCTGGCTTCTCACGGGTGGCTAGGAAATTGAACCTGGCCTGGCCGACTTTGTAAGCAAGTGCCTTTAGCCATTGGGCCATCTGCCTAGCCTCCACTTTCTTCCTTCTCTTCCTCCTCTCCCTCCTCTTCTTTTTTTCCTTTTCTTTCTTTCTTTCTTTCTTTCTTTCTTTCTTTCTTTCTTTCTTTCTTTCTTTCTTTCTTTTTCTTTTCCTTTTTTTGAGATGGGGTCTCGCTCTAGTCAAAGCTGACCTGGAATTCACTAGGTAGTCTCAGTGTGGTCCGGAACTCATGACGATCCTCCTACCTCTGCCTCCCAAGTGCTGGGATTCAAGGCGTGCGCCACCACGCCCGGCCACCAATTTCTTCTTTTTAGTCAGGCTGGTGGTGTGATGCCAAACAAAAACTGGGTCTGACTTGATGGCTACAAAGATTTGCTCCTCATTTCTCCTAAGTCTTACTAGGTTTTACATTTGAGATGATGCCTCACGTGTGATTAGGGTTTGTGTCTGGTGAGAGGGGTGGACTGGAGTTCATTTGTCTGCGCCTGGCTGTCCCGTTTCAGGACCATTTATCAGCGAGACTCATTGCTCTTCGGCGCTACCTTTGTGTCTCTGTTGAAAGCCACATGTTCATGCATGCATGGCTCTATTTCTGGACTTTCTATTCTGTTCCGTTGATCTATTTGTGTATCTTTATGTCTTGGATAACCTTATAATAAATCTGAAGCCAGGCAGTGTTCCTCCAGTTTTGTTCTTTTTCAAAGTTATCTTGCTTATTCCGTGTGAATTTTAGAATCAGCTTGTCAAATTCTACAAAATAAAATAAAATAAAATAAACACATGGGATTTTAACTCTACTAAACAATTGGGCATCTTAACAATGCTGAGTCTTCTGAGCCGTGAACACAGGCTGCCTCTAGTTCTTCAAATTTTCTTTAATTGCTCTCAATTTTTTTTTCTTTTTTCTTTTAAGAGAGAAGAAGGAAGACAGAGAGAGAGAGAGAGAGAGAGAGAGAGAGAGAGAGAGAGAGAGAGAGGAAAGAATGGACACACGCCAGGACCTTCAGCCTGCTGTGAAGGAACACCAGACTCTTGCGCCCCCTTGTGAGCATGTGCGACATTGCATGTTTGCATCACCATAGCCCGGCTACGTGGGACCTGGAGATTTGAACATGGGTCCTTAGGCTTCTCAGGTAAGCACCTTAACCGCTAAGCCAACTCTCCAGCCCCTTGATTTTGTTTTGTTTGGTTAGTTTTTGATACTGTTTTGCTGTGAGGCCCTGGCTGTCCAGATACTATGTAGCCTAGGCTGTGGCCTTAAACGGGTGGCAATCCTCCTGTCAGAGTTTCTGGTATGCTGGGATCACAGGCAGGCACCACCATGCTTGGCAATATTCTCACACCAGGCCTCCTGTGAGAGTGACTCTTCCATTGACTGTTGTGGTAGGGACCCTCTTCCTTGGGCCACCGGCTAGGAACGTGGTGATAGTGGTCATTGTGGGACATCACAGCTGCCTACGTCCCCTGCCAGAAAGCCGCCACTTGGGGACTGGCGAGACCCCTGGCTGCCATCCCAGAGACCCGAGGACCAGTCCACTTGTCTTAGAGCATCGTGCCAGCCCACATCTGGCCCTCCAAGTCCACAGAAGCAAGGCTGAGGCTGCAGGGGAGGAAAAACATCTTTCCCTCCCCCACCTTAAGTTTGTAGTTTAGGCCACTCTAACAAAAGACAGGGGAGCGAGAGAGAGAGAGAGAGAGAGAGAGAGAGGGAATTTTGTTTTTCAAGGTAGGGTCTCACTCTAGCCTAGGCTGACCTGAAATTCACTATGTAGTCACAGGGCGGCCTTGAATCCACAGCGATCCTCCTGCCTCTGCCTCCTGAGTGCTGGGATTAAAGGCGTGCGCCACCACGCCCAGCTGATCCTGTGTATTTTTCATACTATACTAGGTTTGATGAGAAAGTGGGTAGTTGTGGAGAAGTGTGATTGGGTAGAAAAGTGTGGTGTTATGGTAATAAACCAAACACAAGGCTGATCCCCCCCTTTTTTTTGGAATAGTAGAGCACCTCTGAAGTGAGGATCTTAAGACCTGCTTCCAGGGAGGAGGTGAGAATGATTCCCAACTTCTCTTCCCAAATGCCAAGAAGCCATATTTTGGGGGGAAATGTGTTCTGCGCCCCAGAAAGCCAGCTCCGTCCTGTCATCCGTAGCGCTCTCTGCACGCCCTTCCTGACACGAGCTCGTCATCTCAGCTGTGCCCTTGTCCCCTGAATCATTTCCTTGGCCACCATCCCGAGTTTTCAGGAAAATGCCCACAGATGAGACTCGGCTCTGCCAGGGTCACCGATGTCAACAGCCAACAGAAGCCGACAACATGGAGTGAATCTGGAGCCCTGAAGGACTTCCGGAGATTCCTCCACTGGGCGTTTCTAAGAGTCCCGCGATGTGGGTTGAAATCACAGAAGCCAGGCTGGTCACCTTGCTTCTAGACACATCACTGTCCAGATTTCCTCTCTTAGGTCCCAAGGTCCCTCTATGGCATTGCCTCCTGCTCAAGAATTCTCCTTGGCTACCTAGGCTCCAGGTTAAGGGCCAAACTTTTTAACATCCAAGAAAGCCCCCAAATCTAGTCTTTCCTCAGGTGCTCTATGCCAGCCTGATCGGTCTTCGCAGTGGTCCAAGTGTGTCGCCTCCTCTAAGCCCGTGTTCGGGCATGCCCTACCCTGCCCCTCCCGACACCCACTGGATCGTGTCCTTGTAGGTCAGTTTGTGTCTTGTTTTACTATGAAGTACTGACGGTTATGACCCCACTGGGCCAGCTGATGTTCCTTGGTTTTAATCGGGGGCTTTGTGTTTATTATTTTTAGTTTAATGTTTATTATTAATTATTAATGCTTATTATCACCTTTATTCGTTCCATTAACTCTTCAGTAGTTATTAGTACAATTAGTTCTCTTTTTTATTTTTTATTTTTTTGGTTTTCCAAGGTAGGGTCTCACTGTAGCCCAGGCTGACCTGGAATTCACTATGTAGTCTCAGGGTTGCCTCGAACTCACGGCGATCCTCCTACCTCTGCCTCCCAAGTGCTGGGATTAAAGGCGTACGCCACCATGGCTGGCTAAGTTCTCTTTTTTAAAATATTTGATTTGATTTATTTATCTGCAAGGAGAAAGAGAGAGAGAATGGATGCTCCAGGGCCTCCAGCCACTGCAAATGAACCCCAGATGAATGTGCCGCTTTGTGCATCTGGCTTTGTGTGGGTACTGGGGAATCGAACCTGGGTCCTTTGGCTTTGGGGGCAAGCGCTTTAACCGCTAGCTAAGCCTTCTTGCCAGTCCTATATATCAATTCTTTAAGTAAAGCAGACACAAATTTGGGTTTGAAGTTTGCATTTGAATCCCCAGGCTGTCCAGCCTTTGCAGGCAAGCACGTAAGCGCCTTTAACCACTGAGCCTTCTCAATTAGTTCTCTCTCTCTCTCTCTCTCTCTCTCTCTCTCTCTTTGGTTTTCTGAGGTAGTGTCTTACTCTAGCCCAGGCTGACCTGAATTAACTATGTAGTCTCAGGGTGGTCTCGAAACTCATGACAATCCTCCTATCTCTGCCTCCCAGGTGCTGGACTAAAGGCATGTGCCACCACGCTGTGGCTTTTTTTTTTTTTTTTTTTTTGAGATAGGGTCTTACTCTAACCCAGGCTGGCCTGGAGTTCACTATGTACTCTCAGGGTGGCCTTGAACTCACAGTGATCCTCTTACCTTTGCCTTCAATTAGTTCTCTTTTTAACGAGCTTGTTTATGCCAGACACCACAAACATATATACATACATGTATACGCCACACACACACACCTGCACATTTTTTAAAAATACTTATTATGTAGCCCAAGCTGGCTTTAAACTCACAGCAACCCTCTTGCCTCAGTGCTGGGTTACAGACAGGCGCCATCACACCTGTTGGAGGTACTCAGCCTCATCCCACCAATCTCCAGGACCTGTCTTTTTTTCTCTCCAGATTCTTGCTCCCACGCCCACACACACACCTGGCACAGAAGTACATTCTTTGGGGGCTCTTTCTGTCGCTTTGTGACTTGCCTGCAGGGGGCCTAGCCTCCCCCCACCAAGCAGGCATCCTTCTGCCCCAGCCATTGCAATCAAACTCCAGATGCTTGCGCCACCTAGCGGGCATGTGTGACCTTGCGCTTGCCTCATCTTTATGCGTCTGGCTTACGTGGGGATCTGGAGAGCCGAACGTCGGTCCTTAGGCTTCGCAGGCAAGCGTTTTAACTGCTAAGCCATCTCTCCAGCTATTTTTTTTTTTTTTTTTTTTTTTTTTTTTTTTAGGTAAGGTCTCTCATTGGCCTGCAATTCATCAAGCAGGTTAGACTGGCTGGCCAATGAGTGCCAGGGTTACCCGTGTCTCTGCTTCCCCAGTGTGGTATAAGCACATGCCACCATGCCTTACAGTTTTATGTGGGTACTGGAGATTGAACTAAGGTTCTCATCTTTTAAGACAAGCACTTTAAAAAAAATTTATTTATTTATTTATTTGGGAGAGAGAGGCAGCTAGAAAGAGAGAATGGGTGCGCCAGGTCCTCCAGCCACTGCAAACGAACTCCAGATGCGTGCGCCCGCCTTGTGCATCTGGCTTTTGTGGGTCCTGGGGAATCGAACCGGGCTCCTTAGGCTCGGCACGCAAGTGCCTTAACCTCTAAGCCATTTCACCAGCCCCTGAGACAAGCACTTTCATTGACTGATAGGTCTCTCCCACCCCCCCAACTCTGGCCAGCGTTTTCTAGCTGGAAGGATTTCTCCAGCCCGAGTTTCCTTGCTGTTCTCTCGTTTGTCTCAAATATCCAAGCTGAGGGCTGGAGAGATGACTTAGCAGTTAAGCGCTTGCCTGTGAAGCCTAAGGACCCCGGTTCGAGGCTTGATTCTCCAGGTCCCACGTTAGCCAGATGCACAAGGGGGGGCGCACGTGTCTGGAGTTCGTTTGCAGTGGCTGGAGGCCCTGGCGCGCCCATTCTCTCTCTGTCTCTCCATCTGCCTCTTTCTCTCTCTGTCACTCTCAAATAAATAAAAATGAACAAAAAAAAAAATTCAAAAAAAAATATCCAAGCTGAAAAGGGTCACTTCCCAGGTGCGAAGGCTGATGAATTCTAAGTCTGGGACCCGTGCCATACAGACACGGCCAACTAGAGACGGAATTAGAGGGTCAGCAGGCCTCAGCTGACTCAGCAGCTGGAGGAGGCACAAGAAGGCCTAGGGCCTTCTGGGAAGCACCACCTGTCCAGGCGTGATTTCTCCCCCGACTTACTGCAGGGAAATGAGCATTTGTCTCTGCCACCCAGCGAAAGTGCCCGTGCCTCCCTCTGGCCCCTGAAGCTCAGCACTGCAGGATCTTGGTTCTACTGTCCTCTTTCTGCCCCTTTAGTGTCTCACAGAGGCAATGACAAGTGGTGGCTCGTAGCTTAGGATGGTGGCTAGATAGAGCCTCCATTTTTTATTTTTATTTTTTTTTTCCGCCTGAGAGGTAGGGTCTCACTCTAGCCCAGGCTGACCTGGAATTCACTACGTAATCTCAGGGTGGTCTCGAACACACAGTGATCCTCCTACCTCTGTATTTTGGCTTACAGGCTCGAGGGGGAAGCTCCATGATGGCAGGGGAAAACGATAGCATGAGCAGAGGGTGGACATCACCTCCTGGCCAACAGCAGGTGGACAATAGCAACAGGAGACTGTGCCAAACACTGGCAAGGGGAGACTGGCTATGACACCCATAAGCCCACCCCCAACAATACACTGCCTCCAGGAGGTGTTAATTCCCAAATCTCCATCAGCTGGGAACCTAGCATTCAGAACACATAGGTTGATGGGGGAACACCTGATCAAACCACCACACTCTGCCTCCCGGGTGCTGGGATTAAAGGCGTGCACCACCGCGTCCAGCGAGACTCTCCATTTCGAACTAAAACCGCCACTTCATATGTGAACACAGGGGCTGGAGAGATGGCTTAGCGGTTAAGTGCTTGAGCCTAAGGACCCCGGTTCGAGGCTCGATTCCCCAGGACCCACGTTAGCCAGATGCACAAGGGGGCGCACGCGTCTGGAGTTCTTTTGCAGTGGCTGGAGGCCCTGGCACGCCCATTCTCTCTCTGTCTCTATCTGCCTGTTTCTCTCTCTGTCACTTTCGAAGAAATAAATAAAAAAAATATATATGTGTGAACACAGTCCACCCTCCCCACTTCCCGTGCAACAGTGGCCAGCTTCCTCTCACTCAGTTGCGCTCCCAACTCCTTTCTGGATTCCAGAGCCACCATGGAAGTTTCCTCCTGTATGTTCCTGTGCGGTAGACACAGCTCGGGGGCTGTGGCTTCCACCCCCTGTCCTCTGTACACATGAATGGGGGGGGGGGGGCTGCTTGTTCTTCCAGGCTTTGGCTCACTACGGTGGCTCTGGATGCCATAAGGAGCCCTGTGGATGCTCAGATCCCAAGCCAGCTGCCTTTGCCTTGCGGCTCCCACGCAGACCCTAGGCTTCTGCCTTCCGCTTGCTTTGGCCTGGCTAAGTCACATGCCAGTGTTCCACGGTTTCTCCTCTGACTACTTGCTCTATTCGTTTTCCAGTTGCCCGGCTTGTTACAGTGGGCTTGCCGCCACAGTGGTCACCTCCCGTGACTTCTGTCATTGAACTGACCTCAGTGGGAGCCAGGCAGACACGGGCGAGACAGGACAGGAGGGCTGCTCAGAATCCAATTGGACTGAATATATTCAAGAGGTTTGGTCTAGCCAGATGGGAAGGACACACAAAGAATTCAGAACAGTTGTTAGGGAATCAACAGAAGTGCTCCAGTGTAGTGGTGGTGGTGGGGGGGAGCTGCCGATGGGGAAATGGAGGTGGGGGAAGATTCAGACTTGATAGGGGAGGATATTGGAAGATGTAATGCAGGCCACTCCCCCTCCCCATTTAGAAGACTTGGACTGGGAACTGCAAAGTCTAATCAGAGCTGGGCCCAAGCATAAACACAGTTGGGCTCGTGTGACTTCATTATTGTTACTAGAAAAGACTCTCCCTAGGTATGCACAACTCCCAGATCTTGCGATCCAGCCAAAAAAATATGATTTGTGGGAGGCAGTCTCAGCCTAGGAAGGTCAGCCAATTTGCTGGAACCGGGTGACTCTCACTCACTTCTTAGGATGGTCCCTATTTAAGGAAAAAAAAAAAAAAAAAACCTCACTAAGAAAGCAGTATTTTTTTTTTCTCTCTCTTTTTAAAATTTATTTGGAGAGAGAGTGGGCGCCAGGTTCTTAAGCCGCTGCGAACTCCAGACGCGTGCGCCCCCTTGTGCACGTGTGCGACATTGCGCCCTTGTGTCACTGAGCATCTGGCTACGTGTGACCTGGAGATTTGAACATGAGTTTTTAGGCTTTGCAGGCAGGCAAGCGCTGTAACGGCTAAGCCATCTCTCCAGCCCAGAAAGCAGTATTTTTCTGGTGTCAACTCTCTCTCTCTCTCTCCAAATAAATATGAAAAAGAAAACAAATACTGCTTTCTTAGTGAGTTTTTTTTTTTTTTTAATAGGCACATTTGGACTTTATGGGCATGAGGAAAAGAAAAGCGTATTACTAATTATGACTGTGAGTGTGTTTCAGTTAACGTAAAGGCTAACCTATGCATATTTTTAAAATATTTTCTTTTGTTTATTCGAGAGAGTGAGAATGGGTGTGCCAGGGCCTCCAGCCACTGCAAATGAACTCCAGACGCATGTGCCCCCCACACCTTGTGCATCTTGCTTATGTGGGTCCTGGGGAATCAAAACTGCGTCCTTTGGCTCTGCAGGCAAGTGCCTTCACCGCTAAGCCATCTCTGCAGCCCTGTGTTTGGTTTTTAACTGCTCATTTAGAGTGGTCAGACGCACAAAGGGGAGGCAAGCGCAAGGTCGCACATGCCCACTAGGTGGCGCAAGCATCTGGAGTTCGATTGCAGCGGCTGAGGCCCTGGTGCGCCAATTCTCTCTCTGGGTTAGAATCTCTTAGGTGGGTCCAGAGGAGAGTCTTGATTTAGAGGAGAAATAGCACCTCTCCATGCTGGTCACAGGAGCACACTGAGATCTTAGAGAATCTCAGTGGTCTCCAGAGACATGGATGGAATGTTTATGTCAGAGCACAGAAGTGGTATCATCCTGGTGAAGGAGGCCTGACTCAGGATGACTTGTCAGCCAGATAAGTGGCATAGCTTCCTTCCACGTCATTTCAAACTGGTGCACTGAGGAAACCAGGCAACGGGGCAGGCTCACCTCCCCATGACGTCAGAACTGGAAGCAGACAGAGGCTGAGGTCATTTTTATTTTTTATTTTTTATTTTTTTCTCAATTTTTATTAATATTTTCCATGATTATAAAAAATATCCCATGGTATTACCCTCCCCCCCACTTTCCCCTTTGAAATTCCATTCTCCATCATATCCCCTCCCCATCTCAATTTTTCTACTTACATATATACAATACCAACCTAATAAAAGCAATCCTCCCTTTCTTTCTCTTCCCTTTCTATCTCCTTTTTTAACTTACTGGCCTCTGCTACTGAGTTTTTTCCTTCTCGCACAGAAGCCCAATCATCTGTAGCTAAGATCCACATATGAGGGAGAACATGTGGCGCTTGGCTTTCTGGGCCTGGGTTACCTCACTTAGTATAATTCTTTCCAGATCCATCCACTTTTCTGCAAATTTCATAACTTCATTTTTCTTTACCGCTGAGTAAAACTCCATTGTATAAATGTGCCATATCTTCATTATCCACTCATCAGTTGAGGGACATCTAGGCTGGTTCCATTTCCCAGCTATTATAAATTGAGCAGCAATAAACATGGTTGAGCACGTACTTCTAAGGAAATGAGATGAGTCCTTAGGATATATGCCTAGGAGTGCTATAGCTGGGTCATATGGTAGATCAATCTTTAGCTGTTTTAGGAACCTCCACACTGATTTCCACAATGGCTGGACCAGATTGCATTCCCACCAACAGTGTAGAAGGGTTCCTCTTTTTCCACATCCCCGCCAACATTTATGATCATTTGTTTTCATGATGGTAGCCAATCTGACAGGAGTGAGATGGAACCTCAATGTAGTTTTAATTTGCATTTCCTTGATGACTAGTGACGTAGAACATTTTTTTAGATGCTTATATGCCATTCGTATTTCTTCCTTTGAGAATTCTCTATTGAGCTCCATAGCCCATTTTTTGATTGGCTTGTTTGATTCCTTATTATTTAACTTCTTGAGTTCTTTGTATATCCTAGATATTAATCCTCTATCAGATATATAGCTGGCGAAGATTTTTTTCCCATTCTGTAGGTTGCCTCTTTGCTTTCTTCACTGTGTCCTTTGTGAGGTCATTTTTAGAGCCCTAGTTGCGTCTGTCTGTCTAGAACTGACTCTCCCCTCTCCCTGCTTTCATAGAATCCTTCAGTGGCGAAGAGAAACAGACTTAAAGGTTTAAAGTCGCAGCCTTATAGTGCCTCTTATAGTGGAAGGTCCCTTTCCATGCCACTCTCTTAACAAATACATAAAGCCTTTAAGTTCCAGAGAGTGTGCACTTTGATTATTCCCCCCCCCCCCCATCTGCTCATTCTTAGACAAAAGCTCTTTCCTGTTGTTTTCTCAAGGAACTCAGTTCGCCCTTCACAACACTCTGCTGCCTCAGTGGCTCCGTGAAAGCCTTTGGCAGCATTTTGGTAGCTTTCCTTACTCTGGGCACATATGGGCTGTATGAGGAAATGAAAGGTGGGATTTCCCACCTATGCTGGATCAAACTAGTCACGGCTAGTGGACGGCATGATTGATGTGGAGCCACTGACCCATCCCCTTCAGTGCCCGGAGACGGGCGGGATGTGAGGGACAGGCATGCTGGGTCCGGTCTTAACGGTGATGAGTGCGGAGAGGGATGTCACCGCTGCTCTATCTTTACGCACTGTGTGGGGGGAGCAGGGAAAGAAGGACTCATGAGCTAATCTATCGGCCACTCTAAAGGAGCAGTTATAAAAAACAAACAAACAAACATGGGGCTGGAGAGATGGCTTAGTGGTTAAGGCGTTTGCCTGCAGAGCCAAAGGACCCAGGTTTGATTCCCCAGGACCCACGTTAGCCAGATGCACAGGGGGGCGCATGCGTCTGGAGTCCATTTGCAGTGGCTAGAGGCCCTGGCGTGCCCATTCTCACTCTCTTTCTCTCTCTCTCAAATAAATAAAAGAAAATACTTTTAGAATTTTTTTTGTTCATTTTTATTTATTTAATTGAGAGCGACCAACAGAGAGAGAGAGAAAGAGGCAGAGAGAGAGAGAGAATGGGCGCGCCGGGGCCTCCCGCCGCTGCAAATGGACTCCAGACACGTGCGCTCCCTTGTGCATCTCGCTAACGTGGGTCCTGGGGAATCGAGCCTCGAATGGGGGTCCTTAGGCTTCACAGGCAAGTGCTTAACTGCTAAGCCATCTCTCCAGCCCAAGAAAATATTTTTTAAAAATATGCATAGGTTAGTCTTTATGTTAACTAAAACACACTCATAGTCGTAATTAGTAATATGCTTTTCTTGTCTTCCGTGGAAAAGTAAAGAGGGATTCCATGCCAGTAGAGAGACCCACTGCCAACACTCTACACACACTTCTGGGCAGCATCGGAGGAGGACGGCAGAGCTGGGGGACTTAGCACTCTTTGTGGGATTTGAGGGTCCCGGAGGGCTCAACCTGTCCCTCTCTCCTTATCCTCTGTAGTGGGTGTCATAGGAATGTCTAGACCCGTCCTAGGTTTCATTGTTACCACTGTGATCTCGGACAATGGAAAATGCACCCGACTTGGAGATGCAAGAGCTGGGGACCAGCCTCAAGACTCCCATTACTACCTGTGTTACTAGAGCAAATCGCTTAGCCTCTCTGAGCCTGTTTTGTCTCCGAAGCCTGAGGTAGACCAGATGACGTGGCTTGGCAAGGGCTTGGTGAGATCAAAAGCTCTCCATTGAAACTCAGAAGATCCCGGGGGCAATAGCTCAGTACAGAGCGCTGGAAAAAATCCAGGAAAACGGAACCGAGTAGGAGCTGGGTCTCCAACAGGAGCCTGGAGGCATAATTAAAATGTTCATAAGTGACCAACGGGCTGGCCTGAGACGGACAGACACCGCAAACCTCGTTCCCTCCATACAGGCCTCATTCACACAGCCGTCACTCCCTCACTGGGCCCCCGCTCACTCCCGAAGCCCCCCACTCCTTCACAAGAGCCAGAATTCCCTTACAACAAGCCCATGCTTTCCTCCACAGCCCTATGTTCCTCTTGCACATTATCCCAATAGCCTTATTCCTTCACTTATAGCCCTCGTCCCCTCAAGCTGCCTTCAGTCTCTCACAGAAACCCTCACTCTGTCATCCAGCCCTCACTGCTTCACGAGCCATCGTCCCTCACAGTCCCTGCTCTCTCCACGTAGCCCCCCACTCCCTCGCTATAGCCTTTAGTGCCCCACACAGTCCTCAGTCCTTCATAACTCAGTAGCCTTCACTCGGTAATGAAGCTCTCACACCCTCAGGCAGCTCACACTCAGAACAGCCTCCTACAGCAGACGTCACTCACCTCCTACAGCAGACGTCACTCACCTCCTACAGCAGACGTCACTCACCTCCTACAGCAGACGTCACTCACCTCCTACAGCAGACGTCACTCACCTCCAACAACAGACGTCACTCACCTCCTACAGCAGACGTCACTCACCTCCAACAACAGACATCACTCACCTCCTACAGCAGACACCACTCACCTCCTACAGCAGACGCCACTCACCTCCTACAGCAGACGTCACTCACCTCCTACAGCAGACGTCACTCACCTCCTACAGCAGACGCCACTCACCTCCTACAGCAGACGTCACTCACCTCCTACAGCAGACGTCACTCACCTCCTCCAGCAGACGTCACTCACCTCCTACAACAGACGTCACTCACCTCCTACAGCAGACGTCACTCACCTCCTACAACAGACCTCACTCACCTCCAACAGCAGACGTCACTCACCTCCTACAGCAGACACCACTCACCTCCTACAGCAGACGTCACTCACCTCCTACAACAGACGTCACTCACCTCCTACAGCAGACGCCACTCACCTCCAACAGCAGACGTCACTCACCTCCTACAGCAGACGTCACTCACCTCCTACAGCAGACGTCACTCACCTCCAACAACAGACGTCACTCACCTCCTACAGCAGACGTCACTCACCTCCTACAGCAGACGTCACTCACCTCCAACAGCAGACGTCACTCACCTCCTACAGCAGACGTCACTCACCTCCTACAGCAGACGTCACTCACCTCCTACAACAGACGTCACTCACCTCCAACAGCAGACGTCACTCACCTCCAACAACAGACGTCACTCACCTCCTACAGCAGACGTCACTCACCTCCTACAGCAGACGCCACTCACCTCCTACAGCAGACGCCACTCACCTCCAACAGCAGACGTCACTCACCTCCAACAGCAGACGTCACTCACCTCCTACAGCAGACGTCACTCACCTCCTACAGCAGACGCCACTCACCTCCAACAGCAGACGTCACTCACCTCCTACAGCAGACGTCACTCACCTCCTACAGCAGACGCCACTCACCTCCAACAGCAGACGCCACTCACCTCCTACAGCAGACGCCACTCACCTCCTACAGCAGACGTCACTCACCTCCTACAGCAGACGCCACTCACCTCCTACAGCAGACGCCACTCACCTCCTACAGCAGACGCCACTCACCTCCAACAGCAGACGTCACTCACCTCCTACAGCAGACGCCACTCACCTCCTACAGCAGACGTCACTCACCTCCTACAGCAGACGTCACTCACCTCCAACAGCAGACGTCACTCACCTCCTACAGCAGACGTCACTCACCTCCTACAGCAGACGCCACTCACCTCCTACAGCAGACGTCACTCACCTCCTACAGCAGACGTCACTCACCTCCTACAGCAGACGTCACTCACCTCCTACAACAGACGTCACTCACCTCCTACAGCAGACGTCACTAGCTCACTCAGCCATCCCTCTCTCTAAACCCTTATTCATTCCACACAACCTTCACTTCTTCACGCAGCCTTCATTTTCTCACTTCCTCTCAGGGTCCTCATTTTCCCACAAGGTCCCTTAGTACTTTTACGTAACCCTAATTCCCTCATGCAGACCGCGCTCCCACCCAGCCTTTCATTCTCTCGCGGCAGCCCTGACTCCGTCATGCAGCCCTACCCCCACCCAGCCCTCGCTCCTCGTCAACAGCCTTCGCTAAGCCACAGTGAGACAGGAATTTGGGGGTGTCCTTGAGAGCGCCAGAGCCATTCTCAGCTCCTGGCTGGCCCTTTAACCAGGAGTTAGGCTGTGGGATGGTCGTGGTGATATTAATCATCCAGAGGTGTTGGGTTCATTTTCTCTGCTGATTAAAGAATTAAAAGGCGGGGCTGGAGGGATGGCTTAGCAGTTAAAGGCGTTTACCTGCAAAGCCAAAGGACCCAGGTTTGATTCCCCAGGAGCCCATGTAAGCCAGATGCACAAGGAGGTGCATGTGTCTGGAGTTCATTTGCAGTGGCTGGAGGCCCTAGCACACCCATTCTCTCTCTGTATGTCTCTTCTCTCTCTCTCTCTCTCTCTCTCTCTCATTCTCTTCTTGCAAATAAATAAATAAATAAATAAAATTTATTTTAAAAAAAAGAATTAAGGGCTGGAGAGACGGCTTAGTGGTTAAGCGCTTACCTGTGAAGCCTAAGGACCCCGGATCAAGGCTTGATTCCCCAGGACCCACGTAAGCCAGATGCACAAGGGGTCTCTCTCTCTCTCTCTCTCTCTCTCTGTCTGTCGCTCTCAAATAAATAAATAAATAAATTTTAAAAACATTTTAAAAAAAGAATTAAAAGGCAGGAAAGGGTTTAGAAGAATTAGGTTTATTTCAAAGTAAAAGGTAAAGGAACGGAACACAGAATCCTCACGGAGGACAGATTCCAGAGCTGGGAAACCCACCGCCCCAGTGGGGGCTGGGCTTTCATTGATGGAGGGAAGTCTGGCTGTCCGTAGTCCATGATTGGGCAGCTTAAGTGAACGCAAAAGTGATGGTTGGTCCGTGATACCCCTAGTACCGCAGGGGTCCCGGAAAGCCCGCCAAGCCAGCCAACCTACAGGGAAACTCACTCAGGCCAGGGAGAAGGAGGAAGAGGTGTGGTCACCATCTTGCCAATATTGGGCTAAAATATAGCCACCTACCAAGGGCCTTCCGCTCCCCCCCAACAAATCTGTCTGCCTCGCCAGGGAAATTGTCTCCTATAGTGTTTCAATAGTCTCGCATAACCTCACTGAGCGAATGGCCTACAAACCCTCATGGTATGAAATTGACAAACGAAATCTACAAACCACAGATGGTGAAGGTCAGTTGCCACAGAGTGGCTCATGTGTCTGGAGTTCATTTTCAGAGGCAGGAAGCCCTGGCACCCATTCTCCCTCTCTGTATCTGTCTCTCCACAAATAAATAAATAAATAAATAATATTTTTATTTTATTTTACTTTTATTTATTTATTTGACAGAGAAAGAGGGAGAGAGAAAGAATGGGCACGCCAGGGCCTCCAGCCACTGCAAACAAATTCCAGACGCGTGCGCCCCCTTGTGCATCTGGTTAACGTGGATCCTGGGGAATTGAACCTGTGTCCTTTGGCTTTGCAGGCAAGCACCTTAACCACTAAACCATCTCTCCAGCCCTCATTTTATTTTTTATTTTTTATTTTGGTTATTTTATTTTATTTAGATGGGTCTCACTCTATTCCAGGCCGACCTGGGATCACTATGTAGTCTCAGGGTGGCCTCTAACTCTCAGCGATCCTCCTACCTCTGTATCCCGAGTGCTTGGATTAAAGGCATGGGCCACCACACCTGGCTTTTTAATTTTTAAAATATGTTTATTTATTGCAAGCAGAGAGAGAAAGAGAAGCAAGAAAAAGAATTGGCATGCAGGGCCTCCAGCTGCTGCATATAAATTCCATACTCATGGCCACTGTGTATCTTGCTTTAAGTGGGTACTGGGGGTAATCAAACTTGAATCATTAGGCTTTGTTGAGGGACATCTAGGCTGGTTCCATTTCCCAGCTATTATAAATTGAGCAGCAATAAACATGGTTGAGCACGTACTTCTAAGGAAATGAGATGAGTCCTTAGGATATATGCCTAGGAGTGCTATAGCTGGGTCATATGGTAGATCAATCTTTAGCTGTTTTAGGAACCTCCACACTGATTTCCACAATGGCTGGACCAGATTGCATTCCCACCAACAGTGTAGAAGGGTTCCTCTTTTTCCACATCCCCGCCAACATTTATGATCATTTGTTTTCATGATGGTAGCCAATCTGACAGGAGTGAGATGGAACCTCAATGTAGTTTTAATTTGCATTTCCTTGATGACTAGTGACGTAGAACATTTTTTTAGATGCTTATATGCCATTCGTATTTCTTCCTTTGAGAATTCTCTATTGAGCTCCATAGCCCATTTTTTGATTGGCTTGTTTGATTCCTTATTATTTAACTTCTTGAGTTCTTTGTATATCCTAGATATTAATCCTCTATCAGATATATAGCTGGCGAAGATTTTTTTCCCATTCTGTAGGTTGCCTCTTTGCTTTCTTCACCGTGTCCTTTGTGAGGTCATTTTTAGAGCCCTAGTTGCGTCTGTCTGTCTAGAACTGACTCTCCCCTCTCCCTGCTTTCATAGAATCCTTCAGTGGCGAAGAGAAACAGACTTAAAGGTTTAAAGTCGCAGCCTTATAGTGCCTCTTATAGTGGAAGGTCCCTTTCCATGCCACTCTCTTAACAAATACATAAAGCCTTTAAGTTCCAGAGAGTGTGCACTTTGATTATTCCCCCCCCCCCATCTGCTCATTCTTAGACAAAAGCTCTTTCCTGTTGTTTTCTCAAGGAACTCAGTTCGCCCTTCACAACACTCTGCTGCCTCAGTGGCTCCGTGAAAGCCTTTGGCAGCATTTTGGTAGCTTTCCTTACTCTGGGCACATATGGGCTGTATGAGGAAATGAAAGGTGGGATTTCCCACCTATGCTGGATCAAACTAGTCACGGCTAGTGGACGGCATGATTGATGTGGAGCCACTGACCCATCCCCTTCAGTGCCCGGAGACGGGCGGGATGTGAGGGACAGGCATGCTGGGTCCGGTCTTAACGGTGATGAGTGCGGAGAGGGATGTCACCGCTGCTCTATCTTTACGCACTGTGTGGGGGGAGCAGGGAAAGAAGGACTCATGAGCTAATCTATCGGCCACTCTAAAGGAGCAGTTATAAAAAACAAACAAACAAACAAACAAACATGGGGCTGGAGAGATGGCTTAGTGGTTAAGGCGTTTGCCTGCAGAGCCAAAGGACCCAGGTTTGATTCCCCAGGACCCACGTTAGCCAGATGCACAGGGGGGCGCATGCGTCTGGAGTCCATTTGCAGTGGCTAGAGGCCCTGGCGTGCCCATTCTCACTCTCTTTCTCTCTCTCTCAAATAAATAAAAGAAAATACTTTTAGAATTTTTTTTGTTCATTTTTATTTATTTAATTGAGAGCGACCAACAGAGAGAGAGAGAAAGAGGCAGAGAGAGAGAGAGAATGGGCGCGCCCGGGGCCTCCCGCCGCTGCAAATGGACTCCAGACACGTGCGCTCCCTTGTGCATCTCGCTAACGTGGGTCCTGGGGAATCGAGCCTCGAATGGGGGTCCTTAGGCTTCACAGGCAAGTGCTTAACTGCTAAGCCATCTCTCCAGCCCAAGAAAATATTTTTTAAAAATATGCATAGGTTAGTCTTTATGTTAACTAAAACACACTCATAGTCGTAATTAGTAATATGCTTTTCTTGTCTTCCGTGGAAAAGTAAAGAGGGATTCCATGCCAGTAGAGAGACCCACTGCCAACACTCTACACACACTTCTGGGCAGCATCGGAGGAGGACGGCAGAGCTGGGGGACTTAGCACTCTTTGTGGGATTTGAGGGTCCCGGAGGGCTCAACCTGTCCCTCTCTCCTTATCCTCTGTAGTGGGTGTCATAGGAATGTCTAGACCCGTCCTAGGTTTCATTGTTACCACTGTGATCTCGGACAATGGAAAATGCACCCGACTTGGAGATGCAAGAGCTGGGGACCAGCCTCAAGACTCCCATTGTTACCTGTGTTACTAGAGCAAATCGCTTAGCCTCTCTGAGCCTGTTTTGTCTCCGAAGCCTGAGGTAGACCAGATGACGTGGCTTGGCAAGGGCTTGGTGAGATCAAAAGCTCTCCATTGAAACTCAGAAGATCCCGGGGGGCAATAGCTCAGTACAGAGCTCTGGAAAAAAAATCCAGGAAAACGGAACCGAGTAGGAGCTGGGTCTCCAACAGGAGCCTGGAGGCATAATTAAAATGTTCATAAGTGACCAATGGGCTGCCCTGAGATGGCCAGACACCGCAAACCTCGTTCCCTCCATACAGGCCTCATTCACACAGCCGTCACTCCCTCACTGGCCCCCGCTCACTCCCGTAGCCCCCCACTCCTTCACAAGAGCCAGAATTCCCTTACAACAAGCCCATGCTTTCCTCCACAGCCCTATGTTCCTCTTGCACATTATCCCAATAGCCTTATTCCTTCACTTATAGCCCTCGTCCCCTCAAGCTGCCTTCAGTCTCTCACAGAAACCCTCACTCTGTCATCCAGCCCTCACTGCTTCACGAGCCATCGTCCCTCACAGTCCCTGCTCTCTCCACGTAGCCCCCCACTCCCTCGCTATAGCCTTTAGTGCCCCACACAGTCCTCAGTCCTTCATAACTCAGTAGCCTTCACTCGGTAATGAAGCTCTCACACCCTCAGGCAGCTCACACTCAGAACAGCCTCCTACAGCAGACGTCACTCACCTCCTACAGCAGACGTCACTCACCTCCTACAGCAGACGTCACTCACCTCCTACAGCAGACGTCACTCACCTCCTACAGCAGACGTCACTCACCTCCAACAACAGACGTCACTCACCTCCTACAGCAGACGTCACTCACCTCCAACAACAGACATCACTCACCTCCTACAGCAGACACCACTCACCTCCTACAGCAGACGCCACTCACCTCCTACAGCAGACGTCACTCACCTCCTACAGCAGACGTCACTCACCTCCTACAGCAGACGCCACTCACCTCCTACAGCAGACGTCACTCACCTCCTCCAGCAGACGTCACTCACCTCCTCCAGCAGACGTCACTCACCTCCTACAACAGACGTCACTCACCTCCTACAGCAGACGTCACTCACCTCCTACAACAGACCTCACTCACCTCCAACAGCAGACGTCACTCACCTCCTACAGCAGACACCACTCACCTCCTACAGCAGACGTCACTCACCTCCTACAACAGACGTCACTCACCTCCTACAGCAGACGCCACTCACCTCCAACAGCAGACGTCACTCACCTCCTACAGCAGACGTCACTCACCTCCTACAGCAGACGTCACTCACCTCCAACAACAGACGTCACTCACCTCCTACAGCAGACGTCACTCACCTCCAACAGCAGACGTCACTCACCTCAACAGCAGACGTCACTCACCTCCTACAGCAGACGTCACTCACCTCCTACAGCAGACGTCACTCACCTCCAACAGCAGACGTCACTCACCTCCTACAGCAGACGTCACTCACCTCCTACAGCAGACGTCACTCACCTCCAACAACAGACGTCACTCACCTCCTACAGCAGACGTCACTCACCTCCTACAGCAGACGCCACTCACCTCCTACAGCAGACGCCACTCACCTCCAACAGCAGACGTCACTCACCTCCAACAGCAGACGTCACTCACCTCCTACAGCAGACGTCACTCACCTCCTACAGCAGACGCCACTCACCTCCAACAGCAGACGTCACTCACCTCCTACAGCAGACGTCACTCACCTCCTACAGCAGACGCCACTCACCTCCAACAGCAGACGCCACTCACCTCCTACAGCAGACGCCACTCACCTCCTACAGCAGACGTCACTCACCTCCTACAGCAGACGCCACTCACCTCCTACAGCAGACGCCACTCACCTCCTACAGCAGACGCCACTCACCTCCAACAGCAGACGTCACTCACCTCCTACAGCAGACGCCACTCACCTCCTACAGCAGACGTCACTCACCTCCTACAGGAGACGTCACTCACCTCCAACAGCAGACGTCACTCACCTCCTACAGCAGACGTCACTCACCTCCTACAGCAGACGCCACTCACCTCCTACAGCAGATGTCACTCACCTCCTACAGCAGACGTCACTCACCTCCAACAGCAGACGTCACTCACCTCCTACAGCAGACGTCACTCACCTCCTCCAGCAGACGTCACTAGCTCATTCAGCCATCCCTCTCTCTAAACCCTTATTCATTCCACACAACCTTCACTTCTTCACACAGCCTACATTTTCTCACTTCCTCTCAGGGTCCTCATTTTCCCACAAGGTCCCTTAGTACTTTTACGTAACCCTAATTCCCTCATGCAGACCGCGCTCCCACCCAGCCTTTCATTCTTTCGCGGCAGCCCTGACTCCGTCATGCAGCCCTACCCCCACCCAGCCCTCGCTCCTCGTCAACAGCCTTCGCTAAGCCACAGTGAGACAGGAATTTGGGGGTGTCCTTGAGAGCGCCAGAGCCATTCTCAGCTCCTGGCTGGCCCTTTAACCAGGAGTTAGGCTGTGGGATGGTCGTGGTGATATTAATCATCCAGAGGTGTTGGGTTCATTTTCTCTGCTGATTAAAGAATTAAAAGGCGGAGCTGGAGAGATGGCTTAGCAGTTAAAGGTGCTTGCGTGCAAAACCAAACGACATAGGTTCGATTCCCCCAGAGCCCACGTAAGCCAGATGCACAAGGAGGCGCATGCGTCTGGAGTTCATTTGCAGTGGCTGGAGGCCCTGGCGCACCCATTCTCTCTCTGTATGTCTCTTCTCTCTCTCTCTCATTCTCTTCTTGCAAATAAATAAATAAATAAATAAAATTTATTTTAAAAAAAAGAATTAAGGGCTGGAGAGACGGCTTAGTGGTTAAGCGCTTACCTGTGAAGCCTAAGGACCCCGGATCAAGGCTTGATTCCCCAGGACCCACGTAAGCCAGATGCACAAGGGGTCTCTCTCTCTCTCTCTCTCTCTCTCTGTCTGTCGCTCTCAAATAAATAAATAAATAAATTTTAAAAACATTTTAAAAAAAGAATTAAAAGGCAGGAAAGGGTTTAGAAGAATTAGGTTTATTTCAAAGTAAAAGGTAAAGGAACGGAACACAGAATCCTCACGGAGGACAGATTCCAGAGCTGGGAAACCCACCGCCCCAGTGGGGGCTGGGCTTTCATTGATGGAGGGAAGTCTGGCTGTCCGTAGTCCATGATTGGGCAGCTTAAGTGAACGCAAAAGTGATGGTTGGTCCGTGATACCCCTAGTACCGCAGGGGTCCCGGAAAGCCCGCCAAGCCAGCCAACCTACAGGGAAACTCACTCAGGCCAGGGAGAAGGAGGAAGAGGTGTGGTCACCATCTTGCCAATATTGGGCTAAAATATAGCCACCTACCAAGGGCCTTCCGCTCCCCCCCAACAAATCTGTCTGCCTCGCCAGGGAAATTGTCTCCTATAGTGTTTCAATAGTCTCGCATAACCTCACTGAGCGAATGGCCTACAAACCCTCATGGTATGAAATTGACAAACGAAATCTACAAACCACAGATGGTGAAGGTCAGTTGCCACAGAGTGGCTCATGTGTCTGGAGTTCATTTTCAGAGGCAGGAAGCCCTGGCACCCATTCTCCCTCTCTGTATCTGTCTCTCCACAAATAAATAAATAAATAAATAATATTTTTATTTTATTTTACTTTTATTTATTTATTTGACAGAGAAAGAGGGAGAGAGAAAGAATGGGCACGCCAGGGCCTCCAGCCACTGCAAACAAATTCCAGACGCGTGCGCCCCCTTGTGCATCTGGTTAACGTGGATCCTGGGGAATTGAACCTGTGTCCTTTGGCTTTGCAGGCAAGCACCTTAACCACTAAACCATCTCTCCAGCCCTCATTTTATTTTTTATTTTTTATTTTTGGTTATTTTATTTTATTTAGATAGGGTCTCACTCTATTCCAGGCCGACCTGGGATTCACTATGTAGTCTCAGGGTGGCCTCTAACTCTCAGCGATCCTCCTACCTCTGTATCCCAAGTGCTGGGATTAAAGGCATGTGCCACCACACCTGGCTTTTTTAATTTTTAAAAATATTTTATTTATTTGCAAGCAGAGAGAGAAAGAGAAGCAAGAAAAAGAATTGGCATGCCAGGGCCTCCAGCTGCTGCATATAAATTCCAGACTCATGTGCCACTGTGTATCTTGCTTTAAGTGGGTACTGGGGTATCAAACTTGAATCATTAGGCTTTGTAGGCAAGCACCTTAACTGCTAAGCCATCTCTCCAACTCTAAGTAAATATTCAAAAAAATATTTTATTTGCTGGGCATGGTGGCGCACGCCTTTTAATCCCAGCACTTGGGAGGCAGAGGTAGGAGGATAGCCATGAGTTCGAGGCCACCCTGAGACTGTATAGTGAATTCTAGGTCAGCCTGGTCTAGAACGAGACCCTACCTCAAAAAAAAAAATTTTTTTTTTAAATTTATTTGACAGAGAGAGAAAGAAGCTCCCTGACACAGCCTCCTTCCATCCCATGACCCTTGTGTTCTCACAGAAGCACCTAGTTACATGGTCCCCACTCCTCACAACAGCCTTCATTCCTTGAGAGACAGACAGAAAAAGGCAGAGAAGTAAAGTGAGTTTGGGCTCACCAGGGCCTCCACACTCCAGGCAAATGTGCCACTTTTGTCCATCTGGCTTTACATGAGTACTGGGGAATCAAACCAGGGCTAGTCAGGCTTTGCAAGACAGCGACTTTAACTGCTGAGCCACCTCTCCGGCCCTAGCCCTCACTGTTCTCCCGCCGGCACTTGCTCCCACACATGGCCCTCCCTCCACCTCACACAGCTTTCATGGGCTCAGAACAACCCTCACTCCTTCACTGAAAGAAAGAGAGAGAGACATAGAGAGAGACAGAGACAGAGAGAATGGGTGCTCCAGGGTCTTCAGCACCCTGTGAACAAACTCCAGGTGTGTGCGCCCCCTTGTGGTGCACGTGCGACATTGCATGCTTGTGTCACTGTGTGTCTGGCTATGTGGGATCTGGGGATTCCGACATGCGTCCTTAGGCTTCACAGGCAAGCGCCTTAACTGCTAAGCCATCTCTCCAGCCCTACGCCCTAAAGAAAACACCAGTCTTTCATAGCCTCTACTCCCTTCCATAGCCCTCACTCCCTCAGGATAGCTCTTAGTCCTTCACCACAGCCCTCACTCCCTCCTCCAGGCCTTACTTCCTCAAGTTGGCCTCACCCTCTCATGCAACCTTTAAAAATGTAATGTTGGGGTTCCTCCCTAATGCACCAATATATGCCAATGCACCACTGGGAAACAGGAATTGAGGTTTCGCTACAAATGCACCAACATATGCCAACGCACTGATAATTCTGGGGCATCCTTGGATTCTTGTCTCATGATTGCAAATAACTGAAATCCACAAAGGGTAAAGTTTAGAGAGATTTTATTAGATTAAAAGAAGGAGGGGGCTGGGGAGATGGCTTAGCAGTTAAGGCACTTGCCTGCAAAGCCTAAGGACCTAGGTTTGAGTTCCCAGAACCCACATAAGCCAGATGTACATGGTGGCACATGTGTCTGGCACTTGTTTGCAGTGGCTAGAGGCCCTGGCATGCCCATTCTCACTCTCTCTCTCTAATAAAAAAATTAAAATTAAATATTTATAAAAAAATAAAAGAAGGAAAGAGGAGAGAGTATTAAAAAAAAAAAGCTCATGTCCATGAGAAGGCAAGAGGGGGTAAAACCCACTTAGAGATTCAAATTTGGGTCATTTTAAAGTTCTGAATGTGGGCTCTGGTGGTTTGATTCAGGTGTCCCCCAGAAACTTAGGTGTTCTGAATGCTGGGTTCCCAGCTGATGGAGATTGGGGAACTAACACCTCCTAGAGACAGTGTATGGCTAGGGGTGGGCTTATGGGTGTTATAGCCAGTTTCCCCTTGCCAGTGTTTGGCACACTCTCCTGTTGCTGTTGTCCACCTGATGTTGGCCAGGGGGTGATGTCCACTCTCTGCTCATGCCATTGTTTACCCCTGCCATCATGGAGCTTCCCCTTGAATCTGTAATCCAAAATAAACCCCGCCCCCCCCAACACACACACACACAAGCTGCTCTCGGTCGGGTGATTTCTGCCAGCAATGTGAACCTGACTGCAACAGGGCCTGAGCTAACCAGCCCTGGTGGCCAAACTTTTGGGGGGCTGAGAGAGTCAACCACAATGCCCGGTTCAGATTTAATCCTTCCAGGAATCTTAATGCTAGGAAAAGGGAACTCCTTCCTGGGGAGAAAGTGGAGTTGCTTGTGGAAAAACAGATAGACAATAGATAAGGAGAAGCCAGATTCTTCTCTGACCTCTAGTGAAGTGAAGACTGCAAGAGGCCTGCCTTTACTTTTGGGGGACCCAGTCACCCTAGCCTGCCTTGTCGTCATCCCTTCATTATGGGGTGAGGTAAGTCCTCACCACCTCACGACCCTCATGATCAAGTCACGGTAGCCCTCACTCTCATCCCTCCTTCCCTCCATGCAAGCCTCCCTCCCTCACGACAACCTTCAGTCCTCCACAACAGCCCACGCTCCATTATACAGCCCTTCAAACGGCCCTCAGTTCCAAAGTAGCTCTTACTTTTCTCACAACAGTTCTCATCCAATCATGCAGACATCCTAATTGAGTGTTGGAGCCTCTCTTGGCTCTTGGGTGGGCAGTAACGCAGGAGCTAGGGATCCAGACACACACAGTCATGTGAGGTTTCCGTTGAATTAGTACCCTCTGGGTTCTTGTCTTAGGAGTTAAAAGAATGTCATTCACAGACAATAGTGAGTTAAGTTTAGAAATATTTTATTATAGAGATTTGCAGAACTAAAGAGAAGAAAAGAAGACAGATTCCTGCCCAAAAAGAAGGCAAAAGAAAAATTCGGAAAATCATAAGGACATAACTTTTTTTTTTTTTTCAAGGTAGGGTTTCATTCTAGCCCAGGCTGACCTAGAATTCCCTATGTAGTCTCAGTGTGGCCTTGAACTCACCATGATCCTCCTACCTCTGCCTCCCGAGTGCTGGGATTAAAGGCGTGCGCCACCACGCCTGGCAGGACATAACTTTTAAAAAACATTTTTTAAAAGAATGTTTTGTTCTATATTCTTTTTTTTTTATTTTTATTTGTTTATTTGAGAGCGACAGACAGAGAGAGAAAGAGGCAGAAAGAGGGAGAGAGAGAGAAAATGGGCACGTCAGGGCCTCCAGCCACTGCAAACAAACTCAAGACGCATGCGCCCCCTTGTGCATCTGGCTAACGTGGGTCCTGGGGAATCGAGCCTTGAACCAGGGCCCTTAGGCTTCACAGGCAAGCGCTTAACGGCTAAGCCATCTCTCTAGCCCTTAAAAAAAACATTCTAAAGATTATTATTTATTTATTTATTAGAGACAGAAAGAGAAACAGAGAGAGACAGTAAGAATGGGCACACTAGGGCCTCTAGCCACTACAAAATCCAGACACATGCACCACCATGTGCATATGGCTTACATGGGACCTGGAGAATTGAACCTGGGCCCTTAGGTTTCACAGGGAAGTGCCGTAACTGCTAAGCCATCTCTCCATCCCTCCATAAGGACATATTTTAAGAAGGCAAAAAGACAGAGCGTTCCTGGGAAATGAGAAAGCCCACTTAGAAACATAGATTAGGGTCTTTTATGGGAGTTTACAGGATGGGGTCAGTTAGGTTCGTTGTTACTGGCAGAAGGGACCTTGACCAAAAGCAGTTTATGGTCGGAAAGGGTTTATTTTGGCTTACAGATCTGAGGGGAAGTTCCACAGTAGCAGGGGAAAATGATGACATGAGGCATCACCTTCTGGACATCACCTCCAGGCCAACATCAGGTGGACAACAGCAACAGGAGAGTGTGCCGAACACTGGCAAGGGGACACTGGCTATAACACCCATATAGCCAGCCCTAGAAATACACTGCCTCCAGGAGGCTCCAATTCCCAAATTGCTACCAGTTGGGGACCTACATTCAGCATACATAAGTTTATGGAGAACGCCTGAATCAAACCACCACATTCCTCCCCTGGCCCCCATAAACTGATAACCATCCATGATGTAAACTGAATGCATTCAGTCTAACTTTAAAAGTCTCCATAGTTTTTTTTTTTAATCAATCCTAATGATATTCCAACATCCCAATAGTCCAAGGTCTTTTACCTGAGCTATAATACCAAAAACAAACAAATAAAAACAAAACAGTGGCACGGAATAAATGTTCACACTGCAAAAGATGGCACTGGGCATAACAAGGAAAAATCGAACCAATACAAGATTTATTTATTTGCAAGCAGAGAGCGAGATAGAAGAGAGACAGACAGAGTGAATGGGCAAGGCAGGGTCTCTAGCCACTGCAAATGGACTCTAGATGCATGTGCCACTTTGTGTATCTAGCTTTATGTGGGCACTGGGGAATCAATCTCAGATCATTAGGCTTTGCAGGCAAGTGCCTTAACTACTGAGCCATCTCTCCAGCCCCCCCCCCCCAATACAAGATTTAAAACAAACAGGGCCACATCAAATTCTTTAACTCTAAGTCCAAAGACCCTCACCAGTAACAAGTCTCCGAATTTGATCATTCTGACCAGTGACAAATTTCTGGAGTTCCAATTCTGCCCTTCCAGCTAGGCCACTCACAGTCTCTGAAAACGTCATCTGGTGCTGGCAGCTCTCCTTGGCAGCCATCCCATAGTCCTGGCACCTCCACTGGGTCTCCACGGCAACCCATGGTTTATCCTCATGGCTCCACTGGCCTCCACAAGGGTAATCCAACAAGCCTGCTTCACACTGCCCATGGCCATTTCAAAAACAAAAAACTGCATTGCAAATCCAAGGACCCCCTCTCTCCTGCATTTGTTATACTGTATTATACCAACCAGGTGGGCCACCAATCTGTTAATCCAGGAGGGAATAAATCCAATTTTGAAGAATAGGACACTGCTTCAGCATTAGGGCCCCTTCAAAAGAATCTGTATTCGTCCCGTTGTCCCATTGCAGGTCAGCTGGCCCCATCTCAATGGCTGTAATCTCTCAAACAATTGCAGCTGAATGGGCAGCAGCTTCAGCCCAGAGATTTAATTTTTTTTTTCTGTGCTCACACCAGTCCTTTTTATTTGTTTATTTTTATTTATTAATTTAATTTTTTGTTTTGTTTTTTGAGGTAGGGTCTCACTGTAGCCCAGGCTGACCTGGAATTCACTGTGTATTCTCAGGGTGGCCTCGAATTTATGGCAAATCTCCTACCTCTGCCTCTCAAGTGCTGGGATTAAAGGTGTGTACCACCATGCCCAGCCTCTTTTTTTTTTTAATTTAATTTTTTTTTTTTTTTTTTTGAGGTAGGGTCTCACTGTAACCAAGGCTGACCTGGAATTCACTATGTAGTCTCAAACACACAGTGATCCTCCTCCCTCTGCCTCCCGAGTGCTGAGATTAAAGGTGTATGCCACCACGCCCAGCCTACTCCAGTCCATTTCTCAAGACATAACACGGCAAACCTCTCACATAAACTGCTTCCATCCCAGTCCCAACAAAGCTCTTTCTCGCCCTCAGAAGCCAAACCTCACAGTCCATAGTTCTTACTACATTCAGGTCTTTCAATTCTGACCAGAACAGTCCATCAAGCTGTACTCACAGCACTGCAAGGCATCTCTTAGGCCAAGGTTTCAAATCCTGCCACAGTCCTCTCACAAATCAACTGCAAAAGGCCAAAAGCCACATGGTCAGGTTTCTAGCACCAACAACCCCACTCTTGGTACCAGATTTACTGTTGCAGTCAGCTTGGTGTTGCTAGCAGAAACGACCCAACCAAAGGCAGTTTATGGGAGGAAAAGGGTTTATTTTGGTTTACAGACTCGAGGGTAAGCTCCATGATGGCAGAGGAAGTCAATGGCATGAGCAGAGGGTGAACATCGCCTCGTGGACAACATTAGCAGGACAGTGTGCCAAACACTGGCAAGGGGAAGCTGGCTGTAATACCCATAAGTTCCACCCCCAACAATACACTGCCTACAGGAGGCTTCAAATCTCAAATTTCCACCACCAGCAGGGGACCTAGCATTCAGAACATATGTTTGTGGGGGGTGGGGGGAACACCCGAAATCAAGCCACCACATGCGGCTGAACTGTTTGGTCAAGACACAACAGTAAGGTGTCTAGGTACCGCCAGATTTTTAGGAAGGATCTCATCTCTTAATTTTCTCTTCTAGAAAACAGATGAGGGAGAACCAGATTCCTAGCCTCTAGCAAAGCAGAGGCTGTGGTGAGACTCCTTTACGGGAAAGCAGATAAGGATAACCTAGATTCTTCCTCTAAAGACTCAAGGAAACTCTTTGCCTTTACTTTTTTGGGGGGGTGCTGTCACCCCTAAACTGTCTAAATCCCTCCCACATGGCCCTCACTCTTATTGCAACCCTCTCAAACACCAGAGCCCTTCCCTCATATGGCCTTCCCAACATCATGAAGCCCTCATACCTCACACGGTCCTCACTCTGTCAAAACAGCCCCCTGCCTGGGTTGGAGAGATTGCTTAGAGGTTAAGGCACTTGCCTGTGAAACCTAAGGACTCATGTTCGACTCCCCAGATCCCATGTAAGCCAGACGCACAAGGGGACGCATGTTCCAGGTTTTTTTGTTTTGGTTTTTTGAGGTAGGGTCTCCCTCTAGCCCAGGCTGACCTGGAATTCACTATGTAGGTCTCAGGGTGGCCTTGAACTCACGGTGATCCTCCTACCTCTGCCTCCCAAGTGCTGGGATTAAAGCCTTTAATTATATTAATAGGCCTAAGTTTTTGTTGCCCTGCGGGGCCCAAATTACTGACACAGCACTTTGCAGTTATTGGGAAAAACAACCCCAAACTGCTCAGTACCCAAAATCATCCCTGTCACAGGCCAATCAAAAAGGAACAAGTAAATGTTACACATTCCGACGGCTCTTGTGACTATAGATAAGTTTGCTTAACGTTCCTCACCTACTATGTAACCAATCAGCTTGCAACATATATACTCTTGCTAAATGCTAACCAATCATGTAACTGCTACATTGAAAATTCCCCCTTTCTTTGTTTGAACCTAATAAAAGTACCTTCCAGAAGCCATTCAGGGCTCTTGGACGGACCCACTGCATTGGTAAAGTCTGGAGCCCGAACTTAAGCTGGGAAATAAAGCTCTTTGCTATTGCATACGTGTCTGGCTCTCTTGGTGGTCTTCGGGGACTCCGTGATCTGGGCATAACAGAAACCTCACTGCCCTCACAACATCCCCCCACTCTCTCACACTACCCTGACTCCCAAACAACAATTCCATCATGTAGTGATAGACTCCTTCACAGGTCTTAACCTCTCACACAGCCCCCATTCCATGCAATCCCTACTCCCTCGCATAGCCCCAGACACGAGACATCTCAGAGCAGTGCTCCCAGCGGGAGGCTGTCTGTGATCACTGTGATGGTGATGCATTGATTCTATACCCACCTAGTGACACCGAACGTAAGAGGTTTTGCTCCTAAAGTTAAGGGAGATCTCGGAAAAGCAAAAGCTGCGATATCACGTCCAGCCTTGTGCTGTTACGATGTATCTCTGTTTGCCAATTTGGCAGGGTTCAGGATTTAGGATCACCAGGGGAAGCAATCTTTGTGAGGGATTTTTCTAGATTAGCGTAATAGAAGTGGGAGGACACATTTTAGCTGGGGGGGGGGAGAGGGGATGGAGGAGCCCGGGACTGAATAAAAAGGAGAAAGGAATGAGCAACAGCCTTCGCTATTCTCCGTGCTCCCTCTGCGGATTACATGTAAGCGGCAGCCTCAAGCTCCTGAGGCCCTCCTTCCCCACCCTAATGGACTGTAAGTTCAAACTGTAAGCAAAATAAACCCTTCCTTCCTTAAGTTGCTTACTGTCAGGAGTCTGATCGCTGCAAAGAGAGAGTGACTAATCCATAATAATCAGCAATTAACTTACACTCCTGGCTGGCTTAACCTGGGCACCTCCTTCCCTCTTAAAACTGTCCGGAGTATCCATCTGCCTTGCGGAATGCCTGTCGTGTGTCTCTTCATTTGTGAGGTAAATGGAGCTCACAGGATCTCTCTCTCTCTTTTTTGAAATTTTTTATAATTAACAACTTCCATGACTATAAACCATATCCCATGGTAATGGCCTCCCTCCCCCCACTTTCCCCTTTGAAACTCCACTCTCCATCATATCCCCTCCCCATCTCAATCAGTGTCTCTTTTACTTTGATGTCATCATCTTTTCCTCCTCTTGTGATGGTTTTGTGTAGGTAGTGTCAGGCACTATGACGTCATGGATATCCAGGCCATTTTGTGTCTGGAGGGAGCACGTTGTAAGGAGTCCTACCCTTCCTTTGGCTCTTACATTCTTCCTGCCACCTCTTCCGCAGTGGGCCCCTCACAGGACCTCTTTTTTCTGATGTCTGCATACAAGATACAGAGTAGTAAGCATTGGCTCAGGCGGAAGACTGCTGGTCCTCCAGTAGCAGGTTCGGAGGATTTTCAGGGACAGGGAGGTCTCCCTAAAATTCCCCCTTTTAAAAAATATTTTATGTTTATTTATTTGACAGAGAAAGAGAGAATGGGCACACCAGGGCCTCCAGCCACTGCAAACGAACTCCAGACGCGTGCGCCCCCTTGTGCATCTGGCTAACGTGGGTCCTAGGGAATCGAACCTGGGTCCTTTGGCTTTGCAGGCAAACACCTTGACCGCTAAGCCATCCCTCCAGTCCCAATTCCTCCTTTGCTCTGTCTGGTTCCACAGCAAAGGAGAAGAGCGGGTGATGGAGTCAAGGGCGAGGATCCAGACGTGGGTGAAACACCATTACACTGGGTTCACCCTAACATGTCCCACTTGGTAAATAGGTTTAGTCTCAGAAAGCTAGGAGAGTGCTGTTGACATGAAAAGCACAGGACCCGGGCGCGGTGGCGCACGTCTTTAATCCCAGCACTCAGGAGGCAGAGGTAGGAGGATCGCCGTGAGTTCAAGGCCACCCTGAGACTACATAGTGAATTCCAGGTCAGCCTGGGCTAGAGCAAGACCCTACCTCAAAAAACAAAAAAACCAAAAAATAAAATAAAAATAAATAAATAAATAAATAAAAAAGAAAGAAAGAAAATGGCTCACCATCCTGAGAGTATGAACTACTGTTTGCTTTTCTCCTTTTTCCTTGCCTCTTTCTCTTTCTTTCTTTCTTTCCTTCTTGCTGTTTTATAACCTACCATTTCTTTTGATGAAGGCAGAAAACTTAAGACGCCATTGATAACGATAAGACCAGATAGCTCATGGAGCCAATCTACGTTTTCCTAAAGACAGCTTGTCAAGGACAATAAACTGTGCTTACTTAGGGACAAAATGATCTATGACTTTAAGTGCCTAGCACTTCTCTCTTCCTTGACCCTGGACAGTGCCCCTCAGAAATCCTCCTTACTATTTCGTTTACTAAGGAAAAAATCCTTTAACTTTTAAGCCGGCTGAAGACTACATTCGTTGAACAATGGTGGAGAGAAGAGAAAGATGGTTTCCTAGCAACCTTTAGGGATGTAATTAGAGAGTCACCAAATCCCCACGTATACCCATTACAAAGAGAGTTAACTGCCGTCACTTTGAGGGGCCTGCACCCATAAGGACTTTTTCTTTCCTTGGGCAATTCTTCAGAGAAGCCCGCACCTATTTACCAAGTGGGGTTTTTCTTTCCCTCTCCTGACATCTTTTTCTTTCTATCTTTCTTTTCTACATTTTACTTCTTTATTTATTTGAGAGAACAGAGAGAGAGAGAGAGAGGGAGACAGTGGGCATGCCAGGGCATCCAGCCGCTGCAAACGAACTCCAGACGCATGCGGCCCCTGTGCATCTGGCTTACGTGGGTCCTGGGGAATCAAACCTGGGTCCTTTGGCTTGGCAGACAAGCGCCTTAACCGCTAAGCCATGTCTCCAGCCCTCTTTTCTACATTTTTAATAAAGTGGAGTTTCCTTCCAGGACATCACTTCTGACAACCGCAGTTCACTGTCTTCTGCTCGGCACCTAGAAGGCCTTAGAACATGGAAGCTATTCCCACCCAACAGACCTAAGACCTGGTCAGCTGCCTTCTTGGTTACTGAGAGACCCAGATTCTCTGTCTATCCTGTTTTGTTCTTTCTTTTCTTTTCTTTTCTTTTTTTTTTTTTTAAGTATTTTTTAAATTTATTTGCAAACAGAGCAAAACAGAAAGAAAGTAAACAGTCACAAAGAGAGAATGGGCACGCCAGGGCCTCCAGCCATTGCAAACAAACTCCAGATGCATGCACCACCTTGTGCATCTGGCTTAAGTGGGTCCTGGGGGATCGAACCCCAGCCGTTAGGCTGTGCAGGCAAGCACCTTAACCACTGAGCCATCTCTCTAGCCCCTGTAAGGTTCTGAGAATCACAGAAGAAAGACCCCGGACTCAAATAGTATGTACAAGCAAAGAGAGTTTGGTCTGCAGAATCAGCCAGCATGCGGGGGTCAACCGTTCATACAAAATAGCGACCCCCAGAGGAGCACGCAGGCCCCTTTTAAGCACAGCTAGGGGAATTTTAGGACTTAGGTCATCTTCTAATGCTATTGGCTAAGCAAGCAGCAGTTACATTTGTGCACCTTTGATTGGCTGTGGCCCAGATTTTATCATCCTTGGACATGTTTGAGAGACTTTGCAGGAACTGACTCAGCCCTGGAGCCTGCTATCTCGGGCAAGTCCTTTTTTGCTCATAGTCCAGAGGTATTGCAGGAGCTGACTCAGGCCCCTGGGCGGTGATCTTGCCCGGCCACATGTCAGGGTCACTGTTGATTAATAGCCCTTTGTTCGTGGTTTTTCCCAGAAGTCTTGCCTGCCTCTCTGGGAAACTGAAACTTAGGCCTAGCTGTAAACTGGAGCAAATTTGATCCTCTCTTCCCCATTTTTTTTTTTTTTTTTTACCATTGGATTGTCTTGGCCCTGGGTGGTGCTGAAGAAAACCTGGGTACAAGCCAGAGAGAAATCCAAGTATTCCTTGGAGAGGTGGAGAATTCATTTATTTATACCAGTAGGCTGACATGAGCTCCGTTGGACTCTCAAATGTCTTCTGCTCAGATTATGATAAGTGGATGTCTTTTTTATTCTTTTTGGAGGTAGGGTCTCACCCTAGGTTAGACTGACCTGGAATTCACTCTGTAGTCTCAGGGTGGCCTCGAACTCACAATGATCCTCCTACCTCTGCCTCCCAAATGCTGGGATTAAACGTGTGCGCCACCACGCCCGGTTTAGTCTGTCTTTTATGGGCTGTTTGGCAGGCAGTCTGACATCACCTTGAGTTCTCTGCATTATTGGTGGGTTAAACTTCTAGGCTGCGGGACTGTGGACACTGGCAGGAAACTTCCTTTGGCAGCAAGCAAGCTTGCAGAAATGAGGAAGGAACATGGCTATACCTATCCTCCATCATATCTCCTCCCCTTCTCAATTAGTCTCATTTATTTATTTCTATTTATTTATTTATGTTTTGAGGTTTTCCAAGGTAGGGTCTTGCTCTAGTCCAGGCTGACCTGGAATTCACTATGTAGTCTCATGCTGGCCTCAAACTCACATCAATCCTCTTACCTCTGATTCCAAAGTGCTCGGACTCAAGGCGAGCACCACCATGTTCAGCTTCAGTCTCTCTTTTATTTTGGTGTCATGATCTTTTCCTCCTATTATGATGGTCTTGTGTAGGTAGTGTCAGGCACTGTGAGGTCATGGATATCCAGGCCATTTTGTGTCTGGAGGAGCATGTTGTAAGAAGTCCTACTCTTCCTTTGGCTCTTACATTCTTTCTACCACCTCTTCTGCAATGGACCTTGAGCTTTGGAAGGTGTGATAGAAATGTTTCCATGCCGAGCACTCTTCTGTCACTTCTCAGCACTGTGGTGCATTTTGAGTCATCCCAGAGGTCACCGCCATCTGAAAAGAGAAGCTTCTCTAACCAAAAGTGAGAGTAGCTTTAATATATGATTATAAACATTAAGAAAAGTACTTACGCCAGGCGTGGTGGCGCACGTCTTTAATCCCAGCACTTGGGAGGCAGAGGTAGGAGGATCGCCGTGAGTTCGAGGCCATCCTGAGACTACATAGTGAATTCCAGGTCAGCCTGGCCTAGTGTGAGACCCTACCTAAAAAAAAAAAAAAAAAAAAAAAAAAAAAAAAAAAAAAAGATTAAAAAAAAAGAAAAGTACTTACAGGGCAGTTTCGTGGGAATTCTATATGCATGTGTCTAGACAACAGTAGGCATTACTTCTCTAGGGCTCATGACCTCCCCACCTTTGGACTATGTTTCCAGTGCTCTCTGCTTGGATATATTGGAGTCCGGTTCCCCCTTTCCCCAGTCTAGCTGTGTGTACCTGAGCAAGAAACCTGCGTTTCTTCCTCTGAGTGGTTTTTCTGCTTGCCTCCACTTTGTGCTTGGGGGAACCTCTCACTTTAATTACACGCATAATTTCCCTCTGGTCTCTGAATCCACCACATGCGTATGTGCCTTACACTCTAGATCAGCCACGTGGGTGCTTTCTCTCTAACTCTGAGCCTGTTACGTGTGCAATGTCTCTAAACTTGGGGTAACTGCTGGTATGACTCTCACTACTACTCATTTCATATATGAATTTCCTTTAAAAAAAAAAAAACTTTTAGGCTGTGCATGGTGGCCACATGCATTTAATCCCAGCACTAGGGTGGCAGAGGTAGGAGGATTGTCATGAGTTCGAGGCCACAGTGAGACTCCATAGTGAATTCCGGGTCAGCATGAGCTAGAGTGAGACCCTACCTGGAAAAACCAAAAAAAAAAAAAAAAAAAAAAAAGAGTGAAGGTCAAGGCTCAGGGTCCATTGCAGAAGAGGTGGCAGAAAGAATGCAAGAGCCAAAGGAAGGCCGGGCGTGGTGGCACACGCCTTTAATCCCAGCACTCGGGAGGCAGAGGTAGGAGGATCGCCGTGAGTTCGAGGCCACCCTGAGACTCCATCGTGAATTCCAGGTCAGCCTGAGCTAGAGTGAGACCCTACCTCAGAAAAACCAAAAAAAAAAAAAAAAAAAAAAAAAAAAAAAAAAAGAGCCAAAAGAAGGATAGGACTTACAACGTGCTCCCCCAGACACAAAATGGCCTGGATATCCATGACCTCACAGTGCCTGACACTACCTACACAAGACCATCATAAGAGGAGGAAAAGATGATGACATCAAAATAAAAGAGAGACTGATTGAGATGGGGAGGGGAAATGATGGAGAGTGGAGTTTCGAAGGGGAAAGTGGAGGGAGGGAGCGCATTACCATGCGATATTGTTTACAATCATGGAAGTTGTAATAAAAAAATAAGTTAATTAAAAAAATACAAAATAAAAACTGTTCTGTACTGAATGAAAAAAAAATAAGTGAAGGTTAGAGCATGAGAGTACGGGACTGGTTCAGGTTCCATCACAAACACAAATTACTGGATGGAGGGGGTAAATGCTGCTACACACTTAAGGCTGCATGAAATACCAGGCCAGTAAGACCCATACATGACACTAGACTAGACCAGCCGTTATAGGACACAAGAGACAAGAACTTCCCAGTAACAATTCTACTCCTTTACTCACAGAAATTAGTCTGTCTTTTATTTTTTTTAATATTTATTTATTTATTCGACAGAGAGAGAGGGGGAAAGAGAGAGAGAGAGAGAATGGGCACGCTAGGGCCTCCATCCAATGAAAAAGAACTCCAGACGCGTGCGCCCCCTTGTGCATTTGGCTAACATGGGTCTTGGGGAATTGAACCTGGGTCCTTTGGCTTTACAGGCAAATGCCTTAACCGCTATCCCTCAAGCCCCTCTTTTATTTTGATGTCATAATCTTTTCCTCTTTTTTAAAAAAATATTTTATTTTTACTTATTTATTTGACAGAGAAAGAGGGAGAGAGAGAGGAGAGAGAGAGAATGGGCGCGCCAGGGCCTCCACCACTGCAAACGAACTCCAGACGCATGCGCCCCCTTGTGCATCTGGCTAACATGGGTCCTAGAGAATTGAACCAGGGTCCTTAGGCTTAGCAGACAAGTGCCTTAACCGCTAAGCCATCCCTCCAGCCCATCTTTTCCTTTTATAAATTTTTTTTCATATTTATTTATTAGAAAAGAGAGACAGACAGAGAGAATAAGAATTGGCATGCCAGGGCCTCCAGCCACTGGAAGCAAACTCCAGACTCATGCACCACCTAGTGCATCTGGTTTACGTGGATCCTGGGGAATTGAACCTGGGTCCTTAGGCTTAGCAGACAAGTGCCTTAACTGCTAAGCCATCTCTCCAGCCCTATAAGGTTCTTATGTAGGTAGTGCCAAGCACTGCGAGATCATGGATATCCAGGCCATTTTGTGTCTGGAAGATTGTATTGTAGCAGTCCTACCCTTCCTTTGGCTCTTACATTCTTTCCACCACCTCTTCTGCAATGGACCCTGAGCCTTGGAAGGTGTGATAGAGATGTCTCAGCACTGAACACTCCACTTTCATTTCTTCTTCTTTTCTTTTCTTTCTTTCTTTTTTTTTGGTTTTGTGAAGTAGGGTCTCACTGTAGCGCAGGCTGACCTTGAATTCACTATGGAGTCTCAGGGTGGCCTCGAACTCACAGTAATCCTCCTACCTCTGCCTCCCGAGTGCTGGGATTAAAGGCATGCGCCACCACGCCCGGCTTCTCTTTCTTTTTTTTTTTAGGTAGGGTCTTGCTCTAACCCAGGCTGACCTGGATTTCACTATGTAGTCTCAGTGTGGCTTCGAACTCACGGCAATCCCCCTACCTCTGTCTCTCAAGTACTGGGATTAAAGACATGTGCCACCACGCCCGGCTTCCACTTTCATCTCTTTGTAGCACTATGGTGACTTTTGAGTCATCCCAGTGGTCACCACTATCTGAAAAGAGAAGCTTCTCTAATCAGAAGTGAAACTAGCATTAATACAAGGGTATGAGCATTAAGAAAAGTGCAGGGCTTATGTCCTTCCCCACCATAGGCTTTTTTTTTTCTTTTTTTTGGTTTTTCGAGGTAGGGTCTCACTCTAGCCCAGGCTGACCTGGAACTCACTATATAGTCTCAGGGTGGCCTCGAACTCATGGTGATTCTCCCACCTCTGCCTCCCGAGTGCTGGGATTAAAGGTGTGAGCCACCACGCCCTGCTCATAGGCTTTTTTTTTTTTAAAGCATTTTTTTATTGATAACTTCCACACTTACAGACAATAAACCAGGATAATTCTCTCCTCTCTCCCACTTTCCCCTTCATAACTCCACTCTCCATCATATCCCCTTCCTCTCTCCATTAACCTCTCTTTTATTTTGATGTCATCATCTTTTCCTCCTATTATGAGGGTCTTGTGAAGGTATGGCTAGGCACTGCGAGGTCATGGATATAGGCTTTTGATTAGGTTTTCAGTACAAGGCATATATTCCATCCCATGGATTGGGCCTCCAGTCCAATTAGAGAGCAGTTGGTTTCCCACTTAATAGACATGCCAATATTGCACCAGTTGGCACATTTGGCCTAGCTGGCCAGTCTTAAGGCTTGCAAGGTCCACTTCAGTTTACCACTGTTGATTTCTCTCTCACACAGTGCAGCATGCAGTGTAGTTTTTTTCCAGCTTTCTGTCAGCTGGTCCACAGGGAGGAGGACTTTAGCTCAGCTCCAGTTTGATTTCTCAGTGACCTTGCACCCCAAGCACGTGGAGTCTTCAGCAATAGGGTCTTATCATCTAGTTCTGATGGGAAACCAAGAGCCTTGGCAACAGTCTGTAATGTTTTAGGGGCATCAGGGACATTCCTGGCCAACAACTCACTGGAAGATATCCCATCACTAGCACTGAAATTTTTCTAGTAACAGTCTGTGGCTTCTGGATGTACCATTATCCAAAGAAGTAGATTTCCATAATGGCTTATTCATAACATATTAAAATTTGATTAATTCTCCTTCCACCCTTCCTTTACTCAATCCCTTCCCGTGACCTCACTTAGGCCATTGCACCCCCAGTAATCTGTTCATCTACTTACATATACACAATGCCATCTCCTTAAGTCCTCCGCTCTCCTCCCTCCCTTATAGCCCCTTTCTAACTTACTGGCCTCTGCTACTGACTTTTACTCCAATTCACACACAAGTCTAAACATTTGTAGCTAGGATCCACATATGAGAGAGAACATGCGACGCTTGGCTTTCTGGGCCTGGGTTACCTCATTAAGTATTATCGTTTCCAGATCCATCCATTTCCCTGCAAATTTCATTTTTCTTTACTGCTGAATAGAACTCCATTGTGTAAATGTGCCACATCTTCATTATCCGTATTATCTATTTGTCAGTTGAGGGACATCTAAGATGGTTCCATTTCCTGGCTATTGTGAATAGAGCGGCAGTAAACATGGTTGAGCAAGTATCTCTAAGGTAGTGAGAAGAGTCCTTAGGATATATGCCTAGGAGTGGTATAGCTGGGTCATGTGGTAAATCCAATTTTAGCTGTCTCAGGAACCTCCACACTGATTTCCACAATGGCTGGACCAGATTGCATTCCCACCAACAGTGTAGAAGGTTCCTCTTTTTCCACATTCTACCAGCCACTTATTGCCATCCATTTTCTTGATGATAGCCATTCTGACAGGAGTGAGATGGAATCTCAAAGTAGCTTTAATTTGCATTTCTCTGGTGGCTAAGGATGTAGGATATGTTTTTAGATGTTTGTAGTCCATCTGTATTTTCTCTTTTGAGAAATCCGTTTAGTTCCATAGCCACCCCCCTTTTTTGTTGTTGTTATTGTTGTTGTTGTTGTTGTTTTAGTTTTCTGAGGTAGGGTCTCACTCTAGCTCAGGCTGACCTGGAATTCACTATGTAGTCTCAGGGTGGCCTCGAACTCTTAGTGATCCTCCTACCTCTGCCTCCCGAGTGCTGGGATTAAAGGTGTGTGCCACCACACCCAGCTCATAGCCTATTTTTTTTTTATTGGATTGTTTGATTTCTTATCATTTAGTTTTTTGAGTTCTTTGTATATCCTGGATATTAATCCTCTGTCAGATATATAGCTGGCAAAGATCTCCCATTCTGTAGGTTGCCTCTGTTCTATTCACAGTGCCCTTTGCTATACAAAAGCTTTTTAACTTCACAAGATCCCAGTGGTTGATTAATGGTTTACTTCCTGAGCAACTGGGGTTATATTCATAAAGTCATTGCCTAGGCCCAATATGTTGAAGGGTTTCTCCTACTTTTTCCTGTAGGAGTTTCAGAGTTTCAGGTCTGAAATTCAGGTCTTTAATGCATTTGGACTTGATTCTTGTGCATGGAGAGAGATAAAAAGATCTATTGTTATATTTCTGCATAAAGAGATCCAGTTTTCCCAGCACCATTTGTTAAAGAGGCTGTCTTTTCTCCAGTGAATATGTTTGGCATTTTAAACATATTTTTCAAATATTTTATTTATTTGAGAGAGGGAAGGAGGAGAGAGAGGAAGAGACAGAGAGAATGGCATGCCAAGTCCTCTAGCCATTGCAAATGAACTCCAGATGCATGCGCCACCTTGTGCATCTGGCTTATGTGGGTCCTGAGGAATTGAACTTGCATCCTTAGCCTTCCCAGGCAAGTGCCTTAAGTGCTGAGCCATGTCTCCATCCCTCCAGCCCCTATTTTTTGTCAGAAAGCAGATGGCTATATCTGCCTGGGTTTATATCTGGGTCCTCTATTCTGTTCCATTGATCTACATGTCTGTTTTTAAAAATATTTTAGTTTTATTTATTTATGAGAAAGACAGAGGGAATGGGCACACCAGTACCTGTAGCCATTACAAACAAACTCCAGACCCATGTGCCACCATGTATATCTGGCTTATGTTAGTTCTGGGGAATAGAACCTGGGTCTTTAGGCTTCACAGAAAGCACCTTGACTGCTAAGCCACCTCTCCAGCCCTACGTTTCTAATTTTGTGCTGTACTATGCTGTTTTTGTTACTATAACTCTGTAATACATCTTAAAATCAGGTATGGTGATATCACCAGCCTTATTTTTCTTGCTCAGAATTGTTTTGGCTATTCGAGGTTTTTTGTGCTTCCAAATGAATTTTAGGTTTTTTTTTTTTTTTTTTTTTTTTTCCTATTTCAGTGAAGAATGACACTGGAATTTTGATGGCGATTGCATTAAATGTGTAGATTGCTTTTGGTAAGGTGGACATTTTCACAGTATTGATTCTCCCAATCCACGAACATGGGATATCTTTCCATTTCCTAGTGTCTTCTGCAATTTCTCTCTTGAATGTTTTCATTGTAGAGATCCTTCACTTCCTTGGTTAGGTTTATTCCAAGGTACTTTATGTATTTATTTATTTATTTATTTATTTATTTAGTTCAATAACACAAATGTTTATTAACCATGGAATGAGGACCATCAATAAAACAAAAAGGAGAATGTTCTATATTGAGCACAGTAACAGGGGAGAATTGCACAGATACAATGAATAAAATATATCCCCCCCCAAAAAAATTCCATATTTATGAGATTTCAAGGTTACCTGAGCTTCATCAGTGATGGCAGAAGCTGGATTAGTGTTGTGCTCTTGGGAAGTACTGACTCTGGGGTGAGAAAACAGTCATGTCTTGATCTGGGTGGTGTTTATATCTGTTTATAGTCTCTGTGTGTGCACATATGCATGTGTTACATTTGTGTGTGTGTGTGAACACGTATTAATATGTTAATTTTCATGTACTTCTTAACTTTTAAAAATATTTTTATTATTATTATTAGCAACATATTTCATATGGATATACCATGTGTTGGTACCCTCTTTTCCCTCATCTCTGCCTCCATTCCGTTGGGGACCCTCCTCAGTGGGGTTTCAGGTATTCCCTGTGGGGTTGTGGTGTGTGCATGGTGGGAGCAGCAGTCAGTTATTTTGGGCGGGGAGGGAATGCCTCTAGGCATGATGTTTCAACCTGAGGCTCTTACAATCATTCACTCTCCATCGGAGAATCTGTTCTTCTTTTTTCAGAAGGTAGTAAGACCAGAGGAGATAAACTACCCCTCGCACTTCAGCCAAGCCACAGCTGAATCCACAGAGGAATTGGGGAGACGAGCAAGAGTGCTGCTTCCGTGCTGAACCTGATAATCAGTGTCAGGGTGAAGGAGACAGACCCTGAGGACACTCAACACCTACCAAAGCAGAGATCCAGAGGCTCCTAAGAGCTCATCACTGAGGTAAACTTAAAACTCACCCACCATGGCTCAGGAAATTTTGCCGAAGAGGGGGCGGAAAGATTGTAAGAGCTAGTTTATTTATTTACTTATTTATTTGTTTTGAGGCAATTGTGAATGGGAGTGATTCCCTGATTTCATTCTCAGCATGTTTGTTGTTAGTATATAGGAAGGCTACTGATTTCTGTGTGTTTATTTTGTATCCTGCTACATTGCTATAAGTGCTTATCAGCTCTAACAGTTTGCTGATAGAGTCTTTAGGCTCCCTTATGTGTAGAATCACATCATCTGTAAATAATGATAATTTGATCTCTTCCTTTCCAATCTATATCCTTTTTATTTGTGTCTCTTGCCTTATTGCTATAACTAAGACTTCTAGTACTATACTAAATAAAAGGTATGTGGGGGGGGGGACAGTGGACACCCTTGTTTTGTTACTGATTTTAGTGGAAATGCTTCAGGTTTTTCTCCATTTAGTATTATGTTGGCTATAGGTTTGTCAAAAATAGCCTTTTGAAGCTGGGCATGGTGGCGCACGCCTTTAATCCCAGCACTCGGGAGGCAGAGGTAGGAGGATTGTGAGTTTGAGGCCACCCTGAGAATACAGAGTTAATTCCAGGTCAGCCAGAGCTAGAGTGAGACCCTACCTTGAAAAATGAAAAAAACAAAATAAAATAAAAAATAAGAAACAGCCTTTTGGGCTGAAGAGATGGCTTAGTGGTTAAGGCACTTACCTGCAAAGCTAAAGGATCCTGCCTGGTTCGATTCCCCAGGACCCATGTAAGCCAGATGCACAAGGGGGCACATGTGTCTGGAGTTCGTTTGCAGTGGCTGGAGGCCCTGGTGTGCCCATTTTCCCTCTCTCTCTTCAATAAATAAGTAAAAATTAAAACTTTTAAAAAAAGGCCTTTATTTTGTTGAGATATGTTCCTTCTATTCCCAGTTTCTGTAGGGCTTTTGCCATGAAGGGATGTTAGATTTTGTCAAATGCCTTTTCTGCTTCTATCGAGATGATCATGTGATTTTTGTCCTTCAGTCCATTTACACTGCGTATTATAACCTATCAATTTGCGAATGTTGAACCATCCCTGCATCTCTGGGATAAAACCTACGTGGTCAGGGTGAAGGTTCTTTTTGATATATTCTCATATTCTGTTTGATAGTATTTTGTTGAGAATTTTTTCACCTTTGTTCATGAGGTGGATTGGTCGATAATTTTCTTTTTTTCTTTCTTTTTTTGGTTCTGTCTTTGGTTTTGGTATTAGGGTAATGCTGGCTTTGTAGGAGTTTGGTATCATCTAAAGTTCTTGGTCTCTGCTTTGATATTTTCTCTGTTCTTTCTTTTTTTGTTTGTTTTGGTTTTGGGGAGTTTTTACGGTTTACTGGTCGCCTTAGACATTTGCAGTATCGTGGCACATCGGGTCACCGCAGTCAGTCTTCAGCCCTTTGCCTTTTTGCCAGTGCCAACATTGGCCTTGGCAGTGCCCCCGACTCCCGCCGTTTTCTTGAGGTCTTCCTCTTCTCACACAGGCCGTGTCTGGCAAGACTGTGTTTGCATTTCATTTTTTCTTTGCATAATCCAAGGAGTCATAAGTCACGCCGAGGCCAGTTATCTTGCGCCCACCCCCTCCATACCACCAAAATGAGTTCTGAAGCCAAACACAAAGATGCCATCTGGAGTGGTCTTGCACATTTTGGCTGGTTTTTCCCGGGTTTCTGTCTGGGGTACTGTAAGCCTTCCCCGGGTGACGGGCGTCGATGACCATTGATTCCTCTGAAGCAGCCGGTTGGCCATGAACTTCCCGGTCCAGATGGCCACTGCGTCATTCAGGGTGGAGATGATCCTCAGGCAGCAAAGGAGAGAGAAAAGCCGCTTTGGTATTTTCCCTTCGCTCTTCTCCCTTAAGCCACCACTATTTTCCCGGTCCACTTCCTCCCATGGGGAAGCTCAGGGTCCTTCCAAGTCTCTCCCCACACCAGCTCCTGACTGCTGTCTTCTGTGTGCTCCTGGATCGACTCCAGCCTTTCCCTCAAAACCTCTGTGTCTCTTCAATGAATCTCGGGGACCGCGTTGTGTTTTCCGCGTGAGCGCGAGTTTCCCGCTTTCCACGTGCCTATGACCCTGCTCCAGCCTTCTTCCTAGATCCCAGTTTCCCTTAAACAAACCACACACAATTCGTGTTTCCTTCCTAAATAAACTCAACAGCCTGTACTTTATTCTTCTTTTAAAAATCAGCATTCTTCCCGATCACCTCTGGCAGCCAGTTCAGTCAGACCCTAAGGTTGGTTTCAGTAAAGACTTTTTGGGCCCACACCTTTAATTCCAGCACTCACGAGGCAGAGGTAGGAGGATCGCCGTGAGGTCGAGGCCAGCCTGAGACTACATAGTGAATTCCAGGTTAGCCTGGGCTAGAGCGAGACCTTACGTCAAAAAACCAAAAACAACAACAACAACAACAACAACAACAAAAACCACAAGGGCTTTCTCACCACTTGATCATGTGTAACTGAGCAATTGGATTAGGAAGTCCCTCTCTGCTGTGTTCTGTTTCTGACAGAGCCCTGGGCTAGCCAAGGGCAGGGCCCTCTCCTCCAGCATTGGTGCCTGGATTTGAGTCAGGGTCTGAGGGAGATGATGGGTCTCCTTTTGATCTGTCTGCTTGACACTCCTTGTTTGTTTGTTTTTGTTTTTCATGGTAGAGTCTCACTCTGATTCAGGCTGACCTGGAATTCACTATGTAGTCTCAGGGTGGCCTCGAACTCATGGCAATCCTCCTACCTCCGCCTCCCGGGTGCTGGGATGAAAGCCGTGAGCCACCACGCCTGGCATCTCTACTTGTTTCACAGGGATGGTAAGTGTGGGAAGTAGAGCCCAGGGCTTCACAGGCTAAGTGCCCAGGATATGACCCAGTTAAGACTCAAGGTGTGAGGGCTGACTGAGAAAGACCAGCAAGGTCTGCGTCCATCTTTGGAACCTGTTCTTCAACCTCCACCTTGCGCAGGCTGCGGGCCGGGACCCGGGTTGGAGGGGGTGGTCTCCCCATCTGTCTCGGAAGAGTCTTGAGGTTGTCACGGGCTCAACCGCTGAAGTCCTAGCCTCCAGGACCTCCGAAAGTGACCTCATTTGGAAATCAGGTTGTTATAAATGCAGTTAGTTATGATGAGGTCATGCTGGAATAGGATGGGTCCCTAATTCAACATGACAGCGTCCTTACACGAAGACAGAGTCACCCAGGCCACAGAGGCAGAAATTGGAGGGATGCGTCTATAAGCCAAGAATGTGGAGGAATTACTGGAAAGGTGGGTCACTGATGGAGGAGGCTCTCCTGAAGCTTTTCCTCAACCTCCTTGGTCCGATGTTACCTTCGTCAGACAGCTTTGGCCTCCATCGCCCTAACATGAAATTTCTTTTTTATTTTATTTTATTTTTTGGCTTGTTAAGGTAGGGTCTCTCTAGTCCAGGCTGAGCTGGAATTCACTATGGAGTCTCAGGGTGGCCTTGAACTCATGGTGATCCTCCTACCTCTGCCTCCTGAGTGTCCTAAATGCTGAGATTAAAGGCGCGCGCCACCACGCCCTGTTCTTCCTGCTATTATGAGGGTCTTGTGAAGGTATTACTAGGCACAGCGAGGTCATGGATATTGAGGCCATTTTGCGTCTGAATGATTATATTGTACACATCCCTACCCTTCCTTCTGCTCTTACATTCTTTCCGCCCCCTCCTGTGCAATGGACCCTGTGGCTCGCTCTCTCTCACTCTCTTTTCTTTGTTTGTTTGTTTGTTTGTTTTTCGAGGTAGGGTCTCACTCTAGCCCAGGCTGACCTGGAATTCACTCTGTAGTCTCAGGGTGGCCTCGAACTCATGGCGATCCTCCTACCTCTGCCTCCCTAGTGGTGGGATTAAAGGCGTGCGCCACCACGCCTGGTGGCTCTCTCTTCTTGGTGTGTTGATGTGATACATGGATGTACCCTTGTTCTCCCCCATATTCTCCTCTATGCCACACACAAGCACGGTCCTAGCCACCCCACACCAGCTGCAGGGAAACAGCCTCTTTGCTGTTTTTAGCCAACCAATCTGCCATGCCTTTTTTTGTTTGTTTGTTTCTTTGTTTGTTTGTTTTGTTTTTTGGAGGTAGGGTCTCACTCTAGTTCAGGCTGACCTGGAATTCACTATGCAGACTCAGGGTGGCTTCGAACTCACAGTGATCCTTCTACCTCTGCCTCCCGAGTGCTGGGATTAAAGGCGTGCGCCACCACGCCCGGCTTAAATAAACATATATTTTTTAACGTTTTAAAATAAAACACAAAGGCTTCAGTTCTCTTGTGACTGCCCAGCCTGCTGTCCTCTTGCAAAGTATCCCATAAATGTATTTTCTTAAAATAAATAAATCCCTCCGCTTTCTGCAAATCATGCCTGGCTCACCTGAGAAAGTCAACAAAACAGAAACAAGCCCCATTTGTTCCATTTTTATTTATTTATTTATTTTTGATTTCATAGGATGCGCTGTTATGTCCCTGTCACAGGTGAGGACACAGTAGCTCGGAGAGGTTGAAGACTAGACCCTCTGTCACCCAGCAGGCCCGGTCCTTGATGCCAACGCCTCGGTTCTCTTTACTCTGTCTAAACTGGGAGCCACTCTACTCACGATCTTTCAAGGGCTTTGCAGAAAACCAACCAACCAACAAACAAACAAAAACAAAAAAAAAAAACCTTTAAGACAGCACGACATGCTGTAGATGGAAAATGCTGAGGAGGCAAGTCCTTCTAGGGCAGGCTGTAGGCCTGTGAATTCAGAAAAGTGGTGTCAGCGCTCAGTTCCTGGTCTCTGTTTAGCTCTTCTCAATCTTTCGTGGGAGCTCCTTGGGCATTGCCACCTAGCGGAACGCCTGCGGCATCGGAGATGAGGCACTGGGCTCCCCAGTGAATTCGAACCTGTCAGCTCTCTTTGTCCTTAAAGCCCAAATGCTATGTGCCACCTCCCCAGACAGAGCCCTGACTTTGATCCACTCCCCCCACTCTCTTCTCTGAGTTGGAGTCATGGAAGATGATGTCGGAAGTTATTTGGGCTTGGGGCAGTGTAAGTAAGGGGAGATGACGGGGTTATGTAATGTATAGGGAACCTACTCCAGAGAAAGTAGCGTGGTTGTTGAAAGGCTGGTGTATTTCTCAATACGAAAAGGCGTTTACCATGTATGGCGAAGTAAAAAGAACCAATACAGGGACTTTATACCCCCCCCACACACACACCCCACATGCCTTCTCATGGGCAGGAGCTCTTGGTACTTTCATCTTTTTCCTTATCTTAACGTAATAAAAATTCCTCTAAACCTTAAAAAAAAAAAAAGAGGGCAGATATAGATCTGTGTGTAGCATAACTGACTTTGCATTTAAAAATCTAGCTATGAGCCGGGCGTGGTGGCGCACGCCTTGAATCCCAGCACTCGGGAGGCAGAGGTAGGAGGATCACCTTGAGTTCGAGGCCACCCCGAGACCATAGAGTAAATTCCAGATCAGCCTGGGCTAGAGTGAGATCCTACCTCGGCAAACCAATAATAATAATAATAATAATAATAATAATAAACAATAAGAATAAATAAATAAATTAAAATTAAAAAATCTAGAAGTCTAGCTATGTAGCAACATTGTCAGGAAGGGATATTCTGAAATTATAATGATGTTGGCATAATTTTCTTTTCTTATTTTTTACTTAACTTTTTTTTTTTCCAACTTGTCACCAAATTATGTTCAAGTTTAAACACAATAAAGGTACTGGAAAACCTATGGCTCTGAATTTCAGTGGACATTGGGATTTTTTTTTAAAAAGATATTTTATTTATTTATTTGAGAGAGAGAGAGAGAATGGACATGCCAGGGCCTCCAGCCACTGTGAACGAACTCCAGGTGCGTGCACCACCTTGTGTTTCTGGCTTACGTGGGTACTGGGGAATCGAACCTGGGTCCTTAGGTTTTGCAGGCAAGTGCTTTAACGGCTAAGCCTTCTCTCCAGCCTCCCCTCCCCCCCTTTTTTGAGGTAGGGTCTCATTCTAGCCCAGGCTGAGCTGGACCACTCTTTAGTCCCAGGCTGACCTTGAACTCACACTGATCCTTCTCCTCAGTCTCCTGGTGCACTTAGATTACAGGCATGCACCATCAAGCCCAGCTTGACACTGTTATTGTTATTTTTTTAATGAGAGAGAGCAAGAGAAAGTGAGAGAGAGAAAGAAAGAGAGAGAGAGAGAGAGAATGGGCATGCCAAGGCCTCTAGCCACTGCAATTGAACTCCAGATGCATGTGTCACCTTGTGCATCTGGCTTACACGGGACCTGGGGAGTTGAACCTGGGTCCTTAGGTTTCACAGGCAAGTGCCTTAACTGCTAAATCATCTCTTCAGCCCAAAAGAGGCAGAGAGAGAGAGAGAGAGAGAATGGGCATGCCAAGGCCTCTAGCCACTGCAATTGAACTCCAGATGCATGTGCCACCTTGTGCAGCTGGCTTACATGGGACCTGGGGAATCAAACCTGGGTCCTTAGGTTTCACAGGCAAGCGCCTTAACTGCTAAGCCATCTCTCCAGCCCAAAAGAGGCAGAGGGAAAAAGAGAAAGAGATTTTCAGATAGATGTAGATCCTAAGGAGAGAGCCACCCCATCATACCTCAAAAGGGCCCTGGCTGAAACTAAGAAAAACTGGAGAAACAAGCAAGGGGGCTGTTTTCCTGATGAACCAGATACCAGCACAAGGGGGAAGGAGATCAGCACAGAGAAAAATCAACTCCTACCAAATCAGAGAGCCAGAGCCTCAGAGGCCCCCAACACCTCATCACTGAAGCAGACCAAAAATGAACCCAACATGGCTCAGGGAAATTTTGCCGAAGAGGGGGCGGAAAGAATGTCAGAGCCACATGTTGGGTCATGATATGCAGAGACATTTAGCTTACCCATAACTGTGGGCTAACTCCACAATGCATGACCGGTATACCTCAACAAGGAGGGGCCAAGGGGAGGAGGTAGGTCACGGATGAGCCTAATAATGGTACCAAACTGACTGTATTTGCTGAATACAAAACTAACTAATAAAGAAAAAGAAAGAAAAAGAGAGAATGAGCATGCCAGGACCTTTAGCAAACGAACTAGAACCTTGTGCATCTGGTTTACGTGGGTCCTGGGAATCAAACCTGGGTCCTTTGGCTCTGCAGGCAAGCGCCTTAACCACTACGCCACCCCTCCAGCCCAGGGCAGGTTTTGAAGCGCTGAGTCTTGGCGGCAGTAGACGAGTGGAACAAGCAGGAGTAGAAGAGAGGTGGTCTTGAGCTCACCCCCATCTTTACCTGTCCTTCCCCGAGTCCCCAGCTTCGGCTCATTGGCTTGGGGTGGTGAGTCCTGTGGGGAGCTGCCCACCCCTCGCCCGGACCCACCAGCAGCTACTAAAAGCCTCGGCCCCTCCTCTCTAGGCTCCTCCGTTAGAACTTCTGGGCATGGAGTCCTTGGCAGGGAGGTGCCTGCACCCCCCAGGGTGGGCAGATGGCAGGGCAGCATGCTGGACTGGCGGTGTTCTTCCAAGTGTGAGGAGATGGCAGGCGCCCACAGGCCAATATCCACCCTGTGGACAGCTAGACTCGGCGCCTTCCCCGGCCTCCAGCCACCTGTGCTCTTGCAGATGGAGCTGGTGGAACGGAAAGAGCCGGGCTCCTAATTAGTTCTGTGGATTTTATTCAAAAATCACAGTTCAGGGCTGGAGAGATGGCTTAGCGGTTAAGCGCTTGCCTGTGAAGCCTGAGGACCCCGGTTCGAGGCTCAATTCCCCAGGACCCACGTTAGCCAGATGCACAAGGTGGCACATGCATCTGGAGTTCGTTTGCAGTGGCTGGAGGCCCTGGCGTGCCCATTCTCATTCTCTCTCTTTCTCTGAAATAAATATTTTATTTATTTATTTATTTGACAGAGAAAGAGGGAGAGAGAGAGAGGGTGCACCAGGGCCTCCAGCCACTGCAAACGAACTCCAGAAGCGTGCGCCCCCTTGTGCATCTGGCTAACTTTTGAGTGCTGGGGAAATCAAACCTGGATCCTTTGGCTTTTCAGGCAAACACCTTAACCGCTAAGCCGTCCCTCCAGCCCTCAAATGAATAAATAAAATAAAATGAAATATCAAAATCAAGCTGATGTCTGGGGATGGAGGTGGAGAGACCGACTTGGGCCTGAATGAGCCAGGAATTTATTTGCAGTGGTGGTGATGTCCTTCCAGCATGTCCCCCGTGGTGGTGAGGAGCCCATTAGTCACGGGCTAAGGTGAAGGGAGGAACAGGAAATGAATGAATGAATAAATAAAAGGAGTGAGCAATCATGTCTCAAGCAAGCCTGTGAAGGTGGGGGGCGGGGGGGGGGTGGAGGTTGCCAGTGTCCCACGCAGGGAGACTGAGACATGAGTCACCCCCCTGAAGACAGTGACCTGGTAGCACCCTGCCTCTTTAGAAGGGGGCTGGCGCTAGGTTAGAGCACCGCTGTCACTGATCTCTGGGGAGCTGAACTCCCGGCCACTCTGTCCTGAGCTTGCTTCCCGGCACACTTGAGGGAGGGGCTGTGGGCCTTGCTGGGGGGACTCTAACTGGCAGAGAGCCTCCTGCCTCCTGCTGGGTGGCTGCCCACCCACCTCTTCTGTGTTACACGGGGTGGGGTGGGGGGACTTCCGTGGAGCTAGGAGACTGGATGGCTTCTGCTTCTCCGCCGCCTCCCCCCCCCCCAATACTTCAGTTCACTCTTCTCAGGGTCTGCCAAGGAGGTTACTTCTCTAGTCTTGTGATAGGGTGGGGACTCTGCCCCTGGATGACCTGGGAGCTCTTTGGGGGAACCTTTGAAAAGCTGGGACTGGGGGATAGTGCCGGGCTCACTGATTTGTCTGGAGGGACAGGGCCAAGCCGGCTAAGACCTTGCTCTAGAACCCACCGTCCTTCTGCTTTTTCCTTCTGCTGGTGGTTTATTTTATAATTTTATTTTATTGTGGCAGGGTCTCAGTTCTAGACCAGGATGACTTGGAATTCACTCCTAGACCAGGCTGGCCTCAAAGTCAGGGTGATCCTCCTACTTCAGCCTCCTAAATTCTGGGATTGGGCTGGAGAGATAGCTTAGCAGTTAAGGCACACTTTTGCGAAGCCTAAGGACCGAGGTTCGATTCCCCAGGTCCCACGTAAACCAGATGCGCATGGTGGCGCATGCGTCTGGAGTTCGTTTACAGTGACTAGAGGCCCTGGCTCTTGCTGTCTGTCTCAAATAAATAAATAAAAATAAAGCAGAAAAAAAAAGTTTATAAATTCTGGGATTAAAGGCATGAGCCACCATGACTGGCCTTTCTGTTTTATCTTTCTCTTCTTCTTCTCTCCTGCCCTCCCTCCGTCCTGGCTTTCATTTCTTCCTTTTTCTTTTCTTTTTCTTGGGGGGTGGGAGGTGGTGGCGGCTAGCCTTGAGATAGCAGTCTTTCTCCTTCAGCCTCCCCAATACTAGAAGTAGCCCACCATATTCAGCTTTTGGGACCCACTTTCTTTCTTTTCTTAAATATTTCAGTTGGTCTCACAAAAATAATGCATCTTGTTATGGCAATTTCTTCTTCCTTTTTAGTTGCTTATTTCAAAGAGAGAGGAGGAGGAGGAGGAGGAAGAGAATAGGCACAGGAAGGCCTCTTACCACTGTAAGCATACTTTAGACACATGCACCGCTTAGTGCATCTGGCTTTACGTGGGCACTGGGCAGTTGAACCTGGACTGGCAGGCTTTGCAAGTAAGTGCCTTTAATTACCGAGCCATCTCTCCCCAGCCTTTCTTTTTTTTCGGGTTTTTGTTTGTTTGTTTGTCTTTTAGTTTTAGTTTTTCGAGGTAGGGTCTCACTCTAGCTCAGGCTGACCTAGAATTCGCTATGTAGTCTCAGGGTGGCCTCGAACTCACGGCGATCCTCCTACCTCTGCCTCCCGAGTACTGGGATTAAAGGCGTGCCCCACCACGCCCGGCTTTCCCCAGCTCTTCTTATGACGTTTTCACACACATACACACGCACAATTGTACTTTGCTCACACTTGCCCCCTACGTACCCTCTCCAGCCCTCTTTCATTGGTGCCCTTGTTGGAAACTATTTTCAAAGGAACTAAAATCCAATGGCACATTTGATTTCCTCCTCCTCCTCTTTTAACTCTTTCTGGTATGGATCCCGGAGTTCATACCAGCCTTTGTCTCGGCTCTGTGACTCGCGCTCTCCTACACAGAACCTCACATCTTCCCAGCCATCCTACTTCAGCCCTGCCCTGAGCCTCCTGTCTTGATGGAGGCATCCTGCAGAGAAGCTGGCACTAGAGGTCTATTGCCAGTCTTGCCAGACTAGTGTGGAATCTGTGCCTAGAGACTGTTTGCTGCCTGGGGCAGGGGAAGGGCCTGGCTTGACTCTGTGTGCTTATCTGAGGGCTTGCTCGTATAAATGCTCTCTTAGCTAGATGTGGGGACACACTTAAGAGGCCAAAGCAGGGGGGATAGTGGGATCCTCATTTTAAAGACAACTGTGTTCCTTTATGTTTGATCTTCCTTTCTTTAAAAACAATTGTTTTATTTATTCGCAAGCACAGAAAGATAGACGAGAGACAGATAGAGAAATGGGCGCCAGGGCCTCTGGTCGCTGCAAACAGACTCCCAAATGCATATGCGTCACTTTGTGCATTTGGCTTTATGTAGGTACTGGGGAATTGAACTTGGATCCTTGGGTTTTGCAGGTAAGTGCCTTAACCATTGAGACTTCTCTCCAGCCCCTGATCTTCCTTTTTTATTTTCTTTCTTTCTTTCTTTCTTTCTTTCTTTCTTTATGTTTGTTTTTGTTTTATGTTTTATGAGGTAGGGTCTTGCTCTAGTCCAGAGCTGACCTGGAATTCACTATGTAGTCTCAGGGCGGCCTTGAACTCACAGCGATCCTCCTACCTCTGCCTCCCGAGTGCTGGCACTAAAGGCGTGCACCACCACACCCGGTTTTGATCTTCCTTTACTCTATTCAGTGGAAATAGGGAGAGGGTTGGCCAGTGCGCCCAGAAAGAGACACAAGATTCCTTTCCCCTTCAGTCCCTGCTGTGCTTCCCCTGACCTGAAGGGCAGAACTTGTATTCCAGCCGAGGACTGGCCTTTTGATCTCCAGTCAGGCGAGTTAGATCCTGGCACCCATGCTGATGCCATGAAATGATGCCCAGACTCCTCCTAGAGTGGAGGCTGCCCTCCTGCCAGGGCAAGGGAGGAGCCAGGCACTTGGGGTGTTTTGCCTCCCCTTCTGGTTCACAAAGCTCTTTACCCTGTCCCGGGTGGAGGAGAGTGGCCCTTCTAGCTGGGAAGGGCACCTCTGTAAACTGTTTCCATGCCAGCCTTGAGACATAGGTGGTCATTCTGTTATAGGAGTAGTGAGAGACAGAGAGAGAGAGAGAGGTATGACTGGGTCACAAGCCCCCAAAGAAACCCAGACAGGAGTACTGATGATAAAGTGGGAGGGAAAAAAGTTATTTTCCCTGTGGCTATACTGGAAAGACAGATGGAAGGGTTGTTGTCCAGGTGTCGTGTAGCCTTGAAGGTTTGTCTGTAGCAAATGCCTCAGAATTGAAACATCTCCTGGTGCAAGAGAGAGGGAGATTCACGAAGCTCAGGAGCTACGTTCTAGAAAGCTGTGACTTTCACGAGTCCCTCCTGCCTGCTAAGGTTAGAGAAGCAGGAAGCCTCTTGAGGCAAGGTGGCAGCTTCTGTGAGAGGTCCCCTCCCCTGGGGTGGTGCCTCTGCCTTCGAGTAACTCCTTAAGGGCTCCTTAAGTAACCCCTCACCCCCTCACCCATGCTCTGTTAAGTAACCTCAAAGAAACTCAGCGGCTCATCCAGTTGGATTACTTTGGTCTGTTGTCTGTGGCCTAGCTGGGGTGAATAGACTTCTGTTTGCAGCTACCCAGGAAAAGTTAACAAAGCAGGACAGGGAAGAGAACAGAGGTAAGAGTTGAGATCTCCCCCCCCCCCGACCCAACCCCGCACCCGCACCCGCACCCACTGATCCCCGTCAGGTCTTAAAAGTGATTGCTCACTTCCTGTGACATCGCCAGAAATTTCTGCTGCGTGAGGACCTTTCTCCATTTCCCTTATAAGCCATTTGTTTATCCTGTCATCCTGGAATTTAAGGTAAAATGAGGAAAAGAACAAGTCAGAGAAGAACAGGTGGGGCAAGACAGTGGAGTCAGGTTAGTACGATTCTTTATTGCTTTCTTTATTGCTTGCTTGCTCTTTCTTTCTTTCTTTCTTGTTGTTGTTTTGAAGTAGGGTCTCACTCTATCCCAGGCTGATCTGAAATTCACTATGTATTCTCAGGGTGGCCTCGAACTCACGGTGATCCTCCCACCTCTGCCTCGCGAGTGCTGGGATTAAAGGCATGTGCCACCATGCCCGGCTCTTTATTTTATTTGAGAGAGATAAATGGGGAAAGAGAGAAAGAGAGACAGAGAATGGGTGCTCCAGGGACTGCAAACAAACCCCGGATGCATGCGCCACCCTGTGCATGTGGCTTACGTGGGTCCTGGGGAGTCGAATCTGGGTCCTTTGGCTTTGCAGGCAAGCCATCTCTTCAGCCCCCATTTGAGATTCTGCATAGGGCTGGCCAGCCAGCACAACAGTCATAGCCATATGTGGCTACTCAATTCATTTAGATTAATTAACAAAGTGTAAAACCCAGTTCTTCATGGCCCACGGTCACAAGCCACACGTGGCTGTGTTGGTGGCTTTATCAGCTCCTCTGTCACCAGCCTGTCTACAGGATTAACACTGCATCCTCAGCTGCCTTTCCCGGATGTCCAGAGGCTTCTTTGGCTCTGGGGACTCTCGCAGTCTCCTTGCCCGCCCGGCAGAACCGGCTGCTGTGGCCTGGTGAGGACTTCCGTTTGGAATGACCAGGCAGGGAGCCTGTGGTTACCACACTGGCTGGGCGCTGCTCACCATCAGCTGGCCAACTGCCTGACATTTGCTATGTCCAACAGTGACACTTCTCAACCAGGCTGTCTGTCCTCACCGCCTCTGGACACTGGCTGAGGAGACCCCAGAGTGCTGGGACACTCCGACGTTCCAAAATTTCCTTCTTCCCCACGTCTCAGTCCTCACTCTTTTTTTTCACCCAAGCATCATCTGGCCATGGCAAATAATAATAAAATAATAACAATACTACCTTTGGGATTTTAATATGCTGTTGTTTTTCTTCGTGTTCTCCAAAATATTCTGTGGTTTGTGTTATGAAAATAAAGAAGTTTGGGGCTGAAGAGGTGGCTTAGTGGTTAAAGCATTTGCCTGCAGAGCCAAAGGATCCTGGTTCTATTCCCCAGGACCCATGTTAGCCAGATGCACAAGGGGGCGCACGCATCTGGAGTTTGTTTGCAGTGACTGGAGGCCCTGGGTGCACCCATTCTCTCTCTCCCTCTCTCTGCCTCCTTCTCCCTGTCTATCGCTCTCAAAAAAAAAAATAAATAAAAATAAACAAAAATAAAATAGAATTAAGAAGAACCCTCATCCAGTAAACCTAAACGGCACTGATGGAGAACTCAGGCCACCGATTAAGTCCAGACTCTCAGACAATGACCCAGCTTGTGCGTTTATTTGCCCTTAGCATCTCAGCAGTCCAAAAGTTTGTGGCATAAATGAGCAAAAACAAACAAACAAACAAACAAACAAACAAAAAGATGCAGAACTTTCTGGCTCCATGTTTATTATAGGTTTTGGCTTTCCCCAAACAATTCATCGCAAGCCACCCCTCTGATGCTCGCCTCTTGTTGGAAGTCTTATGCTATTTATCTTGTGCTGTGGAAACAGTCTCGCTGTCTGCCGCGGAGGCTGTCAGGCGGTAACAGAGTGTCTGAGCTCGCTGATTGTTTCTAGGGCTTTCTCTGAGCCCTTCCCTGCAGGTGGGGAAATGCACTGGAAAAATCTCGTAGCAACAACTGAGAGGGGCTTGGCTGTCCTCAGCTGTCCCTATTGGCTGTTGGCCAGCCAGTCATACCTGGAATGTCACACACACACAGAAAGCAGCTTTCAGAGGAGATTGATGCACATGGGGGAGGGACTCGACATTACATTATAGAAAAGGAAAAGGGAAACATGAAGGTGTAGCCAGAGAAAGAGACTTGGAAGGACACTAAATCTTTTTGTTTGTTTGTTTTGGTTTTCCAAGGTAGGGTCTCACTCTAGCCCAGGCTGACCTGGAATTCACTATGGAGTCCCAGGGTGGTCTCGAACTCACGGCGATCCTCCTACCTCTGCCCCCCCCGAGTGCTGGGATTAAAGGCGTGCGCCACCACGCCCCGGCTTAGGATGCTAAATCTTTATCTTACATATGCAAAGAGCAGTTAGGGAGTTGGAGAGGTGCTTCAGCCTAACGTTAAGGTGCTTGCCTACAAAGCCTAACCACGCTGGTTCAATTCCCTAGGACCCAAGTAAAGCCAGATGCACAAGTAGCACATGTGTCTGGAATTCATTTGCTGTGGCTGGAGGCCTTGGCATGCCCATTCTATCTGTCTCTCTCCTTGCAAATAAAATAAATAAAAATATTATTTCAGAAAAAGAGCAGCTAGGTAGCAGTAGCTTGAACTTGCTTCCTGGGGTTCAAGAGAGAAGTCCCAAGTGGGGTTCAGGGTATGCTCCTAGACCTGACTAATGTCAGTGTTCTTAAAGCTTTTTCTTTCTTCTTTTTTTTTCTTTTTCTCTTCCCTCTCTCTTTATATAGCACCACTCTTTGCTTGGCTTTAAATATCATCTTTAGACAGATGACTACAAAATGCATATCCCTAGCCCAGATCACTTTGCTGAATTATAAACTTGTGTTTTCCGCTGCCTACTCACCTCTCCCCTTCACATCTTCCTGACGGGCCTAGCTTCACAACTGTAGAAGTGAACTCTTGAGCTGAGACCCGAACCCGAGCCCTGTCCACCCCCAGCAGCCCCCCCCCCCCCACTGCTTCTCATCTCAGTAAATGGAGTCAGTCCTCCACCCAGTTTTTGTTTGTTTGTTTGTTTGTTTTGTTTTGGTTTGGTTTGGTTTTCCAAGGCAGGGTCTCACTCTAGCCCAGGCTGACCTGGAATTCACTCTGTATTCTCAGGGTGGACTCGAACTCACAGAGATCCTCCTACCTCTGCTTCCCGAGTGCTGGGATTAAAGGTGTGTGCCACCATGCCTGGCTCCACCCAAATTTTTAAAATATTTTACTTATTTACTTGACAGAGAGAGTGAGAGAGGGAGAGAATGGGTGCGCCAGGGCCTCTAGCCACCGCAAACGAACTCCAGGTGCATGCGCCACCTTGTGCATCTGGCTCGTGTGGGTCCTGGAGAATCGAACCTGGGTCCTTTGGCTTTGCAGGCAAGTGCCTTAACTGCTAAGCCATCTCTCCAGCCATCCGCCCAGTTTTTAAGTCAGGTATCTGGGAGTCATTTTTTTTTTTTTGGCACTTCCTTCTCGCACCCTCTGTCACCAAGTTCCGTGCTTCCTACCTCCAAATGTGTATGCATTGAGCTCCGCCAATCCTCTCCACCTTTACAATTGGCAGTCTTCCTTCAAACCGCCATCGCCTCTCCAGGACACCGTTACTCCTGAAATTGCTCTTCTTGCCTTCCTGGAGTCTGCCAGGAATCCCTTCTCCCTCCCATCTGCCCCCTGCGTACAACCCTCACTGGTGTCTGTTGGCATTCCACTTGAAGTCCAGACTACTTCCAAGGCCCGTAGGTCCTGCGTGATCTGCCGTAGCTTGTCCTCTTCCATGTCACACTGGCCTCTTATAGGTCCTCGAGTGCCCCAAGCCTCTGTTTTGTCTTGCCTCCCCCTACTGCTGCCCTCCACCTTTTAGTTCTTATCTTAGATGCCACCTTTTCAAAGAATCCGTCTCCCTCGGTTATCTGTTGTTGCAGAACAAACCAACCCAAAAACTGGGTGACTAAAAACAACCGCCACCACATCACAAACTTCTGTGCCCGGCCTGAGGCTTAGCTGGATGGTTCTTCTGCTGGTCTTGCTTAGAGCGCCCCCAAGTGGCTCCAGGGAGCAGCGGCTGGGACTGGACCAGTTCACGGGGTTCCTCCTAAACCTAGCTGGCAGGGTCATCTCACCAGGGCCGCTCTCCTGCAGGGCAGTGACTTATCTCTCAATTGATGCCATGAAAAACTTTGTCGTATTAGTTACCGTCTCATTTCTGGGACCAAACACCTGACCAGAGGCAATTTAAGGAAGAAAAGGGTTTAGTCTGGCTTACAGTTTCGAGGGGATACATTCCAGTCGTAAGTGTGGGATTCTCAAAATATCTTTTCCCTCCCACTCCATGTTCCCAGCAGACACTGCTAAGCCATCAGGATTGCTTATCACTGATGGCTGAGGAGGCCTTAGAATGATCTTCAACACAGCATTCCAAATGGCTGTTACCAACTGATGAGAGATTAGGGATTATCCCTAACTCCACAACGCAACAGGACCCAAGAGCATGTGGGTGTAAGGGCAGAAGACTGAATCTGTTAGCAGTAAGGCCGGTGAACATTTTCCAAATCACCACCCATCCTCTGGAACGAACCATAACTGTCCTTCAATGAAGATATTTAAAGACCCATCCTCCACTCACACACAGGCCAGCCAAGTTCAGAACCTTGGACCAGAAACTATCCTACCCGTAAGACTCCTTTTTATTAGAGCTAAGAGCCCGCAGCTATTTTTAGCTACTCAGTATTCTCTTTTCTTGTCTTAAACTAGCTCATAGCTTCCGGGCCCAAATGGAATGACCAGTAGTTCAGTCAGAGCTTCCCTTGGAGGCCCAACGCTTTCCCAAATGAGCCGGGCTTTCTGTTACAATCAGGTTCTCGCTGTGCAGTCTGGGATGAGGCCCAGGGACACCGGTTCAGATGAGAAAAGCAAGGAGCTAAGTGTATTAGTCAGCTCAAGATACTGTAACAAAAATGCCACAGAAACTTATTCTTCACAGCCCTGGAGGCAGGAAGTCTGAAAATTACGATGTTTACAAAGCTGATTTCATTCTGAGACTTCTCCTTTGGATCTGTAAAGAGCTGCGATCTCTGTCTGCTCTCACATAAACTCTGCTAAGTGTAAAAAAAAAAAAAGAAAAAAATAAATAAACAAAGCTAGCTCTCTGGTCTCTTGTTCTAAGAGTGTAATAGTTAAGGTGTTGTCAACTTGATCTGTTTAGTAATCCATAGGTTGCTTCTAGGAAGGATCAACTAAAGGAGGAAGTCTTTCCCCCAGGGTGAGCCCTTTCCCCAGAATGGGCGGCCCCGCCCAGAGGGGGGACTTGATACAAGGAAGCTCTGAGTAAAAAGAGTCCCTCCCTCCCTTCCTTCCTTCCTTCCTTTCTTCCTTCTTTCCTTCCTTCATTTCTTCCTTCCTTCCATTTGGCTGCCGGAGCTACTTGCTACCTTCCAGCGTGGATTGAAGACCAGTGCAGACGAAAGACCAGCATCAACTGAAGACCCCCGTGGATCGAAACCCAGCGGCTCCTCAGGAAGCCTCCAGGCTTTCCAGCACCATCTGCAGTGCCAGGTCGGGACTGCTGAGGCATCTGGCCACGAGGACTGAGCAACTACCAGGTTCGGTGATTCTCGGGCCTGCAACTGCTATTGGACTACTGTAAGCTGATCCAATAAATCCCCTTTTAAAATAATTCATTCTAGCAGTTCTGTTCCTCTAGAGAACCCTGACTAATACAAAGAGTATTAACGAATTCTATAGGAAGGGGTCAGGATTTCACTCTTAGGACCTCCTTAACCTTAATTACTTCCTCAGAGGCTGTCATGATTTGAATGCGAAATGTCCCCCAAAGGCTGAAGGCTATGAACTCTTGGTCCTTGGTGCTGTTCGGGAGGACTGGGGAACCTTTGAGAGGCAGGGCCTTGCTGGAGGAAAGTGGGTCACTGGAGGTGGGTTCTGAGGTACCGTAGCCCGGCCCCACTTCCTGTTTTTCCTCTGCCTCCTGGCTGTAGATGAAATGTGACCAGGCCACCGTGCCTTCTCTGCCAGGATGGAGTGTATCCCCTGGCACTGAGAGCCAAAAATGAACCCTCCCTTCCTTTAAACTGCTTTATGTCAGGTCACAGCAATGGAGTCAAGCAACTAACGGTGGGGTCGATCTCCAAGTTCAGCCGTATTGGGGCTGGGTCTTCAGTATCTTGTGCCCCCCACGTGGGGAACACAGAGCCCTGGGGAAAACATTCCCCAGGTGAAGTGAACATTCGTTGGGTACCGATACCAAGCCTGGCTTCGGAACCTGAAGCACCAGAACATTTATCAGGGCCGGAGAGGATGGCTCAGCGGTCAAGGCGCTTGCCTGCGAAGCCTAAGGACCCATGTTCGACTCTCCAGATCCCACGTAAGCCAGACGCACAAAGGCGAGGCAAGCGCAAGGTCGCACGTGCCCACTAGGTGGCGCGTACGTCCAGTTCGACTGCAGTGGCTGAGGCCCTAGAGTGACAATTCTCACTCTCTGTCTCTCTAAAAAAAAAATAATAATAATAATAAAATAAAGGAAAATTTATCAGCGTTTTGTTGCACACAGGAAAAGGCTATTCTCTGATGATGAGCCTCTGCGTTTGAGAATGGAGGGGAGAAGCTTCCTTTTGGCTCCTAACAGCTTCATTCTGTGACAGTTCCAGCCAATTAAGCCCACTCTGCAGGTTCCACACAAAGACAGCTTTGTGCATGTACTATATTTAGTGGCCAGGTGGCAGGTGGACATTGGCCACGCTGAGCCCAGCCCCACTGCTCACGGCCACAGCATGCCAGGATGACCCCCCCAAGAGCTTATGTGACAATCCAGACGTGCCGCGTGCCAACTCTGACACCCTCCTCCCTGCCACAGATGGCTTTTGAAAAGCTGCCTCAGTTGGCAGTGTGCCTCTTTACAGGGCACCATGCCTTGGGCCTGCTGGCTTGTGAGGGCCCTGCAGAAAGTATTTGAAACCAGAGTTAAAAATGTGTTGATTCTCGGAAACAGAAAGTTCTAAAACGTTACTTAAGTGCTCATAAACTCTTCATGGTCAGCAGTAATTCAACTCTGTTGTCAGTGATACTAACACGTCATATATTATAATGCTTATACGTGATGATGTGAACAGTACGGGTCATTTGCTTTCAAAAAGCTAAAAATATAAAAGTCCTTTCAGGGCTGGAGAGGTGGCTTAGCGGTTAAGTCGCTTGCCTGTGACACCTAAGGACCCAGGTTTGATTCTCCAGGTCCCACGTAAGCCAGATGCACATGGTGGCACATGTGTCTGGAGGTCGTTTCCAGTGGCTGGAGGCCCTGGTGTGCCCATTCTCTCTCTCTCTCTCTCTCTCTCTTTCTCTCTCTCTCCATCTCTCTGTCTCTAATAAAATAAATAAACCTTTATAAAAGTCCTTTCAATATCTTAGAGCAAAGAGACAATATTTGGCACACATTGTGTGTGTGTGTGTGTGTTTTAATGTTTGATGTGATATAGGAGGTCCCCCAGGTTAGCCAGCCAGGGCCTGGGCAGGTACGCCCTCAGAGGATCACAAAGACCCCTGAACTTTGGGCCAGACTTGGTTCCCATGGCATCCACTGCTGTGTTTCTGAGGATACGTACCCTGGCTGGGCATGATCGGAGCATCACCCAGCCCAGGATTCCATAGCAAAGCCTCTTCGGTGCTACGCAGGAACCTCAAGAGTGTTTGGAGTGCTTGTTAAAAGTGCACTTTTGAGCCAGGCGTGGTGGCATGTGACTTTAATCCTAGCACTCGGGAGGCAGAGGTAGGAGGATTGCCATGAGTTCGAGGCCACACTGAGACTACATAGTGAATTCCAGGTCAGCCTGGGCTAGAGCGAAACCCTACCTAAAAAAAGCAAACAAACAAAAAAGTGCACTTTGCCAACGGGTGCAATAGTGGCACATCTGTCATGGTGGAAACAACTGCCCTCCAATTGGACTGCAGGCCCTGCTCCATGGGGGGGAATGCAGCCCTGATACTGAAAACTTAAAACAGGGGTAGTCATGAGCCCTAGAGGTGTAACGTCTGCTGCTGTCTGGCTAAATGTATATACTATGCTTATCAAACTGCCCAAACCTACGAGCCACAGGAAGCCCTGCCTTCCTTGAGTTGCTTTCGCCAAGGATTTTGTCACAGTGAGTAAAGTAACCGATGTTGGTGTCCTTACCTGCCTGTGGGGTACACAGGGATCTGGCACAGCGGCTGGGGAGAACTGGTAGGCATCCCGGGAAGGGGCACTGGGGTTGTAGACCTGCCAGAGCCCCGCGGGCTGGAAGGGTTTGAGCCTGATGGGGAGTGAGGATTAAAGAAAGACAGGAGAGAGCCGGGCGTGGTGGCGCACGCCTTTAATCCCAGCACTCGGGAGGCAGAGGTAGGAGGATCGCCATGAGTTCGAGGCCACCCTGGTACTCCATAGTGAATTCCAGGTCAGCCTGGGCTAGAGTGAGACCCTACCTCAAAAAAACCAAAAAAGAAAAAAAAAAAAGAAAGACAGGAGAAAGAATGAAAGCAAGGACTCCAGTCCAGGACTGAAGCACCGTTTATTTCTCAGCAATACTTTTTAACCTGTTCTTGCAAACAGTTTGCCCATGTTCAAAAATTCCATGACCTTCACAGGAGTTTCTATCAGAACAACTTCTTTCTGTTACAGAGTTACGCACCTCGACCACTTCTCAGTACAAAAGATCATTCCAAGGTTGGGAGAGAAACAAACTCTCTGTTCCCAGCAATACAAGCATAAAGGTTCAAGGAATGGTCAGCTCTTGTCAGGTAACACTGAATGTTCACAATCTTGCTCACTTGCAGGTGCAAAAGTCTTGTTGCCAAACAGCCCAGTGCTACGGATTCAAGGCCAGCCCAGTGGCTCCCGATATAGACCCCAGAAAAAGGACCCGTTTCACTGCAAGATAGAAAGGGCCCCTGCCATGGCGGCCTGTGTGGAATATCCACTGGCCCGCGCACCATCCACCAGCCAACAGGCGTGTCTTCACACCCGCCTTTCTCATCCTCTCCTCCTTCCAATTTGAATCCCTGTACATGCTTCGAGAAACATCTTTTGCATGTGTCCATTTATCCTTACTGCGCCGCTACTATTCTGGATAAGCCACTGTCATCTCTCCCAAGGACGATGCAGGAGTCGCTGACCACTGCCGTTGCTGCTGCCTCGTGCTCGCTATCTGCAAGACGTCATCTTCATGGCCTTCGCCAGAGATGTGGACCCTCTGCCTGGAACCCCTCCTGGGACTTCGCGGTAGGCATAGGATAAAATCCACTACCGACTGGATGTGGTGGCGCATGCCTTTAATCCCAGCACTCGGGAGGCAGAGGTAGGAGGATCGTCGAGAGTTCGAGGCCACCCTGAGACTGCATAGTGAATTCCAGGTCAGCCTGTGCCAGAGTGAGACCCTACCTCAAAAAAACAACAACAACAAAAAATCCACTACGGAACATGACTCCCAGGACTCCCAGTGGTCTGGCCCTGGGCATCCTCGGGCTCCTTATCCTATGCCAACTTGCTTCACGTTCTGCTGAAGTCTGTGAGCCTCCAGAAATGTGCACATGCCCAGAATACTGGTCCTTTTCTTGTGCGGTTGCTACTCATCTAACACCGCTTCTTTAAAACATTTTATATAATTTCCTTATTTGAGAGAGAGAAAGAGAGAGGGAGGGAGGGAGAGAATGGGCACACCAGGGCCTCCAGCCACTGCAAATGAACTCCACCTTGTACATGGCTTACATGGGTCCTGGAGAATCGAACTTGGGTCATTTGGCATTGCGGCAAACGCCTTAACCGCTAAGCCATCTTTCCAGCCATTAAAGTTGCTTCTTTTTTTTTTTTTATTAACAACTTCCATGATTATAAACAATGGCTCATGGTAATGCCCTCCCTCCCCTCACTTTCTTTCCCCTTTGAAATTCCATTCTCCATCATATCCCCTCCTCCTCTCAATCAGTCTCTCTTTTATTTTGATGTCATTATCTTTTCCTCCTGTTATGATGGTCTGTGTAGGTAGTGTCAGGCACTGTGAGGTCATGGATATCCAGGCCATTTTGTGTCTGGGGGAGCGCGTTGTAAGGAGTCCTTCCCTTCCTTTGGCTCTTACATTCTTTCCGCCACCTCTTCTGCAATGGACCCTGGGCCTTGGAAGGTGTGATAGAGATGTTTCAGTGCTGAGCACTCCTTTATCGCTTCTCAGCACCATGATGCCTTCTGAGTCATCCCAAGGTCACTGCCCTCTGAAAAGAGAAGGTTCTCAACCAAAAGTGAGAGAAGCATTAATACATAGGTATGAACATTAAGAGAAGTACTTACTGGGCAGTTTGTATATACATTTAGTCAGACGGCAGCAGACATTACACCCCTAGGGCTCATGACTACCCTTGTTTCAGGTTTTCAGTATCAGGGATGTATTTCCTCCCATGGAGTGGGCCTCCAGTCCAATTAGAGGGCAGTTGGTTTCCCCCATGAAAGACATGCCGCTATTGCACCCGTTGGCTCATTTGGCCTGGCTGGCCAAATATAAGGCTTGCAGTGTCCACTGTTGAGTATCTTCACTGGTGATTTCTCTCTCTCTCCCATTGAACTGAGTGCAGAATGGTTTTTTCCAGCTTTCTGTCAGCTGGTCTACATGGAGGAGGTTATCAGCTCAGTTCCAGCAGGATTTCTCAGTGGCCTTGCAGCCCAAGTATGTACAGTCTTCAGCAATAGGGTCTTACCATCGATTCCTGGTGGGAAACCAAGGGCCCCGGCAATGGCCTGTATAAAGTTGTATAAAGTTGCTTCTTAAATGTCACTCCATCAGAGAAGCCGACCTTGACCACTCCCCATCCCAATATAAATGAGGCCCCCTTTCTCCTTTTCTTCTATTGCTTTCCTCACAGTACTTGCATGGTAATTATACATATTAGATGCTTGAGAGTAGATCATAAAGGAGCTGGAGAGATGGGTCAGTGGTTGTGTAGTGGAAACGAAGCTGAAAGCTGGACTGACTCACTAAGTCACTGTGAGAATTAACTGCTGAGGAGCTGAACTTATCTCTGTCAGCCGCTGAAGGAATCCCAAAGACAGAACTGTCTAGGGGGGACCCAGAGGGACGATAACAGGGAAGGACAGTTTAGACTAAAATAGAGTAAAATAGAGCTCATGGTTAGGACAACCCAACTACATGATCCACATACATGTTGGTTCATAGGTAGGTTTTGAAAACTTGTTTTGAGTCATATAGACTGGACAAGCTAATGTCACGTCCTGCTTCTGAAAACCAGCTGGCCCTCGGCTATGAACACTATGAAATGAAAGTAAAATCTCAGCTTAACGCCAAAGTTACTTTGGGGAGCAACCCCAACTTCGGTCCCTGGGAAATAAACTCCTCTACTTTCCCTCATGCTGGTGTTGGAGTGATCTTTTCAGAAAAGTTCCGCAACAGTCAACGGTGCTTGCTTGCAAAGCCTGGGTTTGATTCCCCAGGACCCATGTAATAAAGCCAGATGCACAAAGTGGCACGTGTATCTGGAGTTTGTTTGCAGCGGCTAGATGCCCTGGTGTGCCCATATTCTCATTCACATTCTCTCTCTCTACTTGCAACTAAATAAACATTAAAAAAAAAAACTAGGGGTCTGTAGAGATGGCTTAGTGGTTAAGGTGCTTGCCTGCAAAGCCAAAGGACCCAGGTTCAATTCCCCAGGACCCATGTAAGCCACATGCACAAGGTGGCGCATGCATCTGGAGTTCGTTTGCAGTGGCTGGAGGCCCTGACATGCCCATTCTCTCTCTGTGTCTTTCACTCTCTCTCTGCCTCTGTGTGTGTCTGCCTCTTTCCCTCTCTCACTCTCTCAAATAAATTAATTAATTAAAAAAAAAGACTAGGTCATAACTCGTCCTATGACACAAGTACTTCCTAAATGCCTGTTGAATGAACGAACAGTAAGTACATCTTCTACAGGGTCCGTATCAAGTTACTTCTTCATTGCTTGTACAAAACACCTTGCCGGAAGCCGCTTATGGAAGGAAAAGGGTTTAATTTGGTTTGTGGTTCTCAGGGGAGGTTTCATCCCAGCAGGGAGGGCACGGCAGGCCCGTACAGGAAGCCCGTGTCACATCTCAGTTGTCGGGAGGCAGAGAGAGACCTGGATGTGGAGCAGGACTAGATAACGCCTCAAGGCCCACCTTTGGTTACACACTTCCTCCACCATGGCTCTACCTCCTAAAGATTCCACAGCCTTCCAGAACAGCACCACCAACTGTGGTTTAAGTGGTCAAACACATGAGTCTATGTGGGCCAATTTACCTTCAAACCAGCACAGTGTCTGTCTTTTTTTAAAATTATTACTATTAATTTTGTTTATATATTTGAGAGTGAGAGAGGGAAAAAGACAGAGAGAGAGAGAGAGAGAGAATGGAGGGCCTCCAACCACTGCAAACAAACTCTAGACGCATGCACCCCCTTGTGCATCTGGCTTACGCGGGTCCTGGAGAATCGAACCTGAGTCGTTTGGCTTTGCAGGCAAGCGCCTTAACCGCTAAGCCATCTCTCCAGCCCCACAGTGTCCATCTTTAGTGCTCTGCCACTGAGCTGCACCCCAGCCCTGTTGGGGGTCCTCACTCTGGGTCTCTTGTGAGTCGTGTCCACACACTGGCCTAGGCTGGGCTGAGGTCATCTGAAAAACCACAGCAGAAACGTCCACCTCCAAGATGGCTGCCAAGTTCACGGCAGCTGCTGCTTGATGGCCTTGGTCCTTCACTGTGCAAATGTTCCCTCTTCTTTTTCTTTCTTTCTTTTTTATTTTTATTTTTGTTTTTTGAGGTAGGGTCTTGCTCTAGCTCAGGCTGACCCAGAATTCACTATGGAGTCTCAGGGTGGCCTGACTGCAACACGGGGTACTGGTAAATTGAACCTGTGACATCAGGCTTTGCAAGCGAGTGCAAATGCTGAGCCGTCTCTCCAGCCTGACATTCAGATTTTTGAAGGTTTCTCTTTGTTTGTTTTTGAGGTAGATTCTCACTCTACTGCAGGCTGACCTGGAACTCACAATGGTCCTCCTACCCCTGCCTGCCGTGCTGGGACTAAAGGTGTGCACCATCATGCCTTGCCAATATTCAGTTTTCTTAAAAATATTTTTAAAAATTTGTGTGTAAGTGAAAGAGAGAGAGAGAGAGAGAGAATGGGTGCACCAGGGCCTCTGCCCACTGCAAACGAACTCCAGACACATGTGCCACTTTGTATGCCTGGCTTTTATGTGAGCACTTGGGAATTGGACCGAGGCCAGCAGGCTTACAAGGAAGCACTCTTAACTGCTGAGCCATCTCCCCAGCCCGACCTTCAGTTCTGACAAATTGTCAAGGAACCACAGTGAGTGAGGCAATGGTTCCAATGACGAAGCAATACAGAATCTGGGAGCAGCATGTGGGAAGGCTGGGCATGGGAAGAAGGAAGGCAGAAACAGGAGGATTGGTTTGAATTAGAGAGAGGTGAAGGTAGGAGGATCAGAAGTCCAAGGTCATCCTTGGCTACATAGTAAGTTCGAGGCCAGCCTAGGCTACATGAGACCCTGTCTTAAAAACGAAAAACAGGGCTGGAGAGATGGCCTAGCGGTTAAGGCGCTTGCCTTCAAAGCCAAAGGACTCAGGTTCGACTCCCCAGGACCCACATAAGCCAGATGCACAAGGGGGCGCACGCATCTGGAGTTCGTTTGCAGTGGCTGGAGACCCTGGCGTGCCCATTCTCTCCCTCTCCCTCCCTCCCTCCCTTTCTCTCTTTCTCTCTCTCTGTACCTGCCTATTTCTGTATATCTCTCTGTCTCTTAAATAAATAAAAATAAAATATTTTAAAAAAAAACAAGGGCTGGAGGGATGGCTTAGTGGTTAAGGCATTAGCCTGTGAAGTCAAAGGACCTAGATTCAATTCCCCAGGACCCATGTAAACCAGATGTGTCTGGAATTTGTTTGCAGCAGCTGGAGGCCCAGGCATGCCTATTCTCTCTGTGTCTGTCTCTCTTCTCTCTGCTTGCAAATAAATAAATAAATTTATTTAAAAAAAACAAAAAAACAAGCTTAATAAAGTATCCGAGAAACCCTGAGAGTTTAATTGGAATCACATTGACGTTCTTGATTAACAGACAATTGAGCCGAGTGTGGTGGCGTACTCCTTTAATCCCAGCTCTCCAGAGGCAGAGGAGGGAGGATGGCAGTGAGTTTGAGGCCACCCTGAGACTGCGTACTGCATGTCAGCCTGGGCTACAGCAAGTCCCTACCCTGAAAAAAAAATCCAGAAAACTGGCATCTTTAGAATATTGAGTCGTTCCATACATGAACATGTTTTTAATTTAATGGTTCTCAAAAGATTTGTCATTTTCTTTTTTAAAAAAATATATTTTATTTAGTTATTTATTTGAGAGAGGGGGAGAATGGGCATGCCAGGGTCTCCAGCCACTGCAAACGAACTCCAGATGCATGCACCCCCTTGTGCATCTGGCTTGCATGGGTCCTGGGGAATCGAACTAGGGTCCAATGGCTTTGCAGGCAAACGCCTTAACCGCTAAGCCATCCCTCCAGCCCAATATTTGCCACTTTTTTCATAAGATCTTTCACATGTTTGTTACATGTATGCTTAATTATCTAACATTTTTAGTAGGCATAATAAAAAAAAAAGGTGAATTAGGATACTGGCATTGGGAAAAGAAAAGGAGACAGGTTTTTTTTTAGATTTAATTTAATTTATTTGAGAGAGAGAAAGATGCAGAGAGAGAGAGAGAGAAAGAATGGGCACATCAGAGCCTCCAGCCACTGCAAACAAATTCCAGATGCACGCACCACCTTGTGCATCTGGCTTACGTGGGTCCTGGGGGATCAAACCTGGGTCCTTAGGCTTTGCAAGCAAACTCCTTAACAACCAAGCCATCTCTCCTGCCCAAGGAGACCGTGTTTCAAGTGGAGGAATCGGTGCTATCCTGAAAGACTGGAAAGTGGAGAATGCAATAAGGAAATGGATGACCTCGCTCTCTTCACGCACACAATGGCCCAGTAGCAACCGTCCTACCCCGTCCCAGAACCAGGCTGAGTAGCAAGTGATATCATAACGACTGAAACCACAAGAATTCCTGTTACCATAGGAACAACTGGCTTGGTGTTAGGATAGAGGGAGCTGGGACCAGAAAAGGAACAGGGTGTACTTGTGGATGTGTTAATAAGGTCCTCTCCCTCTATCCTATCCACCTAATGGATCTAAACTCTAACACATCCCTTTGTCTGTGTCTTCCCAGCCTCGCCATTATCCATCTTCGGTCTGAGCACTTGGCTGCAGGAACCTTAGGGACCTCAAACCTTTCCTTTCTCTCTACATGACTTCGGGCACGCAGTCGTCAACGAGACTGAGCCGGGGACGGCATTTGGCATTTGCCCGGGGCGGTTACTGCTATTGACTGAGCAGTCTGCAAGACTAGGTCAAAAAGAGCTTGAAGCTATGTCGGAAATGACCTGGTCGGGGGACTCTCAACTCTAGTGTTTTAACCTTGACATGTGAATACTCTCTCCTAGTCCACTTTGCTCCTTGCCCCAAGCTAGTGTGCAAAGAAAACAAAGCTGTTTCCCTTTGCTGTGTTTTGGCTTCATAGTTCTTTTTTAAATATTTTATTTTTATTTATTTATTTGAGAGAGACAGACAGAATGGGCACACCAGGGCTTCCAGCCACTGCAAACGAACTCCAGATGCATGCGCCACCTTCTGCATCTGGCTTACATGGGTCCTGGGGAATGGAACTGAATTCCTTTGGCTTTGCAGGCAAACGCCTTAACCGCTAAGCCATCTCTCCAGCCCGGCTTCATAATTTTTTTAAATTTTTATTTATTTATTTATTTTCTTTTTTTTATTAACAACTTCCATGATGGTAAACAATATCCCATGGTAATGCCCTCCCTCTCCCTCACTCCCCCCCCCCTTTTTTTTTTTGGTTTTTTGAGGTAGCGTCTCACTCTGGTCCAGGCTGACCTGGAATTAACTATGTAGTCTCAGGGTGGCCTCAAACTCACAGCGATCCTCCTACCTCTGCCTCCCAAGTGCTGGGATTAAAGGCGTGTGCCACCATGCCCGGCTTCCCCCACTTTCCCCTTTGAAACTCCATTCTCCATCATATGCCCTCCTCCTCTCAATCAGTCTCTCTTTTATTTTGATGTCATTATCTTTTCCTCCTATTACGATGGTCTTGTGTAGGTAGTGTCAGGCACTGTGAGGTCATGGATATCCAGGCCATTTTGTGTCTGGGGGGAGCATGTTGTAAGGAGTCCTGCCCTTCCTTTGGCTCTTACATTCTTTCCACCACCTCTTCTGCATTAGACCCTGAGCCTTGGAAGGTGTGATAAGGATATTGCAGTACTGAGCACTGTGGTCACTTCTTTCAAGCAATATGATGCCTTCTGAGTCATCCCAAGGTCACTGCCATCTGAAAAGAGAATGTTCCCTACCCAAAGTGAGAGTAGCATTAATATATGGGTATGAACATTAAGAGAAATGCTTACTGGGCAGTTTGATGAGCATAGTATATACATTTAGCCAGACAGCAGCAGACGTTACACCCCTAGGGCTCATGACTAGCCCTGCTGTAGGTTTTCAGTATCAGGGATGTATTCCCTCCCATGGAATAGGGCCTCCAGTCCAATGAGAGGGCAGTTGGTTTCCACCATGACAGATGTGCCACTATTGCACCTGTTGGCTCATTTGGCCTGGCTGGCCAAATATAAGGCTTGCAGTGTCCACTGTTGAGTATCTTCACTGGTGATTTCTCTCTCTCCCATTGAACTTAGTGCAGAATGGCTTTTTCCAGCTTTCTGTCAGCTGGTCTACATGGAGGAGGTTATCAGCTCAGTTCCAGCAGGATTCTGGCTTCATAATTCTTAAGCTACACAGTGAATGTTGTCATCTGGCCTACATGTGACCTGGAACTCACTATGTAGTCTCAGGGTGGCCTCGAACTCATGGTGATTCTCCTACCTCTACCTCCCGAGTGCTGGGATTAAGGTATGTGCCACCACGCCCTGCTGGTTAGTTGGGTTTTAGAGAGTTCTGTTGTTGTTTGGTTTACATATGTGTGAGGTGTGCATACATGTAGGCACATGTGAGTGGGGTGTGTGCACGCACACGTGTGTGTGGAGGCCAGAGGACAACCTCGGGTGTCATCCCCAGGAATGCTGTCCATCTCTCTCTCTTTTAAATATTTTATTTATTTGAGAGAGAGAGAGAGAGAATGGGCATGCCAAGGCCTCCAGCCACAGCAAACACACTCCAGGTGCGTGCTCCGCCATATGCATCCGGCTTACGTGGGTACTGGAGAATCGAACCTGGGTCCTTAGGCTTTGCAGGCATGCGCCTTAACCGCTGAGCCATCTCTGCAGCCCCTTCTGAGGGTTGTTTGAAGACAGGCTCTGAGACGCCATGATAGCTGGCCTAACATCTAACATGGCTACCGAGTTGTTAATTTCTGGGTGGCCGTTACAGTGCGGGTATATAGTGGGCAAGGAGGTGGTTTGCACTGCGTCTTCCCTGCATGGTCACAAGCAAGCGGTGTAGTACGAGATATCTGAGAGACAGCAGGAAAGACCACACGCACTGGATCAGTTACTTCTTGTTGCTGTGAGAAAATGCCCAACCATAAGTAACCTAGTGAGGGAAAGAGTTCATTACAGCTTACAGCTCCAGAAGGCAGAGCCCATCATAGTGGGGGCCAAGCATGGCAGGAACCCGTATCACATCGTCACACCGGCAGGAAGTAGAGAAAGGGAGAGGGTGGCGAATGAGCCCGGCTTCAATACCTCAAGACCTACTCCTGTTGTGCCAAGTCCCCTGACCAGGAGCCAAGACCCCCGGTCACCCAGGAGTCACCCAGAGAACCGCCACAGAAGCCGAGACACTCGAATGTAAAAGCAACAGGTTTCTTTATTGCAAGCCTAGGCCTGGGCTCCATCCCTACAGTCCGGCACAGCGGCAGTGAGGGAGGGAGTCCCTTCCTTTTGGGAGAAGGGGTTCATATAGGAATTCGAACAAAGAAGTAGGGGATAGATACATGATTGGTTGATTTAAATAAATAGTTCTGATTGGCTTGGGGCTTCAGCGGGCAAAGTTGGGGGCAGGAGCTAGGGGCACTCCAGGCAGATGAGGTAATCTCCATTGTGATGGGCTAAGTAAACAGTGGTACTTTACGACCCCTTGAAGTGGAGATTCCTTAGTTTCTTATCTAAGCAAGTGGTCCCTCTGTAGTGGAGTGTTTCTGGAATGCCCTTGAAATGGAGATTCCTCAGAAAGTTTAGGGAGAAAGGCAGCAATTGAGCAATCAAGCAAAGTTTACAGAAGCAGAGGTCAGCACATTAGCCGGCTAGTTCTCTATCTAAGTCAGGCCTGGGCCTTTCTACTTAAAATGGTTATATTTGGCCTTTCACTCCCAGGAACGTATTTCCGTCAGCCAAGGCTCTACCTCCTAAAGGTTCTACAGAGTTCCCAAGTACCGCCCGCAAGTGGGGATCAGGCAACCAAACACGTGAGTCTATCGGGGGCGTTTCGTTCAGACTACCACATTCACATGTCATCTGTGGGAGGATTATTGTTATAATTGCTATTGTCCAGTGTTAGTTACGATTAATCTAGGTCTAATCAACTCACCATGAATTCGCTTGGTTTTCTGGTTTGCTTGGAGACGGGAGCCCTTGCTATATACCCCAAGCTAATGTAGAACTTACTACGCAGCCTAGGCTGGCCGGGAACACTGCAATTCTCTTGCCTGCCTCCCAAGTGCTAGGACTATAAGCGTGCACCACGATATCTGACTTTCTGTGTCTAAGTTATAAATTAAACTTTATCACAAGGATGTCCACATAAGAAAAGAAAATCACAGATGTATAGGGTTCTGTATTATCTGAGGTTTCATACATCATCTGGGGATCTTGGAACGTATCTCCCAAGGTGGACTCCTGCGTCGGACATTGGCAGGGCCCTGGGTTAAAGCAAACCTAAACTGTCTGACACCAAGGCCCCAGGCTATGGAGGGGTAGCAGCTGCCTGAACCTCTGTCATATTTCAGGTGACCAGACGGGGTGCGGGAGCTCCTCCCCCTATCCTGGGAGGTTGCAGTGAGCCAGGATCCTCCCTGCATTCTTGGGGGTCACAGTGAGCCTGGACCCTCCCGGACAAAATCCCGGACCCCCAAGATCAGCAGGAAGTAAGGCCACTCCCTCACCAAGCACGAGACACTTGGACTTTCAGACAAGACTTAGGCTTTGCCCATAACTCTGTGGCCTTTGACCAGCTGCCTAGGAAACTACTTATCAGCCAACCCCTTCACACAGCCCATCCCCTTGAGACCCTAGATCACCTGACCCACCATTGCCTACGTGCTAGAACGAATGTCCCCATAGACTAGCAATCTTCAATCCACCAGTCCCCTTAGGGTCCTTTTTCCCACCCTCAAGTGCTTATAAATCCATTTTCCCTGGCAATAGACCGAGACCTGTTCACCGGAACTGACTCCTGGGAGTGAGTGATTCTTCCTCTCGTCACACCACAGTTGCCTGGGATGCCATCGGGGAAACCAAGGCCGGCCCCCAAGCAAGACCCCAGGAACCCACACTCCTGTGCTTTCGTTCACAGACCTTGCTCCCCTCATGTGTGAAGGTGACTACGCAGATTGAGTGGAGCTCGGGGAGCTAGCTGGTAGGTCACGAGGGCCCCCACAGCTGGCTGGCTGGCAAGACACTTGCAAAGGAAAAATTCTGATTTTCTTTTTTTTTTGGAGGAGGGGTGTTGGCTGCCCGGGCTTTTGTTAATAAATTTCCAGTGGGACATTTCTGCCACTTGCCTTTTTTTAGAGACATAAAGAGAGGAGAATTGAAAAACATTTCCTGTGTTGAGATGAAAGGCACTATTTAATCTTGTCACCATCTGCCTGCGTTGCAGGCTGGGAGCCTACAGGCCTGGCTGCCTTGTTTCCTAGCGACAGGGCGGGCACACCTTCTCCATCGGGGACTCACCAACTGCTGAGAACGCTCCTGGCCCCAAGGGAATTGCGAAGGAACCACCAGCGAGCGCTGGAAGCGTGGGCCAGCCTTCCCTGGACCCTTTGCCCTCAACTTAACAGGTCACCCTGTTTTCTTTCCCAGCATCACAGAGCAGCAGGCCTAACTAAGCCTTAATTAACCTGTGAAGTCCCCAAAGGGACTCTCAAGACCCGAGTTCCTAGACGGACATCGTAAAATACCACAAGGTGATTTTTCTCTCACTTCCACAGACCAGAGGTCCACAACCAGGGGTGATTTTTTCCCCCCAGGGACTCTGAAGTAGGGTCTTCACCGTCTCCCTTAGAGTCTAGTGGCTCTGGCAATCTTTGGGGTTCCTTGATTTCAGACAGCCCTATTCCAGTTTCTACTTCCGTCTTCACATAGCTTATGTCTCCTCTCCTTTGCTGCCCTTTACAAGGGCACTTAGCACTGGATTCGGCATCCGATCTATTCCGTGGTCCTAATCCAGGGTGCTCTCATCATGAGAGCCATATTCAGCACCTACAGAGCCCCTGATTCTAAATAAAATCACATCCTGAGGTTTTGGTGACATATCTTTCTGTGTGGGGGTTGGTGAGGGCTGGAGAAGACCGCTGCTAATCTATGGCAGAGGCTGGTCATGTCCCCCAGGCTCCTCCTATATAGAAGAAAGGATTTGATAACTGCTGTTAGGGTAGGAATCCCCTCGGCCCACAGCTGACGGGCGAATGTCTTCAAAGTGGAGCTCGGGACAGGGCAGGATCTTGGCTGTAGACGTAGGCCTCCTCCTCATGGCAGAATAGTAGGCGTGGTGGTCACCTGCGGATGTTCTTGTACCAAGGGATCTTCTTGTGATGCCGTCATTCAGGGGGCAGCCGACGCGCTGAGCTCCACTGTGCAACTAGGAGAGAACTCGCACCGCCTTCCTGGAAGAAGTGAGGCTCCCATAACCTCCTCCTGCAATTCTCAGGTCCCTGCTGGGCGCCCCCTTGTCTCTGGGGCCAGGGTGGTAATCAGCTGAGTACCCCTCTGGTGGTTCTGGCCGACCCAGGGGTTAGGGTACTGTTAGCAGTCAGGTTCGCATTGCTGGTAGAAACCACCCAACCAAGAGAAGCTTGTGGGCAAAACAGGTTTATTTTGGCTTACAGGCTTGAGGGGAAGCTCCATGATGGCAGGGGGAAAAGATGGCATGAGCAGAGGGTGGGCATCACCCCCTGGCCAACATCAGGTGGACAATAGCAACAGGAGAGTATGCCAAACACTGGCAAGGGGAAACTGGCTATAACACCCATAAGTCTGTCCCCAACAATACACTCCCCAGCAATACACTGCCTCCAGGAGGCGCTAGTTCCCAAATCTCCATCAGCTGGGGAACCTGGCATCCAGAACACCTGAGTTTATGGGGGACACGTGGATCAAATCACCACAGGTATGTAAGGGGTTCCCAAAACCCTGGAGGGCCCCACCCTTTTTATCTTCCTGTTCGTATACAAAACAGCTGCCTACAGACCTGGGTGGCTTTGTTCCTTAAATGTCCATCTCTCTGATGGCTGAACCCTGGCCATCTGAAATGCATTCTGTTCAGCTCCTATCTCTATGTGTTATTTTTTTTAAACATATTCTAGGCTGGGGATGTAGTTCAGTGGTAGAACATGTCTTTTGCCTGCTGGAGGGTCTATATTTGATTTCCAGTACTGGAAAATTTGTGTGCAAGAACAAAACAAGAAAACAAAAAGAAATCCATAAAACTGCCCTATGCATTTTTTTTTTTTTTTCGAGCTAGGGTCTCACTCTAGCCCAGACCAACCTGGAATTCACTATGGAGTCTCAGGGTAGCCTCGAACTCACAGTGATCCTCCTACTTCTGCCTCCTGAGTGCAGGGATTAAAGGCGTGCGCCACCACGCCCGGCATTATTTTAATAGGTAATGCATTCTCATTCGTTCAGATTCAAAAGGATGTTCTACAACAATTCTCCCTCACACTCTGTCTCCCAAGCACTCAGACCCCGAAGCCACTGGTGCCCTGTCTCAGTCTTACGTATGATAATGAGCCTCACCCGGTTTGAATAGAGAGGTGCTGAGATGAATTTTTAGGTGCGATTCCTTTTATTAACATTGACCCCTCTGCAGTGAGTGAGAGATTCTCAAGATGGTCAGCGGTGGGAGCTCTTGCAACAAGGGACATCTCTTACACTTTTATAGCCTTTTAAGGGGAGGGGTCTTGAACTACAGATAAAACCTTGCTACAAGTTGGATGAGGCTCCGGTTTATTATTGTCAGGAGCTGAGAGAAGACACAGGATCATAGCTCCACAATAATTTTTTAAAAAGGCTGGAGAGATGGCTTAGCGGTTAAGGCGCTTGCCTGTGAAGCCTAAGGACCCAGGTTCGACTCTCCAGATCCCACGTAAGCCGTACACACGAAGGTGAGGCAAGTGCAAGGTCGCACGTGCCCACTAGGTGGCGCAAGCGCCTGGAGTTTGATTGCGGTGGCTGAGGCCCTGGTGTGCCAATTTTCTCTCTCTCTCTCTCTCTCACTCTAACTTAAAATACAAATAAAAAATAAAAAAATAAACTCATCCTGCTGTCCCAATGGGTGCACCAGGGCCTCTAGGCAATGCAAATGAACTCTAGACACATGCACCACCTTGTGCATCTGGTTTACGTGGGTCCTGGGGAATCGAACCTGGGTCCTTTGTCTTTGCAGGCAAGTGCCTTTACTGCTAAGCCATCTCTCCAGCCCACCTCTGGAAATTAGAGAGGTGTGGACAGTGGGTCTGCAGAAATGAACTGAAGATACAAATCAGTAGATCTTGACTTGTTTTGCCTGTTCGAGTTTGTAGAAATGGAATCATATGGTACATATCCTTCTGCAACTTGCCTTTGGGGCACATTCATTAACGTAGTTCAAGTGTGTGCTGAATAGTTCATTTATATTAAGTTCTGTATACTATTCCCTTAGATGGCTTTACCACAAAAGATATCTATCCATTGTGTAGCTGATGAACATTTGGGCTCTCCCAGCTTTTTTATTTTTATTTATTTTTTTCTTTTCAAAAAAATGTGGGCTGGAGAGATGGCTTAGCGGTTAAGTGCTTGCCTGTGAAGCCTGAGGACCCCGGTTCGAGGCTCGATTCCCCAGGACCCACATTAGCCAGATGCACAAGGGGGCGCATGCGTCTGGAGTTCGTTTGCAGTGGCTGGAGGCCCTGGCGCGCCCATTCTCTCTCTCTCTACCTGCCTCTTTCTCTCTCTGTCTATTGCTCTCAAATAAATAAATAAAAATAAAAACAAATTTAAAAAAAATGTTTTACTAACAACTTTCATGACTATAAAAAATATCCATGGTGGGGCTGGAGAGATGGCTTAGCGGTTAAGCACTTGCCTGTGAAGCCTAAGGACCCTGGTTCAAGGCTCGATTCCCCAGGACCCACGTTAGCCAGATGCACAAGGGGGTGCACGCATCTGGAGTTCGTTTGCAGTGGCTGGAGGCCCTGGCGTGCCCATTCTCTCTCTGTTTCTATCTGCCTCTTCCTCTCTCTGTCTGTCACTCTCAAATAAATAAATAAAAACAAAAAAATTAAAAAAATATATATCCATGGTAATACTTTCCCTCCCCCCACTTTCCCCTTTGAAACTCCATTCTCCATCAAAGATTTATTTTTTATTTAGTTAGTTATTAGAGACAGAGAGAGGGAGAGAGAGACAGATAGAGAATAGGTGCGCCTGGGCCCCTAGCCACTGCAAAACGAACTATAGACACATGTGCCACCATGTGCATCTGGCTACATAGGACCTGGATAATCGAACCTAGGTCCTTAGGCTTTGCAGGCAAGTGCATTAACCACTAAGCCATCTCTCCAGCCCACATCTATTCTCTTAAGGCAACAATATCTGTGAACTACAGTGTATACTCAAACATGCAGACCTTCACTCTCCCCTCTTTTCTGCATAATTGGTAGATACTATATCAAAATCTGTAGCTTTTTGTTTCCACTTCATGTTGTATTTGGGGAGGGGGGGGCATCTTTCTACATCAGTCATAGGGAGCCTTTCCTACTTTTTTTAAATAATTTTTTTGTTTATTTTTATTTATGAGCGACAGACAGAGAAAGAGGCAGATAGAGAGAGGGAGAGAGAGAGAATGGGCACGCCAGGGCCTCCAGCCACTGCAAACGAACTCCAGACGCATGCGCCCCCTTGTGCATCTGGCTTATGTGGGTCCTGGGGAATTGAGCCTCGAACCAGGGTCCTTAGGCTTCATAAGCAAGCGCTTAACCGCTAAGCCATCTCTCCAGCCCCCCTTTTCCTTTTTTTTTTTTTAAAGATTTTTATTTATTTATTTATTTGAGACAGAGAGAGGGGTGGAGAAAAGAGAGAGAAAGAGTGAGAATGGGCACACTAGGGCCTCTAGCCACTGCAAATGAACTCCAGATGCATGCGCCCCCTTGTGCATCTGGCTTATGTGGGACCTGGAGAATAGAACCTAGGTCCTTAGGCTTTGTAGGCATGTGCCTTAACCAGTAAGCCATTTCTCCAGCCCTTTTTTTGTTTGGTTTTTCGAGGCAGGGTTTCACTCTATCCCAAGCTGACCTGGAATTCATTATGTCGTCTCAGGGTGGCCTTGAACTCAAGGTGATCCTCCTACCTCTGCCTCCCAAGTACTGGGATTAAAGGTGCGTGCCACCCTCCTTTCCTATTTTTTAAGCCACCAAGGTGTCCGCTGCTGCTCCAGCGGATATGCTGTTGGTCTGTGAGCACTACACAGCCCCTGTTGATGGATACGCCGGCTGTTTCCTATGCTTCCTATTGCTGCAAACGAGGCTGCGAAGAGTAACTTTGAGCACACGTGTGCGGGAATAACTCTGCGGGGTTCATCGGCGGAAGTGGCATCGCTGGGCTTTCTCCCTCCACCCCAGATCTCCTACCCCCTCCTAGGCCTTGAGGACTGAATGGCACCCTGCAAGGGCCAGTTTAAGATGCCAACGGCTCTGCAGGTGGGAATGTACACCCAGGCACGGTGCTACCAACGCAGCGTGTCAACGCTCATGGGATTGGCATGCCGCTGCTAAACCCGCTGCCAGACAGCGTTTTGCCTCTGAGTCAAAGCTTCCTAGGGTGGCCCAGAACCAAAGGCCGGAGGTCTAGACCCTTGCTCGGGCTGCTCCGCTCCGCGAGGCTTTTGGCAAAGCACACGTCCTCTCTCAGACAGGGACATTCATCACTGTCACACCCTCCCTCCCTTCTAGATTTGAGGACAGATAGGAAAATGTGTTCTGGAGCTTGCTTCAAGCCATCCCCCAAACAGCAATCACATCCTACTTATTAATCGTAACAGTAGCCATGAGAGGAAGTGAACCCCACTACACCTTCCCGTTGCTGCTTGCTCCCGGCTCTCTGTCTCCTGCTCTTTATTTTTATTTTTACTTTTTTTGGATTTTGAGGCTGGGTCTGGCCTCTAGCTCAGGCTGACCTGGAATTCACTATATAGTCTCAGGGTGGCCTCGAACTCTCAGCAATCCTCCTACCTCTGCCTCCCAAAGTGCTGGGATCAAAGGCGTGCACCACCACGGCCGGCTTATTTTTAATTTTTTTTAAATAAATTTTTATGAGAGAGAGAGAGAGCAAGAGAGAAAGAGAGAGAGAGAGAGAGAGAGATGGCATGACAGGGCCCCCAGCCTCTGCAATGGAACTCAAGAAGCGCGCGCCATCTGGCTTACGTGGGATCCGGGGAGTCGAACATGGGTCCTTAGGCTTCACAAGCAAGCGCCTTAACTGTTAAGCCATCTCTCCAGCCGGTCTCTTCTGCTCTTGAGAAAGAGAGAGAGATGGTGGAGGGATATCATCCATTCTGTGTGCTGCACGGCCCAGAGGACCAAAGGGCATAGCTTCTGAGCTTCCTGGAGCCTCAGATACCAACAGCTAACATTTTCCTAGCAGTTGTCCCTTTACAAAATGCTTTCTCGTGGGTTTCCTCAGCGAATCTGTGCTTCAGTCAGACTCTTGCCTATAGCAGAAATATCTGGGGGGGGGCGAGGGTGGGGTAGCTTCACTTAACTGTGAAGCTTGCAGCTCAGAAGTTAAAAGGGAAGGACAGGAAGTAAAGGAAGGTACGCATACAAAGCGTTGTTCAGGGGCGAAACAGCAAAAACCCCACAGCCCTGGACACCGGCTGTTCTATAGGCAGCCTGGCCACAGCCCAGCTGGACATGGGCATCAGAAGCTAAGATGAGGGCTGGAGAGATGGCTTAGCGGTTGAGCACTTGCCTGTGAAGCCTGAGGACCCCGGTTCGAGGCTCGATTCCCCAGGACCCACGTTAGCCAGATGCACAAGGGGGCGCACGCGTCTGGAGTTCGTTTGCAGTGGCTGGAGGCCCTGGCGCGCCCATTCTCTCTCTCTCTCTATATATATCTGTGTCTGTCCCTCTCAAATAAATATGTAAAAATAAACAAAAAAAAATTTTTTTAAATTTGAAAAAAAGAAGCTAAGATGACCTGTTACCACAAACCATCATTCTGTTGCAGGTCCTATGAAACCTTATCTTTTAAGTCACTTATTTATTTATTTAGTTAGTTTTAGTTACTTATTTATTAGAGACGGAGAGAGGGAGAGAAAGAGAATGGGCACGCCAGGGCCTCCAGCCACTGCAAACGAACTCCAGACACGTGCGCCCCCCTTGTGCATCTGGCTAATGTGGGACCTGGGGAATCGAACCTGGTTCCTTAGGCTTTGCAAGCAAGCATCTTAACCACCAAGCCATCTCTCCAGCCCTTTAAGTCTCTTATTTCTGAATGAATCTCCCTTTGCCTTGCACTGTGCTCAACCAGCAGGGAAGTGGTAGAAAGTTGAGGTGGTGGGTGAGGGGGGAGTGGTCCACTAGTGGTCTCTTAGACTTGTGGGGGACCTAGGAAGATGGCTAAGTGGTTAAAGGTGTTTTCTTGTGAAGTTTGCTGGACGCTGGCCCACAAGTTCAATTCCCAGTGCACCCACATAGTTGCCAGATGGAAAGAAAGAAAGGAAGGAAGGAAGAAAGGAAAGAAAGAAAAGAAAAAAAAAAGACACAAGTGTTGCAGTGTTCATTTGCAGCAGCAAGAGGCCCTGACATGCCAACACACACACACACACACACACACACACATACACACACACACAAAGAGCTGGAGAGATGGCTTAGCAGTTAAAGCGCTTGCCTGCGAAGCCTAAGGACCCAGGTTCGATTCCCCAGTACCCATGTAAGCCAGCTGCACAAGGTGGCACATGTGTCTGGAGTTTGTTTGCAGTAGCACGAGGCCCTGGCACCCATTCTCCCTCTATCTGCCTCTTCCTCTCTGTCTCTCTTGCAAATAAATAAAAAAAATAGATAAAATATTTAAAAAATATATTGAAGGGCTGGAGAAACGGCTTAGCAGTTAAGGCGCTTGCCTGCGAAGCCTAAGGACCCATTTTCGACTCTCTGGATCCCACGTAAGCCAAACGTCTGCACAAGGTGACGCAAGCCCACAAGGTCACATCTGGGCACAAGGAGGCACGCAAGTATGGAGTTTGTTCACAGTGGCTGGAGGCCCTGGCGGGCATCAATTCTTCTCCCCTACTCTCTCTCTCTCTCTCTCTCTCTCTCTCATAAAAACAAAAAAGAACAACGTGTGTGTGTGTGTGTGTGTGTGTGTGTATTAAATAAATTTAAAATAAGTGGAAGAGAATCCCTGGTCCTGGGGAGGCTAGGACGGAGAAGGGTAACACCTTGCATAACCACTCTGAGGTTTGGCTCACTATAGGGTCTTGAAATGAATCAGGGCCACTGGGATCTCTGTATTGAGACTTCCACAGATCCTCATTTATAGCGACAGGCCTGATTTAGGAGACTCCGGTAGGGGTTAGGGTTAGGGTTAGGGACACTCCCCAGGGAGTCATGCCTCTGGCTTCTGACTTCCACCCTCCCCTTCAGGCTCTGACCACTGTCACCACCTTACACCCAGCGACCTGGTTTCCCTGGCCCCAGGGTGCCCCTACCGGTCCAGCATTGCACACCACGGGCGCAGGATGTACTTTTCAAAGGAGATGCCCTTCAATTCAAAGGCATCGCCAATTGATGCTTGGCCCTGTGAACTCCATTTCTGCCCAGGCTCCCGCAGAGCTCCAGTGGTCCGAGGCGCTGGGGAAAATGTGTTGCTCTGGGTCTCCCGCAGAGATCTGGAAGAGCCATTAGTACACAAAGGTGCCTAATGGAAGTGTCCGATGACTTTGTTCCTTAGAAAGTGTTCACATTCGGGGGCTGGGGAGATGGCTTAGCGGTTAAGTGCTTACCTGCGAAGCCTCAGGACCCCGGTTCGAGGCTCAAGTCCCCAGGACCCACATGAGTCAGATGTACAATGTGGCACATGCATCTGGAGTTCATTTGCAGTGGCTGGAGGCCCTGGCGTGCCCATTCTCACTCTCTCTCTCTCTCTCTCTCTCTCTCTCTCTTTCCCTCTCTCTGTTGCTCTCAAATAAATAAATAAATAAAGTGTCCACATTCAGGCTGGAGAGATGGCTTAGCAGTTAAGGTGTTTGCCTGCAAAGCCAAAAGACCTAGGTTTGATTCCCCCAGGAGCCAGATGCGCAAGGTGGTGCACACCTCTGGAGTTCGTTTGCAGCGGCTAGAGGCCCTGGCACACCCATTCGCTATCTACCTCTCTCTCTGTGTCTCTCTCTCAAATAAATAAGTAAATAAAATACTAGGAAGTACAGAGCCAGCTGGAGCCGAGCGGACTCCATAAACACGTAGCAGCCTGTTTTCCAGAGCCCAGGAAAGCCCGGGCCACGGATGGAGCGTACATGCTACCACTCTCCCATCCAAGCACGTGAGCTGTGTCATCAGGGACCAGGATTCAGGTCCTGCTCGGTAGCTGTGTGACCTTGGACAAGTCCTACAACTAACTCTCTTCTAGCCCTGGTTCCCTCATCGATATAAAGGGAATCAGTCCTATCTCACAGGCGTGTCATGAGAACTCAATGAGACAACTCACAAAGTACTTAGGACCCTGCCCGGCAGGTAATCAAAACTCACAAAATGGGTTGGGGAGATGGCTTAGCGGTTAAATCGCTTGCCTGCAAAGCCTGAGGACCCAGCACTGACGTAAGCCAGAGGCACAAGGTAGCGCATGCGTCTGGAGTTCCTTTGCAGTGGCAAGAGGCCCTGGTGCACCCATTTTTTTTCCCTCTCTCTATCCCTATCTGCCTCTCTCTCAAATAAATGAATAAAACAATGAAAAGAAAAACCACCTATAATTTACAAAGTCTCATCAAAAAAAATAGTAAAACGAGGGCTGGAAAAATGGCTTAGTGGTTAAGGTGTTTGCCTGCTAAAGTCTAAGGACCCAGGTTCGATTCTCCAATACCCATGCAAGCCAGATGCATATGACGGTGCATGTATCTGGAGTTCCTTTGCAATGGCTGGAGGCCCTGGTGTGCCCTTTCTTTCTTTCTTCCTTCCTTTCTTTCTTTCTTTCTTTCTTTCTTTCTTTCTCTTCTTCTCTCTCTCTCTCTCTCTCTCTCTCTCTCCCTCTCTCAGTCCCTCCCTCCCTCCCTCTCTCCCTCCCTCTTTCTCTCTCTCAAATAAATAGATAAAAATAAAGTAGTTTCTTTTTAAAAATTATTTGACAGAAAGAGACAAAGAGGGAGAGGGAGAATGGGCACACCAGGGCCTCCAGCTACTGCAAACGAACTCCAGACGCATGTGTCCCCTTGTGCATCTGGCTTACATGGATATATGGAGAATCGAACCGAGGACCTCTGGCTTTGCAGACAAGTGCCTTAATTGCCAAGCCATCTCTCCAGCCTCTAAAATAGCTTTTTTAAAAGGACAGGTTAACAAGAGGAAAGCACCATGACTTTACTTAATACAAGTGTATGTGACCCAGAGTCCTTCAGGAATGACCCAAAATAATAGGGAAACTTGTTTTTCTTAGATCTCCTGAAGAGTGGACAATCATAAAGATCATGACTGTTGAACAGAAAGTTAAGAGCCAGGTATAATAAATTGGGAGCAGAGCCGGGTGTGGTGGCGCACTCCTTTAATCCCAGCACTTGGGAGGCAGAGGTAGGTGGATCGCCATGAGTTCGAGGCCACCCTGAGACTACATAGTGAATTCCAGCCTGGACTAGAGCGAGACCCTACCTTGAAAAACCAATAATAATAATAATAATAATAATAATAAATTGGGAGCAACTTAGCAAGGCCTGTTTGCTTATGTTCACCTTGCCCGTCTGTGACATTTCTTCCCTCAGCTAGAGGTCAGGACACCTGTCTTAGCAGGGTCTTGGGAGAGGAGGGAGGCAGAAGCTCAGAAAGTGATGTGCTGGGTGTAAAAGTTAACTTCCTCAGGGTTGAAGAGATGGCTTAGTGGTTAAGGCACTTGCTGCAAAGCCAAGGGACCCAAGTTCGATTCCCCAGGACCCACGTAAGCCAGATGCACAAGGTGGTGCATGTGTCTGGAGTTCATTTGCAGCAGCTGGAGGCCCTGACGTGCCCATTCTCAATCTTTCTCTCTCTCTCTCTCTCTCTCTCTCTCTCTCCCTCCTTCTCAAATAAGTAAATAAAAATAAATTTTTTTTAAAAAAGGTTACTTCCTCAAGGCTGGGACAGATCACCTGGCCGCAAGCAGCTTATGGAAGGAAAAGGGTTTAATTTGGTTTGTGGTTCTGCGGGGAGGTTTCGTCCCAGCAGGGAAGGCACGGCAGGCCCGTACAGGAAGCCCGTGTCACATCTCAGTTGTCGGGAGGCAGAGAGAAACCTGGATGTGGAGCAGGACTAGATAACGCCTCAAGGCCCGCCTTTGGTTACACACTTCCTCCACCATGGCTCTACCTCCTAAAGATTCCACAGCCTTCCAGAACAAAGAAAGCCACCTGAACCTATGGCAGGCAGGACTTTTTTTTTCTGAAATATTTTATTTATTTATTTATTTATGTATTTAAGAGAGAGGCAGAGGCCAGGCATGGTGGCACATGCCTTTAATCCCAGCACTCGGGAAGCAGAGGTAGGAGGATTGCCATGAGTTCAAGACCACCCTGAGACTACAGGACAAGAGTGGGACCCTACCTCGAAAAACAAAAAACAAAAAACAAAAAACCAAAAAGAAGAGAGAGAGAGAGAATGGGCGCACCAGGGCATCCAGCCACTGCAAACAAACTCCAGATGTATGTGCCACTTTGTGCATCTGGTTTATGTGCGTCCTGGGGAATCGAACCGTGGTCCTTTGGCTTTGCAGGCAAGAGCCTTAACTGCTAACGGGAGGGTATTTTTTTTTCATTCAAACCATTACAATGATGCCATGTTTTGGGGCATTTTTTGTTTTTTTCGAAGTAGGGTCTCCCTCTAGCCCAGGCTGACCTGGAATTCATTATGTAGTCTCAGGGTGGCCTCAAACTCATGGCGATCCTCCTACCTCTGCCTCCCGAGTGCTAGAACAAAAGGCGTGCGCCACCACGCCGGGCTTGGGGTAATGTTTTAATAGGCAGCTAGCTGTCCCTTTGCCCCAAAACCTTTTCTGACAAAGTCCTTGGACAGAGAGCAGTGGCCTCAGCCAGTCATTTCTGAAGAAGCGATGCTTAGGTAAAGAGAAACTGAAAAGGAAAGGCAGGAAGATTGCACAGATGACCGTGGTGGGTTGCCGGTCCCTCCGTCGCCACGAGTGGGGTTTTGATTTGCTCTGGGTCAGAGCAGAGGTTAATGGAAGGCTGTTTTCCTTTGTCAGGAGCAGCGTTCTGGAGAACGGCAAGAAGAGTCTGGCCGGCGGCTCTGCGTTTGTACAAGAGTGGCCTTGGGGACGCACGTGTGACAATTACCCTGCAAACAGTGTCCTTCCAGGAAAGACAAACCCAGGGTTAGTGGTTAATGCTGAATCCAAAAATCCCTGACTTAACGCTCAGGGAAACCACCCAGTCCCAGACCACCTGCAGAGGGTCTGCCTTCTCAAAATGGGAGGGACCGGAGACAGTACGGTCTTTCTTGGAGGCGGTGGTTTGGAACTATCTTTTAAAATAACCAGTTTGTGGGGCTGGAGAGAGATGGCTTAGCGGTTAAGTGCTTGCCTGTGAAGCCTAAGGACCCCGGTTCGAGGCTCTATTCCCCAGGACCCACGTTAGCCAGATGCACAAGGGGGCACACGCATCTGGAGTTCGTTTGCAGTGGCTGGAGGCCCTGGCGCACCCATTCTCTCTCTCTCTCTCTCTCTCTCCCTTCTCCCTTCTCTTCAAATAAGTAAATAAACAAAAAAAAAACTTAAAAAAAAAATAGAGAGAGAATTGGCGGACCAGGGCCTCAGCCTCCAACTCCAGACGCTTGCGCCACCTAGTGGACACGGATGATCTTGCACTTGCCTCACCTTTGTACGCCTGGGTCCTTAGGCTTCGCAGGCAAGTGCCTTAGCAGCTTGTGGTAGTTTAAATGTTGTATGTCCCATTCATTGCTGGGACCAAACACCCAACCAGAAGGAAAGGATTTATGTCAGGCTTACATTTTTGTTTGTTTGTGTGTTTGTTGAGAGAGACAGAGAGAGAATGGGCATGCCAGGGCCTCCAGCCACTGCAAAGGAACTCCAGATACATGTGCCACCTTGTGCATCTGGCTTACGTGAGTCCTGGAGAATCAAACAGGATCCTTCAGCATTGCAAGCAAACACCTTAACCGCCAAGCCATCTCTCCAGCCCCTGGCTTACAGTTTTGAGGGGTGTTTCACCATGGTGGAGAAAAACATAGCAACATCACACATCCCCAACAGAGAAAGAAGAGCAGCCAGAACAAGCTAGCTCAGAACATCCATGGGCTAGCCTCATCTAGCTCTGACCATTCACGGGCTAGCCTCATCAACCTCAAGGTGTGCCCCCAAGCAACACACCCCCTCCAGCAAGGCTTACTACCGGTCCCAGGAATGGACATGGAGCCCGCAGGATTTGATATTGGGCCTGCTTGTCTTCGAACTTGCGTCGGGCCAATCTTTCCTTGCTATCCTCACTTCTTCTTTTTTTGTAGTGAGAATGCTCACCGCGTTATTATTTGTTGGAAGTATGTAACACGTTTTGACGTTGCAGGCTCACAGTGAAGAGATCGTCTCAGGTGAGAATTTGGATTTTGGACTTCTTGAATGGTCTTAGGGTTGGTAAAGACCATGGGGATTTTTTTTTTTTTTAAGTTAGACTGTGGTGGGGCTGGAGAGATGGATCAGAAGTGAAAGGAACTCGCTTACAAAGTCTAGTGGCCTCGGTTCAATTCCCCAGTACCCACATACAGACAGATGCACAAAGTGGGTGCATGTGTCTGGAATTCATTTGCAGCAACGGGGGGGGGGGGAGGGGGCGGTGCTGTTGTGCCTATACTGTTCATCTGTCTCTCAAATAAATAAAAAAAAATATTTTTGAAAAAATAAAGCAATGGGCTGGAGAGATGGATCAGCAGTTAAAGTTGTTTGCTTGCAAAGCCTGACAGCCTGGGTTCAATTCCCCGGTATCCACAAAAAGCCAGATGTATTTATGTGGCACATGCCCCTGGAGAATCAAACCTGGGTCCTTAGGCTTTGCAGGCAAGCACCTTAACCACTAAGCTATCTCTCCAGCCCTCCTTTTTTTTTTTTTTTTTTTTTTGAGACTGGGTCTTACAAGGCCCAGGTTGGCCTCAAACTCACTATGTAGCTAAAGTTGGCTCTGAGCTCCTAATCCCCCTGCATGTGAAACCCCAGTGCTGGGATTACGGGCATGTGCCAGCATGGCTGCCAGGCCACAGTTTGACCAAGATGCTCATCTAGGCCTCTTTTTTTTTTATTTTTTTTTGTTCATTTTTATTTATTTATTTGAGAGTAACAGAGAGAGAAGGAGGGAGAGAGAGACAGAGAGAGAATGGGCGCACCAGGGCTTCCAGCCACTGCAAATGAACTCCAGACGCATGCGCCCCCTTGTGCATCTGGCTAACGTGGGTCCTGGAGAATTGAGCCTCGAACCGGGGTCCTTAGGTTTCACAGGCAAGTGCTTAACTGCTAAGCCGTCTCTCCAGCCCCTCAACTAGGCTTCTTGCTTTCTCCTTTTCCTCTTTATTTTTTTTAACATTTTTATTTTTATTTATTTGAGAGAGGGAAGGAGGCAGAGAGAGAGAGAGAGAGAGAGAGAGAGAGAGAGAGAGAGAATGAGCATGCCAGGGCTTCTAGCCACTACAAATGAACTGCAGACATATGCATCACCTTGTACATCTGGCTTACACGGGTCCTGGAGAATCGAACCAAGGTCCTTTGGCTTTGCAGGCAAGCGCCTTCACCACTAAGCCATCTCTTTGGCCCCCTTTTCCTCTTTGAACCTGAAGTTTATGTAAATACCCTTGGAGACAGAACGGAAGATGCTGGTGCCCTGGTCTTCCTATTACCAGAGCTGGAGCAAAATTGCTGGTTCCAAGCAGCCCCTCTGCATGTGACCAACTAGTCTCTGATTGTACATGAGGCCCGCTCAGTCAGAGAGAACTCATATCTGGTACTGAAAACCAAGTCAGAATCCTATGGTCAGCAAAACCAGACTTTAGAGAGAAGCTTTCTCGGGAGAAGAAGAGTGGATTGCTCACCAAAAAAAAAATCGCTCAGATAACTTTGCATACCCCCTTTCACCCAAGCTGCTCTCACATCTCGAGTCCAGAGAACTTTGAGTATCCTCCTCTGTAGATTTTAGCATTGTTTCCTTAAGAAAGGGTCTCTCACTGAACCCCAAGCTGCTCTTTTTGGACAGACTGACTGACCAGTAAGCCCCAGCAATTTCCTACCACTGCCCCCTATGGGACTGGGGTTATAGGCACACATGGGTGTACGCTCCACATTTTATGTGGGTGCTAGGGAATTGAACTCATGCAGTGTCAGGCCCTCTCAGGCTCTCATGCCTGTGTGGCAAGTGCCTTACTCTCTGACCTATCTCCCTAGCCTTGATCTTATCAAATTAAATCAGAAATACATGGGTACATGAGTATGCCAAAACCATAGCAGGGAAAAAATAAAAAATAAATAAAAATAACAGGTCCATGAACTTGCTAAATACACCAGACCAAAAAAAAAAAAAAAAAAGATGTAATTCCCTCACCTAGGATTGTAAAAGGAAGTGCACACTAGCCAAGCATGGAGGCGCACACCTTTAATCCCAGTGCTCAGGAGGCAGAGGTAGGAGGATTGCCATGAGTTCGAGGCCACCCTGAGACTCAATAGTGAATTCCAGGTCAGCCTGGGCTAGAGTGAGAGCGTACCTCAAAAAAACAAAAACAAAAAAAGAAAGAAAGAAAGGGAGAGAAAGGAGAGGAAGGAAGGAGGGAAGGAGGGAGGGAGGGAGGGAAAGAAAGAAAAAAGAAAGGCAGGAAAGGAAGGAAGGAAGGAAGGAGAGGAGAGGAAGGAGAGAGAGAGGGAGGGAAGGAAGGGAAAGAAGGAAAGAAGGAAGGAAGGAGGGAAGGCAGGAGAAGGAGGAAGGAAGGAAAGAGAGGAAGGAAGAAAGGAAAGAAGGCAGGAGAAGGAGGAAGGAAGGAAGGGGAGGAAGGAGGGAGGGAGAGAGAGAGGCAGGGAGGGAGGGAGGAAAGAAGGAGAGGAAGGAAGGGAGGAAGGAAGGAAGCCAGCCAGCCACCCTAAGGTGCACGGTCAGCCCAGGGCCAGCTCTCATCATGAGCCTTGTCTGGGAAAACTGACACCACGCAGCACCTCCACCCCCGTTCCTGGGCTCGAGCCCAAGTGCAGTTTCTCGTGCCCAAGACACACAGCACACTTCAAACTGACTCTCAGATCAGGCTGCCAGGCTGCCATGCTGGCCCACGCCTCTAATCCCAAGCACCTCGGGAGGTAGAGGCAAGAAAAGGAGTTCAAGGCCGATCTGAGCCACATTGTGAGTTTGAGACCAGCCTTGGGGATATGAGACCTCGTCTCAAAAACAAAACAAGGGGCTGGGGAAGTAGCTTAGCAGTTAAGGCACTTGCCTGCAAAGCCAAAGGACCCAGGTTCAATTCCCCACGACCCACATAAGCCAGATGCACAAGGGGGCGCACGTGTCTGGAGTTCGTTTGCAGTGGCTGAAGGTCCTGGCGCGCCCATTCTCTGTCTCTCTCTCGCGCTCTCTCTCTCTGTCTCTCTCTCAAATAAATAAATCAAAAGAAAAACAAAAAGAACTACCTGTCACCTGGATGTTCATTTGATAACTCTGTCCTCTAAGCAGCCCTGTGCCTGTGGCTTGTGAAATGTCTCATCTGATCCCCTGTAGAGACCTTTTCTTTCATCTGTAGCCAGTTCTCTGCCTGTGCCTTCAGAATGATCTCTTTGAATCCCGCAGCATCCATCCATAACCCATTCACAATCGTTTTGTAACTTCTATATCATTGTGTGCAGTACAATGTGTGATCTGAGAGTTAGTAATAGAAGTTGGAATTTAAAATAACCCTATGGTGCTGGAGAGATGGCTTAGTGGTCAAGGCGTGTGCCTGCAAAGCCAAAGGACCCAGGTTCGATTCCCCAGGACCCACGCTAGCCAGATGCACAAGGGGGCGCACGGCGTCTGGAGTTCGTTTGCAGTGGCTGGAGCCCTGGCGTGTCCATTCTCTCTCTCCCACTTTCTCTCTCTCTCAAATAAATGAATGAATAAAATATATTGAAAATAACCCTGTGAATGACAGACACCCAGTCACAAATACCAAGGGAAACCAGTAATTAATTGGTGAACGAAAGTCAATGAAATCGATGTAGACTGTGAGGTTTTTTTTATTATTCAATACAATCTGTGAAAAGACGCAACTGTGTCCAGCTACGTCTCTGACAGTGTGTCCACAGCCCTAGGTCAGCGACTAGACCCATCCTCAGAATCTTGAGACTTTGGTTTTAGTTTCCCGAGTGCGTAAAGCTGGAGGGCATCTCTTCATGTATTTCCAGTACAAAGCCAACAACAGGATGTGGATAAGGTCTGATTCTGGATGTAAGAGATCTGAATGCCAGCAACCAGCTGGTGACTCTATTCTTTTTTTATTTTTTTTTTGTTTATTTATTTATTTATTTGAGAGCGACAGACAGAGCGAGAAAGAGGCAGAGAGAGAGAGACACAGAGAGAATGGGCGCGCCAGGGCCTCCAGCCACTGCAAACGAACTCCAGACGCGTGCACCCCCTTGTGCATCTGGCTAACATGGGTCCTGAGGAGCTGAGCCTCGAACCGGGGTCCTTAGGCTTCACAGGCAAGCGCTTAACCGCTAAGCCATCTCTCCAGCCCCCAGCTGGTGACTCTAGAGCTGACATTCCTGCGGAGGTCCATGGGAAAGGAACCATAGCAAGCAAACTGGCTCTTCAGGGGCCGGGCCAGCAGTGCAGATCTACCTACAATGCCAGCACTCAAAGGCAGAGGCAAGGAGATTGGCAGTTCAAGGCCAGCGTGGGCTACATAGCAGATTCTGTCTCAAAACAAACAACAAAAAAAATTCAAACTCTGCCCAGAATTCTTGCTCCCCTCCCCACGCTCCAATAACTACCATCCTCTTTTTCTGAGGCGACAGAGACCTGTATTTATTATTATTATTACTATTATTATTATGAAGAACATATTTTGGGGCTGGAGAAATGGCTTAGCAGGTTGAGGCGCTTGCCTGCAAAGCCCAAGAACCCATGTTCGACTCTCCAGATCCCACGTAATTAAGCCAGATGCACAAAGGTGAGGCAAGCGCAAGGTCGCACATGCCCACTAGGTGGCGCAAGCATCGGGAGTTCAATTGCAGTGGCTGAGGCCCTGGTGCCCCAATTCTCTCTCCCTCTCTCTCTCTCAATATAAAAAAAAAGAGAGAGAAGCCGGAACTGAAAGGAGTGAGAACACCTGCACCTTGGACCATTCTATCTACCATAGGCCATCCACTTCCTGAGTTCTTGAGAAAAAGGAGAAATAAATTTATAATTAAGCTGGGCTCCGCCTCCTAAACTGCCTCCCACTGGGGACCAAAGCATGCATAACATATGAGTTTATGGGGGACATCTTATTCAAACCACTACACTGTGCTGCAGGGCCTTTTAGGGCATGAGTAGGGAAAGGAAAATGGTCTCTTCTTTCCCTCCACCAGGAACGTCCTAGAACAGCTTGTCTAGAAGGCAAACCGGATTTTTTAAAAAAATATTTAAAAAAAAAATTTTTTTTTGTTAATTTTTATTTATTTGAGAGTGACAGAGAGAGAGAAAGAGGCAGAGAGACAGAGAGAGAGAATGGGTGCGCCAGGGCTTCCAGCCACTGCAAACGAACTCCAGATGCGTGCTCCCCCTTGTGCATCTGGCTAACGTGGGTCCTGGGGAATCGAGCCTCGAACTGGGGTCCTTAGGCTTCACAGGCAAGCGCTTAACCGCTAAGTCATCTCTCCAGCCCTTAAAAAAATATTTTTAAAGTGTATTATTTATTTACTTATTTGAGAGAAAGAGGCAGAGAGAGAAAAAGAGAGAACGGTCGCGCCGTACCAGGGCCTCCAGCCACTGCAAACGAACTCCAGACACATGCGCCCCCTCGTGCATCTGGTTTAGGTGGGTCTTAGGGAATCGAACCATGGTCCTTAGGCTTCACAGGCAAATGCCTTAACGGCTAAGCCATTTCCCCAGCCCTGGGTTGTTGTTGTTGTTGTTTTTAATAATCAATTTGCTTTCAAGTTTTTATTATTTCCTTGTGTTTGTGCGTATGTGTGTGCATTGGGGGGGGGGCAAGTATGTCATGGCATATGTGTGGAAGTCAGAGGACAACTTGGAGGCATCTGTTTTACCTTCTTTGACACAAGCTCTCTTGCCACTTGCAGATGAACTTCCAGACAGCAAAGGAACATCCGACTAGGTGGTCCACGAGTCAAACACCTTTAACTTCTGTTTTTTTTTTTTTTTTTTTCCAGAAGCACTTCTGGTCTCCAATCCAAGCCCCAATTGTGAGTAATAGGAGCCAGGCTATCCCAACGCAGTCTTCCCTTCCCACCTGTCTGTGGTCCCCTTAACCTGGTAAAGAACTAATTTCTCAGCTCTGAGAAACGGCTCTTCCGCTGCAGCTTAAACAGCTGCCAGTGAGGACACCCCAGGTCCCCCCCCCCCGGCCATCTGCAGTGACTTCTAACATGGGCCATTGGGTTCCTGGAAATTCCAGCAATCTCATTACATCCCCGGATGCAGAGAGTGAGAGAAGCTGAGCATGTGTGTAGAGAAGAGGGGGAGGCAGAGGGGGAGAGGGGCCCTACTTTCTCAAAGAAGCTGATTCTGTGACTAATTAAATCTAAAAAGATGTGGGGGGAAAAAAAAATCCTAGCACAAATTTTGGTACACTCTTCATACCTTTAGACTACCCAAAGGGTGGTTCTTACAGAAAAAAAAAAAAAAGGAGTAAAATGGGTGAGTGAAGATTTCCTCTGTTGGTAAGAGGAATCGTGTTATCTGCTTTTCTCGGTGCTGTGAAAAAAAAAAATCTGACAAAAAGGAAACTGCAAGAAAGGCTTATTTGGGCTCAGAGTTTGAGGTACAGTTCGTCGTGATGGGCATGTGAGGCAGCCGGTCTCACGGGCTCCTCCGCAGTCAGGAAGCAGAGGGAGACAACGGCTCGCTTTTACCATTTTATTCAGTCTGGGACCCCAGCCCACGGGGATGGCGTCACCCACATTCAAGGTGGATGTTCCATCATCAGTTAAACCTTTCTGGAAACCCCCTCATAGACACACCCAGAGATGTGCTTCCACGGTAAGTTTTTAAAATATTCATTTATTTATGAGTGAGAGAGAGAATACCAGGGCCTCTTGCCACTGCAAATGAGCTTCAGACACACGTGACACTTTGTGTATCTGGCTTTAAGTGAGTACTGAGGAACTGATCCCAAGCCTGCAGGCTTTTCAAACAAGTGCCTTTAACCACTGAGCCATCTGCGTAGCGCCTTCCATGGCGATTCTAAATTCAGATAAGTTGGGCTGGAGAGATGGCTTAGTGGTTAAGCGCTTGCCTGTGAAGCCTAAGGACCCGGGTTTGAGGCTCGACTCCCCAGGACCCACGTTAGCCAGATGCACAAGGGGGCGCACGCGTCTGGAGTTTGTTTGCAGTGGCTGGAAGCCCTGGCGCGCCCATTCTCTCTCCCTTTCTCTATCTGCCTCTTTCTCTCTCTGTCTCTCTCAAATAAATAAATAAAAATAACAAAAAAAGAATTAAATTCAGATAAGTTGACAGTGAAGATTAACTGTCACGGAGACTGGTGGTTTGAATGCAAATGTCAAATGTATGATCCCCATAGACTCAGGTAGTTTTTGATTTTATTTATTTTTATTTCTTTGAAAGAGAGAGAAAGAGGCAGAGAGAGAAAGAGAGAGAAAAAAAATGGGTATGTCAGGGCCTCCAGCTGCTGCAAACGAACTCCAGACACAGGCACCACCTTGTATATTTGGCAACCATGGGTCCTGGGGAATCGAACCTGGGACCTTTGGCTTTGCAGGAAAGTACCTTAACCACTAAGCCATCTCTCCAGCCCCCCCCCCCAAAAAAAATCTTTTTTTAAACAGAATTAAAAATATTTTGGAGGGCTTGAGAGATGGCTTAGAGGTTAAGGCACTTCCTATGAAGCCTAAGGAGCCAGGTTCGATTCCCTAGGACCCAAGTAAGCCACCTGCACAAGATGGCGCATGCATCCAGAATTCATCTACAGCAGCTGGAGGCCCTGGTGCGGCCATATTTTTTCTCTCTCTCTCTCTTTCTCTCTCTCTCTCTCTCATGTAAATAAATATTTTTTGAAAAACACAAAAGGAATCATTCAGTGGCGTAGGCCCTGAAGGGCACAGTCAAATTCAATGCCAGCCAATCTCAGGCCATGTGCTGTGTGAGAAGAGAAGTTATGTAAGAAGAGGTGCAAAAAATAAAAAATTGAATAGGAGACAGAAATAGGCTAGATAGCTGAGGGCAACAGGGCTTCCAAAGTGAACAGTTTTTCCTTGGCTAAAAGCAGGAAATGTCCTTTAGCCTATAAGAAAAATCTGGGGGTGGAGGGATAGCTTAGTGGTTAAGGCACTGCAAAGCCAAAGGACCCAGGTCCTATTCCCCAGAACCCACGTAAACCAGAAGCACAGGGGGGCGCACGCATCTGGACTTCGTTTGTACTGGCTGGAGGCCCTGGCGCGCCCATTCTCTTTCTCTCTTTCACTCTTTCTCTGTCAAATAAATAAATAAAATTAAAAAAAAAAAAAGAAGAAGAAGAATCTGGTTCTTATCTCATTTTCTCTAAAGGAGTTCTCTAAGCCACTGCCTTGCTAGTGCCAGAAATGTCAAGAGTTCCCATTTCCTAGAAGTGTAAATAAGATTATTCCCTTTCCTAGAAACCTGATGATGTGCCTGGACACCTGGCACGGGAACTGTGTTAGAGCCCCCAGAGTTCTCTATCAAGACACCCCCTCCTCTACTATCTGGCCATGCTCTGTAGCCCTGGAACTCTGAAACTGCCTCCTGGTATGGTAACTGAGGATCATTCTGGGCTCAGAGGAGCAAAAGCTACCTCCCTGGCCACCAGCCACTGCCTCTACATACCACCCAAAGCCCCTCCCCCACTGAGCAGCACTTTCTCTCCTCTCCTAAAACTCCTCCCTGGTCCTCACTCTTGTCTTTTGAGCTGTCTCGGTGACCTCCACACTGATTTCCCACCAACAGTGCAGAAGGGTTCCTCTTTTCCCACATCCTCGCCAGCAGTTATGGTCATTTGTTTTCATGATGGTAGCCAACCTGACACTCTTTCTTTTTCTGCTCTCCTTATCCAAATACATGCACCTCCCCCCGCCTTCTCTCTCTCCCATCTCTCTTTTTCTCTCCCTCCCTCTCTCCCTGCCCTTTTCTCCTTCTGCCCCATCACAAAAACATCTTAAATCCAAAAAAAAAAAAAAAAAAAAAGTCTGTCTGTAAGTCCCCAGGTGCCAAGCTTCCCTTCCTGTTTTGGATGGCACCTGTCTATCCTAACACTGCATAAGACCCAGGGGCCAGGAGACATTCCAGAGGAAGTAGCTGGGTTAAATATGAGTGTTGCTCTCGCTGCTGGCCACAGAACCTTCTCCATGATTATGTCAGGGTGACAGACATTGAGGAGACTCAATCAAAAGAGAAAATAAGAGGCTACTGAGTGCTAAACACTAAAGGCAATTTCAAACACGCCCTTCAGTGTTCAGCGAACATTACGGAATTGGGGGCAGAAAGAACGTCAGAGCCACATTGCGGGAAGGCATACTGTGAGGCATTGTCCTACCCACAGGACCCAGCTAGCACATTCATGACCCCACAGTAATTACTAATGTCCTCCCCCCGCCCCAATGAAGAGGGCCTCAGAGTGGGAAAGAAGGGACACAGAAGGATGACCGGTTGGGAATGTGACCAATTTGCAGTATGTTTATACACATACATATTAAAGTTCCCAATAAAAAATTATCTTTAGGAGCTAGGTGTGGTGGCGCATGCCTTTAATCCCTGCACCTGGGAGGCAGAGGTAAGAGGATTGCTGTGAGTTCGAGGCCACCCTTAGACTACATAGTGAATTCCAGGTCAGCCTGGACTAGAGGGAAACCCTACTTTGAAATATATATATATATTAGGGCTAGAGAGATGGCTTAGCAGTTAAGGCTCTTGCCTGCGAAGCCTAAGAACCCATGTTTGACTCTCCAAATGCCACGTAAGCCAGACGCACAAAGGTGAGGCAAGCGCAAGGTCGCTCATGCCCACTAGGTGGCGCAAGTGTCTGGAGTTCGATTTCAGTAGCTGAGGCTCCGGTGCACCAATTCTCTCTCTTGCTCGCTCTAAAAAATAAGTAAATAAATAAAAGCCAACCAAGAGCTGAGAAAGGCTCTGTCAATCTCAAAGACTCCCTAAATTCCATATCGGAAGCATTAGAAGGTCAAGGCCATCCTTTGCTCCATAGCGAGTTCTAGGCCAGCCTGAGATACAACAAGACCCTGTTTTAAAATAAAACAAAGCGTCTGCTAGAACCCTTGACATGACACGTGCTGTGGCAAATACGTCTGTTGGCTGATGCTGGTCTGCTATGTCATTTCCCAACTTCCTGCAGCTCCCAAGATACAGCTTCCTGGCTGTCTCTTCCTCCCTCATGTCTTTCCTTTTGAATTGTACCTCCTCTCTGTAGGTTCTCACTCATGGGATACCACTGTTTTTGTTTGTTTGTTTGTTGTTTTGTTTTTCGAGGTAGGGTCTCACTCTAGCCCAGGCTGACCTGGAATTCACTATGTAGTCTCAGGCTGGCCTCGAACTCACGGCGATCTTCCTACCTCTGCCTCCCGAGTGCTGGGATTAAAGGTGTGCACCACCACACCCGGCTCCCTTCTCCATTTCCTTTTCTTTTTCATTCTTTTTGTTAAATATTTTATTTGAGAGAGAGAGAGATAGAAAGAGAGAGAGAGACAGAGAGATAGAGGGAGAGAATGGGCACGCCAGGGCCTCCAGCTACTGCTTACATGGGACTTGGGGAATTGAACCAGGGTCCTTAGGCTTCGCAGGCATGCACCTTAACTGCTAAGCCATCACTCCAGCCCCCTTCTCCATTTCCTTTTGTTTTTTGTTTTTTTTTGTTTTTTTTTTTTTTTTGGTCTCAAAAAATTTTTATTCAAAAGTCAAATAAAACTTAACATGGTAAAGAAGTTAGTGAACTGCAAAGGACTTTATAAATGACTGCCACTTTTAAGAAAAATATGCTAAAAGTGCTCTATAAAAAATATGGAACGCTTCACAAATTTGTGTGTCATCCTTGCGCAGGGGCCATGCTAATCTTCTCTGTATCGTTCCAATTTTAGTATATGTGCTGCTGGAGCGAGCACCCACTTCTCCACTTCATTCTTTTTAAAAGATATATTTTATTCATTTATTTATTTGAGAGAAAGAGGGAGAGAGAAACAGAGAGAGAGAATGGGCATGCCAGGGCCTCCAGCCACTGCAAACGAACTCCAGACGCATGCGCCAACCTTGTGCATCTGGCTAACGTGGGTCTTGGGGAATGGAACTTGGGTCCTTTGGCTTTTCAGGCAAACACCTTAACTGCTAAGCCATCTCTCCAGCCACCCCTCTTCTCCACTTCTTGAATGTCACAGCCTGAATGAGATCAACTCAGCCATCCGTTTCAACTCTGGAGGTCATGTCTGTGAACGTGCGTCTGAGCCCCTGTTCTCCTGCGGGGGATATAAGAAAAGAAAGGAGCTTCTGAAAATCCTGTAATGTGGTGACCTTGTCTCCTTCGTTTATAAGAATGAGCACAGCAGATACGGCAGGCCAGACTCTGACCCTCAACCAGAGCTGTAACGGCCTTTCAGACAGGAAAGGACATCCTACCATTGCGTTTGGTCCCCATCGCTCCCTCTCTGCCTGTCACCATTCATTCGGCCAACCTCTAGTGAGTGCCTGGAATGTGTGAGGCCCAAGGATGCAAAGACTGTGTTAGTAAGTGTCTGTGAACGGATGTTCCCGAATGAAAAAATAAAGCAAGCTGTGTCTATCCTGTAAGACTGTGAAACTGACTAGAATTTCAATGTGGACAGATTGAAATTTTGCAAGTCCACAGCCAAATTTTCTTGGGCTGTCTTTAGCCCCTTCATAGTCATTTATTGCCCACCTCTGTGCCTGACTCAACATCCTTGTGACTATCAGGTGATCAGGTGAATCCTTTCTGGAATGTTCAAACAGACCACCCAGCTTTCACCAACACAGAGGTTAAGAAGGTCATTAGAGGGCTAGAGAGATGGCTTAGTGGTTAAGGTGTTTGAATGCAAAGCCAAAGGACCCACGTTCGATTCCCCAGGACCCACGTAAGCCAGATGCACAAGGGGGCGCATGCGTCTGGAGTTCGTTTGCAGTGGCTGGAGGCCCCAGCATGCCCATTCTCTCCCTCTCTCTTTCTCTCTCTCCCTTAAATAAATAAATAAAATATTAGAAATAAAAGAATGTCATTAGGTAAGATCTGAAGTCTATAGCAAAGATGTCCCCATTTTCCTATACGCCACCCACCTGATGTTTTTCACCAATGTCTTTGAAACACACCTTGGTTTATGACTTTCTTTTATTTTGTAACTGTACAACTTTCTTGAGATTGTTTATATGTTGGAACATGAAATTTGGGGACACCTGAATCTGGGTGCCTATTTGGTTCCAGAATAAGCTATCTCTTCTTCCCTTTGACATGAGAGCTCTGTGCTCTATGTTGATACTTCCTATCACTGACACAGGAATTCGGATGGGAATTTGGGGCATTTTTGACAACAATGGAGCCTTTCTCAGCTCTTCAGTGGGTTTTTTTTTTTAATTAAACTTTTTTATTGTTTTATTTATTTATTAGAGAGAGAGAGAGAGAATGGGTGCACCAGGGCCTCCAGCCACTGCAAACGAACTCCAGACGTATGTGCCACCACATGCATCTGGCTTACAGTGGAACCCGGAGAATCAAACCTGGGTCCTTAGGCTTCGCAGGCAAGTGCTTTAACCACTAAGCCACCTCTCCAGCCCTTCAGAGGGCTTTTAAAAATACTTTATTTATGTATGTATTTGAGAGGAGACAGAGAGAGAATGTGTGTGCCAGGGCCTCTAGCTCCTGCCAATGAACTCCAGACGTATGTGCCACCTTGTGTATCAGGTTTATGTGGGTCCTGGGGAATTGAACCTGGGTCCTTATGTTTTGCAGGCAAGCGTCTTAACCGTTAAGCCATCTCTCCAGCCCTTGTGTGGGCTTTTAACTCAGGGATGCTCACAGTCACACAAAACTTCCACTAAGTCAGTGGCCTCTAAATTCTTGCCTCGTGAATTTGACCAATGAAAGCCACAGACCATCAGTGTTGAAGTTTAGGAAGATTTTATTATAGAGTCTAAGAGAAAGAAAGAGAGAGAGAAAAAGAAAAGAAGGAAGGAAGGAAGGAAGGAAAGCAAGCAGAGCTGCTTCAGCGGGAGGGGGCCTCAGAAATGGTATACTTGTGAAGTTACTGCCTTGGGGTTAACAAAACGCTTTTGGATTGGGAGTGAGCTGGTCAGTCCATTTCCCATACCAGGTGTCCAGGCACCTTGCAGTTTTATCCTCATGTCCGGTTTCCAGGAAAGGGGAGCTTATAAACTCAAGGACATTTTCTGCTTTTAGCCAAGAAAAAAATCTGTTCACTTTTGGGGCCCTGCTGTCCTAAACTGCCTAACCAATTTCTCTCTCTTATTCTTTTTTTTTTTTTTTTTTTTTTTTTTTTTTTTCGAGGTAGGGTCTCACTCTAGCCCAGGCTGACCTAGAATTCACTATGTAGTCTCAGGGTGGCCTGGAACTCACAGCGACCCTCCTACCTCTGCTTCCCAAGTGCTGGGATTAAAGGCATGCGCCACCATGCCCAGCACCTATCTTTCATTCTTTTTTTCTTTAATTTTTATTTATTTATTTGAGAGTGACAGAGAAAGAGGCAGAGAGAGAGAGAAAGAGAGAGGGAGAGAGAGGAGGGGGAGAGAATGGGCACACCAGGGCCTCCAGCCACTGCAAATGAACTCCAGATGCATACACCACCTTGTGCATCTGGCTTACGTGGGTCCTGGGGAATCGAGCCTTGAACCGGGTTCCTGAGGCTTCACAGACAAGCACTTAACCGCTAAACCATCTCCCCAGCCCCCCTATCTTTTATTCTTAATCATCACTATAACAGAATACCTGAGGTATTAACCTAAAAAGTTTAAATTAGGCCAAGAATGGTGGTGCATGCCTTTAATCCCAGCACTCAGGAGGCAGAGGTAGAAAGATCACTGTGAGTTTGAGGCCAGCCTAAAACTAGATAGTGAATTCCAGGTCAGCCTGGGCTAGAGCGAGACCCTACCTTGAAAAACAAAACAACAACAACAACAACAAAAAAAAGTTTAGCTTGCTTTAGAGACTTCAGTCCGTAATCTATTGGTCCTATTATTTGGGGCCTGTGTTAAGGCAAGGTATCACCGACTGGAATGCATTGCCAAGCAAAACTCCCTTATAATACTACTGTGGGAGATGAAGAAGAGGCGGCTGGGGTCCCAAAGTTCTCTTCCAGGGCACGCCCCCAATAGCCTACATATATCCCCTCAAAAGGTTCCTCCATCTCCCCATAGCACTACGTGAGGACCAAGCCTTTAACACACAGGCCTTTGGGGGGGACATTCAAGATCCGGACTAAGGCGGATTAAATACATCAGGGTGTGAACGTGAGCTGGACCACGCAGGGAAGACAGCTCACACAAGAGACAGCCACAGTACCAGACGGGCGGTTTATGTTCACCCAGAGGGGCTGGGGCTCCAGGAGGGCTTCTGGGGGGAAGGGTCCCCTGCACTGCATTCTGGGGGGTGGGGACCCTGCAGGCGTGGGGACAGCTTGAGCGGAGCAGCTTGGTGGGGGGCTGAATGACGCAGCCCCCCAGAACTGGGGCTGGCAACTGAGTGGTGGGAGAGGCAGTGGGCTCTGCTGGTTCATTCTCTGCTCCCCCCCCCCCCCCCCGCTTTTAATCCTGGTGCCAAATTCTTGTTTTCTGGCTCTTTTACCCTCCAGCTCCTGTTGGAGTGGCCCAATCCCCTTCCCCACGCCCACCCCTTGCAGCTCAGCTGAGCTTGCCCTGCACGTTTTCCCTGACCACTGAGAGCTTGCACAGCCCTGCAGGAAATGAATTCGGATCTCCTTTCCATAGCAGTGACTATCACCGGTTTACCCAGCCTGCCTAAGCTCCGCTTCCTCATTCACAAAACATTTCAGCCAAGCCTGGAGAGACGGCTTAGCGGTTAAGGCGTTTGCCTGCAAAGCCAAAAGATAAAGCCAAAAGATCCCAGTTCGATTCCCCAGGACCCACGTTAGCCAGATGCACAAGGGGGGCGACGCATCTGGAGTTTGTTTGCAGTGGTTGCTCCCATTCTCTCTCTCTCTCCTCTTTCTCTCCCTCAAATATATAAATAAATAACATATTTTTTTAAATATATTTTAAGTGGCGCACGCCTTTTATCCCAACACTGGAGAGGCAGAGGTAGGAGGATCGCTGTGAGTTCGAGGCCAGCGTGGGGCTACAGAGTGAGTTCCAGGTCAACCTGGGTTAGAGCGAGACTCTACCTCAAAAAAAAAAAAAAAAAAAAAAAAAAAAAAAGAGTATTTCTTCTACATGTGGCTGTGATGAGGAGGAACTGGAATAGTGACATAAGCTCTAAGGACAGAGACTCGTGTCGCTTGTTTTGAGTGGCAGGATGGCGCAGAAAGTAAAACTTTGGAGGCAGAGCCTAAGCTGGTTTGCTTATTTGCTTTGTTTTTGAGACAGTGTCTCACGTAGCCCAGGCTTGCCTTGAACTTGTTATGTAGTTCATGATGAACTTGAACTGCCTTGACCTCTTTTTCTTCTTTATTATTATTATTTTTTTATGCGTGAGAATCAGAGTGAGTGAGAGAGATTTGGTGCACCAGGGCCTCCAGCCACTGAAAATGAACTCCAGATGCATGCGCCACGTGGAGGGGAATTAAACTGAGGCTTAAAAAGAAATTAGGGGGCTGGAGAGATGGCTTAGCAGTTAAGCGCTTGCCTGTGAAGCCTATGGACCCCGGATCGAGGCTCGACTCCCCAGGACCCACGTTAGCCAGATGCACAAGGGGGCGCAGGCATCTGGAGTTCATTTGCAGTGGCTGGAAGCCCTGGCGCCCATTCTCTCTCTCTACCTCTCTGCCTCTTTCTCTCTCTGTTGCTCTCAAATAAATAAATAAAAAATAAACAAAAATATTAAAAAAAAGAGAAAGAAATTAGGGTAAAGCTGCTGGCACGTGGACTTAAGAGAAGCAGAGGCTTTTGGAAAGCAGAAAGCTCTAGAAGCTTGTGTAGGGAGAGTTGCGATTGCCTGGACTGAAGAGAAGCTAATAGAGGACAAATGGTGAAACTCAAGGGGAAAAAACAAACGAGAGGGCAGATATCAAAGAAGAAAGCCAGAGATTCCGAGGAGACACAGTGATGAAGAGGGATCCACTCCTGGTTACCCCGAATTCAGTGACCACACGCAGGCAGCAAGTCGAGCGCGTAATTAAAGTGGGAAGTTACCCCCAAACTATAAAGCAGAGGCAAGCGGGAAAGTTCGGATCAAGAAAACAATGCAGTGCTCTCCCAACCCCAGCCAGCCAGACCAGGTCAGGGTAGAGGCCAGACTCCCATGTGTCTGAGCATGACAGGGTAAGAGCCAGAGAATGAACCACACACACACACACACACACACACTGAGGGTCACGTGCAGAGAGACTTGTACTTCTTTAGTTTTGTTTTTTGTTGTTTTTTTTTCTTTTGGTTTTTCGAGATAGGGTCTCACTCTAGCTCAGGCTGTCCTGGAATTCACTATGTCGTCTCAGGGTGGCCTCGAACTCGTGGTGATCCTCCTACCTCTGCCTCCCAAGTGCTGGGATTAAAGGCGTGCGCCACCACGCCCAGCTTCTTTAGTTGTTTTTTAATTTTTATTTATTTATTAGAGACACAGAGAGAGAGAGAGAGAGAGAGAGAGAGTTTGGGCCTCCAGCCACTGCAAACGAACTCCAGACGCATGCGCCACCATGTGCATCTGGCTTATGTGGGTCGTGGAGAATCAAACCTGGGTCCTTAGGCTTTGCAGGCAAACACTTTAACCACTAAGCCATCTCTTCAGCCCCTGTTTTTTTTTTTTTAATTTTTATTTATTTGTTACTTATTTATGAGAGAGAGGGAGAGAGACAGAAAGAAAGAGAGGGAGAGGGAGGGAGACAATGGGCACTCCAGGACCTCCAGTCACTGCAAATGAACTTCAGGCACATGTGCCACCTTGTGCTTCTTGCTTATGTGGGTTCTGAGAAATCAAACTTAGCTTAGCAATTAAAGCACTTGCCAGTGAAGCCTAAGGACCCAGGTTCAATTCCCAGGACCCATGTAAGCCAGACGCACAAGGTGGCACATGCATCTGGAATTTGTTTGCAGTGGCTGAAGGCCCTGGATCGCCCATTCTCTCTTTCTCTATCTGCCTCTCTTCCCTCTCTCTCTCTCTCTCTCTCTCTCTTTCACTCAAATAAATAAATAAATAAAATTTAAATATAGACATCCATTTCCCTTAGTTATATGTTTAAGGCTTACAATACTAAGCTCTCATATTGACTTATGCCTTCTTCTACCTCAGCCTGGCCCTGCTTAGTCAGCCACTGATTGCCTTTAAATAGAAAGATTCTGTAATTGTAAAGAAAAGCCCAGATGGGGCTGGAGAGATGGCTTAGCAGTTAAGGCGTTTGCCTGCAAAGCCAAAGGATCCTGGTTCCATTCTCCAGGACCCATGTAAGCCAGATGCACAAGGTGGCGCACGCATCTGGAGTTCGTTTGCAGTGGCTGGAGGCCCTGGTGCGCCCATTCTCTTTCTCTCTCTCAAATAAATAAATAAAGTATATATTTAAAAAAAGAAAAGAAAAGCCCAGGTGACTTGAACAAGACTCCCACAGGGGATTAAGAAAGCCCTATAGTGTTCAGGGAGGGGGGGGGTGTGGTGGTTTGATTCAGGTGTCCCCCATAAACTTAGGTTCCCAGCTGATGGATATTTGGGAATTAATGCCTCCTAGAGGCAGTGTATTGTTGGGGGCGGGCTTATGGGTGTTATAGCCCAGTTTGCCCATGCCAGTGTTTGGCACACTCTCCTGTTGCTATGGTCCACCTTATGTTGCCCAGAGGGTGATGTCCACCCTCTGCTCATGCCATTGCTTTCCCCTGCCATCATGGAGATTCCCCTAGAGCCTGTAAGCCAAAATAAATCTCTTTTTCCCAGAAGCTGTTGTTGGTTGGGTGATTTCTACCAGCAATGCGAACCAGACTGCAACAGGGGCCATTAGCTACAGACCCGACAGCCTTTCCCTGGGAAGCCTTCAACTGTATCGTGCTTCAATATGTAGAGAACTTCTTTCCTGCCAGGCCCACCTATGGGGAGCCACAAACCACTAGGGTACTGGGTCCATGCCCGTCAGCCAAGAAATATGTTGTAAATTCATCACACCAGAATCAAGCGGGCAGCGTCGTCAGCCAATCATGGCAGCGACCAGAGACCCAGAGGGTCACCCCAGGATCAAGCTTCACAGGACACCTGCCACGGCCAAGAAGGTGACTATGGCTCTACTCTCGTCTGTCTGGAGGCCGATTGGTCTGTGCACAGCAGAAGCTCTGCTCCCGTCACAACCCTGGAAGCCAACTGGTCCACACATGGCAGAAGCCTGAGGAATTCAACAAGGGATACCAAAGGCAAAGAGTCACCATGTCTGGGCTGCAGAGATAGCTTAGCGGTTAAGCGCTTGCCCGTGAAGCCTAAGGACCCCGGTTCGAGGCTCGATTCTCCAGGACCCACGTTAGCCAGATGCACAAGGGGGCACACGCATCTGGAGTTCGTTTGCAGTGGCTGGAGGCCCTGGCACGCCCATTCTCTCTCTCACTCTCTGCCTCTTTCTCTATCTGTTGCTCTCAAATAAATAAATAAAAATAAACAAGGAGTCACCGATGTGGGCTGGTCCCTCTGGAACTTAGTCCAACTGGTCTACACGGGGGTCATGACTGAACGCCCAAAGGACGGGGACTGTTTGCAAAGATGGCCCCAGCCACATTCCTCATGTGTTGGCTGCACCTGGTTAGAGGAAGTATCTACTTCCTGTAACAGCTTGAGGCCTGCTAAGCGCTCGAGTTCTCATCAAGCAGATGCAGGGGCACTTTAATACTTCTTTGCCTTTAAGGCCCTGGATGAGTCCCCATTGGTATCAAAAAGGGACATCTAGCCGGGCGCGGTGGCGCGCGCCTTTAATCCCAGCACTCCGGAGGCAGAGGTAGGAGGATCACCATGAGTTCGAGGCCACCCTGAGACTACATAGTGAATTCCAGGTCAGCCTGGGCTCGAGCGAGACCCTACCTCGAAGGGACATCTAGTTTACACCACCAATAATTAGATTGGGCCAGAATAGACACCTGGAAAAGAAAATTTATGTCTTCTCTTGAACAAAAAGTGCCATTTGGGGCCAAATGTGGTGGCACATGCCTTTAGTGCCAGCACTCCGGAGGCTGAGGTAGGAAGATCGCTATGAGTTCGAGGCCACCCTGAGACTACATAGTGAATTACAGGTCAGCCTGAGCTAGAGGGAGACTCTACCTTGAAGAACCAAAAAAAGAAAAAAATTGCTGTTTCTATGAAAACAAGTCAGAGATAGTCAAGGATATCATACAACAATGCAAAGAGAGGTTAATAACAAAAAATAAAAACCTAGAACTAGATTGTACTTAGAGTGCTTAAAGTAACATTTGGAGCTAAAGACTCTGGCTTCTTCCATTTACTGCCCCCCCCCCCATGCTCTCCTCATGGTCATTCTATTTGGCCCTTCTATTCTCAACATGCTAGCCAAGTTTGTTTCCACCCGATTAGAGTCTATAAAACTCCAAATGCTTCCCCAGAAGTATCAGAGGGTTAACATCTGAGGTGATACCAGAATAGTGATGCCTCAATAATATATACAAAAGAGATCAAAGAGGGGAATGTGATAGAAGAAAATTTTAACAATATTTTTAGGGCTAGAGAGATGGCTTAGCGGTTAAGGTGCTGGCCTGCAAAGCCAAAGGACCCAGGTTCGATTGCCCAGGACCCACATAAGCCAGATGCAGGAGGTGGTGCATGTGTCTGGAGTTTGTCTGCAGTGGCTGGAAGCCCTGGTGCACCCATTCTCTCTCTCTCTCTCTCTCTCTCTAATAAATAAATAAAAATATTTTTTAAACTTCTAAAATATCCTTATTTCTTTATTTTTGAGAAGAGACAGAAATAGAGTGAGAGATTAAGAGTGAGAGAATGGGAGCACCAGGGCCTCCAGCTGCTGCAGACAAATTCTAGACTCATGAGCCACTTTGTGCGTCTGGCCATCCGTGGCTATTGTCTGGCTGTATGCGGCTACTGGGGAATCAAACTCAGGTTGTTAGGCTTTGCAGGCAAGCGCCTTAACTGCGAAGCCATCTCTCCAGCCCCTGGAAGAAGGAATCTGACAGAGAAAGCAAGATGATGCTCTAAAGGCCAGCTTCTATTCTGCAAGCCTCTACCAGGGAAACAGCATGACCCTGAGTCTCCTCCCTATCTGTAGCTATGTCCTGCTTGTATGTTAGTTCCTTAGTTCACCCACAGGCAAACTCCCCTGAACATCTATAATTTTCTGCTTCTAGTCCCCAGTCACACAGCCCAGAGGTTTAACCCACCAAGAGCGTAAAGAACTCAAGGTAAAATTAGACCGCTTGCCATACTGTTTAAAACTCCTAAAGCTGGCTGGAGGGATGGCTTAGCGGTTAAGGTGTTTGGCTACGAGGCCTAAGGACCCAGCTTTGATTCCCCAGGACCCACAAAAGCCAGGTGCACAGGGTGGTGCATGCTCCTGGAGTTCATTTGCAATGGCTAGAGGCCTTGGCATGCCCGTTCTCTCTCTCTCTATCCCTTTCTCTCTCAAATAAATAAACAGACATTTTAAAAATTCTATTTTTTATTTTTATTTATTTATTTATTTGACAGAGAAAGAGGGAGAGAGAAAGAGCGTGCCAGGACCTCCAGCCACTGCAAACGAACTCCAGCCACATGCGCCCCCTTGTGCATCTGGCTAACGTGGGTCCTGGGGAATCGAACCTGGGTCCTCTGGCTTTGCAGGCAAATGCCTTAACCGCTAAGCCATCCCTCCAGCCCTTAAAAAAAAAAAATTCTAAAGCCATCAGAGCTCAGAACTCAGGCTTTATTGGTTATTCCTTTGAGTCCATGTGGACATGGATACATTTACTGATTCTCCGCTCTGTCTCTGGTGCTGTTTCTGCATGTCTCAGTTTCCCATGACAGAAGGACGACTCTATAGCTGGATGGACCCATGAAGGGCACCATCTGTCTAGAAACACCCATGGCGTATGTGCTGATAAGTGACTAATTCCTGGGAGTAGAAAAAAAAAATTTTAGAAAAAAAATTTTTTATAAATTTATCAGAATGAATTGGACTGTACTAGATATGCATGCCTTAAAATCATAGCAGGAAAACCAGGCCCAAGAACTCATTGAACACACCAGAAAAGGTTATAGCCTCCTCGCCTGGACCCCATAAAGAAGTGGACAGTGAGCCGGGCGTGGTGGCGCACGCCTTTATTCCCAGCACTCGGGAGGCAGAGATAGGAGGATCGCCGTGAGTTCGAGGCCACTCTGAGACTACATAGTGAATTCCAGGTCAGCCTGGGCTAGATAGAGCAAGACCGTAGCTTGAAAAACAAAAAAAAAAAGGAAGAGGACGAGGAGGAAGAAGAAGAGAATAAGCCTTCTGTGGGGGTTTGATCCAGGTGTCCCCCATAAACTTAGAGGTTCTGAATGCTAGGTTCCCAGCTGATGGAGATTTGGGAATTAACACCTCCTGGAGGCGGTGTATTGTTGGGGGTGGGCTTATGAGTGTTATAGCCAGTCTCCCCTTGCCAGTGTTTGGCACACTCTCCTGTTGCTATTGTCCACCTGATGTTGGCCAGGGGATGAGGTCCACCCTCTGCTCATGCCATCGTTTTCCCTCGCCATCGTGGAGCTTCCCCTCGAGCCTGTAAGCCAAAATAAACCTTCTTTTCCCCCACAAGCTGCTCTTGGTCGGGTGATTGCTGGCAGCAATGGGGATCCTGACTGCAACACCTTCCTGGCAGCACATGCCGTAGAATGCCTCCTCCTCTCCCCAGTTCCTAAGTGTACACAGTAGCTTCTCCTTTAGCTGTTCCTTCCTTACCATGACTTTGTGACCTGTCTTTGTGACGTGTCTTTTTCAGGGTCTGAAAATACAACATGGAAAATTCCAGAGAACTCATAAACTGGTTTTTTATTTTATTTTTTTAACTTGCAGCGCTTGGACACGGCGCCTTGCACATGACCAAGGCTAGTGGTATACCATCGTGGGCTGAAGCCATCCTCCTCTCTCAGCCCCCAATAGAACTGGAAGAATAGGGCCACGCTGCTATAAACCAGGTTGATGTGTAAAGTTTAAACTGCGTGCTCATGTGAGTGTCGTGACGAAATCTCCAGTTGTCCTGCTTCAGGCTGCTCCGGACATGAATCGTCCCTTTGTCCAGCATATCTAAGTAATGTACGTGTGGTGTTTCCAATGGATGTCCAGTGGATGCCCGTAATTTGGATCTAAAGCCGCCTGGATGGAGGAGGTGCCCTTGCAGGTGAATCAAGAGGTCCAGCCCTAAGGTGTGGGGGTGGATTTGCAATTTCAGTCTAAAGATATATACAAAGTAGCTGGGTGTGGTGGCGCACGCCTTTAATCCCAGCACTCGGGAGGCAGAGGTAGGAGGATCGCTGTGAGTTCGAGGCCACCCTGAGACTACAGAGTAAATTCCAGGTCAGCCTGAGCTAGAGTGAGACCCTACCTCGAAAAACCAAAAAGAAAAAAAAAAAAAAGATATAGAAAGTGCTTGAATTTTTTGCTTTTTGTTGTTGTTGTTTTGAAGTAGAGTCACTCTAGCCCAGGCTGCCCTGGAATTTACTATGTAGTACCAGGGTAGCCTTGAACTGACAACAATCCTCCTACCTCTGCCTCTCGAGTGCTGGGATCAAAGGCGTGTGCCACCACACCCAGCTTTAAATTTCTTTTATTTATTTATTTAGGAGAGAGAGAGAAAGAGGCAGGGAGAGAGACAGAATGAGCAGGCCAGGGCCTTTAGCCTCTGCAGATGAACTCCAAATGCATGTACCACCTTGCACATCTGGCTTACATGGGACCTGGGGAATTGAACCTGGGTCCTTTGGCTTTACAGACAAGTGCCTTAACTGCTAAGCTATCTCTTCAGCCCAAAGTGCTTGCTGGGGTGTTCCTGAAGTATGCTTGCTTGCTTGTGGTGGCTTTTGGCTTTGTTTGTTTGTTTGTTTTCTCTATCTCTCTCTGCTTGGTCCTGTAAAAGCAGGCCAACTTCTTCTGCCATTATGGAACTTCCCCTGGATCTGTAGCCTTCAAAATAAATCCCTTCTTCCTTTCATAAACTGTGTCTGGTCTGGAGGTTCATCCCAGCAAACTGAGGCTGACTGATAGAGTATGGTACCCATACTTAATTATTATGCAGCCCTCACCGTGATCAGATGGACTGTTTTAGTATTACAGAGCTTGTGTTTTTTCGAGGTAGGGTTTCACCGTAGCCCACGCTGGCCTGGAATTCATTATGTAGTCTCAGGCTGGTCTTGAACTCACAGCGATCCTCCTAGTGTTGCGGAAGTTTCTTGGACAGATTGAGACAAAGGTTTATTCACGCTAGCGGACTGACACCCAGATCTCTCTGTAATGGCACCAGCACCAGGTGTAGGCATACAAGGTTTTTTTGGGTTTTTTTTTAATGCTTACTTATGTATTTATTTATTTATTTAAGAAAGAAAGAGAGAGGAAGAGAATGGCATGCCAGGGCCTCTAGCCACGGCGAACGAACTCCAGACACATGTGCCACCTTGTGTATCTGGCTTATGTGGGTCCCGGGGAATTGAACCAAGGTCCTTAGGCTTTGCAGGCAAACGCCTTAACCACTAAGCCATCTCTCCAGCCCCCCACCCATACAGGGATTTTTAAAATATTTTTTTATCTGTAGCGGAAGCAAGCAAGAACTACAGAAGCAGAAGAGGCATTAAGCAAACAGCTGCACGGTTTCACCAAAAAACGTTCACAAATTTTTTGTAACTCTTGTTTCAGTTAAGCGCAAGGTTTGCAGTATCTTACAGATGGGTGGGGTTTTCTCTGTCCCTTGCTTTCTCCCTGTGGGTAACTTGCAGGTGAATGGTGTGGGGGGGTGTCTTTATAACCTGGTGCAGGTCTCCTTTAATATGCCTATTTTCTTTTCTTTTTTTTTTTAATTTTTTTGTTTGTTTATTTATTTATTTGAGAGCGACAGAGAGAAGGAGGCAGAGAGAGAGAGAGAGAGAGAGAGAGAATGGGCGCGCCAGAGCTTCCAGCCTCTGTAAACGAACTCCAGATGCGTGCGCCCCCTTGTGCATCTGGCTAACGTGGGTCCTGGGGAATCGAGCCTCAAACCGGGGTCCTTAGGCTTCACAGGCAAGCGCTTAACCGCTAAGCCATCTCTCCAGCCCTAATATGCCTATTTTCTACTAAACGACCTCTGCTTCCCAAGTGCTGGGATTAAGGGTGTGCACCACTAAATTTGGCATTTATTTATTTATTTTGAGGCAAGCCCAACAGACTGGCCTTTTTCTTTAATGCAAGAAACAGAGAGAGGGAATTGAGGATTGGTGCACCAGGACCCGAGCCACTACAACCGAATGCCAGGTGCATGTGCCCCTGGTGTGCACGTGTGACCTTGCACACTTCGCGTCACTGTGTGTCTGGCTTGTGTGGGACCTGGAGAGTCGAACATGAGTCCTTGGGCTTCGCAGGCAAGTGCCTTAACCGCTAAGCCATCTCTCCAGCCCTGTTTATTTATTTATTATTTATTTGCAAGCACAGAAAGAAAGATAGAGAGGGGGAGAGAGAGAGAGAGAGAAGAATGACACACCAGGGCCTCTTGCCACTGAGAACGAACTTCAGATGCGTGCACCACTTTGTGCATCTAACCTTATGTGGATCCTGGGGAATTGAATCCTAGCCATCAGGTTTTGCAAGCAAGTGTCTTAACTGCTCAGCCATCTCTCCAGCCCCCCACCTCCCCTACACACACACACACACTTTTTTTTTGTCGAGGTAGGATCTCACTCTTGTCCAGACTGATCTGGAACACATTCTGTAGTCCCAGGCTGGCTTCGAACTCACAGTGATTCTCCTATTTCTTTTTTTTTTTTTTTTTTTATCTTTATTTATTTATTTGAGAGTGAGAACGAGAGATGGGGGAGAGAGAGAGAGGAAGAGAGAGAGAATGGGCGCTCCAGGGCTTCCAGCCACTGCAAACGAACTCCAGACTCGTGCACCCCCTTGTGCATCTGGCTAACGTGGGTCCTGGGGAGTCGAGCCTCGAACCGGGGTCCTTAGGCTTCACAGGCAAGCGCTTAACCACTAAGCCATCTCTCCAGCCCTGATTCTCCTATTTCTGTCTTCCGAGTGCTTCGATTAAAGGTGTGCACCACCATGCCCAGCTCAGTGCCCTGATTTTTTTTTTCCTTGTTCCTTTTTGCCTCACAAAGGACAAGAATACTGATGGTGGCGATTGGATATGACAAAGAGAAGCCATAACAGGCTTCCTTTGAGTGAAGAGGTGAAAGTTCGCAATTCACTAAGGAAAGGGGAAAAACAATCACATGTTGATGGGCTGCTCGGGTCTATGACTAGTTACTGCTATGAATCCCTTATAGTATCTACATTATAAATTACATGTTCTCATAGGTATGTTGGTGTAGGACAAACATTTACTTGTTGATTTCACACAGGAGACTGAACACATACTACACACATGCTCTTCCCCAGTCCTCAAACGGCATATATATATACAGGGTTCAGTTCTGTCCTTATTTCAGACATCCACTGGGAGTCTTGAAATGTGTCCCCGATGGATGATGTGGGACAGCTGTGTTTTTATTTCTCTATCAAGACTGAAACATCATACCCCCATTCTGCGCCTTATTTTCATTTTAACAATACTTTGAAATTGTCCACATTCAAAATCAGGCCATTTCAGTACCCAAGGAAGTTTCCTTGTTCTTGTGAGAGACGCAATGGTGTTTCTTTGTATGGAAGCATTATTTAGCCAGCATCTTAGTGATGCTGTTCTGCCTAAGGTTGCTATTACACGATTCAAGTGAATAGTCTTGTACAGACGTTGTTGCAGACACGTGCATATACACCTTTAAGAATAAATTCTTAAAAGCCGGGCGTGGTGGCGCACGCCTTTAATCCCAGCACTCGGGAGGCAGAGGCAGGAGGATCGCCGTGAGTTCGAGGCCACCCTGAGACTCCATAGTGAATTCCAGGTCAGCATGGGCTAGAGTGAGACCCTACCTCGAAAAACCAAAAAAAAAAAAAAAGAATAAATTCTTATTTCAGAGAGAGTAGAGAGAGAATGGGCACACCAGAGCCTTCAGCCACTGTAAACGAACTCCAGATGCGTGCGCCACCCTGCGCATCTGGCTTACGTGGGTCCTGGGGAATCACCACGCCCGGCTCAGCACTAACATTAACATTCTTACCAACATTTTTTTTTTTTGGCTTTTCGAGGTAGGGTCTCACTCTAGCCCAGGCTGACCTGGAATTCACTATGGAGTCTCAGGGCGGCCTCGAACTCACGGCAATCCTCCTACCTCTGCCTCCCGAGTGCTGGGATTAAAGGCGTGCGCCACCACGCCCAGCTCTTACCAACATTTAACTGTGCTTGACTCCTAGCCAGATATGATTAGGGAGAGTTGGGTCCTGCTATCTTTTCATCATTAGCCACAAAAAAAAAAAAAAAAAAAAAAGTCTGTTCCAACCTTTCACCCCACCCTGTCCCCTGGCAATCCCTGATCTGTTTTCCACCCTTGGAGCTTTGCTTTTTTTTTTTCCAAATGTCAACGTCATATACATGGAAAAACACCGTATAGCCTAGAGTCCATCTTCGTGCACTTAGCTTGAGACAACAGATTCATTCATGTCGTCCGCACACACGCAGAATTCATTCCGTGTTACTGCACTCCCTGGAGGCAACATGCGTTATCTATGCTCTAGTTGAGGGACAGCTGGGTTGCTTCCAGATTTAGCAATTTATAAATAAAGCTGCTATAAACATAGATTCCATTTCTCTTGGGCAAATACCTACGAGGGGGATTTTTTGGACTGTATGGTAAATGTGTAACTTTGTAGCAAACTGCCAAACTGTCTTCCACGGAAAGGCCGTCTGTGCGTGCATTCATGCTAGCAATGGAAGAACATTCCAGTTGCCTTGCATTGTTGCCAGAACGTGATTGTTTTTCTTATTTCTTTCTTTCTTTCCTTTTTTTTTTTTTTTTTTTCTTGGCCATACTAACAGTTGTATAGTGGTATCTCATTGTGGTTCTGATTTGTATGTCCTTGATAACTAATATTGAATGTATTTTATGCGATTCTTTTCCATACACATGCAGATATTGTTACAGAGTGCTAAGGGTCCAGGAAAGTCCTTGACCTCCAAACCCTGGGTTCGTTTTTTTGTTTTTGTTTTTGTTTTTTAATTTTAATCAAAGGATTGAATAAGAAAGAAGATTGAGAAAGATAATTATTAAATTGTTATATTTATTGAGGGAAGCACAGAGCCAAGGAAAGGCACTCATGTGGCTAGAGATCCCACGTGGAGGGCCCGGAAAAAAATGCGCAGAGAGAAAAAAGAAAAGAAAGTTCAAGGAGCTCCTGCCATGTGGGGAGCTGGAGGGGGTAAAGGAGCCCATGTGGGGAGTAAGGGCTGGGGGGCCCCTCCCGGCTGGGCCTGGACCTGGGAGCCCGGCTGAAGGAAACACTCACCCACAGCTGCAAGTTCCCAAGTGGTCAGAGAGCCTGCCCTCCCCTCGCAAAGGTATTTATAACCTTATAGTGGTGGTGGGCTGTCTTCCAGCTCAGGTGAACCAGAGGGACAGTGGTTGGTTAGGACTGGGGGCTGTCTCAGGAAGAGGCTAGCCCTGGCACCAAGTTCCAGGGGCTGAACTTGACTGACCACAGTATTTAAATCCTATGAAAAGACCTCCCTCCCAGGAGGGGTCCTGGTTGTTTGTGGAAAAACAGGTCTAGAGAACTAGGCAAGAGATAAGAAGTCAGATCATCTTTGATTTCTAACAAGTGCAAACTTTCCTTCCCTTTTTTACCTTCAGGGGGCCAGTCCCCCTAACTGTACCACCCTCTCAAATATGTTTCAGGTCATTAATACTGACCTATTAAGTAAATACTTTCCCTTTAAAAATATATGTATTGGTGGGCATGGTGGTGCATGCCCTTAATCCCAGCACTCAGGAGGTTAGAGGGTAGTCTCTAACTCACGGTGATCCTCGTACCTCTGCCTCCTGAGTGATTAAAGGCATGCACCACTATGTCCAGTTTCTTAGTTAAGTTCCATATATATACGTATATATTTTCATTTTTATTTATTTATTTATTTGAGAGTGACAGAGAGAGAGGGAGAGAAAGAGGCAGATAGAGAGGGAATAGGTGCACCAGGGCTTCCAGCCACTGCAAACGAACTCCAGACGCGTGCGCCCCCTTGTGCATCTGGCTAACGTGGGCCCTGGGGAATGCAGCCTCGAACCAGGGTTCTTAGGCTTCACAGGCAAGCACTTAACCGCTAAGCCATCTCTCCAGCTATATGTATATATTTTAATTTATTTATTTGACAGAGAGAAAGAGGCAGAGAGAGAAAGAGAGAGAATGCATGTGCCTGAGCCTCTAGCCACTGCAAATGAACTCCATACACGTGTCACCCTGTGTATCTGGCTTATGTGGGTCCTGGGGAATCAAACCTGGGATCTTTGGCTTTGCAGGCAAGCACCTTAACTGCTAAGCCATTCCTCCAGCTCTTAAGTTCTTACTGTACAGTTCTTTTTTTTTTTTCATATATTTTATATATTTGAGAGAAAGAGGGAGAAAGAAAGAGGAAGAGAGAGAGAGAGAGAATGGGCACAGCATCTAGCCACTGCAAACGAACTCCAGATGCATGTGCCCGCTTGTGCATCTGGCTTACGTGGGTCCTAGAGTATCAAACCAGAATCCTATGGCTTTGCAGGCAAATGCCTTAACCAGTAAGCCCTCTCTCTAGCCCCTTACTACACAGTTCTGTGAACTTATAGGTACATTGCTTTCATGCAAAGAGGAAGATGCAGTGGTACTACAAAAATTACTACAGGGTTATTGGGAAGTATGCTGTGTCCCTCCAATCCCAAAGCTTTGTAGAAATCTGTGTGTGCCAAAATTATGGGTTAATGCTAATCTGTGTATTTTAGTTATAGATTTTGATCAACATGAAATTCAGTTAGGGGGCTGGAGAGATGGCTTAGTGGTTAAACGCTTGCCTGTGAAGCCTAAGGATCCCGGTTCAAGGCTCCATTCCCCAGGACCCACGTTAGCCAAATGCACAAGGGGGCGCACACATCTGGAGTTCATTTGCGTGGCTGGAGGCCCTGGCGCGCCCATTCTCTCTCTCTCTATCTGCCTCTTTCTCTCTCTCTCTCTCTCTCTGTCACTCTCAAATAAATAAATTAAAATAAACAAAAAAAATTAAAAAATTCAGTTAAGGACTTGATCCCATGGTCCCCATTCCAGATTAACCTAAAATATGATGGTTTGAGCATAAAATGTTCTCCATAGCCTCATGTGTTTGAGATTAAACGTCATTCTTTTAAATTTCTTAAAATTTTTATTTATTTATTTATTTGAGAGAGAGAAAGAGGCAGAGAGAAGGAGAGAGAGAGAGAGAGAGAAAATAGATGTGTCAGGGCACTCAGCCACTGCAAACGAACTCCAAACACATGCACCACCTTGTGCATCTGGCTTTCATGGGTACTGGGGAATTGAACCTGGGTCCTCTGGCTTTGCAGGCAAGTGCCTTAACCATTAAGCAATCTTTCCAGGCCCAAACCTCATTCTTAATCCCCAGCTGGTGAAGCCTATGGGAGGGAGTTGGAACCTTGCTGAGGAGGTCCAGCCTGTTTTTCTTAGGATCCTCCTTATAAATTTACACCCCAGCCTGGCCCAGTGCTTCAGCCTTTGTCCCTCGGCAAATCTGAGGTCCCTCGCTGTTTTCTCTAATAAGCGGTCTGTCTAGAGAGATCTATAGATGTCTATAGAGTCCGATGTTTTCTTTTGCTTTTCTCTTACACTTTCCTTACACAAACCTCTCTCTCTCTCTCTCTCCTTCCTTCCTGCTGATATGTGAAGACATGCTTTCCCTCTACCCTGATGAAACTTCCTCTTTGTGCTGGTTTGATTCATATATTCTCCCGCGAACTCATGTGTTCTGAATGCTAGGTCCCCAGCAGGTGGCAATTTGGGAATCGGAGTCTGGCTGGAGGGGGCGTGTGGTTGGGAGTGGGCTTATGGGTGTCATAGCCAGCTTCCCCTTGCCAAGGTCTGGCACACTCTCATGCCGCCATGGTCCACCTGCTGTGGCAGAAGTGACATCCACCCTCTCTGCTCATGCCATGCCTGTCCCCTGCCATCAGGGAGCTTCCCCTCGAGTCTGTAAGCCAAACCAAACACCTTTCCTCCCACCAGCTGCTCCTGGTCAGGTACTTTGTGTGTGGCAGCAACAATAACCTTGAAACTGTAAGCCAGGGAAGGAAAAATAATCCTGGGGCTAGAGAGATGGCTTAGGGGTTAAGGCGCATGCCCTGAGAAGCCTAAGGACTCAGGTTCGGTTCTCCAGGTCCCACGTAAGCCAGGTGCACATGGTGGCGCACGCGTCTGGAGTTCATTTGCAGCAGCTGGAGGCCCTGGCGTGCCCATTCTCTCTCTCTTTCCCTCCCTCTGTCTCTAATAAATAAATAAATGAAAATAAATCTTTTAAAAAAAAATCCTTTCCTTCCGTGAACGGCTTCTGGCTGCATGTTTTGTCCCAACAACCGAGAGAAGGTAACTGTTAACAGAGTGCAATGTGCTTTGTTGGTTCTCATAGCTGCTAGCAAGCACCCCACTGTGACCCTGCAGTCCTCACTGGTGAAGGAAATTGACTAGCACCCGACTGTGATCCCGTAATTCTCACTTCCCCAGAGGATTTTAGCAGGATCCCCAGGTAACCCGCACAATTACCTGGGGTCTACAGGTGACCCACCAGAAGAATGGGTATACGTTAACTAAAACCAAAAACGTGCTTCTAAAGAAAAAAATAAAAACTGCCATCGAGTATTCCTCTCTATAAGACGGGGTCAAGTGGCTTTATTCGGCAGTTAGGGTGACTTGGCCCCTGAAAGTTAAAAAAAAAAAAAACCAGGAATGACTTTGGGCTTTGCTTGAGATCAGAGAGGAAGCTGGCATCTTCTTTTTAATTTTATTTTATTTATTTATTTATTTGCATTTTTTTATTAACAACTTCCATAATTGTAAACAATATCCCATGGTAATACCCTCCCTTCCCCCACTTTCCCCTTTGAAACTCCACTCTCCATCATATCCCCTCCCTTTCTCAATCAGTCTCTCTTTTATTTTGATGTCATGATCTTTTCCTCCTCTTATGATGATGTTCTCTTATGATGATGTTCTTGTGCATGTAGGCACTGTGAGGTCCTGGATATCCCGGCCTCTTCTTGTCTCTCTTTTTTTTTTTTAATTTTTTGTTTGTTTATTTTTATTTATTTATTTGAGAGCGACAGACAGAGAAAGAGGAAGAGAGGGAGAGAGAAAGAGAGAGAGAGAGAATGGGCGCACCAGGGCTTCCAGCCACTGCAAACAAACTCCAGATGCCTGCGCCCGCTTGTGCATCTGGCTAACGTGGGTCCTGGGGAATCGAGCCTCGAACCGGTGTTCTTAGGCTTCACAGGCAAGCGCTCAACCGCTAAGCCATCTCTCCAGCCCTCTTCTTGTCTCTTGCCTGAAGGAGCTCCCTAGATCTGTTTCTTTCCACACACAGCCTGAGCCCCTCCTGGGGAGGGAGAGGTTCCCTTTCCTAGAATTTAAATCAAATCGTGACATCAAGGCTGGTCAAGTTCAGTCCGCCAGTTCAGGACCATAGCCGGCCTCTTCCGGAGCCAGCCCCTAGCCCAGACCAAGCAACTCTTACTCTGGCTCGCCTGAGCCAGGAGGGGAAGCCCGCTCCTCCCGTGAGGTTAGGGTTACTGGGACACGAGGAATGGAGATGAAGGAAGAGATGGACAGCCTCTGGGTGGATGCCACTTTAAATGTTTACATTGCCTACCCCCCCTCCCCTGACCTAACAAGGCCCTCGGGAAGAGTTTTCCTGCCACTCTTATCTTAGAGACAACCTGGTTCCCCTTCTGATGGCAATCCATTCTCTGATTGATCACCTCCTCTGTCTGGTCTCTGTCCCCCCTGATTGATCAATTAGCTTCTCCATTTGGTCCCTGCTCTCCCTTGAATCCTTCAGGCCTTTGTTCTCGGTGTCTCCCTCCCAAAGGAAAAAAACTATAAAAACCCAAACTATCCAGGGCGGCTGTTCACTCTCTCTCCTCCCGAGAGACAACCCGGCAGCTGGGACCCCAATAAACAGCTCTTTTTCCTGCCTCAGAATGGCCACGCGTGGTCTTGGGTCATTCATGAACATTACGGCTATAAATACATTTACAAAGGGAAGGCAAATACTCTAGGTGGCCCAACCTCCAGGTTGTGGAAGGTCTCCCCTTCCTCAGCCTAGACTGGCAGAAAGGAGGGGAAGACCCCCTTGGCCCCTCTCCACCCCCTCTTGCCCTACCCATCGCAAGGTCTCTCTGCACTTTCTCTTCTTTTCTCTCTCTAAATCTCTTTCCACGTTCCTTCTAGGCCCACATGGGCTCTCAGACCGCATGCGTACTTTCCTTGGTTTTGTGCTTTCCTAAATAAATACAATAACTTGGGCTGGAGAAATGGCTTAGCACAAGACACTTGCCTGTGAAGCCTTAGGACCCAAGTTCAGTTCCCCAATACTCACCTAAACCCGATGCACAAGGTGGCGCAGGCATCTGGAGTTTGTCTGTAGCAGCTGGAGGCACTGGTGTGCCCATTCTCTCCATCTGCCTCTCTCTCTTCAATAAATAAATAAAAATATTTTTAAATAAACAAATAGGGCTGGACAGATAACTTAACAGTTAAGGTCCTTGCTTGCAAAGCCAACGGACCCAGATTCAATTCCCCAGTACCCACATAAAGCCACATGCATAAGGTGGCACACGCATCTAGAGTTCATTTGCAGTGGCTAGAGGCCCTAGTGTGCCCGTTCTCTCTCTCTCTCAAGTAAATAAATACAGTAATTTAATAATTAACCTTCTCAGTTTGGCATGCCAAAATTGTTTTGGTTAAATGTAAACATGATCCTAGGGTTTAAGGTTCAAGAATTTTCATGGACCCCCATATCATGTGCTACAAGATACCCAGCTTCCCCACATCCTGAAGATCTCATGTACCCCTTAGGTACCATATGAACAAACTTTCCTCCTCTTAGTGCAGAAGCCTTAAAAGAAACAATTCCTTTTTTTTATTTTAATTTTTTGTTACTTTATTTATTTGAGAGCGACAGACAGAGAAAGAGGCAGAGAGAGAGAGAGAGAGAGAGAAAAAATGGGTGCGCCAGGGTCTCTAGCCACTGCAAATGAACTCCAGACACGTGCGCCCCCTTGTGCATCTGGCTAACGTGGGTCCTGGGGAATCGAGCCTCAAACCGGGGTCCTTAGGCTTCACAGGCAAGTGCTTAACCGCCAAGCCATCTCTCCAGCCCCAAAAGAAACAACTCTTATTCAAGGCCGTCCACAGCATCTTTCCTTTTGTCTTAGCTCCTCCCGTTCTCTGCGTGGAGTTAAATAAGCCATTTGGCCTCAGCAACAGTCCATCTCCGCGTCCTCTTGTGAAGAATTAACACACTTCATCTAAAAGATGATCTCAGCTCAGGCAAACCCAGGATTTGTGGTTTCAATGCAGAAAAAAAAAATTCAGAACTAGCCAGTATGAAGCCAAGTGGGGCTCTTATTAACACTATTTTAATACAAAGTTAAAGCACAGGGAGTAAAAGAAAGAGAGTTGGGCTGGAGAGATGGCTTAGTGGTTAAGGCGCTTGCTTGCAAAGCCAAATGACCCAGGTTCGATTCCCCAGTACTCACCTAAGCCAGATGCACAAAGTGGGCAGGTGCGTCTGGAGTTCGTTTGCAGTGTCTGGAAGCCCTAATGTGCCCATTCTCTCTCTCTCTCTCTCCCTCTTTTTTTTTTTTTTTTTTGGTTTGTTTTTTTGAGGTAGGGTCTCACTCTAGCCTGGGCTGACCTGGAATTCACTATGTAGTCTCAGGGTGGCCTCGAACTCGCAGCGATCCTCCTACCTCTGCCTCCCAGTGCTGGGATTAAAGGTGTGAGCCACCACGCTCAGCTGTCTCTCTCTCTCTCTCTCTCAATCTCCCTCTTTATCTCTTGCTCTCTCAAATAAATAAAGAAACAAAATTTTAAAAAAAAAAGAAAAGAAAGGAAAAGAAAAAGGAAAGAAAGGGTGTTACTCAAGAAGGAGGACGTACCCCGAGCCTTGGTGTGGGCTTCTCAGAGAAAAGTCATGTCCCATTGTCTTCACAATAACCATAGTAAGATTTGGGTGGATTTTAAAGTTACAAAGGAATTTAAATAATTCAAGATCACAGAGTGCCCCCTGAGGGGCACCTGCCAGGACTACAATTGATAAATTCACCAGGACGCAGGAAGGTGCGATATCTTTATTAGAAATACAGCCAAGAGGGCTGGAGAGATGGCTTAGCGGTTAAGGCGCTTGCCTGTAAAGCCTAAGGATTCATGTTCTATGCTCCAGGTGCCACGTAAGCCAGACGCACAGTGACGCAAGCGTGCAAAGTCACTCATGCACACAAGGGGACACGTGTCTAGGGTTCAACTGAAGTGGCTGGAGACCCTGACATAGCCAATTCTCTCTCTCTCTCTCTCTTTCTCTCTCACTCACTCTCACATAAAAAAGGCAGTCTAAAAAAAAAGAAAGAAAGAAAGAAAGAAAGAAAGAAAGAAAGAAAGAAAGAAAAGAAAAACAAAGCCAAGAGTCTACTTTGGGGATCCCTAGAAAATGTACAGAAAAAGGAGCAAGGCCCTACATAAGGTCATATGCACTCACGATTTAAGCATGGTTCATGGCTATTTTAACAGAAATAACTATGTGTAAAAGGTTTTCTGTTTGTTTGTTTGTTTGTTTTGTTTTTCTTTTTAAGGTAGGGTCTCACTTAGCCCAGGCTGACCTGGAACTCTGTAATCCCAGACTGGCCTCAAACTCACAGCAGTCCTCCTACCTCAGCCCCCCAAGTGCTAAGATTAAAGGTATGTGCCACCATGCCTGGCTCCTAAAAGAAATAGATTTTTATTTATTTAGTTTTTGTTTATTTGAGAAAGAGAGAGAGAGAGAGAGAGAGAAAGGGAGAATGAGCACGCCAGGGCCTCTAGCCAATGAAAATGAACTCCAGATGCATGCGCCACCATGTGCATCTGGCTTATGTGGCTTCTGGGGAATCAAACATGAGTCCTTAGGCTTCGCAGACAAGGCCTTAACCACTAAGCCATCCCTCCAGCTGCAGATAATTTTATTATTATTATTTTTATTTTGAGAGAGAAAGAGGCAGAGAGAGAGAGAGACAGAGAGAGAGAAAAAGAATGGGCATGCCAGGACCTTCGGCCTGCTGCAGACAAACTACAGATGCACGCGCCCCCTTGTGCACATGTGCGACATTACATGCTTGCATCATTGTGTATCTGGCTATGTGGGACCTGGATATTCAAACATGAATTATTAGGCTTCACAGGCAAGTGCCTTAATGACTAAGCCTTCTCTCTAGCCCCCAAGAAATATTTTTTAAAAAGGAATATTGATGCAAGATTTTGGGATTCAGGAGGGTGCCCCAGACCTATGAGCTCCAACCTTTGAGTTCTTATCCATTTTAATAGAGTTGAGAAAATGGACTCCAAGAAGGTTAAATTTTGAATTATAAAGCTTATTTCAGGGAGAATTGGTACCCAGGAGAAGATAAAATGACTTTTTAATCTTTTTTTTTTTTTTTTTTTTTGAGGTTCAGGCTGACCTGGAATTCACTATGGAGTCTCAGGGTGGCCTCAAACTCACAGTGATCCTCCTACCTCTGCCTCCTGAGTGCTGGGATTAAAGGTGTGTGCCACCAGGCCCGGCGACTTTTTTTTTTAATCTTTTAAAGACTTTTTAAAAAAGTTAAAAATAGTGGTGAACAGGCAGCTAAAAGACCTTGCTCCTAACACCACCACTTGGTAAGACAAGGAGGAATTCCCCTCCTTGCCCAGCTGGAAAGGGAGATGGCAGAATGGAGAGAGAGAGAGAACTCTCCAGGGGAGAAGCCCTTGGAGAATAGTTAACAAAAAAAATTCAGATAGGAGCCAGAGCTTAGAGGAAAAATCATACAACTAATACCAAAACAGGAAAATGTCCCAACTGAGAAAACATTTCCTTTCTTCAGGCTGAGAAAGGAGGAAGAGCTTAGAAAAGCAGGAATCAGAAGAGTTTGGTGTCAGGGGGATGCAGCCAACAGAGGCCAAGAGAATCATTACACACGTGGCCTGCAAAGCCTAAGGACCCATGTTAGGCTCTTCAGGTCCCAGGTAAGCCAGATGCAGGAGCACAAAGTTGCACATGCCCACTAGGTGGCGCACTTCTATTGCGGTGACTGGAGGCCCTGGCACGCCAATTCTCTGTCTTTGAACTGAGCAGGTGGAAGAGCTAACCAAAGCAGGGACCAGGAGAGCTTGTGCCAGGAGAATACACACAAGAAACCCACTGCATACATGTCAGGCCCGTTTACAGCTCAGACATGTAACTAGGGCGGACCTTGACAGGAGAGTGAAGTGTCTAAGGGAGAGACCTGATTGGTATGTGGGCTCCAAGGGCTGACGCAGAGGAGACCAGCCCACCTGGGTGTGCTAGATAGAGAAAGCAGTAGGGGTAGGCTGTTGCAGATTTGCCTGTAACCATCTTGGATGAGACCGGTTCTAGCTTTGCCAGGGGCAGTCCGGGTGGCACCTTCTTGTTCTCTTTGGGCCTCTGTCCATGTGTGACTGCCTATAAAAAGCCATAGTGAGGCTGGAGAGATGGCTTAGCAGCTAAGAAACTTGTTTGTCACACCTAAGGGCCCATGTTCGACTCTCCAGATGCCACGGAAGCCAGATGCACAAAGGTGAGGCAAGCGCAAGGTTGCACGTGCCCACTAGGTGGCGCAAGCATCTTGAGTTCCATTGCAGTGGCTGAGGCCCTGGTGTGCCAATTCAGTCTCTCTCTCTCTCTCTCTCTCTCTCTCTCTCTCTCTCTCTCTCTCTTAGATAAAATAAGGGACTAATCTTTTTTTTTTAAAAAAAAAAAAAAGCTATAGTGACACAAGCACATGTCATATATGCACACAAGAGGGCACACACATCTGGAGTTTGTTCACTGTGGCTGAAGGCCCCGGCACACCCATTTCTCTCTCTCTCTCTCTCTCTCTCTCTCTCTCAAACTAAGTAAATAAGGGGCTGGGGAGATGGCGTAGCTGTTAAGGTGCTTGCCTACAAAGCCAAAGGACCTCAGTTTGATTCCCCAGTACCCACGTAAGCCAGATGCACAGGGTGGCGCATGCATCTGGAGTTTGTTTGCAGTGGCTGGAGGCCCTGGTGTGCCCATTCTCTCTCTCGCTCTGCCTCTTTCCCTCTCTCAAATAAGTAAATAAATAAATAAAAATAATAAAAAAATAAGTAAATAAGTAACTAATTTTGTTATAAAAAAAAAGAAAGAAAGAAACTATAGTGCTCCTGTTTCTCTTCATGATGACTTCCATGTCAGCAATCTTCAGAGCAAATGTTGATTGTGCTAGAATTCTTGCTTCTCAAAAATTGGCAAATGGGCCAAAAGGAAAAAGGAAAAGAAAAGAAAAGGAGAAGAGAAGAAAAGAAAAGAAAACAGGTGTGATGTTGCAAACCTTTAATCCCAGCACTCAGGAGGCAGAGGTAGGAGGATCACCATGAGTTCGAGGCCACCCTGAGACTCCATAGTGAATTCCAGGTCAGCCTGGGCTAGAGTGAGACCCTACCTCGAAAAACCAAAAAAAAAAAAAAAAAAAAAAGAGAAGAGCACAGCCAACCCAAGATTACAGATAGTGCAGTTTACAGAGCTCCTCAGTTGGGGGAAGGTGAGGAAGGAAAAAGAATTCCTTTGTTCTTTACATCAGCCATTTCAAATAGCCAGGGTGTGAGACCAGAACAGTGAGCATACAAGATAAGGAGGCAGGAAATCATGACCTAGGGGAGGGTGGGCATTATTAGGCAAGGAAGGGATAATGGCTGGGCTGTTTCTTTCTTTCTTTTTTTTGGTTTTTCAAGGTAGGGTCTCACTCTAGCCCAGGCTGACCTGTAATTCACTATGTAATCTCAGGGTGGCCTCAAACTCATGGCAATCCTCCTACCTCTGCCTCCTACTGCTGGGATTAAAGGTGTGTGCCACCATGCCTGGCTGGGCTATTTCTTAAGAAACTAGATAACCTGCTTCCTAATATCTCTGGTTGCCGCATAGTGACTCCATTTTGGGAGCCTGTCCCAACCTAACAGTTTTTTTTTTTGTTGTTGTTGTTGTTGCTGTAGCTTTTTTGAGGTAGGGTCTCCCTCTATCCCAGGCTGACCTGGAATTCACTATGTCGTCTCAGGGTGGCCTTGAACTCACAGCGATCCTCCTACTTCTGCCTCCCAAGTGCTGGCGTGCGCCGCCACCACCCCCAGCCTAAGAGTGATACTAGTTTTAAGAATAAGGAAGCCCCTCTGGGCTCTGGATCAGCATAGTTTAGGGGTTAGAAGCCAGTGGCTCTTGAACTCTTGTCTTATGACTAGTAGAGAATTGTCGTGTAGACACACAAAAGGGTAAGTGATTCTCCCAGCATGGTGGTACATGTTTAATACCCACGCTTAAGAGGCTGAGGTAGGAGGATCACTGTGAGCTCATGGCCAACCTCAGACTGCAGAGTGAGTTCCAGGTCAGCCTGGGCTAGAGTGAGACCTTGCCTCGAAAAACCAAACACCAAAAAAAAAAAAAAAAAAAAAAAAAGTGGTGGGCGTGGTGGCGCACGCCTTTAACCCCAGCACTGGGGAGGCAGAGGTAGGAGGATCGCCGTGAGTTCGAGGCCACCCTGAGACTCCATAGTGAATTCCAGGTCAGCCTGAACGAGAGTGAGACCCTACCTCGAAAAACCAAAAAAGAAAAAAACAGTTATGAAAGATTTATTTTAGGAAAATAAGGCAGTAATGTTCCCAAGCTGGAAGGTGTCCCCAGGAGATAAATCTACATGGTGACTTGGATGAGATTTTCTTAGACTCTTGGAGATGTACATTAGGCATCCAGTTGGGATGAACGTCATTGGTTAGGTCTAAATGTATATGGAGGACTTTGGTGAGTGAGTCTGAGAGGAGAGTCCAGACTTAGGAAGAGGCCACAGCCTGGGAGTGGGGTTGGGATTGAGGGGGGAGCCTGGGAAATTTTCCTAAGCGGAAGAACGCAGAAGCTATCCCTGATCACTGTCTTTTTTTTTTTTTTTCACTTTTTAAAATACATTTTAACTTATTTTTATTTATTTGAGAGCGACAGACAGAGAGAGAAAGAGACAGATATATATAGAGAGAGAATGGGCGTACCAGGGCCTCCAGCCATTGCAAACAAACTCCAGATGCATGTGCCCCCCCCCTTGTGCATCTGGCTAACGTGGGTCCTGGGGAATTGAGCCTCGAACCAGGGTCCTTAGGCTCCACAGGCAAGCGCTTAACCACTAAGCCATCTCTCCAACCCTCACTTTTTTGTTCCTCCCTCTTCTCTTTCTTTCTTTCTTTCTTTCTTTCTTTCTTTCTTTCTTTCTTTCTTTCTTTCTTTCTTTTCCAAGGTAGAGTCTCACTCTGGCCCAGGCTGACCTGGAATTCACTATGTAGTCTCAGGGTGGCCTTGAACTCACTGCAATCTTCCTACCTCTACCTCCCAAGTGCTGGGATTTAAGGCGTGTGCCAACATGTCTGGCTGTTCTTGTTTTTTTTGATGTAAGGTCTCACTCTAGCCCAGGCGGCCATGGAACTCATGGATAGGTAAAAGCTAGTAAGTTTTATAACAGGACTTGTCCTTCCTGAAACTGGACTTTTAGAAGTGAGACAGTAAGGAGTCTTTAGGAGTTAGGCTCTAATTATTTGCATAGGGCAGAGATTAAAGGTGTCGGCCACCATGCCTGACCTAAGTCAGATTTTTCTTTTAATTTTGTTTCTGCTTTATTTTTATTTATTTATTAGAGAGAGGGACAAAAGAAAGAGAGAGAGAGAGAGAGAGAGAGAGAGAGAGAATGGGCACGCCAGGGCCTCTAGCCACTGCAAATGAATTCCAGATGCATGCGCCCCCTTGTGCATCTGGCTAATGTGAGTCCTGGAGAGTCGAACTGGGATCCTTTGGCTTTGCAGGCAAATGCCTTAACCACTAAGCCATCTCTCCATCCCCTTAACTATGACTTCTTATATAATTAATCACTAACTCAGATTTTTTTTTTTAATACTTTACCTCAGGACTAGCGAGATGGCTCAGCAGTTAAAGGCACTTGCTTGCAAAGTTTGAAGGCCTGGGTTCGATTCCCCAGTACCCACATAAAGCCCGATGCACAAAGTGGCGCATGCGTCTGGATTTCGTTTGCAGTGACAAGAGGCCCTGGTGTGCCCATACTCACTCTTTCTCTTTGTCTCTTTCTGTCTGCCTCTCTCTGTGTTTCTCTTTCAAATAAATAAAAATATTTTTAAAAGCTACCTTACCTGGCCGTGCATGGTGGCACACGCCTTTAATCCCAGCACACGGGGAGGCAGAGGTAGGAGGATCACCATGAGTTCGAGGCCAGCCTGAGACCACATAGTGAATTCCAGGTCAGCCTGAGCTAGAATGAGACCCTACCTCGAAAAACCAAAAAAAAAAAAAAAAAAAAAAAAAGAAAGAAATTTAATTTAATTTAAGCTTACATGACAACCCTATTCCACACTATCCCTACCCTGACCTCACATGCTTGCCTTTGGGACCTAGCGGGAAGAGTGTGGGGGTGTTGGTGGCTGGCTCCCTGCAGGATGGGGAATTAGAAGCTTTCAGGGCTGAGACATGAACAGAGCCCACGGTGCGGGCTGCAGCGCCTGGCCAGGGGTGACCCCTGGTGGCCACGCGGCGCCCTGCAGCCGCAGCCTTGCCAGGTCAACACTTGCGCGAGCTGGCAGGTGCGCTCCGAGGCGGTGGGGAGAGATGCCTGGAGCTCTGGCCAGGTGCAGAGCCGCTCAGGACGCGGGTCGTTTGCAAACCATTGGGCAGGTGGGATCCTTTCCCTGCCAGGGCCTTCCATCAGCTCCCCCAGGCGGCGGCTGCGGAATTGCAACTCGGGTGTCTCCACCTCTCCTCCCCACAGCCCCCTGGCCACTTGCAGAGGGTGGAATATCACTTAAAAGGCAGGAGACAGGCTGGTGACTAGCTTTGTAGCTAATCCTTACTGGAATCACCCTCCAGACAAGCCCTGCGGTGTCTCCTAAGCTATTCTAAGTCCTATGCCATTGACCATCAAGGCTAACCATCACAGGTAGGAAACCGTGGTGAAGCAGGCCATCTTCCCGCCCCCTTCGCTTTTGGGGGGCACTGGGGGCTGGAACTCAGGGCCTTACATATTACAGACAGATGCTGTACCACTGAGCTAAGGAACAAACTGTTGATTCCTTGAGCTTGATGCTTAAAGTCATTTCATTTTCCCATATAGAAAGCCTTGCCTCAGATGTTTAAAGTTGGTTGGGGACTGGAGAGATGGCTTAGTGGTTAAGGCATTTGCCTGTGAAGCCTAAGGACCATGGTTCCATTCTCCAGGACCCACGTGAAGCCACATGCACAAGGGGGTGCATGCATCTGGAGTTCGTTTGCAGTGGCTGGATGACCTGGCACGCCCATTCTCTCCCTCTCCCCCCTCCCTTTCTCTCTCATAAATAAATAAAATATATTTTAAAAATAATAATAAATAAAGTTATTTGGGAGATGGGGCTATAGCTCGGTTGTAGAGCACTTGCCAGCATATGCAAAACTCTGAGTCAATCCTCTACCATGCAAACACTCACACACACACACACGCAAAAAAACAGGGTTCTAGGCTTTGCAAGCAACTGCTTTTAACCTCTGAGCCATCTCTCCAACCCTCTCCCCAAATTTCTTTATTTATTTGAGAGAGAGGGAGGTGGGGGCGGGGAGAATGGGTGCATCAAGGGCCTCTAGCTACTGCAAATGAACTCCAGATGTATGCATCCACTTGTGCATCTGGCTTATGTGGGTCCTGGGGAATCGAACTGGGCCCTTTGGCTTTGCAGGCAAGCACCTTAACTGCTAAGTCATCTCTCCAGCCCCAAATTTCTTTCTTTCTTTCTTTTTAGAGAGATTTTTGTTTATTGTTATCTATTTGGGAGGGACAGACAGAGAGAGAGAGATAGAGAGAGAGAGAGAGAGAATGGGCACGCCAGGGCCTCCAGCCACTGCAAATGCACTCCAGACGCGTAAGCCCCCTTGTGCATCTGGTTAACATGGGTCCTGGGGAATCGAGCCTCGAACTGGGGTCCTTAGGCTTCACAGGCAAGCGCTTAACCACTAAGCCATCTCTCCAGCCCCAAATTTCTTTTAAATATTTTATTTATTTGAGAGGAAAATTGGGGAGGGAGGGAGCATGGATACATCAGGGCCTCTTGCTGCTACAAATGAACTCCAGATACACGTACCACTTTGTGCGTGTGACTTGACAGGGAGATGGAACCCAGGTTGGCAGTCTTTGCAAGCAAGCATCTGTGGCCACTGGGCCATCTCCCTATCCCTAATGGCTTGTTTAGCTGCTTCACCTCTAAAATTCGTGATTTTTGTTGTTGTTGTTGTTGTTGTTGTTGTTGTTATGTTTTGGGACAGCCTCTCATGCTGGTACGGGAAACTGAGTCACACAGAGATGGCACCAGAGATACAGTGAAGAATCAGAAAAGGTATGTGTGTCGACATGGGCTCGGGGGAAATCACTTCTAAAGCCTGAGTACGAAGCTCTGGTTGACAGACAGTTTGGCAGGCAGTCTAACCCACCACAAATTCTTTACATTATTGGTGGGTTATACGTTTCTAAGGTTACATGATTTGGGGCGCATACAGAAAAGTCTTAGCAAAACTCAGTGATAAGAAAGTACAAATGTAAGGCTGGAGAGGTGGCTTAGTGGTTAAGGCACTTGCCTGCCAAGCCAAAAGACCCAGGTTTGATTCCCCAGGACCCACGTAAGCCAGATGCACAGGGTGGCACATGTGTCTGGAGTTCATTTACAATGGCAGAAGGCCCTGGCATGCCCATTCTCTCTCCTCTCTCTCTGTGTGTGAAATTAATGAAATAAATTTAAATAAAAAAAAAAGAAAGAGAGCCGGCCATGGTGGCGCATGCCTTTAATCCCAGCACTTGGGAGGCAGGGGTAGGAGGATTACTGTGAGTTCGAGGCCACCCTGAGACTACAGAGTGAATTCCAGGTCAGCCTGGGCTAGAGGTAGACCCTGCCTCTAAAAACCAAAAGAGAAAAAGAAAAGAAAGAAAGAGGGGCTGGAGAGATGGCTTAGCAGTTAAGGCATTTGCCTGTAAAGCCAAAGGACCTCAGTTTGATTCCCCAGGACCCACTTAAGCCAGATGCACAAGGTGGCGCATGCGTCTGGAGTTCGTTGACAGTGGCTGGTGGCCCTGGCGTGCCCATTCTCTCTCTGTCTCCCCCGCCTCTTTCTCTTTCGCTTTCTGCCTCTTCCTTTCTCTGTCTGTCACTCTCAAATAAATAAATAAAAATAGCAAAAAAAAAAAAAAGTGGGGCTGGAGGGATGGCTTAGCGGTTAAGGCATTTGCGTGCAAAGCCAAAGGACCTTGGTTCGATTCCCCAGAACCCACGTTAGCCAAATGCACAAGGGGGCGCACGTGTCTGTTGTTCCTCTTCAGTTGCTGGAGGCCCTGGCACGCCCTTTCTCTCTCTCGCTCTCTCTCCCTCCTTCTCTCTGTCAAATAAGTGAATAAAAATAAAAATAAAAACTTGTGTTTTCGAGGATCATCTGGGCCTGGTTTCTTTGTTAAGTTTCTCCTGGCACAATGCAGTTCAGCTGGCCTGAAGTAAAGTAAAAAAGTATGTCTGGAGTTTCAAAGGGAAAAGTCGGGGGAGGGAGGGTGTTACCATGGGATGTTTCTTATAATCATGGAAGTTGTTAATAAAAATTTGAAAAAAAAAAAAAAGATCTGAAATGGTCATTTTAAGTCTTATGGTAAGAAAGTTTTTGTTGGTAGTTATGAGATGAACTGACTAATGAAGATAAAACTGAAGAAGAAACTTTAAATGTTGGTAAATGTGTGCTGAAGAAGATTGTTACAGAGCGGTTACATAGATTGTAAGGTGAAAGTGTGCAGATGAAGGTGTGAGTGAAGTGTGAGGATGAAGGTGTGAGTAAAGTGTGAGGATGAAGGTGTGAGTAAGCTCAAACACAAGGTGAAAGACAACGTTGATTACGGCTTTAAGTACCTGATCAGATCACAGACTCCTTGAGATATATAAGATTAGCTCAGCACTTATATCAGACTAACGAAGGATGGCCCTGGCTGGTTACAGGATGCTATCATATTCAGGTGGTAAACTTAAAAAGCTTGAACTCATTGATATTAATCTGGTCATGATAATGATTGTGAAAGACAGGTTTTAAGGTTCTCAACCAGGTTTGCTATGTTTCTCTATTTGTCAGCCTTTTACTATTTAATAAGATTACTATATATATATATATATATATATATATATATATATATATTTTTTTTTTGGTTTTTCGAGGTAAGGTCTCACTCTAACTCAGGCTGACCTGGAATTCACTATGGAGTCTCAGGGTGGCCTTGAACTCACGGCGATCCTCCTACCTCTGCCTCCCAAGTGCTGGGATTAAAGGCGTGCGCCACCACGCCCGGCTAGATTACTATATCTTAAAAAAAAATTACTGTAACCTTAAGATGGTTCCTGTCTTGCTCATGCTGTTTTACTGGGTGATTGTCACTGAGATTCTTGTCTAAGTCTTATGAAAGGTGATTTAAGCCGGGCGTGGTGGTGCACCCTTTTAATCCCAGCACTTGGGAGGCAGAGGTAGGAGGATTGCCGTGAGTTCGAGGCCACCCTGAGACGACATAGCGAATTCCAGGTCAGCCTGGGCTAAAATGAGACCCTACCTCGAAAAACTTGAACCCCCCCCCCAAAAAAAGGTGATTTGGTTATTGTGACTTTGTTCTTAGGGAAACTCCTCCCTTCCTAGGAAAGCCTGCAATATACATACAATGTTAATACAGTTTGTCTAGACTTCATATATTCCACCATTCATAATTATTGCCTTATGTTAAGCTTAAAAAATGGTTCAATGATTAAAGGTAGTTGACGAAGAAATCACTTTTTGTCTATCATAATGTCTCTAATGTATGTTAAAATCAGACTAATTTAGCTCAACAATGAACAGGTTTGGCTTTATTCTTTTTAAAGTACATTTATTTATTTTTATTTACTTATTTGAGAGAAAGAGAAAGAGAGAGAAGGAGAGATAGAGAATGGGCACTCAGAGCCTCCAGCCACTGCAAACAAACTCCAGACATGCACCCCCTTGTGCATCTGGCTTACGTGGGTCCTGGGGAGTTGAACCTGGGTCTTTGGCTTTATAGGCAAATGCCTTAAACACTAAGTCATCTCTCCAGCCCTTTAATCTTAAACTATGTATACTCAGTCTCAGTCAAGGTTTTACTTGAGCAATTGTCTCATTTCTTGTATCTTAAGTTCATTGCTTATAGATCTGTTGATACTTAAGACATGTCCCCTGCTCTAGAAAAAATGATCTTAAATGCTGCTTCCAGTTTGTGGGGTAATTGGTACCCACACAGGTATCTAAACTAATCAAAGATGTTACCAAATACAAATGCCAAAACTTTATGCTTCCTTACTTGACATGTCCTGTCTGTACTTATAACTATTACACATTTAAAGAACAAGATGTGTGCTGGGCGTGGTTGCACATGCCTTTAATCCCAGCACTCGGGAGGCAGAGGTAGGAGGATCACCGTGAGTTTCGAGGCCACCCTGAGACTACAGAGTGAATTCCAGGTCAGCCTGAGCTAGAACGAGAGCCTACCTCAAACAACAAAAACAAAAACGAAAAAGAATAATAAGATATAAGATGTGTCTACCTTCTAAAAAGCTATCTCTCTGTATTTCTCTTGCCTTAATTGTTTAGACAGCTCAAACAATTCTCTATAATAAGGAGATACAGATACATTTATTTATAATGTCATACCTCATTTTATAATAAAAGAAAAGCTAAAGACCTCTGGCCCAAAACTATGTCTTATACTATAATAAACTTTTATGTAATTATGTCCCATACTACATAGTCTTTTGTACTGACGCTAAGTTTTTGTACTGTTGCAAGGACATAGTTTGTATTACAGCTTCTGGTCAGTACTAAAGTTGTCTTGTGTCTCTTCTTTTTTTTAATATTTTACTTTGTTTTTATTTATTTATTTATTTGACAGACAAAGAGGCAGGGAGAGAGAGAGCATGGGCACGCCAGGGCTTCCAGCCACTGCAAACAAACTCCAGACACCTGCGCCCCCTTTTGCATCTGACCAACATGGGTCCTGGGGAATCGAACCTGGGTCCTTTGGCTGTGCAGGCAAACGCCTTAACCACTAAGCCATCCCTCCAGCCCTTGTGCTTATTCTTAACTCCATAACACAGCTACAGGTATCTCTCTACTAATTAGCTTCTGGCCAGTACTAATATTATCTTGTGTTTCTTCTTAACTCCACAACATAGCTCTAGATAGCTTTATACTAGTTAACCATTGTTTCAGGCTTTGGAAGAGATTCCCCTGGACTCACGCTGATGTAAAAATAGACTGATTCTCCACTCCATCTCTGGTGCCAGTTCTGTAAGCCTTAGTTTCCCATATCAATATCGAGGTTAACAAGATCAGGATATTTAACTAGTCTTGTCTATTTATTTAAACTCTATCTGAATGTGACATAATAATCAAAATTAAGCCTTTATTTTGTTACATAGGACACCTGTTTACAACTATAGATTTCTTAAATGTTTTCCTATTGGGTAAGACTACTATTTATTTGCTCTAAACTTATTCTAATAAATAAAACTGATTGTGGAGAGGTAAATGTTACCAATTCAGTGTCAATAATGTTTGGGGCTGTATTACCCTTTTTATTTAATTTTAATTTTAATTTTTTGATTTATCAAGGTAGGGTCTCACTGAATCCCAGGCTGACCTGGAATTCACTATGTAGTCTCAGGGTAGCCTCGAACTCTTGGAGATCCTCATACCTATGCCTCCTGAGTCCTGGAATTAAAGGCATGCGCCACCACACCCTGCATGTATCAACCTTTTTAAAAAAATATTTTTATTTTTATTTATTTATTTGACAGAGAAAGAGGAAGAAAGAGAATGGGTGCACCAGGGCCTCCAGCCACTGCAAATGAACTCCAGATGCATGCATCCCCTTGTGCATCTGGCTAACATGGGTCCTGGGGAATCGAACCTGGGTCCTTTGGCTTGGCAGGCAAATGCCTTAACCGCTAAGCCATTCCTCCAGCCCTGTATTAGCCTTTTTAATGGCCAATAATATTATTTCTCTATATGTGACTTGACATCTCTCTGTGACCAGCTAAGATATCCATTGCTATAAGTTCAGAAATCTCACAGCTCTACCCCCTTCAAGTTAAACCTATCCTGTCTCTGACATGTACTTTAGTCCCCTGATTATGATAATGTTCACCTTCTCTTTTGGTCCTTGCATTTTCAGATGCCTCACTGAATTCCTCCTGGACAGAATACATGCCTTCACTGCATAGCGAGCCACTAAATTCTTCATGGCCACTGAATATCAGCCTCTGAACATCCAACTTCCACAGGCACATCTGGAGAGATCTACTGCCCCCCACCTTCCAGCAGGAAGCAGTATAAGTGTTTACCACCCATGTTCCAGCCCACGAAGTCTTCCCCAAAATGTCCCACTCACCCCCAGTTCTCTCCAATTTCTTTTATACTTCTAGAGTCTGGACCGAAGGGTTAATAGCCTTCCCTGACAACTAAAGGGAACAAAAGAGTTAATAACTATCCCCAAAGCTCATGGGCAATAAAGAAGCAACAGAGGCATTGGCCTGATTGATGCACTCCCCTTAGCCTAGATGGCCTTGAAGGACCAGGGACCATCTGGGCATCCTCCCTCAGACATTCCTGGCTGAAGAAGCCTATTCTTTTTTTTTTTTTTAATATTTTATTTTTATTTATTTGACAGAGAAAGAGGGGAACAGAGAAAGAGAGACAGAGAGAGAGAATGGGTGCACCAGGGCTTCCAGCCACTGCAAATGAACTCTGGATGCGTGAGCCACCTTGTGCATCCATCTTATGTGGGTCCTGGGGAATTGAACCTGAGTCCTTTGGCTTTGCAGGTAAACGCCTTAACTGCTAAGCCATCTCTCCAGCCTTGAAGAAGCCTGTTCTGAACAAGGACACACACAGCTACCAGTTCCTTATCTACTGCACCTGGTCCAGTCTGTCTTTCTTAGGATCCTCCTTATAAATTTGAACCCCAGCCTACCTCGCTCAGTGCTTCAGCCTTCATCCCTCGGGAAGGCTGCTGCCCCTCGCTGTTTCTCTTGATAGTCTGTCTGTAGAGATCAAATCCAGTGTTCTCTTTGGCTTTTCTCTTACATTTTCCTTATAGTGATGCAGGATGTGGGGGTTCAGAAGAAGCCCCCTAGAATTTTTGAACCCCAAGTTTTGGGTTCTGTCGTACCTTTAACAAAGAATTGATAAAAACAGACTCGAGGAGGATAAATGAGGAATTATTAAGTTTATTTAGGGAGGAATCACTCATTGTTCCATTTATTTAAGGGAGAAATGACAAATTGTGGGGTTCATTTGAGGGAGACCGCGGGCTGGAGCAGAGTCATAAACACGTGGGAAGTAGGAAACAAGCTGCCACGTGGAAACGCCACGTAGCTTACAAGGTTCATTTAAGAGAAACTGAGGCCTTAGGGGAAAATTATAGTAGAGCTGCAAGGACATGGAGGGGAGTTAAACTGAGGCTTTCAAGGAAGGACTGAGGTAGAGCTGCAAGCGTGGAGGGAGACCTAGAAGGAACACACATGACATCTGCCATGTGCTTTCCTGTGGAGGGAAGTGTGGTGGTTTGGATAGATGGCCCCCGATAGATTCAGTGTTTTATTAGTTTGTAGTTTGCGGGATGGAGAGATGGCTTAGCGGTTAAGCGCTTGCCTGTGAAGCCTAAGGACCCTGGTTCAAGGCTCGATTCCCCAGGACCCACGTTAGCCAGATGCACAAGGGGGCGCACGCATCTGGAGTTCGTTTGCAGTGGCTGGAAGCCCTGGCGCACCCATTCTCTCTCTCTGTCTCTATCTGCTTCTTCCTCTCTCTGTCTGTCACTCTCAAATAAAAAAAAAAAAAAAAAAAAAAAATTAGTTTGTAGTTTGCATCTGCAGCCGCCTGGCTGGAGGCGGTGTCACTGGGTGGATCTTAAGGTGTGGTGGTGGGTTTGAGATTTCAGTCTAAAGCTGTGCAAAGTGTGCCTAGCTGGAGTTCCTGAAGTGTGCTGTGCTGTGTGGCTTTTGGCTTTTAGGCTTGTGCCTCTCTCTCTCTCTTTCTCTCTCCTTGGACCTGTGAAGGCAGGCCAGCTTCTTCTGCCATTATGGAACTTCCCCTGGATCTGTAAGCTTCAATAAATATCCCTTCCTCCATACCTGTGCCTGGTCTGGGAGTTCATCTCAGCGAACCTGAAGCTGTCTGCTATAGGAAGTTGAGAGCGCAAATGGTATAAGGCTCAAGGAAAAATAAGAGGGAAAATATCAAAGCACAGGCCAATGAATCCAGAGGAGAAATGAGTAATGAAGAGAACACGTCCCTGTCACTTCTTCTCAGCACTACGGTGCCTTTAGAGTCATTCCAATGGTCACTGTCTTTATTGAGATATGTTCCTTCTATTCCCAGTTTCTGTGGACTTTTACCATGAAGGGATGTTGGATTTTGCCAAATGCCCTTTCTGCATCTATTGAGATGATCACATGATTTTCGTCCTTCAGTCCATGTACATAGTATATTACATCCATTTATATAGTGTATTACATTTATCAATTTGCATATATTAAGCCATCCCTGCATCACTGACACAAAGCCTACTTGGTCGGGATGAATGATCTTTCTGATATATTCTTGTATTCTGTTCAATAGCATTTTGTTGAGACTTTTTGCATCTATGTGCATGAGGGAGATTGGTGTGTAATTCTCTTTTTTTGTTCGGTCTTTGTCTGGTTTTGGTATCAGGGTGATGCTGGCTTCACAGAAAGAGTTTGATAGTATTCCTTCTTTTTCTATTTTTTGGAAAAGTTTGAGAAGCCTAAGGTGCCAGGTGTGACTCTTACATTGCTCCCAGAGTAACTGCACAAGTGACCCTAGGTGTTAAGTTTGCCTGCTCTGCAAGCATTTTAGGAAGCTGGGTAGAGCAAAATGCAAGCAAACTCTAAAATGTAACTGAGCAATATGAAACCAGCATGGAGTATTTATGCACGAGTGGGGTTTAAAACAAACAGATAATGTAGCAAAGCCAGAGTCCCTAAGAGTGATCAATACCCTTCATCCTGTCAACTGCGAGGCTGAGATTTCTGATCTGTAATGGGTTCCAGGTCAGACTAGGACTGAGTGAGTCCCTGCCCCCAAGAAAGACAGAAGGCACTGGAAATCAAGAAAGAGCCAAAGCAGGCTAGAGAGATGGCTTAGTGGTTAAGCGCTTGCCTGTGAAGCCTAAGGACCCCAGTTCGAGGCTCATTTCCCAGGACCCATGTTAGCCAGATGCACAAGGGGTTGCACGCATCTGGAGTTCGTTTGTAGCAGCTGGAGGCCCTGGCGCGCCCATTCTCTCTTTCTCTATCTGCCTTTCTCTCTCTGCCTGTCGCTCTAAAATAAATAAAAATAAACCAAAATATTTAAAAAAAGAAATAGCCAAAGCAACACAAGTCAACCCTAAAACACAATTTATTTAAGAATGGTTTTATTTTTAAAAGGGGGTGGGGAGATGGAGGGATGGCTTAGTGGTTAAGGTGCTTGCCTGTAAAACCAAAGGACCCAGGTTCAATTTCCCAGGACCCAGATGCAGAAGGTGGCACATGCATCTGGAGTTTGTTTGCAGTGGTTGGAGGCCCTGGTGTGCCCATTCTCTGTCTCTATCTGCCTCTTTCTCTCTCTCTTTTTCCCTCTCTCTCTCAAGTAAATAAAATAAATTTTAAAGAATGGTAAAGTTGGGGCTGGAGAGATGGCTTAGTGGTTAAGGCACTTGCTTGCACAAGCCAAAGGACCCAGGTTCAATTCCCCAGGACCCATGTAAGCCAGATGCACAAAGTGGTGCATGTATCTGGAGTTTGTTTGCAGCAGCTGAAGGCCCTAGCACACCCATTCTCTCTCTCTGTCTCTCTCATAAATAAATAAAAGATATTTTTTTTTAAAAAAAAGCAGAATAGTAAAGACATTAGTGACCTCCAAAATTAATTCTTGATTAAATTTTGGCTACCTTCTTGGTCTTAAAGACTCAGAGAGAAGTATATAACCAAAGATAAAGGGATACCTCAAATATTATACAAATGGCCTATTAAGTAACACAACAAGAGCTTTCCAAAAGGGGAAACAAACAAGGCCTTAAGACATGTTATCACCCTCTCTAATGGTTCTAATTCTATAATATGGAAAAACAACCATAGATGTCAAAATGGTTATTTTTAAATCTAAAATATACATGGATGACTCTGACCAAGGGTCACTTAGTTCAAAAGACTTCCTTATACTGGAAGCAATGGTGAATCCCTTCTCATTTGTACCAGGACATCATTAAATAAGTCCTGAGGCCAAAAATTCATTGCACAGCCCCCTCCTGGCACCCAGTGGCTCCATGGTACCAACCTTTGGCCCTGGCTACCCAAAGGACAAATCTAAAAAGGTACACTCTGGAAGGCTATTATACAAAATGTGGTATGCTCACCATTATCAAGATTAAATGTTGTTAGCCGGGCGTGGTGGCGCACGCCTTTAATCCCAGCACTCGGGAGGCAGAGGTAGGAGGATCGCCGTGAGTTCAAGGCCACCCTGAGACTCCATAGTGAATTCCAGGTCTGCCTGGGCTAGAGTGAGACCCTACCTCGAAAAACCAAAAAAAAAAAAAAAAGATTAAATGTTGTGATGCCGGGCGTGGTGGCGCACGCCTTTCATCCCAGCACTCGGGAGTCAGAGGTAGGAGGATGGCTGTGAGTTCGAAGCCACCCTCCCCCACCCCCGAGAGTACAGAGTGAATTCCAGGTCAGCCTGAGCTAGAGCGGGACTCTACCTCCAAAAAACCAAAATAAATAAATAAAAATTAAATGTTGTGTATCTATTCCTGATAGCTCTGCTAGTAGTTCATCTGTTTTCCAAGCCACACAAGGAACAGATTCCGACCACGTCAGGGTGCCGTTCGATCAACCGTTCTGGATGCTTCCCTAGCCCAGACCAATCACCTTCTCTGGGGCTCACCCTGAACCTGAAGACAAAGCCCCCTGCAGTAAGATTATATATAGAACTTTCCAGGTGGGCAAGGCCTCTTCTTGGCTTTGCACCTCTCCTGAATGTCCAGGGTCCTGCTCCGGTATGCCCCATTCAACCCTGCCAAGCTGGGCTGACCTGGGGAGGACTCCTGAAGGGTTAATGAGCCACGCTCCTCAGTGGACCATAAAACTTTCTGGGACCATAATAAGGACTTCTATTAAAGCAAGCTCACAACTCAAAGATCAGGCCTCAAGAGCTGTCAGGCCACCTGGGCAGGCGATTAGTAAACAAAAGAAAAGGTCTTAGCTCCCCGCCCCTTCTTCATTCCCAGAGACCCACATTCCCTGGGCCTTTAAATCTTTATTTAGTCTCCCTCATTTAAAGGCAGCCCCAGTTCCATCCCGGGAGAGCTGCTGTCCCGCCAATAAAAACAGTCTGTGCTGGTTCTCTCTCTGTCTCTCATATTCCTCATGTCTTTAATTTTCCACTCTGTTGGGAGCCATAAAGCAAAAGCCTCTCCATTTTGCTTGGGCCTGTTCTTAAGTTGACTCATTCACCAGAAAGCTGGTCCATCCAGCTTGCAGTTAGGAATGTGGTCTGCAGAATCTTATCATTTGCTAAAGGCCAGTTTATGATCAGGATGTCAAGCCGTTAAGGCAAGATTAGGAAAACACCCGGATACATCTCCTCTAGGTTCCCTAAGATTAGATAAACACCCAGTTTCACCTCCTCTTAGTTTCCTAACAATTCCGGCCCTAAGTCACGTCAGGCAGCTTACTCCCCCCTTTTCTTCCCCTATATAACCACTGTGTAAAAAATAATAAAACAGACCTTGACAACTCTTTGCTTGGTCTCGTTCCTTCTTTCTCACCCATCTTTACACAGGCCTGGTCCCCCTCGCGTTCCCCGAATAACTGAGTCCTGCTGGACGGGACAAGTGGCGCCCAACGTGGGGCTCGAACCCACGACCCTGAGATTAAGAGTCTCATGCTCTACCGACTGAGCTATACCCCCTGCTGGACGGGACACCACTCTAAATCTAAAATCCTTTTTCATGGTTTTTTTTTTTTTTTTTTTTTCCCCCAGACCCATGCTCAACTCCCACATGGGTTCTTGGACCCTGTGAAGGTATCCATTTTTCCCTTCCTCCATTTGTAAACTCTCCTCCTCCCTTGTATATACCTGATATAAAGAGATAATAATTTGCTGGGCGTGGTGGCACACTCCTTTAATCCCAGCACTCTGGAGGCAGAGATAGGAGGATTGCCATTAGTTCGAGGCCACCCTGAGACTGCATTGTGAATTCCAGGTCAGCCTGGTCTAGAGCAAGACCCTGTCTCAAAAAAAAAAAAAAAAAAAAGAGCCAGGTGTGGTGGCGCACACCTTTAATCTCAGCACTTGGGAGGCAGAGGTAGGAGGATTGCCGTGAGTTCGAGGCCACCCTGAGACTACATAGTGAGTTCCAGGTCAGCCTGAGCTAGAGTGAGACACCCTACCTCCAATAAAAGAAAAAAAAAAATCATTATTTACACGGGTGGGCTGAAGTGCACACCATGCTTTCAAATGTCTTCCACACCCTTATAATTAGTATAAGCCTGTGTCTTTGATAAGCTTTTGTGGGGTTTTGTTGTTGTTGTTGTTTTGCTTTGTTTTTCGAAGTAGGGTCTCTCCTTAGCTCAGGCTGACCTGGAACTCACTAGTCTCAGGCTGTCCTTGAACTATAATAGGCTTAAAAAACAAGCAAACAAACAGAAAAACCTTTTTTTTTTTTAATTTTATTTGTTTGAGAGAGAGAGGCAGATGGAGAGAGAGAATGGGCACACCAGGGCCTCCAGCCACTGCAAAGGAACTCCAGATGCACGCGTTAGCCCCCTTGTGCATCTGGCTTACGTGTGTACTAGGGAACTGAGCCTGGGTTCCTTAGGCTTCGCAGGCAAGTTCTTTAACGGCTGAGCCATCTCTCCAGCCCTTTTGTAGGCTTGACATCCCCTTGGGTCTTTTACATTATTGGTGTTCTAAGGCAATGTGAAGGGGGAGTTAGGACTGTCCCTGATTATTTCAAAGTTTAACTAAGAGAGCTTGTCAGCTGTCCTTGGAGTGACTGCCGTAATTCAAACTAATCTGTAGTTTATGGCTCCCTGTTCCCCTGACTCCAACTTGTCTGTGCCTTTCAGAGCCCTGTCTTGTCATCTGCAGTAACGATAGTTCCCAGGAGCAGGGGAGCCAATCCTTTCATGTCCTTAGCTGTGGAACCTCTGTTTCCCCTGACCTGTTCAGCATTCCAGGGTGAGGGTCTTTATTTCTTAAATTTATTTTCGTTTATTTATTTGAGAGAGAGAGAGAGAGAGAAAGAGGCCACTGCAAACAAACTCCAGATGCGTGCGCTCCCTTGTGCATCTGGCTTACGTGGGTCCTGGAGAGTTGAACCGGGATCCTCTGACTTTGCAGGCAAGCGCCTTAACTGCTAAGCCGTCCCTCCAGCCCCGGGGAGAGGTCTTAGAGAAGCTACTTTGATAGAAGTTAAGCCCTACTATAGACCCACATGTTCTCTTTCAGCTGAATGTTCACGCAGCCCCGGAAGGGTATATAGTTGGGGGACTGCGGCAGTTCCAACGGAGAAAATGAGTCCCTAGAGGTTTCTGATCTCAAGAAGCCAAATTCCATGTTCCCTTATTGAGAAGTAACTGGCTGCAGTTGAGAAGCAACCAAGCCTATCACTAGGCACCAACCCATGCAAGAACAGACCATCCACTCAGATCAGGGGTGGATCTGAACGTGGTGGGTGATGAAATTTCATTTGGGAGTAGCACAAACCCCCACCTTACTAAGTGGGGTACTTACTTAAACCAAGGGGCATGTTTTTTTTTCTCTAGCCTGCTGTCTCAGGAGTTGCAGACAGTACTTGGACCAGTGTACTGCTTACCGTACAACCTTACTGGGCAAGTTATTTACCCTGTGCCTCAGTTTCTACATTTGAAGAATGGGTATGATGATATTAAGAATACATGTTTCTTTACGGTTTTTTTTTTTTTTTTTTTTTTTCGAGGTAGGGTCTCACTCTAGCTCAGGCTGACCTGAAGTTCACTATGGAGGCTCAGGGTGGCCTCGAACTCACGGTGATCCTCCTACCTCTGCCTCCCGAGTGCTGGGATTAAAGGCGTGCGCCACCATGCCCGGCTCGAGGTAGGGTCTTTTTTAATATTTTATTTTCATTTATTTATTTAGGAGAGAGAGAGAGAGAAGGGGCATACTAGAGCCTCCAGCCACTGCAAACGAACTCCAGACACAGGTGCCACCTTGTGCATCTGGCTTACGCGGGATCTGGGGAATCGAACCTGGGTCCTTAACCACTAATCTATCTCTCCAGCCCTCAAGGTAGGGTCTTGTTCTTGCCCAGGCTGACCTGGAATTCACTATGTAGTCTCAGGCTGGTCTTGAACTCATGGTGATCTTCCTACCTCAGCTTCCTGAGTGCTGGGATTAAAGTTTGCACCACCATGCCCAGCCCAACAATGCCTATTTCAAGGGGCTGTGGTCAGGACTTTGTGAAAGGGCATTGCGAAGGTCTTAGTCCAGTGCCCAGCACACCAAAAATACTTGATAAGTGAATTAAAGCCTACTGTAAAGCGGCTGGAGAGATGCAAAGTTGGCACGTGGCTCTGGAGTTTGTTTGCAGTGGCAAGAGACCTGGATGCCTCATACACACACAAATAAATAATTTTTGTTTGTTTGTTTTTTTGAGGTAGGGTCTCACTCTAGCCCAGACTGACCTGGAATTCACTCTGTACTCTCAGAGTGGCCTTGAACTCATGGCGATCCTCCTTCCTCTGCCTCCCAAGTGCTGGGATTAAAGACATGCACCACCACGCCAGGCTAAATGTTTTTTTTTTTTGGTTTTGGTTTTAGTTTTTTGAGGTAGGGTCTTGCTGTAGCCCAGACTGACCGGGAATCCTGGAATTCACTATGTAGTTAGTCTCAGGGTAGCCTCAAACTTATGGCGATCCTCCTACCTCTGCCTCCCCAGTGCTGGGATTAAAAGCGTGCACCACCATGCCCTGCTGTTTTTTTTTTTTTTTTTAACTGTGGGCAGTCAGGCCGCCCACTTTTTCTTTTTAGTATTTTTATTTATGTATTTATTTGACAGAGAAAGAGGAGTTGAGAGAGAGAGAGAGAGAATGGGCGTGCCAGGGCCTCCAGCCATTGCAAACGAACTCCAAACGCATGCGCCCCCTTGTGCATCCAGCTTTCGTGGGTCCTGGGGAATTGAACCTGGGTCCTTTGGCTTTGCAGGCAAATGCCTTAACCACTAAGCCATCCCTCCAGCCCTGTTTTTTTTTTTTTAAATAACACTAAAAGCCCAGCACTGAGGAGGCCGAGGTAAGAGGATCATAGGAGAAAAAAAAGAAAGAATACTTGAATATTTTGCTGGGGTACACTGGAGATAGAAGACTCCTGAAAAGTTTTACACTTGGGATTTTGTTTTAAACACCAGTTTCTTTAGTGAATATTATAGTAGAACCAGACTGTCCATTCCAAAATGTCTTTTGTTTTATTTTATTTTTATTTTATTTTTTTTGTTTTTTTTTATTTTTATTTATTTGAGAGCAACAGAGAGAGAAGCAGATACAGAGAGAGAGAATGGGCGCGCCAGGGCCTCCAGCCACTGCCAACGAACTCCAGACGCATGCGCCCCCTTGTGCATCTGGCTAACGTGGGTCCTGGAGAATCGAGCCTCGAACCGGGGTCTTCAGGCTTCACAGGCAAGCGCTTAACCGCTAAGCCATCTCTCCAGCCCCCAAAATGTCTTTTGTATGATCACAAAGAACACATGTCAGTATCTCTTATGATGGTGGAAAAAGGAGTTAATGAAAATGAACTTTTCACAATATTAGATTAAAAAAAAAAAAAGATATAATACTTTGTTGGAGACCAAACCGGTAGCAGGAGTCCAGCGGCCATCTGGCAATTACACCCTTTTGTCCTGCCACAGCAGGAAGGGGGATGTGTTCACAGGCAAACACATTCCGAGTGTGCTCAGGTGAACTGCCGACCCCATGCGATGGATGAAGGCCAAAGGTCTCTCAATGTTCCCCCAACCCTGTACAAGTCGTACTGACTTTAGTGTAGTAACTTTAGGTCACTGTGATGGCTTTATCCAGGTGCCCCCCTTAAACTCAAGTGTTCTGAATGCGAGGTTCCCAGCTGATGGAGATTTGGGAATTAACGCCTCCTAGAGGAAGCGTATTGTTGGGGGCGGGCTTATGGGCGTTATAGCCAGTGTCCCCTTGCCAGTGTTTGGCACACTCTCCTGTTGCTGTTGTCCACCTTATGTTGGCCAGGGGGTGATGTCCACCCTCTGCTCATGCCATCGTTTTCCCCTGCCTTTGTGGAGCTTCCCCTTGAGCCTGAAAGCCAAAATAAACCTCTTTTTCCCCACAAGCTGCTCTTGGTTGGGTGATCACAACAGTAAAGTGGTACCGAGGAGTGGGATTGCTGCTAGACACCTGACTGTGTGGCTTTGGCCTTTCGGAGCTAATTTTCAAGAGGAATGTGGAAGGATTTGAAACCTTGGCCTAAGACATATCTTGCAGTGCTGTAAGTACAGCTTGATGGACTATTCTGGTCAGAGTTGAAAGGCCTGAATACAGTAAGAACTATGGACTGTGAGGTTTGGCTCATGAGGGTGAGAAAGAGCTTTGCTTGGACTGGGCTAGTGGTTTGTATGAGGCTTGCTCTCATGCCCGTGTCCGGAGAAGTTGTGCAGGGTTGCTTTGCGTAGAAATGAACTGGTGTGAGCAGAGGGATATGGCACAGAAAGAAAAGTCTTTGGGTGAACTGCTGCCCGTTCAGGTGCAACTGAGAGATCACAACCTTTGAGATTGGGCCAGCTGACCTGCACTGGGGCAACAGGAAGAATGTAGACTCTTTTGAAGGGTCCTGAGTGCCCAAGGAGTGTCCTGTTCTTCAAAGTCTGCTTTATTCCCCCCTGGATTAACAAATTGGCACCCTACCTGGGATTGTGAGTATAAGAAATGCAGGAAAGAGAGGCTCATGGAGTTTGCAACACGGTCTTGTGTTTTGGAAATGGCCATGGGCAGTGTGAAACAGGTTTGCTGGATGCCTGCATGGAGACCCCATGGGGCCATGAGGATAAACCATGGCTTGCAGTGGAGACCCAGTGGAGATGCCGGGACCATGAGATGGCTGCCAAGGAGAGCTGCTGGCCCCGATGAAGTTTTCCAGGACTGTGAGTAGTCTAGCTGGAGGGGTAGAATTGGAACTCCAGAGTCTTGTTGCTGGTTAGAATTATCGGACTAGGAGATTTGTCACTTGCTAGAGTTGTTGGACTTGAAGCTACAGAGTTTGATGTTTGCCCTGGTTGTTTTAAATCTTGTATTGGTTGAATGTTTCTTTGCTAAGCCCAATGCCATCTTGTGCAGTGTGAATATTTATTCTGTGCCATTATGGGTTTTTTGAGGTTATTTTTTGGCATTATGGCTCAGTTAGAAGATCTTGGACTATGGGGATGTATGAACATCATTGGAATTGATAAAAACTATGGGGACTTTTAAAGCTAGATGAATGCATTGCATTTTACATCATGTATGGTTATCAGTTTATGGGGGCCAGGAGTGGAATGTGGTGGTTTGATTCAGGTGTCCCCCATAAACTTAGGTGTTCTGAATGCTAGGTTCCCAGCTGATGGAGATTTGGGAATTAATGCCTCCTGGAGGCAGTGTATTATTGGGGGCGGGCTTAAGGGTGTTATAGCCAGTTTCCTCTTGCCAGTGTTTGGCACACTCTCCTGTTGCTATTGTCCACCTTATGTTGGTCAGGGGGTGACGTCCACCCTCTGCTCATGCCATCGTTTTCCCCTGCCATTGTGGAGCTTCCCCTTGAGCTAAGCCAAAATAAATCTCTTTTTCCCAGAAGCTGCGCTTGGTTGGGTGATTTCTACCAGCAATGGGAACCTGACCTGCAACAGTCACCTTGCACTATGCTATTGTTTTTAGGTCGCAGAGCTCTTGTTTATAAATTCTTACTAAAGCCCCAATTCATGCAAACATAAGACACAGATAAAGAAGTCATTGTATCTTCACACACCTTTTTTTAAAATTATACTTGTTTTTATTTATGTTTTTATTTTATTTTTTATGATTTTTATTTATTTTTATTTTTTGGCTTTTCGAGGTAGGGTATTGCACTAGCCCAGGCTGACCTGGAATTCACTATGTAGTCTCAGGGTGACCTCGAACTCATGGCGATCCTCCTACCTCAGCTTCCCAAGTGCTGGGATTAAAGGTGTGTGGCACCATGCCCAGTTTCAAGTACCTTTCACATGTAAGCTTGTTAAATCATTTCCTTGTGTGCTTCTTAATAAAAGCACCGTGCTGGGCTGAGAGAGGCATGACCTAATAAAGTCTTCTCCCCACCTGCCTTTCTGCTTTAAGTCTGATGTGTCTTCAATGAATTAGGACAGGTTGTCTCCCTGCGCACCATGCTGTCCAAGGCACTACGTCAGCATTCTATACATAAGAGGGCAGGGCTGGAGAGATGGCTTAGCAGTTAAGGTGCTTGCCTGTGAAGCCTAAGGACCCATGCTCAACTATCCAGATCCCACGTAAGCCAGACATACAAAGGTGAGGCAAGTGCAATGTCACACATACCCACTAGGTGGCGCAAGTGTCTGGAGCGTCAATTCTCCCTCCCCCCCCCCACCACTCTTTCTCCGCCTTTGTCTCTTTCTAAAAAAAAAAAGTGTTTTTTTTTTTTTTTTAATTTTATTTGAGAGCGACAGACAGAGAGAAAGAGAGAGAGAAAGAATGGGCGCACCAGGGCCTCCAGCCACTGAAAACAAACTCCAGACGCGTGCGCCCCCTTGTGCATCTGGCTAATGTGGGTCCTGGAGAGTCAAGCCTCTAACCGAGGTCCTTAGGCTTCACAGGCAAGCGCTTAACCGCTAAGCCATCTCTCCAGCCCTTGTTTTTGTTTTTTTGAGATAGGGTCTCACTCTAGCTCAGGCTGACCTGGAATTCACTATGTAGTCTCAGGGTGGCCTCGAACTCATGGTGATTCTCCTACCTCTGCCTCGTGAGTGCTGGGATTAAAGGCGTGGGCCACCATACCCGGTTGTAAACAGAAAAGTGAAAAGGCACAGATCCCCCCCTTGGGCAGCAAATCAAGTGCATGCTGAGTTATATCTAAAGTCTGGCCACATGTTGGGCAAGGTCTTCTACTTGAAATACAGCTACTGTGCCTGCCAGGGGACAAATGCAGCCATCAAAACCACCAGGCTAGCCAGGCATGGTGGCACACGCCTTTAATCCCAGCACTCACGAGGCAGAGGTAGGAGGATCACCTGAGTTCAAGGCCATCCTGAGACTACATAGTGAGTTCCAAGTCAGCCTGAACTAGAGTGAGACCCTACCTCGAAAAACCAAAAAAATAAAATAAAATATTTAAAAAAGAGAGAGAGAGGACTGGAGAGATGTCTGAATAGCTAAGGCACTTGCCTTCAAAGCTAAAGGAACCAGATTCGATTCCTCAGGACCCACGTAAGCCAGATGCACAAGGTGGTACATGCATCTGGAATTCATTTACAGTGCCTGGAGGCCCTGGAGTGCCCTCTTTCTTCCTCTCTCTCTCTCAAATAAATATATACATTAATTAATTAAAAATTAAAAAAGCCAGGTGTGGTGGCGCACGCCTTTAATCCCAGCACTTGGGAGGCAGAGGTAGGAGAATCGCCATGAGTTCAAGGCCACCCTGGGATTACATAGTGAATTCCAGGTCAGTTTGGGCTACAGCGAGACCCTACCTTGAAAAACCAAGAAAAAAAAATGCTGGGCGTGGTGGCACACGTCTTTAATCCCAGCACTCGGGAGGCAGAGGCAGGTGGATCACCATGTGTTCGAGGCCACCCTGAGACTACATAGTGAATTCCAGGTCAGCCTGAACTAGTGGACTAGCGTGAAACCCTAACTCAAGAAAACCAAAAAAACAAAAGAGAGAGAGAGAGACAGAGATACTTTAAACCAGGAGCAGAAGACAGGGGACCTATGTGGTCCACCTGGCGGGTAGAGAGGGCTCCAGAGCTCATTTCACACGTCCAGGATCACACTGTGGTCCCCTCTAGGCTTCCTGTGTGGCACACCATGGGCATTGTGGCCCTGCTAACCCCGTATCCTCAGTGATGGGAGTCCACTTCCGGGGACCTAGCTCCCATAATTCCTGCCACATATCTTTCCCCCACAAGGGCTGTCTCCTTTCCTTTCATTCCTGAGAAATCCACTGGAACAAGCATAAGGTTTAGGCCACAATCTACAGCCCAGCTCTCTGTACGAATCGCTGCAAGAACATCTTCCTGTGTCAGGTACCACCAGCCCGACAGCTCGTATCCCACCCACTGACCGGACCATCCCTGTCCCATCTCACCAGAAAGTTTCTGTAGAAGGCTCGAGAGCAACCGCCACCCAAGCGGATGGGCTCCCTCTACAAGAACTATCCATCTACCAGGTCTCTTGAAGAGGGCTCTCCACACCCTCCGGGTATGAGTGTGTGATTTTCCACAGGGTATACCATCCTGAACGTTCACTAAACTGGGATTTCATCACATGAAATGTCAGTGTTCCTAAATCCTACACCAGACGTTCCCAAACCTTCAGTGTACTTTTTTTTTTTTTTTTTTTTCTTTGAGGTAGGGTCTTGTTCTAGCTCAGGCTGACCTGGAATTTACTATGTAGTCTCAGGGTGGGCTTGAACTCACAGTGTCACGGTGATCCTCCTACCTCTGCCCAAAGTGCTGGGATTAAAGGCGGACCACATAACTTTTTATATTTTATTTTTTTTTATTTATTTTTTTTGAGAGAGAGAGAGAGAGAGAAATGCAGACAGAAAGAGAGAAAGAGTGGGTGCGCCAGGGCCTCCAGCTTCTGCAAACAAACTCCAGACACATGCTCCACCTTGTGCATCTGGCCTATGTGTGTCCTGGGGAATTGAACCTCCGTCCTTTCTTTGCAGGCAAGTGCCTTAACCGCTAAGCCATCTCTCTAGCCGTGATAGCTTTTTTGGTTTTTCGGTTTTTCGAGGTAGGGTCTCACTCTAGCCCAGGCAGACCTGGAATTCACTATGGAGTCTCAGGGTGGCCTCGAACTCATGGCAATCCTCCTACCTCTGCCGCCAGAGTACTGGGATTAAAGGTATGTGCCACCATGCCTGGCTCCGTGATAGTTTTTTACATACAGTTTAATTAGAAACAGAGGCCCGTCGAGAGAACTTGCCCTGGCAGAACTGGATCTCATGGCTGATCCAGTCTCCCCAAGATGACTGGGGACAATGTCTCAGCCCCTACTTCTTCCCCATTCTAGGAAGACACCTGGATGGGCTGGTCTCCCTGGGCCAGCCCGTTGAATCCACCAACCAATCAGGTCTCTCCTTTACATATCTGAGTCTGATGACAAAGCCTGTCCTAATTAACTATAAAGCACCTGTCACATGCATGACAGGTCTCTTGGCAGTATTCTTCCGGCACCAGCCCTTTGGGTCCCGACTCCTCCCCCCTCCACTGCCTGACTGGGTGGGAGGAAGGGGATCATTCTCTGGGCTCATGTTTCCCCATCTTGACCTGTGATCTTTCCCCTGAATACCAGTGTTCAGTTTTTTCCCCTCTCCCAGTCTGGCTAGGGGAGGAGAGGGCTCCTTGTGACTTGCCTGGGTATTTTTCTGTTTGTTTCATACATGGATTTATCGATTATGGATTTATTATTTATGTAAGGTTTTCCTCTAAACTCTGGGACTACGAGGTGTGTAACCACTCTCTCGCTACCCATTTTCCAGGCATCTGAAGCTCCTGGTCCCTGCTTTGGTGCATTCTCCTTCTGTTATCGTTTCCTAAACCCTGTTGGGGCTGGAGAGATGGCTTATCCATTAAGCGCTTGCCTGTGAAGCCTAAGGATCCCGGTTCAAGGCTCGATTCCTCAGGACCCACATTAGCCAGATGCACAAGGGGGCGCACGCGTCTGGAGTTCGTTTGCAGTGGCTGGAGGCCCTGGCGGCCCCATTCTCTCTCTCTCTCTCTCTCTCTCTCTCTTCTGCCTGTCACTCTCAAATAAAGAAATTAAAAAAAAAACAAAACCTGTATCCTTCACCACTTCGTCTCTCAGCGTCCTTCTATGTGAAAGTGAATGGCAGGCGCTCTCATGTTTTTAGCTTCTCAGTGTGTGTGTGTGTGTTTCTGTTGAATCTTTTGGCATGGGCTTGTAGGTCCTGTCTTCCACATGTGTGTGTAATTGTTTCAGGCTTTCCCTAGATACCAGTTTTCCCTGAATAAACCTTATGATTCATAATTTCTCCCTAAATAAATTCAATAATTCATAATTTATCCTCCTCAGAGTCTGTTTCCTCAAGTCTTTGTTAAAATAGACAAAAGCCCCAAAGTTTGGGATTCGTCAGCCCTCTCTGAACCCCCAAACCCTACTTTATAATGACTCTGCTTGAATGGAAATAAGAAAACAGGGCTGGAGAGATGGCTTAGCGGTTAAGGCACTTGTCTACAAAGCCAAAGGCTGCAGGATCAATTCCCCCAGGACACACGTAAACCAGATGTACAAGGTGGCACATGCATCTGGAGTTCATTTGCAGTGGCTGGAGGCCCTGGCATGCTGATTTTCTCTCTCTCTCTCTCTCTTTCTCTCTCAAACAAAATAAATTTTAAAAAACCTAAACAAAAACATTTTAGGAGCCTGGCATGGTGGAGCACGCCTTTAATCCCAGCACTCAGGAGGCAGAGGTAGGAGGATCACCATGAGTTCAAGGCCACCCTGAGACTACATAGTGAATTCCAGGTCAGCCTGGGCTAGAGTGAGACCCTACCTCGAAAAGCAAAATAAATAAATAAATAAATAAATAAACTGAGAGTCCAGCCTGGCTACAGAGTGAATACCAACCATGTCAGTTTGGCAGTAGAGTGAGACCTTGTTTCAAAACAAACAACAATTAAAGAAAGAAAGAAGAAAACAGCTCATTTTGAGTCATATGAGTAAATCTGACCAGAGAACATGATTTCCAGTTACCAAGAATGACACATGCTACTGGGGAAAAGGTTACACAAACTTTTATAGTCACAGAACAAAATAAGTCATAAATCAATACATTTACCTAGTACACTGGGGGCAGTCTCAGGTGGGCAGACCACAGCAAGCCAGCGAAGTCTCTTCTGCCGAGTTCAGATGCCACAGCACTCTTGGGTTTAATGATGGTGGGCATCAGCCCCGCTTAGTGATGCATGCGAAACTTATCTACTGCCAGCCGTGGTGGCACTCGCCTTTAATCCCAGCACTCGGGAGGCAGAGGTAGGAGGATCGCCGTGAGTTCGAGGCCACCCTGAGACCACCTAGTGAATTCCAGGTCAGGCCTGAACTAGAGTGAGACCCTACCTCAAAATCAAGCCCCCCCTAAAGAAAACGAGCAGGTGGTCTCCCCCATAACAGACAGCCACCCTGAGCCACAGCAGCCCATTGGCCAGGTCCTCGCCTTCCCCTTGGCCCCTTAGATGAAGACCCTGACCCTCCAAGCCATTAATAAACCTCCCAGAGTCTCTATATTCCAACTTCCATTTGTGTTTACAAAAAAAAAATTCAAAAGGGCCGGAGAGATGGCTTAGTGATTAAGGCGCTTGCCTGCGAAGCCTAAGAACGCTTGTTCGAATCTCCAGGGTCCCACAGAGCGATATGCAAAATTGAGGAGCAATGTCGCACATGCGCATGGGGATTGCAGGCAGCTGGAGTTCACTCACAGAGGCTAAAAGGCCCTGGAGTGCCCATGCTCGCTCTCTCTCTATATATATCTATATCTGTCCCTCCCTCCCTCTTTCTCTCTCTCTCTCTGTCTCTCAGACATAAAATAAAAATAAAATTAAAAAAAATATTTAAAAGCTTCATTCTTAAATAATCCACACATTGTAACAGAATATATATGTTGGTTGGGCAGTGCAGATTAGCAACAGAAAAAACAGTCTTTATTCACCTATATACAAGAGTTCACAGGAAAAAAAAAAAAAAGTGATTCTGGGCTGAAGAGATGGCTTAGCGGTTAAGGTGCTTGTCCGCAAAGCCAAAGGACCCAGGTTCGATTCCCCAGATCCATGTAAGCCGGATGTACAAGGTGGTGCATGCATCTGGAGTTTGTTTACAGGGTTAGAGGCCCTGGTGCACCCAGTTGCACATGTTCTTTCTTTCTTTCTTCCTTCCTTTTTCTTTCTTTCTTTCTTTCTTTTTTTTTTTTTTGGTTTTTGAGGTAGGGTTTCACTCTAGCTCAGGCTGACCTGGAATTCACTATGGAGTCTCAGGGTGTCCTTGAATTCATGGCGAGTGCTGGGATTAAAGGGGTGTGCCACCACACCCGGCTTCTCTCTCTCTGATTCTTTTTCTCTCTCAAATAACTAAATAAATATTTTTTAATGTGATTCTGGGAGGTGAGGCTGCTAGAATCTAGGGCTTACACACCATCTTTGGAGAAGAAAAGGAGGGGGAGCAAAGGTTCTAGGGAGAGGATAAATAGGTCTTAGGGAAGCCGATGGAGAATGGGAACACTGGAGAGAACTGGAGATGCAGGTGAGTGTGCTTTGACTCTTTTTCAACAGGGAAGTGATGGAGATTTCTCCTAGAGATGTTTCCGCCTAAAATCCAGCCAGATCAAGGAAGTTTTTTTTTTTTTTTTAATTATTTATTTATTTATTTGAGAGTGACAGACAGAGAGAGGAAGAGGCAGATAGAGATAGATAGAGAATGGGCGCGCCAGGGCCTCCAGCCACTGCAAACGAACTCCAGATGCGTGCGCCCCCTTGTGCATCTGGCCAACGTGGGTCCTGGGGAGTCGAGCCTCGAACCGGGGTCCTTCAGCTTCACAGGCAAGTGCTTAACCGCTAAGCCATCTCTCCAGCCCTCAAGGAAGTTTTGAAAAGTCTTCATTCTGCATCTGTTGACTCTCAGATGTCATTAGTTTAAAATAACCTCCACACCAACTCTGGAACATATGCGACTTCTGGTTTAACGCTTAAGGTTTGGAGGAAGCATGAAACTGTAGGTTCCAAAATTGGCCCAAAGCTATTATCTGCTATGGTATTATTGAAATAAGCTCAGAGATGGTTTGGCGGTTAAGGCGTTTGCCTGCAGAGCCAAAGGACCCGGGTTCAATCCCCCAGGACCCACGTAAGCAGGATGCACAAGGGGGCGCATGTGTCTGGAGTTCGTTTGCAGTGGCTGGAGGCCCTGGTGTGCCCATTCTCTCTCTCTCTCTCTCTTTCTAATAAATAAATAAATAAAAGAAAATATAAATAAAAATAAATAAAAAACACTCCCACCTGCATCTCCAGTTCTCTCCAGTTCTCTCCAGTGTTCCCATTCTCCATCAGCTTCCCTAAGACCTATTTATCCTCTCCCTAGAACCGTTGCTCCCCCTCCTTTTCTTCTCTAAAGATGGTGTGTAAGCCCTAGATTCTAGCACCCTCACCTCCTAGAATCACATTTTTTAAATATTTTATTTATTATACTTATTTAAAATATTTTATTTATTTGACAGAGAAAGAGGGAGAGAGGAAGAGAATGGGCGCACCAGGGCCTCCAGCCACTGCAAATGAACTCCAGACGCATGCACCACCTTGTGCATCTGGCTAACGTGGGTCCTGGGGTATCAAACCTGGGTCCTTTTGCCTTGCAGGCAAACACCTTTAACCGCCAAACCATCCCTCCAGCCAAAATATAATATATTTAAAATAAAGAAAAAGAAAGAAGCTCAGAGAAGTAAAACGGTTCAAATTTGGTAGACTG